>OW386287.2:217260552-218460552 GCA_936432065.2 Rutpela maculata
CCCCCAAAACAAAAAAAGTGGTCTGTGTCCGGTGGACGAAGTCACAATTGACAGATTGGCTCGTTTTTCACCCCCAACCCCAAAAAAACAACCCGCTAAGAAAAATGGTCTGTCCGGCTGACCATACTAGTATATCCTTATGTACTTAGATCTGCTGAAGCCGAATCAGAAGTCAGAAGTAAAGAAATCAACGAAAAACTGGAAAAAACGAACACGAAAATACAAGAGTTAGAGAAAAAATGCCTTTTCTTAGAAAGAAAGAATAGGAAGAATAACGTCGTGATTTTCGGAATCCCACCAATCAAAGAAAATTTGTTGACAGTAGAGGTCCTAAGCCGACATTGGGCCTCCCCCCACCACTTTATGTGACGTCACGACCTTGACCTTGGGTGACGTAAGCGTCCTTGGGCTGTGCACGCTCTTGTACCATATCACTTGACCTTGAAAAGGTACGTTTGCCAAGCACACGTTTTGTGCCTTCGTGGCCTTGACCTTGGATGGCGTAAGCGACCCTGAGATGTACACTACCCGATCTTGTGTTAGACTTGTACCACATCGTTTGACCTCGAAAAGTACGTTTGTCAAGGATAACATGTGTTGTGACGTAGCAGCACTTTGCTATAAAAGAGTGAGAGGAGTTAACATGTAATCATTCTTAACGTTAGACTCCTGTAGTAACGTAGCAAAGATGTATACGTGTATTTGTGGTGCTAGTTTTACGCGAGGTGATAATATGCGACGCCATCAGAGGCAAGCATGTAAAAACTTAAATCAAGATGGTCCTTCAGCAAAACGGCCAAAAGTGGATTCAAACCCTTCAACATCTGCAAGCTTGCAAACGTGTAACAGCTGTAATGTGACTCTAACAGCTAATCAGATGCAATCTCATAAAAGAACATTGCAACATAGAACAAACTCATGTGTACCTTTGATGGATGGTGTAGAAATTGTTCGAAGTGCCTTCAAATATAGAATTATAACTTACCGAGTGCACAGTGAAAATGAGAAATTAGACTATATAATATTTTTCAACGAAATTAGACCTAAAATATTAAATTTATTAGAAGAAGTGCTGTTACTTCACAAAACAGTAAAAATAAATATGGAGATGTTTGCCAAATACATACTGCAAACTCAAGAAATATCAGAAATGAAATCATTTAATACCCCTAATAAGATTTTGGACCAGAGTATGGATTTAGGCAACTTTCTCGATACCTTTGTGGACATGATGGTGACACAAACTACAGAGTTCCAAGAACGTGATTCCGGTATGTAAATATCTGTTGATGTGTAGAATAATGATTAATAACTGCATATTATTTTTTAGGATGGGCCCTCGTGCAAATAAAATTTGTTGAAATAAATGTAAATAAGTACAGTCCACTGGGTGGTTCATCATACATCAAACTACCAAAGTTCATAGTAAATAAAAGGGCCATAGTGAATATAGAAAACCAGGATCAGTATTGTTTTGCTTGGGCTGTAACTTCAGCGCTGTACCCCGCAAATGGTCGAACATCTGACATGTCATCTTATCCACATTATTCAAGAGTTTTAAATTTGACAGGTATGGATTTTCCAGTTAAATTGCGGGATATTTCAAAATTTGAAGAATTGAATAATATATCGGTTAATGTATATGGTTTAGAAAAGAAATTTGAGAATAATAGAGTAAAGTATGATGTTGTCGGACCTTTGCGTTACTCTGAGAAAAAATTGCGTATGCATGTTAATTTGTTATTAATTTCCGCGGAATGTGATGAGGATCATCATTGTACGGTAGACTGTGCCAAAACTCACTATTGTTGGATAAAGAATTTATCTAGGTTAGTTTCACATCAAATTTCTGCTCACGAGCATAAAAAATATTTTTGTGATGGATGCTTGCTGTATTTTAGTAATGAGCGTCAGTTAATGCTTCATCAGAAAAATGATTGTAATCATATTTATACAACAACACCATCGACACAATTTCGGATTGATAAATATGGGAAACAGGTACCGGAAAATATATTAAAATTTGAAAATTTTGAAAGGCAAATGCAAGTACCATTCGTAGTGTATGCTGATTTTGAATCTATCCTGAAACCAATAAACACATGTGAGCCAAACCCTGAATTCTCTTACACTAACAAAACTTTCATACATGAGCCGTATTCCTTCGCATATTTCATAAAATGCTCTTTTGATAATTCTATTTCCAAGTTTGAACTATACAGAGGATCTGATGCAGCTAAAGTTTTTGTATCGCGTATAGAGTCTGATTTAAGAGAAATTTATAATATATATTTAAAAGATATAGTTCCAATGACTCCTCTGACATCATCGGAGAGAGAAAATTTTAATAATGCAACTGTTTGCGGTATATGTGAGAAACCCTTCGAAGAAGGTCATGTAAAAGTGAAAGATCATTGCCACGTCACTGGTAAAATAAGATTCGGTGCTGCTCATTCTATCTGTAATTTAAATTATAAAATACCAAATTTTATTCCGGTTATATTTCACAATATGAGCGGATATGATATACACCTATTTGTGAAAGAGTTATGTTCTCATAAAGACAAAATTGATGTAATACCACAAAACAAGGAAAAATATATATCTTTTACAAAACACCTTTATATGCATGATTATGTTAACAGCAAAGGAGAAAAGAAAAATAAATTTTTAAAATTACGATTCATTGATAGTTTCAAATTTATGTCGGCATCACTACAAAATTTAGGAGAAAATTTAACCGACAACCAAATGGTTATGACTAGAAGCTTTTTTGCTGATAATGTAAAATTTAATTTAATGCGACGGAAAGGTGTATTTCCATACAGTTTTGTGGATAGTTTAGAGAAGTTAGATAATAGAAAGTTGCCTTCCAAGCAGGAATTCTATGATAACTTAAATGAAACACATATATCAGATGAAGATTATGAAAGAGCTAAAAATGTATGGAGGTTGTTTGAGTGTCAGAGTTTGGGCGATTATTCAGATGTCTATTTAAAATCAGATGTGCTTCTTTTATGTGACGTATTTGAAAATTTTCGCGAAATTTGTCTGAATAAATATAAATTGGATCCAGCTCAATATTATACAGCTCCAGGTTTATCTTGGGACGCTATGTTAAAATTGACAGGAGTGGAACTAGAACTATTAACAGACATTGACATGATTCACTTTTTTAAAAGGGGTATACGTGGTGGGATAAGCCAGTGTTCAGAAAGGAAGCATATTGCGAATAATAAGTTTCTACCTAATTACAATCCCAATGAGCCATCATCATTCATTACTTATCTAGACGCCACGAATTTATATGGACACAGTATGTCTCAGGTAATACCTACAGGTGCATTTGAGTGGTTATCTGAAAGAGACATTATCGATTTAGATGTTACCAATATTTCAGATCAAAGTGCACGGGGGTATATTTTTGAAGTGGATATACATTACCCTGAAGAGTTGCACGATTTACACTCAGACTTGCCATTCTTAGTGGAAAACGTTATACCGCCTGAATCAAAATCAAAATCATCGAAATTAATTCCAAATTTGAATGATAAAAAGAGATATGTTGTACACTACAGAAACTTAAAACAAGCCATTAGAAATGGTTTAATGGTGTTAAAAACACACAGAGTGCTTAAATTCAATCAGTCGCCATGGTTAAAAAAATATATTGATTTGAATACAGAAATGCGAAATAAAGCAACCAATAAATTTGAAAAAGATCAGTATAAGTTAATGAATAACGCGGTTTTTGGTAAGACAATGGAAAATGTCGATAATAGAAAAGATATTAAGTTAGTTACTCACTGGGGTAATCAAAGAAAAACTATAGGTGCAAATGCACTAATAGCTCGTCCAAATTTTAAGTCATGTACAATTTTCTCCGAAGATTTTGTAGCAATTGAAATGGGTAAATTGAAAGTACTGTATAACAAACCAATTTACGTGGGCTTTTGTATACTTGAATTGTCGAAGACGGTTATGTATGACTTTTTTTATGATGTTATTAAAAGTAAATTCGGTCATGATTCTTCGTTGTTGTATATGGACACAGATTCGCTAATTATTAAAATTTTTACGACTTTATTGTACAAAATCCCGAAAAATTTGATACGTCTAATTATAATGAAGGAAATAAATTTAATATTCCAAAAAATCCATCAGTGCTCGGAAATATGAAAGATGAGTTCCCTGAGGATCCCATTATCAGCTTTTATGGCACGGGGGCAAAAGCTTATTATGTACAGTCAGTCCGTAATGAGCTAAAGAAAGCCAAAGGTGTAAAAAAATCTATTATTAAAAAAGAATTAACGGTAGACGACTACAAGAAAGTCGTTGAACAAGGCGGTTTAATATTTCGAAAAATGAACACATTTAGAAGCCATTTACATGATATTTTTACAGAGATTCAGAATAAAGTAGCTCTTTCTCATCATGACGACAAGCGTTTCATCATTCCTAATACAACAAAGACTCTGCCTTGGGGACATTCTGATATAAGATTCTTTCAAAGTGAGCCAAAGCAAAACTTTGAGTGGTTAATATCAGCCGTAAATAGTCTCGAACGAGGTGTTGAAAAAAACAATGATAATTTAGATGCTTTACTTGCAGCAATAGCAGAGTTAAGTCAGTCTAATCATGCTTTTAATACTTAAGGCAAAGATCGGCAAACATAATACAAAACTGGAAAATTCATCCCAATATTTTACTTAATCAGAAAGTAGTCAATAATTGTAACAAATGTATGTATTCTCTTATTATTCGTTAATAAAATTTGTATATAAATTGTTGTGTTTTTCTTAATATATGAGTTCTCTCAAAATAAATGGTAGTCAGATAATGTAAAGCTATTCACTATTTAGTTGTACTGCTACTGCATCTAGCCATTTGCTCCAGCAGTGGTTAATTTCAACCAATAAAAAATAAGAGTGGGGTGAAGAGTGGGATTAATTTACAACCAATGAGAATAAGGGTGAGGTGTGGAGTAGGGGAGTTGGTGGGGTGAATTCCTCACGTTAGCGTCACTGATGCCGAGGAGGAAGTTCTTTTCATCTTCAACTTTTAAGTCGATCAGACGTGTTCGTGCTTTTAAAGCTCTAATTCTTTAAGTTTTGTATTCCTCTGTGGAAATTTATCTCTAAAAATTAGAAATGGAAGGTACAAGAAGGTCTCCATCACCAATTGTGAATACCCTGACGGCGATGGCATTCGTAGCCAACTACCGACCATCGCAGGATGATATTGTGTTACCCACGCGCAATAATGGCGGCGGCTCACAACGGCTACCGATGGCTAGCAATGACTTTGGTGACATCCAGGTAATTTCTTATTTTAATTAAAACAGAAAGTGTGTAAGTTGTGAAATGCTTAATATCTAAATAATATTTTCTTTTCAGGCGGATATGTATTTTACCGAGGAAGACCTTAACAACATCGACCCAGCTTTTTTGCGTCTCCTGGATGAAGTTGAAAATACGCCTCAGTCTGTCAAGAAAGGTCAACCAGGGAGCAGCAATGTCGGCGTCGGTACGACTGCAGCGTGTCAGGGTGAGTTGAGTGTGCCGAAAAAAAATCTCGCTCGATCTTCGCCTACTGTTACGAAGAAGGTATTCATCGATGATGATGATGATGATTCTGATTTTGAACCTTGCTCGAAACCCAAGAAAATTAAATCAGCATCTTCGTCATCGAAGAATAAAGTTGACGATGCACAGTCAAGCCTTTCAAAGACTTCTCTACCTATGAAGGCTGGTTTAGTGGTCAAGGCGAAACCCTTGGCCTCTAAAAAATCCAGCAACAAAAGGACGCTGGTAGGGAAATCTAAGAAGGTCGATGATAATTCAATTCTACGCAACATTTTAAATGAGAATAAGTCTGTACCAGCCCTTCTAAGTCCTATTAAAGATAATCCTAAAAATGTAAAATTTGACATATCAAACAAAGGCAAAGGGCTGGTAAATAAAACTGCTCCAAAAAAGTCGGGTGTGAAAGAGATGACTGTGCCTCGTAAACTTACCGATAGCAACGGTTTAGAACAAGCCACTTGTTCTAAACCGTTGAGACCGGAAATTCGTAAGAGTATTCCGGTTGTGAATCGGAATGATTCCGATTCAGAACCGGAGATTTTTTCTCAAGCCGACGATAGGAGTATCGTTAACAGTTTCGCTAATCTGTACGCGAAACTTAAAAGAGAGGCAGCGGAAACAATGGCGGCTCGACAAGGCGATGCGCGATTGATTACCTCTGCTCGAGATATGATAGAGCGGGGTAATACCATACTGAGAGAGGTAGAAAATCGCAGGATCGCCGGCGAGCGAATTAAAAAGAGATTGAGGGAGATTGAGAAAATCTTGAATATCTGATGAGACTTTTGCTCATCAAATATTCAATTTTTCCCGCGTGTGAGTGTGTGTGTGTGTGTGTGTGTGTGTGTGTATGAAATCGGGTAGGATAATTTTAAGCACATTTTTAGTATTGTAATTTTAGGATAGTTTTTAAGTGAATTAAAAAAAAACTAAAAATTAAACAAAAAAAAAATCTCGTATTAAAAAGAAATAGTTTTAAGTCTTTGTTATTATTAGAGTAGTTATTTGTATATATATATAATTCTTTTTTTCATTTTCTTTATAAAAATTTTATGTAATAAATAATTCTGCAATATCTGTTTTTTTTTCCATGTTTTATTTAAATTAAATGTATAAAGGAAACCTAGGCATATATACACATATATACCTATATTTATACAGGTCATTAAAAAGACAAAATTTCCTCAAGGTTACGCAGGAGAATGCGTTATTTGACTAAAAATTACAAAATTTTCGCATCAATAATTTTAAATATGCATTTTTAAATTTTTATAATAATACTTATGTTACAGTTTAAAGCTTTGTAATATTAGAACGGGTATATTTCTTATTGAATAAATATGAATAAAGTCAAATAATGAAATAGTTGATTTTAAGTCTTATAATACCACAATCAACATGATGTTAGCCGCAAGCGGGCGAGAGGCGCGTAAGTCAGAAAGACAGCATAGCTGACTTTCGCGCCACGAGGCCGCGTAGCGGCGAAAATTTTGTAATTTTTAGTCAAATAACGCATTCTCCTGCGTAACCTTGAGGAAATTTTGTCTTTTTAATGACCTGTATAAATATAGGTATATATATGTGTAAGATATATTATTTACAGTATACTGGACTTCAACAATTTACTGAACTATATGTATTATTATTTGTAAATAAAAAAAAAAAAAAAAAAATTCAAAATACTGATATTTTATTTCTTACATAACTAATATAAATAAAATATAAAAATATAAATAAACAATATAAAAATAAAATAAAAATATGTTAATCTGAGTCGCTGTCATCCATTGGCACTGTATCTACAGACCAAGCCGATGGCGAAGAGGGTCTGCTGGGCGGTTCTTCCTCGGAGTCGCTGCCACCCATCGGCAATGTATCGACAGACCAAGCCGATGGAGAAGCAGATCTGCTAGGCGGCTCGGCTTCCATGGACCAGCTACCACTATCTGGATCCTCTTGATGCCCCAAATCTTCGTGGTGGGACACCAACACCACCCAGCTGCTGCTATCAGGACCATTCCCATCGTAGGAGTGCGCAACTCTAACGTCGTACTCCCAGAAAGACAATGCTGTTTCAGTGGATTCGCTGGAACTCACAACATTTTCTTGGGAAGCCATTTCTCTTCCAGCTATGCAGTTTAACTGAGGACCAAACGGTGAGGAGTTTCTCATATAAGCACACCCCCACTCCACCACAACCAACATAAACAAGCCTTGTAGATAGACAGTTTAATCCGTTTCTGCATCGGATACAGACGGTGAACTTTCAGAGGATACTGCTTCTGAGGACGTTTCGCGGTATCCATTTGTAGTGCTGTCGGCCGGACCCGGTGGCTCCTCTGTAACCCACGATGAATATGAACACCACTCACCGGTTTCAGGATCTTGATATCTTACTACTTCGCACCATACCAATGGTACAACATTCGATAACATCAAATCACTGGTAGAGGATACGGTTGGATCTTGGTTTGTGTCCATATTAAATGCAGAAACTCAAATGAAGAAGACTATACTATTTCCTACTATTAAGTCGATTTACCCCCACTTTATTTTGCTCTTAAAATATAAAGTAAAAAACAAACATTTTCATAAAATAGACATTTATTTACAAAAAGAATAATATATATAAAATTATTTACAAACTGAACTTAAATTTACCTACTAATATATAAATTTACTTAAACTAAACTATTTACATATTTACAATTACAATACTAAACTATTTACAATTTCTGTTTCTTGTTATTATTGCAAATGTTGCAGATTTCCACTGGTCTCATTTGGTGCAGCGGATCTCTGCAACATTTGCAATAATCTCTCTCCGCGTCCGTCAGACGTGTTGTAGTGTGGTAATCGACATGCCGATGCCATGCTATGTCGACACGTCGCTGGTAGCCCATGTAACACTCGTAGCACATATTATATTCTGCACCACCTCTTGTATCCACAGCCACATACGTCATAGTGGTGCAGAATATCTCACCCCCGGGGTGTCCTCTTAGGAGATACTTGTCCTTGAACTCCACTTCATCCTCTTCATCTGAGGCATCTGCAACGATGCCATCGTCGTCAGAATCAGCAGGTCCCCCTTCAAGTACGATGCCATCATCGTCTTCCTCATCGTCTTCCTCATCGTCTTCCTCGTCTCCTGCGAGAACACCCTCGTTGGCTCCAGCAACTTCCCCTTCGGCTCCAACAGCGTCGACATCGACATCGCCTTCGACACCAGGCGCATCTGCATCACCCTCATCGTCGCTCCACATATTGTTGATGAGGTCCAGCTCTGCCAACCAATCCAAAAACTGCAGGTTGGCACATCCCCTGGGTGCATCAACCATAAAATTTGGTACAGCAGCCATTGTTAATTAAAAAGTGTAAGGGTAAACGTAAACGAATAAATCTGTTGAAGTGCTGAAAATCAACTGAATCATATCACGTCTCCTCCTCGCTTATATGTAGCCGGCGACCTTGGCCTTGAATGACGTCAGCACCCTCAACATCTATTAAATGCGAATGAATACGAAGAGGAGCACAGTTATTTTTCTGCTTTCGTACTGCATATACTATAAAGTATTAACAAGTGTTAAAATGCCTTTTCCAAAAGAGTGGGAATCCAAACCAACCATTGCCGCATACCCATATAGTACGTATAACCAAATTGTGTGTCATAATTGTTATGTGTCCTGGCCGAAGGAGTACATGAATTCATGTACGGGATTGTGTAGAAAATGTAGAGAGGCGAATCCTGTGCCAATTAAGAAGAGCCAAGGGGTTCAAGGAAGAGATGCAGGCGAGCGCCAAGAAAATGAATGCCGCAAGTGTCTGCAGCTGTTAACTCGCACAAATTTCGGAGTAAGCAGAGATGTTTGTGATGTGTGCAAGGTGGACCATCCATTAAGGCAGCGGTGTCTCTCTTGTGATAGGTATAAAGACGATTGTTGGAACAATGTGTGTAGGATGTGTAGAGAAGATAAAATATTGTGCGAGAATGTTGGTCATTTTTATGGGAGTTTTGTGCATCACGAAAGAAAATGCTGGTGTTTTAATCAAGAAATCCAGTTGTTAAGGCATGAGATTAATTCATGGAATTAAGGCATGGAATTTTATGAAGATATAAAATTTCTTTCTTTATTGTATTTGGAATTAGAATAATTTATATTTTGCCAATAAAATATATTTAAATAAATTTGTTTTTTTTTTCTTCTATTAACTTACTGATATATAAAATGTAAATAATGTTACAGTGAAATA
Organism: Rutpela maculata; assembly: GCA_936432065.2. Classification (NCBI taxonomy): domain Eukaryota; kingdom Metazoa; phylum Arthropoda; class Insecta; order Coleoptera; family Cerambycidae; genus Rutpela; species Rutpela maculata. Next base: position 217,270,392 of record OW386287.2, read on the forward strand.
AAGAAAATAATGAATTTTAGACATTTAAATAAAACACATTAATGTCGTATACATATTTTATTACTATACTACTGATACACAAGTAAATATATAATTGATTATGCATATTTTACAGTGTTTAAAATTTAATAAACTACACAACGTCCATTTTGTCAATCCAAGAGTTGTGTTCTTTGGAAAGCCCCATCCATTTAACAAATATTCTGTTTCCTTTTTTCCTTAACACCTTCTCCACTAGATATACATCGGGATATTTAGTTTTTTGTAACTCCATTTCATAAAAACATCCTTTAATTGGTTTGCCATACATATCTTGAAGCTGATAAGTTGTTGGGTTAGTTATGTTTATTTTTACAATTTTAAAAAGTTCAGTTGAAAAATTGACTGTAAAACCTTTTTCAAATAAACCTTTGTATGCACTTATTCGAACTACGTCACCAACATGAAACTTAGGTTTTAAAGCAATCCTAATATTATCATAAGCACTCAATTTTGTGGATGGTTTTACATCAGCAGGCTTCATACCAATCGTGCGATGTACTTTGTTATTGTACATATTTGTAACGTTGGCTAGAATGTCGAACCATTTGTATTTACCTCTAGCTGAGAATTCTTTATATAACCAATTTTTTAATGTCCGTATCACTCTCTCCACAACTGCTGCTTTCTTTGTACTATACGTCGAGTAATGATTAATGGAATGTTGTTTCATTAAAGTGGAAAAGTGTTTGTTGTAGAATTCGGTACCCTGGTCGCTTTGAATATTCTTAGGTGAGTAGTTTGATTTTTGCAAAATGCTCCTCATGCCCTTCGTAATTTCAATTGCCGTTTTATTTCTTAAAGGTCTTGTCCACACATATTTTGAGTAGCAGTCAATCACTACGAGAATATATCGATAACCTTTATTCTCATTAGCATATGGCTGCATTTCAGCCAAATCAATTTGCCATAAATCACCGTAACCCTTGATGATTGTTCTTCTTCTACGGAAATTTTTACGGGGTAATCTGTGCAGCTCCTCCACAATGCCCCTTTTTGTACTACTAATTTCCATGATAACTTCTTGATTCCAATGGGGAGGATACACCTAACTGGTAGATGTTTGCCAATAGACTAATCTCTAATAAGTTAATTCTTCTAATTTAACAAGTTTCTCAATTAAATTATTAATCTGTTTAGTGTTTAGAATAACTGCATTTTCAACTTCTTTATGTTTTTTGTCAGTATCTTTTTGTATTTGTTCATTAACATACTTTTTCATTGCTGCAATAACTTCTCCTTTTTTTCTTTGCATTTGATCATCAACATACTTTCTCACAGCACCACTAACTAAGCCAGCTTGATCATTAACTTTATGCATTTGCTCATTAACATACTTTTTCATAGCTCCACTACTTAAGTCAGCTTGACTATCGACATACTTTTTCATTGCTGCAATAATTAAGTCACTGATCTCATCCATAGCCTTGTGGATTTCTGCAAAGAATGTAGCAAAGCGATTTTCAACATAGTTACGTGTTACACCATCCTTACTATCTACTGGTTCTCCAATGTTCTTTAAACGTTTATTCTGGATATCAAAGTGATTATCTGTGGTGAGGTTAAAGCCAAGACCTGGTGGACCGCGTACGACTAATGATTTATTAGCGCCGCCTCTTCTACGTCCAAACTTGTCAATTGTGTTGTGAACAGGTAGCATTTCTGATTACATCTGATCTGATTTAAGTATTTCACAATATATTATACTTCCCAATTAGATATATTCACAGGGAAATTTAATAAAATCAATTTTTCTTTTTTTATTTAAATTATTTCTTCCTACGTTGGACACTCCTTACTGGAATTAAATTTAATTTCGCTAAAAGATTATTTTTTCTTCTCTCATTTCCTCCAACAAACTAACTATTTCATTGTTAACACCACTGTTACCTGCCATTTTTGAACTATACAGCAGACGTAGACGATCTACCAACTCTTTCGGTTTATTCCAATAAACATAATCCACACCTCTACTATTGTATAATTTCTTAATAGGCATACCCGAACCTTTTCTAGATCTTGTCATTACTGTAGGAGATAACAGTGGTTTTATAATTTGACTAAATTTTTTCCATTTCTTTTCATTCAAACCCAGACTTATATCATAACGGTTATACGGTGCTTTTGTTTTATTTAATATTTGCCGATATATTTCACGCTCTTCATCTCCAGTAAAAGTCTCATCACTACGTAGAACTGATGGATGTTTCATAAATATTACATCATACAACTTAGAACTGCCAGGATACTTTCCCACTCGCTTATTACCATACCACAAGGTGATATTTCCATCAGAAAAGCGTATTTCGCTATTACCCATTAGTAGTTTATCTGTGTTGGGATCTAGACGCACACCGTATATAGTATCATATTTATGATTACCAGACTTTAAATTTTCTACATGTTGTTTGATCACATCACCCTTTTCTGCACTGCTAAGGATACTTTCTGAACCTGGGGTACTCATTAACGATGATCTTGGTGGCGTTTCCATAAAATATGCTTGACTTGCATTATTCTCATCATCATCACTAGTTTCAGATGTAGCTTTAAATACACTGGTACTAGCTCTTGCACCCCATGGTGTTTGTGTTGGCTTTTGCGTGTGCGTTGGCACATTGTTTTGTGATTTTACCTTTGAAGCGGATGATAAGACTTTTAAAGGTGTGGTTATAGGTTCATATATCTTCTCCAGCGTTAATTTATTCTCAGCATCTCTATTCTTGAGAGAATTGAATTTCTTACGTACGGAGTCGGTAGCCTCAACTAATTGACGTTTCAGACTTATTTCAGCTCCCACATCTCTATCCATATTAGCTTTCTGCTTAATTTCGTCGATGTAATACCGACGCTGTCTGCAGATCGATTGAAGTCCTAATTACAATTCCTTATGGATATATGAAACTATCAAGTCCTTTCCTGTATCTTCCCTCATTTACTTCTCTATCTTTGTCAATTACAAGAAACCCATATCTTTCTTTCCAACATTCTGCACACATTTCTTGAAATAACTTAAAAGATACGTCTGGTGAGACATGATCAGAGAAAATGTGATGTAAATTCATGTCATCCTGCTTGAACAATGCTATAAAATTTGCGTTATCCCTCACTAACTGCTTTGGCACGCGAGAATATGTTTGTGCCAGATAAAAACAATCTACATTTCTATGGCGACCCATTGAGAAAAACGCACGAATTACATCTTATTTTTCACATATAACATCATCAAATATAAATATAGAATTAGGTTTAGCATCGGATGGCTCCACTATATCTGCATTATTACTGAAGGTGTAAAATCCCAGTCCCTTAATAGGTTCTAATATCTTGCGCAAATACTCGTACTTGGGTTGATATAGAGACTTTGAATATAGGTAAATGTTTGCAAAACGAAGTCCAAGGGGGTGAGTAAGCAGAGATATAAGTAAATTTGTCTTTCCACAGGCACTTGGACCGATTAATAGTCCACGAATAGTTGTGGGAAGTAATGGTCCATGGCGCGATTCGACTTGTAACCCACCTCCAACTTTTTCGTCTAAATTGTCTACAGCAAACTTCTGTCTCTGCTTTACAATACGCATTGTAGCACGGTTGAAGACTATATAAATAGATGTATGCATTACAATTGTTATTTAAATGTTGTCAGTCAAACAGCACACAAGTAAAAACCGCCATTGTTTAAAGGCTGGTAGAGGGGTAGTAAATTCCTTAATAAATAAGCTTCCATTTGAACTGCATTTACCGGGAGGTTATCAGTACTGCGGCCCCGGTACTAAATTACAAAAAAGATTAACGCGAGGTGATCCAGGTATAAATAAGTTGGATTCTGCGTGCAAGCAACACGATATTGCATACGATCAAAACACGAACGATTTAGCTGCCCGACACAAAGCAGACTATCAGCTTGAACAAGCTGCTTGGAAACGAGTTAAATCCAAAGACGCAGGTATAAAAGAAAAGGCTGCAGCGTGGTTAGTTACTACCATAATGAAGGGGAAACAACGTCTCGGTATGGGATGTAGGTCAACATCTCGTACTACAAAAAGAAAAAATATAATTAAAAAGAAGAATAAAAACAGGAAGAACGTTAAAAATGTAGCGTTCGGTGCTGGAATAGTGCGCAAGGTACGTGATGATCTACGTAAGGTCGGTGGCAAGCGGTCTATTGCTAATGATACAAAAAAAATTGCTCAAATGGCGCTTCAAGCAGCACGGCGTCACATGAGGGCGGCTGGTGGAAAACGCAATATTCGTACACCTCGCATAATACCGATTCCGAAAGTTGGTGGAATTCTACCTTTAATACCTATTTTTGCAGGATTATCAGCGTTAGGTAGTTTGGCTGGAAGTGCAGCTGGTATAGCTAAAGCTGTAAATGATGTTAAAACAAGTAGAGAGGAATTGGCCGAAAAAAATCGTCATAATAGACACATGGAAGCGATTGCTCTAGGAAAAAGTGGCAAAGGATTATATTTGAAACCGTATCGTAAAGGTCTGGGTCTTTATTTAAAACCACAAAGTTCAAAAAACTACTAGACACCCTACCTCGAAAACCTCTCACCGACATCGATCTTAAATATTATGCTGAGAAGATGAAGGTACCATATTTTCGAGGTATATTTATGCGTGACAATCTACCAAATTCTGGACCACATCATAATGAATCCTCCATCATAAATTTGGATAGTATAGATGGCCCTGGAACACACTGGGTGGCATATAAAAAACGTGGCAGTTTAGTCACATATTTCGATAGTTTTGGCGATTTACCCCCGCCAAGAGAACTAGTCCAGTACTTGCGCAACGGTTCAATGTCTACAAATAAAATCTACTATAATTATGAGCGCCAACAAAATTTTAACACAGTGTGGTGTGGTCATTTGTGCTTAAAGTTTCTTTCCTCAAAAAATTAAATAAAAACTTTTCAAATGGAATCTGTAACACCATCAATGGATCGAGAAGCAATTAAACGGATGGGCCACTCATTGATTGCTTTCTCTAGACTACGCAGCTTATTGAAGATGAGTAAACAACAACTTTCAGATATGCCTAAAGAGGTAATGATTGCATGTGCCCCTAATGAAATTGCGTTAGTGTGGGATAAGTTACCCAGACATCTTCAGGATGATATTGACATTTTAAAATATCAGTACTGTCAAGAACATTATTCTAATGATGAAAATAATATCGATGTTAATGATGGCTCACCACCTCGAAAAATATTTTGCTGCTACTGTAAAGTGCACGAGGTGAACGTGGTGTCAAATAATGACATAAATGTATCTCCATCACCCCTCAAAAAAAGAAGATTAATCCACAACAATTGCTGTAAATCACAATAAATTCATGCAGCAATCTCCAAAAACATCAGTCATGTCACACACCTTCACTTTATCAAGCCGCTCAAGCGTGCTCAGTGCAGAATTTTATCCACCCATTGAACTAGATATGGGTAGTCGATATGGACTGGGATTAATTGGATTTTATTCATACAACTCTATATTTAATGTAGACGAGACAAACAATCGTTTTTGTTATAGAGAGCGTCCAAAACTACCCCTTGTATACAAGCATATACCATATGGAGCCTATGAAATTGATGAAATATATCGAGCAATACTGAAAGCTATACCAGCTGATACAGAGGAAGAAAAAGAGAAATTATTCCGGCTACGAGCAAACAACAATACGCTGAAGTGTGAAATTTGGTCAAAATATGGAATTGACTTTTCACAAGCAAACTCGATTGGCAGTTTGTTGGGATTTGAACCAACATACTTACATCCAAACCAGAGCCATGAATCAACACTCCCTGTTGATATTATGAAAGTAAGAATGGTACGTGTGAATTGCAACATTATTTCCGGAGCGTATCTGAATGCCCTAAAATCCCACACACTCTTCGAGTTTGATATTGATGTTGAACCTGGATATAAACTTACCAAGGAGCCAGCTAACATCATATATTTACCTGTTAGACCTGAAGGACGTCAGTTTATCGACAACATTACTCTGCACATATTGGATGACAATGGAGATTTAATTAACTTTCGAGGTGAAAAGATTATTGTGAAACTAGAATTGAAACAATTTTAATATTTCGAGCAAAAATGGGCTTTCGATATAATCAGAAACGATTGGCACATTGCCAATATAAAATGTTTAACGATAAAAAGAAGAGTGATTGTAGAAACCAATTCATTCAGCGTATACCTCTTAAACAGTTAAGACATAGGTTGTCGGCTAAGGACCGTGCATTTCTTCAATCTATTGGATTAAAACTGAGAGAAAATTAAATAACAATGGCAGCTTTTACATCTAGTGAAAAACTTGAAGTGTTCGACGAGCCCGTGTTTGATAAATCACTTGCCAGTTTACATGAGCATACGTATAAACCATACGGATCACCGTATTATAATAACTCGGATGAAATACGCATTCCTGTCAATTTTCAAGACCTTATACTCGACATTGCAGAGAGTTATATTTATATAGAAGGAAAATTTACTCCAAGTGATCTTACCAAGCGGTGTTATTTATCCAATAACACACTAGCTTTTCTCTTCGATGAAATCAGATATGAAATGGGTGGTGAACAAGTGGCTGTCGTTAGGAAGCCTGGTATCACTACCACAATGAAGACTATGGTATCATATGGACAAACACATCTCCGATCACTTTTAACTGCAGGTTGGGGTCTGACCGCAGAGAAGCAAGACATTTTAGATACTACCAGTCACGTATTCAGTGGTAGGCTGCCTCTTAAATACATCATGGGTTTTGCAGAAGATTACACAAAAGGTGTTATAAATGCAAAGCAGGAATTAATTTTAATCATAGCTCGATCTTTTAAAGATAGTTACATTGGTGAAGTTGATGCAGATCTAGAAATTAGCAAAATTGAGTGGAAGATAAAACATATTGTGCCTGAAGATAAACAAAAGCTTAAACTATTAAATAGAATTAATAAGGGTGGTAATTATGCCATAGTGAAGGTGGCTTACCGCATGTGGGATCTATATGAGCTACCTACTTTGCGTGATACATCGTCTGACATATGGGCTGTTAAAACCACTAGCAGCCTTGAGAGACCTCGATATATCATTATCGGATTTCAAAACAATGGCAATTCCAATGATAGAACCAAGGACGTCACACAGTTTATATCTGCAGATATTAATAATATTCGACTATATCTGAACTCTGAAGTATTTCCATATGAGCGTTGGAATTTGGATTTCGATAAGAAACTCGACTCCGCAGCATACTATGCATACGAGAACTTTCAACGTAGTTACTATGATAGAGATATGGCTGAACCATTGATGGATCTGGGAGAATTCAGAAAATCCCCATTATTTGTCATAGATTGCTCCTGCCAACCGGATGCAATTAAATCATCCACTGTAGACATAAAAATAGAATTTGAAACACGAAAGACGAAGTTTCCTGCACAAACTCGTGTATATGCGCTTATACTTCACGATACATATTTAAGATATAGTGCACTGGATGGTTCAGTTCAGTCTGGAATTGTCGGCGCTAAATAAAACTTTCTTTTATGATGTCATCATTAAGCAACGAATTTCCTACTTTGATTATTGACTTACAAGGATTTCAATATAAAGAGAATGTGTTTACAGTAAAAGAATTGGCTGTGGTGTGCTGTAACACTAACCAGCAAGCACATTACTTTTTCAAGCCACCATATCCTTTTTCATCACTAACCCGAGGTGAACAGAATCAATATCGATGGCTACAGAACTACTATCATGGCGGTGTAAAATGGAGTGATGGATATATTCAACTGTCAGAATTTCCGATGATACTTCTACGGCTTTGTCAAAATACAGCTAATAATTATGGATGTAATGTATCACCACAGGATGTTATAATTTTATGCAAAGGCAGACTAAAGAAAAACATTCTACTGCATCATCTAAGATGGAATAAAATCATAGACCTAGATGACTGCTCCCCCTGCATACCTAGTCTCAAATCTTTGAGTGTACCAAGATGTATGGAGCATATTCAGCCCAACAATAGTCATTGTGCTCTTGCAAATGTTCACTATCTTAATAAATGTATTGTAGATTTAGATATAAAATTTGAATAAATATCTTTAAGTTTATTCATATTTAGTATTAATAACACATTTTTTTTAGATATGTAGCCAAGAAATAGGGAAATAAAAAATATAATCTAGTAATGTGTTTCATTTATTTCATATTTATCCTCACAATAAAATATAGTTCAATATTGCATTTTAATGTACATCATCAATTACAATTTTACAATAGTTGTGTAATTCTAATTACTATACATATTCACCTCAAAATGAAAAAAAAAACAATAATTGATTAACTACTAATTGAGTTGTCTACAGCTTCTTCATCAGATTGGTCGAGTTGATATTTTTCAATAATTTTTTTAGGTAGATATTTTTCTATATCATATAGAAAACGTTTTAAATCTATTTGTACCATTTGCTCACAAAATTGTTCTAAATTTAAAATACCGCAGGAATATTTGCCACACAGGTTAGCACCAGTATTATACATTTCAGAATCCTCCTTAAGACGTTCAACTTGTTCAGCATCGAAGCAGAAATTTAGATCATAGTTTATAGCATGCAGAGAATCCATACTTAGATCACTCAGTTGACAAGACAGTTTTTCAATGGCCGAATCAATGTCTTCCGCCCTTGTCCACTTTTGTGCCGAATATTGCATCCACATATTTGTTGGTTGTGGTAAAGCTGGAAATTAAATAAATAAATTTAGAAAAAATATAAAAGAGAAATTATAAAATTACTTACATGGGTGCTACTGATGAAAAGTAAATAAATAGAAACTAAATACTTGTGGTACAAGTCTATGGTGACAAGAACCTACTACAACTATGCCTGATTCGATATGAGCTAATGAGTGATCTAAAATGAGATTATATTTTGTAATACTTCTACCGCAACCATTCTTTCACTATACCCTATTTACTAACTAGATAATATTTTAAAACATTTACATATTTTCTGATATATTTAATCAATAAGTTTGAATTTTAATAGTGACCTCGATTTGGCACCGGCATATATGGGAGAACTCTGTCCTAAATACATCAACGCGTATTTACCGTTAGATGAATTTATTTCATCCATAAATGCACTTACAAGTTCTGCAATACGTTTAGGTAAAAATGATTTAAAAGTAGTATTTGTATCTTCGTCAAACAAATTTACTAAAATCGATTTACCAAACCGTGTATTAAGCATCATCATTTTCTTTATGATGTAAACTTTATTTAAGGTTAATGATGAAATAGGTTTTAATTCTAAAACCTCCGTGTCTTCAATGATACGTTCATTAAGAACTGATAAATTGATATTGGTATTCATATTTAAACAATTGTATACAGTGAAAGAATGCCAACTAATTATATTACAAAATTTTTCTTACTTGAAATACTTAAGATCACAACACTACCAACTTATTAACTGTAGCCGAATCAGACTAAATATGAGTTTGCTCTTACAACGTATTCTCTTTTATGGCAACGTGCTGCTACGTCACAACACATTTTATCCTTGACAAACGTGCTTTTCGAGGTCAAGCGATGTGGTACAAGTCTAACACAAGATCGGGCAGTGTCTACATCTCAGGGTCGCTTACACCAACCAAGGTCAAGGCCACGAAGGCACAAACCACTTGTGCTTAACAAACGTACCTTTTCAAGGTCAAGTGATATGGTACAAGAGCGTGTGTAGCTCAAGGACGCTTACGTCACTCAAGGTCAAGGTCGTGACGTCACATAAAGTGGTGGGGGGAGGCCCAATGTCGGCTTAGGACCTCTACTCATGTTAAGCCAGTTACAGTCCTTTAATTTATGTGATATATGTTGGAACTTTCGGATGCCAAAAATGTATCTCAAACATGAGTTTTGTACCTTCTGAATGTTCTGCAAAGTGATAGAATCAATGCACGGCGAGAAAACTTGAGAGCAATAATTAAAATTTGACAATACTAGGGTCTCACATAAAAGAACTTTTAATTTTTTGTTTCGGTATGAGCGATGGGGATATAACAATTTTAGCTTTAAATAGGCTTGCTGTAGACACTTAGAAATATGTTCACGGTATCTAAATATGGAATACGAAAAAAAAAAAATAATTAAAAAAATCTTGCGTAGTTCCAACTTGAAGGAGGAATCATTTTTTTCAATTTGCAAATGTGGAGGGAGATTGTTATAGATTTTAAAAATATTATAAGTGAAGCTCCTTTTAAAAAGAGAAGACCTGTACTTTGGAGGTGTGATCAGATTTTTATTCCTGATATTTAAATTGTGAGCGTCGTCTCGAAATATTCTTTTTTTATAAAGATAGGAAGGTTGTTTGGATTTAATGACTTTGTTAAATAGGCAAGTCAAATGGGAGAGAAAATCTATTAGTCATGTTAAGCCAGTTACAGTCCTTTAATTTATGTGATATATGTTGGAACTTTCGGATGCCAAAAATGTATCTCAAACATGAGTTTTGTACCTTCTGAATGTTCTGCAAAGTGATAGAATCAATGCACGGCGAGAAAACTTGAGAGCAATAATTAAAATTTGACAATACTAGGGTCTCACATAAAAGAACTTTTAATTTTTTGTTTGGGTATGATCGATGGGGATATAACAATTTTAGCTTTAAATAGGCTTGCTGTAGACACTTAGAAATATGTTCACGGTATCTAAATATGGAATACGAAAAAAAAAAAAAATAATTAAAAAAATCTTGCGTAGTTCCAACTTGAAGGAGGAATCATTTTTTTCAATTTGCAAATGTGAAGGGAGATTGTTATAGATTTTAAAAATATTATAAGTAAAGCTCCTTTTAAAAAGAGAAGACCTGTACTTTGGAGGTGTGATCAGATTTTTATTCCTGATATTTAAATTGTGAGCGTCGCCTCGAAATATTATTTTTTTATGAAGATAGGAAGGTTGTTTGGATTTAATGACTTTGTTAAATAGGCAAGTCAAATGGGAGAGAAAATCTATTAGTCATGTTAAGCCAGTTACAGTCCTTTAATTTATGTGATATATGTTGGAACTTTCGGATGCCAAAAATGTATCTCAAACATGAGTTTTGTACCTTCTGAATGTTCTGCAAAGTGATAGAATCAATGCACGGCGAGAAAACTTGAGAGCAATAATTAAAATTTGGCAATACTAGCGTCTCACATAAAAGAATTTTTAATTTTTTGTTTAGGTATGAGCGATGGGGATATAACAATTTTAGCTTTAAATAGGCTTGCTGTAGACACTTAGAAATATGCTCACGGCATCTAAATGTTGCATCCATAGTTAGCCTAAATTTCTAGCACTTTTGACTAACGGAATAGGAGAGTCACAAATTTTAATTTGTAGTTGATTCTCAATCATACTACGTTTAGTTTTACTACCAAACAGCAACACCACAGATTTTAAGGGATTTATGCAAATGATGTTGACTAGTTAAGTCAGCTATGGTACTAAGATCGGAATTAATTTTGTGTTCTGCCTCGTGGATCTGATAAGCAGAAAAGCTATAAATTAACTGAAGGTCGTCCGCATACATGTGTGCTTTACAATATTTTATATAGTGAATAAAGACACTTGTATATAAGGTAAACAGCAAGGGGCCCAATACTGAGCCTTGCGGTACACCAACGGCAACGGGCAATGGTTTTGATGTAACTCGATCTGTAAGGTAACTTTTTATTAAATTAATGGCATCTATCCCGAAACCTATATAGTGCAGAATGGCAAAAAGAACATTGTGGTTCAAGGTGTCAAAGGCTTTCGAGAAGTCTAACAAAACCAAGGCTGTCATTAATCCTTTATCACTTGACTCCAGAATATCATCAGTCACCTGCAACAGAGCAGTGGTACAGCTATATCCTGACCTGAAACCTGATTGGATATCTGGTAAAATATTATTAACAGTAATAAATTCTCTTAATTGTGTATTCAAGATTTTTTCAAATAATTTCGACAATGTCGGTGTTTGAGTTCGGAGGGATCACTAATTTTTGGAAGGGTATAACTAAGGCTTGCTTCCATTTATCAGGAAAATATTGCTCCAATATACAGCTGTTTATAATATAAGTTAAATATTTAGTTATATGTGGATAGCATAATTTGATGATGTGGATATTTATTAGATCATGCCCAGTAGCCGATGATTTGATTTCATTTAATGTTTTAATTATAATGTCATCATTAATTAACCGGAAACAAAAATGTTGTTCCAGTGGACTCATTTGGTTGTCTAGGTAAAAACGTATAATATTTACATCACTTACGTTGCTAGTAGGTATACAGTTAATGTAATAATTATTAATTAATTCTACATCATTAAGTTGAGGAGGAATATTATTGTTTTTTACAGAGTTTATATTTAAATGTTTCAATTCTTTCCAAATTTGCCTACTATCGCTTGTACTAAATTTGTGTTAATAGTAAGCCTTTTTTCATTATGTATGACTAAATTAAGATAATTCCTTAGAGTTTTATAATAATTCCAATCCTTGTCTGCTTTTGTTCTTTTATATTTAGTTTTCGCTTTATCTCTCAAAGTCATTATATACCTTATATTTTCAGTATGCCAAGGTGCTGGAGGTTTCGAAATTCTAGCTGTTTTAAATGGACAATGCTGATTAAGTAGGTTTAATATAGTATCGTTTAATATGGCTAACTTACCATCAATACTCTGCATATAAAAAATACGATCTAGAGGAGACGCCCGTAGATCCGAAAGGAATTTTTCCTTATCGAATCTACTGTAATCTCTATATGTGTGTAAAATTTGCTTAGCTTTATTTACCTTTAGTGATATCGAGCATTCTATTAAGTCATGATCTGAAAAACCTACATCCAACACCCCCATATCTGAGACTAGCTGCTTATTCAAAACAATAATGTGATCTATGAGGGTGCTAGATGTAAAAGTAATTCTGGTTAGTTGATCAATAATCTGAGTCAAGCCTAGTGTATCTAAGAAGTTGTTATATATAATTGTGCTTGGATTGTCATTTTCGAGCAGATCAATGTTTATGTCCCCTAAGACAAATATATTATCAGATATTGCCATACATGAACTAATAGTATTTTCTATTTTGTCAATAAAAAAATTTATATTCTGATGTGGAGGACGATACACTACACAAAAATATTTGGAGTTGTTTACATTTATCGAAATTAATATCTGTTTCTATAACTGTATATTTCAAAGAATTTTTAATGTAAAAACCGACGCCCCCACCTCTTCCTTCTCTATCCTTCCTTATAAATGAATATCCTTCTGCAGTTACTGACTCAGAAGGCACATTATAAAGCCATGTTTCGGATACACCGAAAAGTTCATAGTTGGGTAAAATTTCCTGAAAATCATTAAATTTGGGCAATAATGACCTTATATTAACGTGACCCATTTTAATTTTTTTCATAGCTGAATAATACAATTAGAAAAATATAATAACATACAATTAAGACAGTATGACAATATTTTATTTTGTTGAATATAGCGAAATAAACTGATTATTTTGAAGTTTTTCTGTTTCTGTCAGTTCTTAATGTCGGCCGTTTTGGTCTAGAATTCGTTGTTTTTTCGGGAGTTTCTTCTAATTTCCTTTTCTTCTCTATATCTTGTTGCGTGAGTTGCAGTCCACTAACAGTAGGCTCAAAAATCTGGTCGTCTTCTTCAGAATCGTTGAATTTAGAAGGTGCGGGTGTTAGAGGGGCACTATTTGATTTTACTCTTTCAATGTCATTGGCTTCATCGCTTTCCTGGATATTTTCTACGTTGTTTATTTGTTTCAATTGCTCTGCAGAAAACATTTCATTATTTACCATAAGCTTAGTACCAACTATTTTTGCAAATATATTTTTGGCTCTTGCTAAATTCATGTGGTCTACCAAGATTTTGCGGTCTTTGCGATCATCAAAGCACAAATCTTGAGCAATAAAGATTTTGGTCCCTTTTAGTTTATACGCATTTTTGACCACCAGAGTCTTTTTTAGATAACTAACAAATTCAATTTTAACGTGCGATCCCTTATCGGTTTTTATGGTAAATAAATTATTTATATCTGTCTCCAAAATATCAACATCTAGTAGTTCTTTAATTTTATTTAAAACAAATTCCAATAAATTTGTTTCTGGCCCATTTAATCCAAAAATAATAATGTTGTTTTTTCGAAGTTTTCTTTCTAATTCAATATTTTTGTTTTCAAAATTTTTAAACCCTTTTTCTAAAGTAGTTATTTGTTCTGAATGCTCTTCTAGTTTTCTAAACAATTTCTCATTTTCCACTTTTATATCCTCTTTTATTGCTTCTTTGATTGATTTATTTTCTTCTTTTATTACTTTCAGTGGAGTCTCTAAGAGTTCGTTATTAGAAATTTCATTTAACTTTTCACTATTCATAATTTTTATAACTAGCAGCTGATGTGGAAGGACTATACACGACGGTTTTAAAAACTATTACATATCTTATCAGTTTTTTCAGCTAATCTCTGATTATTTTATAGCAGAATAGTCGTAAAATGTTTTATCTGTTAGTCTTCAGTAGTTATTTATTAGTTTGAAATTTTTTATTAGATTTTTTTATTATTTGTTAGTTTCAACTACAGGCTTGCTTCCCTCAGGCTTTTTGTTTAAAAAAAAATTCAACAAAAAGTGTCAATATTTAACATGTGGGATCCAAATTATGATATTACTTGCACTATTTCTGTATTTCGCTGACTACTCACTTGAGACCTCGGCACTATTTTAAGACAGCGCGTATAATACAAAGGCATCTACTCAATTCAACACCCTTTGAATATTTTTTCGTCCTTACACAACACTAAATCACGAATTGGAAATGAGAACACACACACACTATATATATATTTCATTCGTTTCAAGTTGTATTAATATATATAAGCATCAGATTTCATTAAAATCGAAATATCTCAGAAACTATTGGTTTTTTAGGTAGAGCATATATTGATAGTTACCTTAAAATAATGAATATAATTCGAATCCTTTATATAAAATAGGGTATGCCATTTAAAATAAGGAAATATATATTTTCTTATGTTACAAAGTGAACGAATATAAAGTTATTTTGGCATCGAATTAATTTTTTTTACAAAACACGAGCGGTTCAGTCCCAAACCCCAGAAAGAGAATATACAGGGTGTTCGAAAATTGAGTGACCCTTCTGTAAAAATGTCGAGAACGTTGTGCGGTATTTTTGAAGTGCACGATTGCCTTATCAATTTAAACGGCTGTAATGGTTCATTTTTAATCTCTGAATATTACTGGTTTAATTTACCAAATTTATTGCATTTTATATATTTTCCATCATAAAAATATTTTAAGTCCGACCCTGTAGTATTAGAACTCTCGAAAGGACTTTTAACTTGTGGTGCCTCCACGCGGGGAAAGAAAGAATACCTCAGTTAGAGACGAGCCGCCAACTCGGCCGTTTGGGACGATCCTCGGCTCATTAATTCGTAGTGTGAGATTACAAAATAAGAATAAGAATTTGTCTCCACATTTTGAGTTTTGATAGCTGCCGGTAGAATTTGATTAGAAATAGACAATTTGAGAACTACTGATATTCGAATACGTAGTTACAATTTGTGAGTGTATTTGGATTGGCAGCACAAGCTTTTGACGATAAAATACATTATTATGGCTACTGTGTTTAGTTTGCCTAAAAATGATAGAAATTTGAATGCTGAATAGCTACAAAACTGTTTGTTTCTGTAACTATCATATAGTGAATACGTCAATTTCCTGCATTCACTGTAAGTAAATAAACATGTGTCTTATTTCATTGCTTCCAACGGCGAATTGCAGTATATAAGGGCTATATTCCCTTGATTTTCTTCATACATCTGAGCCATTTTGACGAAGTCTCAACGTTTTTCACCTGTTGTGTAGTGCGGTTTTTGTTTTTGAGTCCCATTTGTCTGTGGGCTTCTTACAACTTTTACAACTGTCTTCCGCTTAAACAGGTAAACAGAATTGCTTTCGCGAGTGCGTTGTACTCTTCCTTAAAAAACTTATGTAGATATTTTCTTGTATAACACATGTAAAGTGTTAATCTATGCTTAAACACATTATTCTTGTACATTTTAGTTAAGTTTACTACTACGCCTTTGATTCCCAATCATTAGTAACTTCTATTTACCTATTTATAAAAATTTATTTATAATTTTAATTATATTAAAACTAATGATACGTTTGTTTGTTAGTAATATTTTAATTAAATTCGGAGTATAATTGTTGGCCAACATTCCTTGTATTACATTTCTATGAATTACCGTTTATAATTGCCTTATATGTATGTCTGTTTCTCGTTTTGTACTATACATTTAGATAAATTGTTTCGTAGAAATATAATATCGTAAGCACGGTTTTATTTGCCCACACCGGGATGTTTCATTGCTCTACCAATATCTTGATCTTATAATAAATTTTTATATTGTTAACTAGTTACTTTTATTTCAAAAGGGGATCTACAGACGACCCAAATAACCAACCAACCAACCAACCTGCTCGATACACATTTAAAATCGCCATGACAACTCGTAAAAGTGAGCTGATCTGCTGGAATTCCAGCGGCTTCAAAGCGTACCGACAATGTTGGCCCCAGCAGTTATACGAGTTCGCATGGTAATCTTTAAAGTGTACCACGAAGGTCCGTTGGTTGGTTGGATCGTCAGTAGACCCCTAAAAGTTCCTTGATTTATTTACGTATATTATCTTTTCCCGGGAAGGAATTTCTTCTCTTTCTTTTAAATAAATAGCTGGGCAATACTTTTTCGTCCTTTTTTTTGGACTTTATGAATTTATTTACCTTATATATTTATACGAAAGGATTGTCAATAAAAAATTCAGATATCGATAATTATTTTAAACGTACGTACAGGAGTGTACTTTAAATCATATCGTATTTTTGGTATCATTTTATTTACTTCTTTCTCAGAACTTGATATCTCAAAAAATTAAATACTTGTAAGTAAACAAATTGCTATTTACAGTTCTTAATATGAGTATATTTATAAAATGAAACCAAAACAGTTACATAAAATACACATAAATAATGGAAAGGCTTTTACAAATTACTTCCACGTCCAGTGGAAGTATTGTAACGACAAAAAATTTTTTAAAAATTTTTATTGTCCAAATAGGCTTAAAATGTCATGAAATGTCGAGATTTTAAGTTTGAGCGAAAAAAAAATTTCTGTCTGTCGGTCTGTCTGTAACTTTTTTTTGTGCGCACGTTTACTCTGAAACCGTTTAAGATATTGACTTGAAATTTGGTACACATATGTACTTTAACGAGATCTAGAACTAGATTATATTTTCATCTTGTTCCGTCGAAGGGTTGGGGGGTAAATTGGGGTAAATTTGGGGTAAATGGGTAAATCAAGCAGGTAAGAGTCCATGAAATTGGTATTTAGTATATACAAGAGAAGCTGAGGTCTCAAAAAAAATTTTGGCATTAGCCACCCCCATTACCACCCCCACCTCCTTATTAAAAGGGATGAAAAAAAAATGTGATTTAGTGCATGTACAGGAACCAGAAACCTCAAAATATTTTTTTACTTAATCCACCCCCCACTACCCCCCTATCACCACCCCCACCCCACTACCGATGTGGGGTATCGTTTTATGGGTTTTTGGGGTAGAGGATTTCAAATATTATATTATTAAAGTTCCATAAACAATTATTTTCACATACAAAGTTTTTTCGTTGTGAGTGACTTGGATAGAGAATCTGGATGTGGAAGTAGTGATTCCTTGGGCAGCGGTTTTTTACTTAAATCGATCCAGGTAAGACAACCTTATAAAAGCTTTTTTCTACAACTGCCTTCGAAAACCATAATAACGCACAGTAACCATGACTCGAAACTGTCTTTTCACACGATGTGTGCAAAAATTCAAAAAACACAGTACTGTCATTTTTTTCACACAATCCTGTCGAAAACAGAACTGACATCTTTTATTTGTATTTTTGAAGTAGGCTAGCCTATTCAGGTTCATCGCAATGTGATTACAACCGACTTGTTTAACTGTTCCAATTTTACATTAAATTTAAATTTTTAGTATTTTGTTATTAAATAATATCTGTTTACTTATGAGGACAGTCGGTTGTGCCTTCGAAGCGAACGGTTGGGTGCCTGAAACACTCCCACTATAAACGCAAAATTGCCGTGAAAAACTCCGTCAAATTTGATAAAAATTAGGTGAATTATAGCCCAAGAATTTACGCGCAAATTGATACCTCATATCAAAAGAACAAAGTTGAAATAGAATTAATATTTGAAAACAACTAATACAGTTTTGTGACCAGTGCTGTGTATTAAGAAACGAAAAGAGCGTAATTAAACAAACAACCCAAGACAGGCAAAAGCAAGATAAGTACCTTCTTTTTCATTTTTAAGTACCTTCCCAGACAAGTGTATTTATAACCATTGAAGGGTTTAGGCCCATCACCCTTGAAGAGTCGACATTGTCGACAAGTTTATGGCAATAAATTAAAGCATGGCATGATATCCCTCTGTAAACCTGTAAAAATTTTTTTAACCATTATAAAAATATTCAAATGAATTTGATCTGTCTGTAAAGTATGGTCATATAAATTTCTTTTGTTAACCTTCAAATAATCTTTTTTCATAATTATTAAAAATACTCAGGCGAATTTAATATAAATTGAACCCCTAATAATCAAACGTATATGGTCATAATATTCTCTTAGGTAAAATATCAAGTGAGGGTTTTCAGGTCGAAATTACGCTCATTGTCAAGTGTAATAACTTAAAAATAAGTCAATAAATAATCCTTTCTAGCAAATTTACATATGAGTCTGGCCAGGGGCGTGCCCCATCAGGGTGACAGTGCACTGTGTGGAATTGAAGCAATTTAAGAATATAATGGGAATTTGGATGGAATTGGTGGCCATTGGCTTGGTTTCGGTGCCATTGGAATTTGGAAAGCCTCATCCATGCTATGGAAACATGCAAATTGTTTATGTTTCTGGTGCGGCTAGGGTGGGACTGAGAAAATTTATTAAAAAGTTTAAAAAGGTTTGTCTGTGTGGAGCGCTGGGCCATCGTTGGAAGGAGAAAACATAGAAAACACATTCCTTTTTGTGTGCCATCACTTGGTCTGGATCACGGTCTGGATACAGAGTGCGAAGGATACAGTTTTTGAGTTAGGTGAAGGATGAGTGTTTGAGAGGTGATGCATACCTCGGGACGTGTGATTGACGATTTTGTGAGTGGTGATTGGTTTTGTATATGATCCAGAGCTAGGTGCAATGTTTTTGGTGTGGTGCGGTAGAGCGGATCAAAAGGAGAGGGGAATGGAGGGGAGGAGAGGTATCACAGAGAAGTGTTGTTGATCCTGACTTTTTGTTGGTGTCTAGTTTAATAGGAGTGTGTTTTGTGGTATTGCATATTTTTTGACGGTGTGGGTGTTACAATATAGTGTTGTGAATCTGATTACATATATTTTTCTTAAGTAAATTATCAAATGAGGTTTTCAGGTCAAAATTACGCTCGTTGATAAGTGAAAAATTCTACATTAAATTCTACACTAAAAACAGGGAGATCAGGTTACACGTGGAAATCACAAAAAGGATAGAAATGTACGCAATGAAGTACTGGGGACACGTCCAAAGAAGGGAACCAACACACCTACTGAAGAAAGCACTAACACTGAACAGCAGCAAACTTAAAATGGGGAGACCATGTTACACGTGGAAAACAACATTCGAGAGGATCATGAACAAACTGGGAAAGAACCAAACATACTGGGAAAGAAAAGCGAGGGGAAAGACTGAATTTCACAAAGAAATCGGAGCGATATATACTCTACCAAAATCAGAAACGGAGGAATCAGAAGCCTCAGAAGAAGAAGAAGACTTGTAGAAACAGAAGTACAAAAATAGGAGCACAGATAGCAGCAACACAACACGGCAACATATCTCACAAGAAGACCCAGAATAGGCAGAAGCCCAGAACCAAAAATACAAAAAAAGGGGGCTTAAACGCTCCCTCACGACATAATGCGGTAACGCATCTCACAAATACCTACACCTCCCATCCCACATTCCTTTACCATGCGCCATGTGGCTCTCGCTGCTGGCAACAAGCATGACCTTAGTCCAACCCAGCGTGGACGTAGCAGGCCCAGCTGTAAAACTTGGGACGCTGGTAAATCAATCAATCAATCAATCAAATAATATCTGTTTACTTATGAAATTGTTTGTTTTCCTTGCAGTCGTAAAAAAAATATTGTAAGCAATACCTTTGAAAACATCTTTTCAAAACTTGTTGTTTAAAATACCATTATGTTTGTCTTTCCTTAAACAAAAAAAAAATTGCGATCATTATTCCAACGCGATCTTATGGCTGTTTTTTCGCCAGTCCTTATAAATTCGACGCTACTATATTTTATGAAATCTGAAGAAATTATAGAATAAGCGTAGACCATGTTTGAAAGTATATCTTCGCATATAGCGTGGACGTCAAACTGTTACAATCCAAGGATATTAAATGAGTGAATCGCAGTAAATCATGTCCGCATTTACCGGCGTTGCACGCGAAAGGTAATGAGAGCTCTAAATCACCTTTGGCCATAATCCCCTTGTCATGTTTGGTATATTACGTAATCGTTAAAAGAACTTGATGTTCGCGCTCGTTGATTTAATGTTTTATTGGCGTGCAAATAGCGTTGCATATCAGTTTCATTTGCGTACTTAGTGCAATTGTTCCGCAAATGTACAGGATGATCCTCATGTCCCGCGTCTCAACTGGGAATAAATGTTTCTGTTTAATAAAAATAGCGTAGAAAAAAAAAATTAAGTTTGTAAAAATGTTGATGGCCAGTGAAAAAAATATTCGGTTAAATTGGCTAAAACTCTTTTTAAATAAAGCTTGTGTCTTCCTGATCAAAAAACCTCTTATTGAAAAACATTTGGAAATGGCCCATGTAGATGATCTTACTATTCTGCGTTTGAGTGACGCGACAGCAATTTATTTATCAAGGGCGCCAGTCGCATTTTCCCATTGTTCTTCCACTCCCAGGCGGGTTCGAGATAAGATACAACTCGATAGAATAAGGTAATAGGTCAAGACTGTACTACCTTAGATCATTAACGACGCTCTCTCTTTCGATAATAATTAATTTTCCTCTCTGACGGGGTTTTATTCTAACGGGATTTTACTTATTTACCTCCCAATAATGGATTTTACGGCTAAAGATTTCTGATTTGTTTTCATAAAAAAATCCCTATCGAGCATTCGTAAGGTAACCAGAATATTGAGCTTCAAACTTGTGGAGTCATGAGACATCCAATTAACCCAATATTCGGTCTTCCGAACGAAAACCTTCAAATGATTGGACTTAAAACAAGTCATATTATCAATAAAATGCAAAAAGTTCAGAAAATACCATTTATTTACTAGGTTTAAATTTAGTGCAATAAAATCGTGCAATATCCTATCCAAGAAATTATATCATTTGAAAGAATCGCTCCCCAATTAAGGCAAGATAAATTTTACCATACAAATGAGGGCGTGCGCTAACAATCGATTTGGTAGAAAAAATTCATGCAACTTCTCCAGAATTTAATTCAATCATTTAGATTTGAAATTGTGGCTGACTGGAAATAGCAAAAAAATTTTAGTTTAAAAAAATGTATGTTCGCTTGTGATAAGCTTTAAGGTTCTGTGTAGGGATTGCAATTTACCGGAAGTTTTAATAACCGGTAAATCGGTAAATAAAAATGTAAATAACCGGTTAACCGGTATTTACCGGTAATTTTTAGAATGGATGATTAGGGTGGCGAAAATGGCAATTGTCTCTTTCCATACAAAATTATCTAAATTTAACAAAAAATATTTTTATATACGTATATTTGATATAATGAACAAACAAAAGGTTTTTTATCAAGAGTTTTTTTTATCGGATAAATTTCTCTTTGTAACAAATAATTTTGCCAATCAGCGATTTTATAAGAAAAACTGACATGAAAAAATCGCGAGACCGGAGGTCGAGCGATTTTGTCAAATGTCAGTTTTTCGAGCAAAATTACTGATTGGCAAAATTTTGAGTTAAAAAGAAATTTATCCATAAAAGAAAAACTCGAGTGTTTTTTGGCAAGATAAATTAACAACATATGAATGTGAACGAACAACAACAATAATTTATTAAAAATAATTATAATTTTCCCAAAACGACTCATATCGTACAGTATAGTTTCCACAATACTTAAAAATTATAGCTGACAGTACAGATTTCAAAGTGACGTGCGACTACTAGGTGTACTCTGCTTTTGAAAAACAGGCATTTTTATCGGTGATAAAAAACGATGCACCTTTTTTATCGCTGTCAAAGTGACAAAAATGTGACTGTCAAATAGACTTTTTATATAGGAGTTAATTTACCAAAAGGAAAAAATACAAATGAAATAAATTTAAATAAATAATTATTCTGTAAATAACAAAAATATCCACTTAAATAACAAAAATTATAAACATAAACTCAAATAGGGCATTCACTGAATACCTAATCTAAAAATACAATATTTTTTAAAAATAGCCTGTTAAAAGGGTTAGTTTTTCAAAGCCATATCTGTTAGTCGTCTGATATTTGTGCATAGAATACCACCAGTTGAAGATGCCCTTCCTCAATCGATATTGGTGGGTCGATAAGTTAATAAGAATTGGTAATAACATACTTCTAAATGTATTCCACGGATATTTGCGGCAGTGACATATTCAATTTTCTGTCGTAAGATATTGTCAATGTCTCTCTTGTATTTCTTAGGGCTTGGTGTTTGGAGTTTACTTTTTGTAATATTATTTATTTATTGTTAAAAGTGCTAGGTGTTGGGACAGTCACTCTGTATTTAGTGAATACTAGTCAGTGACATAAACAGAAACGTTGAATACGCGACATATCGTAAGTTCAGAATTTACCGAAATAACCGGTAAAAAATTAAAATAACCGATAATTATCATCATGTGTTTTTTGTCCTAATAACCGGTTAACCGGTTAACTGGTTAACCGGTAATGCAATCCCTAGTTCTGTGATTATATCATTCACAAGAACAGAGTTCAAAAGTACTCTCAACTAATACATGAGCTGAATAACTTTCGGTCAGTCTCGCGACTTACTGGTCCCTATACAGGTTTTGTCCTCTAATACCCCATCAGAGTATTAAATTCGAGATTAAATCATGAAAATTGTATAAAGCTACTGCGTAGACGCGTACATGCGTATAACTACTAGCATCTTGCTCAACGTTGCGAATCTCTGCTTACGTGCATATCGTCTGTAGCACTTTTCAAAGTTGAAATCAACCACAAAAAAATGGTTGTCTGTCGCCTACCTGACTACTGCAGTGGTTCAACCCATACACTTTTTTTGTGGTTATATCAACGTCAAAATGTGGTCATGGTTGGCATGGAAAATCACGCGCGATTCAGTAGTGCCATGGATTCTGACAAATAATCTTTACTTCTTTTGCTCCTGCAACGACGGAGGAGATAAAGAAAACCACCGAGATAAAATTCGCAACAACTTTTAAAATGTCTGTCATGATAAGATTGTAGGTTTAAGATGCCATACTTGCAATTTTAATGATTTCCCGATGATACCATCTTGACTGTCGAAATGTTGGTCAGTGAACTGTGCAGTATTTTTGTGTTTATAGAATCTTATCAAAGGTGCTCTTCACGAGCATTTTCTTCATAAAATGTTTCATAACCTTTTTATTTACTGATCGATTTTTTTCAAAAACAAACGACGAAATATTTCACTAGTAAATTTTAAAAGTTGTTGCGAATTCTGTGACAACATAATGATATGATATTTTTTTTCTCTACGAGCGATATTTACAATTTTTAAAATGCAATATACTCTTTGCTTTCGTATTTTCAAAAAGTATTATAATCAGTGATCGGAATATTGCGTTTAATTTCAGGTGCGTCGTCACAAGGATTTATTAAAATATGCATACATTTTTAGTTGTATATATGTATACATGTATCCTATTATGCCAAAATAAATGAGAAACTCATAAGGTAGGTTCGTATTACATTTAATTTCGATTTAATTTTGTGGAAAAGAACAAACTTACATTTAATTCCTTGATGTAAAATTTTATATAACTACTAGCTGACCCAGCAAACGTTGTTTTGCCATATAAATTATAAATTTTTGTCCAAAAAATAAAAAGAAAATTTCTGGATAGGGCCACCCTTATCACCTAGGGGTATAAAAAATAGCCTACGACCTATTCTCAGACCTACCAAATATACACTAAAAATTTCATAAGAATCGGTCAAGCCGTTTCGGAGGAGTTCGATAACAAACACTGTGACACGAGATTTTTATATATTAGATATGCGCCACTGGAATTAAACCCAAATTTCGAATAATAATAGATACGAAAAAAACGCATATAACATATTTTGTAGAAAATTTTATAAGCTTTATTTTTTATATAAACATAATTTCGATATCGCTAGTGGTTAGAGACATATAAGCAAAAAACTTAAATGGAGCGCCATTTTTTCAATATGGCGGCGTGAGCGCAAGAGATTTAGTTGGGGACTTTTCGTACGTTTAACAGTGGGCTTAATGGACATCTCTGCTGAGTTTCAAAACTTTATCAGTTTTCTCTCTAATTTTCGCTATTTGCCTGGAGTATACAGTGTGTCCACGGATGGACAACTATACTTATAAAAATGGTTATTTTCAATTTTTCGAAAAAAACTTATTCTTCATAATTTCTTTTGCTCGTTATATAAATACGAGTCACGTTGAGAAAATTTGATTTTGTTATACAGGGCGCGCAAAAATTATAAAAATTTGAATTTTCAAAATAAAAAATTTTAGAATCAATCTTTTTGAGGCAATGGGATAAAGGAGCTTAAAAGCAGTCATCGCAAAGCCAAATAATTTTTTTTCATGGGAGTTATTGTTACTAAGTTATTTGATATTCAAAATTAAATCGATTTTTCCCCATACCTTGTTATCGATTAATATGTTTTAAAGACTATGTATTAGTTTGGGTGTAAATGTTGTTTCATAGTTTTTCAACTCAGGTCCTACTTCATTGAATTAACTTTTAGTAATCAAGATTGCCGCTGTGAAATAATGCCAGGTGACATTGTTATTTGTTAACATTTGTCAATTAATATCTTTAGAAAAATGTTGACCCTAGAGCAGCGCATTTACTTGATCAAGTGTTATGGTATTGGAGAAGTGTCCTATAAATGCGCGATAGAAGTTTTCCACAGGAAGTTTCCAGGTGTAAAAGTTTCTGTAAATGCTTTAAGAAATATGGTTCGTAAATTCGATGTTTATGGTAACGTTAAAGATGTGAAAAAAAACGAAAAAAAAACACATGATGAAAATGATGCTACAACAATTTTACTGTTAGAATCAGTTCGCAATAATCCCCGACTTCTTTTGAGAGCAAGAGCGAGTCAGGTGGGTGGTGCATCTAAGAGTCACGTATACAATATTCTGTCCGCAAATAAATTTCACGCATTCTAACCAACCTTTATCCATAAACTTCAAGAAGGTGATGATTCTTATCGACTTGAATTATCTTTACTAATGGGTGAACGTATAATGGAAAGCCGTAATTTTCACCATCATATAATATTCAGTGACGAATCTACATTTACAATAAATGGGATAATCTCCAGTCAAAATTGTCGCTTTTGGGCAAAAGAAAATCCACACTTCAGGAGTCATACAAACAGCCAAAAATTTAAGAAAGTCAACGTGTGGTGTGCGTTAACGTTCAATAAAGTAATTGGTCCATTTTTCTTGGAAGGAAGGCTTAATGCAAATTATTATTTAGAAATTCTTAGTGAATACTTTTTGCCACAAATGGATGAAGTAAGTTTGGAATTTAGAAGAAATATGATATTCCAACAGGACGGCTGCCCAGCGCATAGTGCAATGATTGTCACCGATTGGCTAAATGAACATTTCCCCGAGAAATGGATTGGGCGCCATTGACAGATAAACTGGCCAGCGCGGTCTCCGGACCTCACCGCAATGGATTATTTTCTGTGGGGGTATCTTAAGCCAAAAGTGTATGCAATTGACATGCAAGGTAATATTGAGATTTTAAAAAATAGAATCACTGACGCCATTGCTACAATGACACCAGATATTCTTCACAATGTTTATAACGAATTTCGAAAAAGGATGGAGAAATGCGTTGACGTAGGAAGGTTTCATGTTGAGTAAGGACGTTACTGTATAAATACTTAAGTTGAATAAATACTTTCTCACATTTAATTAAAAAAAAATTGTTCTGTCTATTTCTAATATCAAATAACTTATTAACAATAACTCCCATGAAAAAAAAATTATTTGGCTTTGCGATTACTGCTTTTAAGCTCCTTAATTCCAATGCCTCAAAAAGTTTGATTTTAAAATTTTTTATTTTGAAAATCCAATTTTTTATAATTTTTGCGCGCCCTGTATAACAAAATTAAACTTTCTCAACGTGAATCGTATTTATATAACAAGCAAAAGAGATTATGAAGAATAAGTTTTTTTCGAAAAATTGAAAATAACCATTTTTATAAGTATAGTTAGCCCATCCGTGGACACACTGTATATAATTTGAGTTGATGGAATTCGGGATATTTAGAACAGTAATTCAACTGTGTTGTTCTTGGTAACATTGTTCTTTATAGCTTGGCACTATGCCTTTTGCATTTGTATTAAATAGCTGGCATTGTTCAAAGATCGAACCGCGAACATGAAGATCTATGAAATTTGATTTTCAATTTTTACGTTGAAATCTTAGATTAATAAAAATTTGATACGTAACTTCTGCTGCTACAGCAACTGTTCGAATTTCTTTTCCACCATCGTGTAAATGCATTTGTGCAGCAGTTCTGAATATTTATTTGAAATGATGGGATCGGAAGTTGAGTAAACTAAAAGAGAATGAAAAGATCACGTGAAGTCTAAAAGTGTACCTAATTAAAAGGGATATTTTTGATTCGTAAATCTAGATAATTAGCATGTTTGGGGGAATTTAGGAATCCTGTTTGTGGAAACTCAATAGTTAATCCAAGTTTTCATGTTTGCATTTTAACATTTAGGGCAAACACGTGGTGGAATTTGCTGCAGTAAATTTGTTTGAGACCCGAAATGAATAATTTAAATCCAGTAATGGTGAATTAAACTTGTTTGATTATAGAATTTCGAAATGTTTTTTTCACTCTGTGCATGAATTGGTATACATTTTATCTACTCATAGTATTCTGTTTGATGAAATTTCACATGAGGAATAATAAAATATTAGAAAATAAAATTTTAACATTTAGCCCAGACGACACAGAATATTTTATAGTGAAACCTCCAAAAACTTGCAAAATAGTAATTTGTTTTAATGAGTTCGTAGAAGTGTATAGAAGAATATCCTGAAAAGTTTACATTCCGCTCGGATGCAGAACATAAAAAGAAAGTGAAGAAAATTTTTTTTCTTCCATTTTTTCGAAAGTTTAAAATTAAGTCAGGCTAGGAAAAAATAAAAAATACAGGCGGATAGACCACGTGTTTCTGAACAAAAAATGTCGTAATAAAATTTATCGCTAAAGCCATGGTATTCCTGGAAAAAAAATGAAATAACTTTGTCACTCTGCGCGGCCAAGCGCACGGTTAACTGCATACTATGGGACCTCTAAACATTCTTAGCTGTTCTAGCGAGTAAAATAAAGCTTTTTTCTCTTTCTGATTACACATTTTTATCATTTTTCTTAGTGAATAGGAGGATAAATAGTGAGTATGGAGGGAAAATATATAATAATGAACGCATATACAGACACCACACATAGCCGCAGGATCGAAGCAGATCTGCCGCGCCGTAACTCGCATGAATTTTTACCTGCATTTACTGTCTTGTATTTATTACAGGTACACCTATTTACATTTCAACTATATCCAATGGATTCATTATACATTTGTTAATGTATTGGAAAAGTTCCAAAATTTGTATTAAAAAAAATATGGTTTTTGTCATTTAACACAAAAACTAAAGAAGATGGAGAAAAACTTTCTGCACAAAAAACAAAGTGCATACAATTTTCTACAATTTTGTTCCTATACAATATTTGGATAGGAGTCGCCATTTTCCAGATAAAGGAGTCAGCTCTTAAAATAAAATACAGGGTGTAATCAGTTTCATGTCATTTAAAAAAACTGGTGGTGGGGAACGACTAAACGAACAAAAAAACCTTATATAACATTAGGTCCAAAGCCTATAGTTTTAGAAAAAAAAAATAAACAAAAATTTCGAAAATTTTCAGTAAAATTGTTTGAGAACTACTGGAATGTTGGGATAGGCTTTTATATTCGTGTATGTCGACGCCTCTAACCATCAAATACGCTAATACGGCTCTTTCAAAGTACCGCGTTCCTTTGTTAGAGGCCGCGCGTCGACGAGGACAGGAGTTGATAGTCATACTTTTTTATGGCTTTTTAAAATTAGGTAAGGTAAGGTCTTTAGTGGTGCAGTGCAGTTTCTGTGAACATTTCGTTAAGTACACACGTGGAAGCCGTTCCTTGTTTTGTATGTTACTTTGTTCTTTTGAATTTTGGACCACGTATTTACAGTTAAGATTTATTTTATTGACTTACCGTTCAAGTCGTTAAGTTCTTGATTACGTACAGACTCTACCTGTTCGTTCTTTTTGTGTTTGTTGTGGATTTTGGACCAAGTTTTTATTTTCATTTTCTTTATTGACAACATTAGTTAATAGTTTAGTATGGTATTTTAATGTGCATAGAAACCATAAAAAATGATCCTAATTTACCAAATGTGTTTATCGGAGTGCATATGTGCCGAAAAATGTATTGATACAGACGGAAGTCATTTCGAACAATTTATGTAAATCAACAAATTTATTGGTAAGTTCTAAATTTACCGAATATTTTAGTTTTCGATACCTGATCGGCAATTCGTTAAATAAATCAGATTTTTTCCTAACTTAAAATACACATAATTGTTTTCTGTTATCTTGTATCTCATACGTCTAACTCTTTATTTCCCAATGTCATGCAATAATTATTCATTTTTTAAGATTTTAACTCAGAACACACATTTGGGTTACAAATGTTAATAAACCACATTTAAATCTGATAAATTATAAACAATAATAAAAGCTCCAATATTTTGTTCTAAATTAAAAAAACACACATGTTAAGAAATGCTGTATTTAACTTCTACGCCCACCATTTGCTTTTGCAGTTCTGCAAAAAGAGATAACGAATTATTTACATTTTCATTTGAGGCACTCATCAAAGGTGTCGCCCTCCTTTGCTTTGAACCGCCGCACCGGCCGGCGGAACGAGTCGGTCGGTAATCTTCGCACTTTTTTATGACAATTGTTGCATAATTGGGAACTACTACACGTCCATTGACCCAGAAAGGCAGTGGTTCTCAAATGTTTCCTACCCTAATATTCAAATTGTTGACCTAGGTCAGTTTTTTTCAAAGTGCCCCTAGGGGGAAAAGTCATAAAGGTTTTTTGTTTGTCTAGTCGGTCCCCATTACCAGTTTTTTTAATGACATGAAACTGATTACACCCTGTATAAAATTCAATATAAAACGTAATATTACGGAAGCCCACCCTAACTGTCCGTGCACCCCCCGATCCTTGGGGACAATGTTTTTCATAAAGATTAAAGCCTAAGGAACAATTTAAGACATGTCCTAAAAAAAAAACTGGCTGTAGTTTCAAAATGGCGTCCGTTTAAACAAAAATACAAATATTGCTTTTGTCATTTAACACAAAAACTAAAAAAGATGGAGAAAAACTTTCTGCACGAGAAACAAAGTGCATAAAATTTTCTATAATTTTGTTCCTATACAATATTTGGATAGGAGTTACCGTTTTACAGATATCATTGTATTGGACTAATAAGAACAATTTTTGAAGCAAAATTCGACTTATCTTTTGTGTCTTTTCATCCAGTCGAAACAAGACACTTAACTGTAGGACATCCTGTAGTTTAAGATCTCTGATGAATTTTATTTTTTTTTTCTATAGAGCTGCTTGACAAAAAAAAAAAAATAACTAAGACGTATGCTGCAGTTTATTAAATTAATTTATTATTAATTCCACTTCTACGTGACTTCATCACCCCCACCCTGTAGTAAACCCACTTAACCACCTCCACCGGGTTCAACGGAATGATCCAATCGTTCCGAGAAAACCTGAGAATTTCACGGAAAATCGATAACGATTTCGTTGAGGGACAGCCAATCGATTAAACAAATGGTCGTCGACATGCACCCGCCAGTGTAAGTCAAGTTCACTGGTTTAGTAGGTCTTTTGCACCGGTGCGTTGTGTGCCTACTCTGATTTTCGCGTCTCAGCTGCCGACGAGTGTGCGACGTAATGTTCACGGTTTGCGTAGCACGTGTCAGAGAAGTGTTGCTCTCATCCGACTAAGGTATTTATTTACATCGGATCTGATTCATATTTTTAGCGCGCGACACAGAATTCGCCAGGCTGTGTACGCGTATAGTTGACAGGAGATTTGTTTAAGATGTAAATATACTTTTGAGGCCGTTTAATCGTAGTTATTCTGTATAAAATTAATATAATCGCGTGTAGTTGGCGAGCGCGTCAGAGCATCTGAGCGCACATTTTTGGTAATGTGATTCCCTAGAATATTTTTTTTTTGTTGCGTAAAGGTTTTGAGAAAATTTTTAAAAATG
Organism: Rutpela maculata; assembly: GCA_936432065.2. NCBI lineage: Eukaryota > Metazoa > Arthropoda > Insecta > Coleoptera > Cerambycidae > Rutpela > Rutpela maculata. Next base: position 217,301,222 of record OW386287.2, read on the forward strand.
TTATGTATTTTTATTTTAAACAATTTTTTTTTATTTTTAGAAAAGGAGATTTCCCGATTTTTGATATCAAAAAATGTTCTGTTCTGTTAGTCTAAAACTTGCCGAGGATAGTATTTGTTAAAAAACAATATCTTTTATTTCTACTTATAGTCTGGCTGCCACGGAGAAAATCCAACAATTTCCTATTAAGTTTTTTTCAAAACGGATTTGAGGTCTAAGGGTCTTCTAATTTTGATATCTAAGTGATGACAAAGCGTCATCCTTGAGCAACTTCAGATACGGGGTGTCCGATAAGTAAGTAGGTGAAATATCACTCTTTTTAATTTTTTTGTAAATTTTATGTAAATAAACGAGTTTTTTACAAATGGTTTGTTTCTCATAATAAGGTTTATATAAAATTTAAACAAAAAATTTTAAATACAGGGTGTTCCAAAAGTATATTATATTTATATATATTAGACTTCATCATTTTCTGAATCGATTTCATCATTGGAAAGTGAACATTCGCTTCTTCGCCTTCATTGTCGTTCACAGTGGCAGTAGGGGTTAGTTCATTGCAGCAGTGTTCATGTGCTCTGCAAACGCAGAACATTGTACATCTGTTTGTACTGCATGGTTTGTTCTGCTACAGGAGCTCCTAATTAATTTTAAAACATCAGAAGGTGCCACTTCTACTTTCTCTGGTAAAGTGATCGGAAACAAACACTTGGCATTCACTTCTTTATAAAAACCGTAATTGGTTGGCTGTAGACTTGGAAGATCTGATTGCAACGCAATCCTAATGAAGGTCTGTAAGTGGGCACGTTTCACGTTTTCAATAAATACTGCATTTGTTGGCGGAAGAGATCGTAAAAGAGGTAATTGTGACCTTCCGCCAAGACGTAAGACCACTTTGTCAAACTTTTCTAGATAAACATTATATGGAGTGCGACCCTATATAGTTGTTGGTCGCATGTGAAAACAGTTGTCTTGCCCAGCTACGATATTCGGTTCATAAATGGGTGGCTAGTCCTTAAGTATGTGTTGATCTAAGTCTGATCATGCTGGTATTGTAGTAAGAAATCTTCCTTGCGAGACTCAAGTATCTCTAGTCCTACCAGAGGATACTTCATCATAAATATACTTTTGTTACATTTCAAACTCAAAAATGATTAAGAGCCCTATGAAAAAGGATATAAAATTTCACTTCCCGCATGTACGTCTTAATAAATAAAATAGTTCCTTCTAATTTCGACTAAATTGACACCACCGAAAAATTATCCTCTGAATACCCAAAATAATATTTCTCTACGAGAATTTCAATTCCGAAAATTACGCTTTTCCACACTAGTGTGGAAAAGTAATAATTATATTTTTATTTGCATTTTCGGACAATTTATAATTACGTTTTGAAAACGTGTTAATATGCCAAAGTTTTTCTTTTATATTTTCCTATTTTATACAAATTTTGTGACATTAAAGCAATTTTTATTTACACCAATCCTTTTGAAGTAGCCTCTTTAACTTTAAAAATCAAACAATCATGTAGTCATGACTATCAAACATTTTATCTTTCTTATCGTGTAGATTTGACTGTCTGATTTTGACGTTTTTCAGTTACATAACAATTAACAAATGTCAAGTCAAACAGTACCATCTTTTTAAGCTTAGTTTTTTAATTAACCAAAAACGCTCGTAGCGAAAATGTTATTCCTAACACATGCAGAAAAATACCATTTTCACTTGTTAGGAAAATAATTATTTTCGATAGTATTTGTTGATATAGACATGCAAAAATGCAATTGTTGTATGTGACGTTTTAGCTGTCAAGCCCAGTGAAATTTTCGTATGTAATATCACTAGTGCTTAGAAGTTTATCGGTGAAATTTGTTGCTTCGTAATATAAAGAGTGTAAAGTGACAGTTTATTATCTGATTAAATCTCGAGCGCTTTAGCGGGAGAGATTTAATCTTTGATAATAAACTGCCAATTTACACGAATTATATTAGCTTTTGGCAACTTAGTTTGAGCAAAAATTTATAGCCAAAATTTAAAAGCACGAGTGGTATTTGGGGAGAATATTCACGAATAAATAATTCATTAAGTATACCTTCAATATTATGTTTTGTATTAATTGCCTTCTAAATTTTCTTGTCACTTTTTAGAGTTTACCGACCATTATTTTCATTTTCATCATTTACGTCACATAAAATGCATTTCCAAACAAAAACAAAGTAAATATAAATGATGTAATGACAATGACAATCAAGAAAAACAATATACGTTAAACCAGGTATTGTAACTCATAGACTGGTCTTTACTGTAAAGAGTTCTCGGGCATGCTTCGATCAATCGCACTGCGAGTAAAGCCAGCCAATAATGCATTTTACCAATCTCTCGCTTTTACTTTCTAAGGTTATCAACATCAGATGAAATGGTACCGCCACCTAGTAGCGCTAGCTTTACTTAACTGTGTATACGGTGAAGTTTTCAAGAATTATTATGTTATTATTATGTGTATGTTACACTGTAGTTTAATAAATAAAACACCTCGTAAAACATGGAAATGTTTTTTAAATTTTCACAGATATATTATGTCAACGTGACAATCGTTTCGCTAAACATTACCTTCTTCAGATGTGAGCACAAGACCACTTACAAATTAAACTAGTGGACCTTAAATACTTAAAAGTTTATGATCTGAGAAATAATTTATTCTATAGCCTAACCTAAAATAATAATCTATTACTAGGAAATGGAATTAAAATAAGTTTGCAAAAGGTGAATTCTTAACGGCTGTTTCATCGTTAAGTAAAATGTATGATTTTTTATATCTATTAATTTCTAAGTTCTCAAGCAACGTGAGTTTGTCCTTACTAGCTCTGTGAAGGATATCAAAACTATCGTTGAATGAGTGTTTATCTGATAATAATAAATGATTAGCAAATGTCGATGTCGATAGCTTGATCAGATTTAGATCAATAATATATGAAAGGAACGAATGATTTCTTTGAAAGTTATCTGCTGAATACCCAAAATAATATTTTATAACAATGATGTAAGCAGAAATACAAGATATTTATTTTTTTAAATGTCGATGTATTCTTAGTTTTTAAAAATTTATTTTTATGTTCTTCTATAAGTATCGTGACAAGCTTTATACCCATGTAGACATTTATGGGAGTTTCCTCTAAGTTCCATGTATAAGTAACAGAAAGCTAAGTAAGTTTGTTAGTTCGTCAATAATCCAGAGATGGCGCGGCATCTAGAAACATCTAGGGAACTGGTGACATAGATATCACTAGTTCTCTAAATTAAAACATGGTAGAGTATTCCAGAACAAATTACCTAGGACTATATAAAGGAATGGAGAAGCCGTGTGAGGAGAGTACAGTTCAGTAGACAGTTCAGTGCAGTTCAGATAGCGAGTTCGGTGCAGTTCAGATAGCGAGTTCAGAAAAATCAAGAACAAGTAAGCAAGCAGTATCAAGTGACCGAATTATTGAATTATAGTACATTAATTGTTGTAATTAGAACGTAAGTTAATAAATTAGTGTTTAGTGTTACCCCGGTGTTATCATTTCCGGATCCACGATACAGGGTGTTTACAATAGGGGCGTAAACACGTAACAATATTTTAAAATATTTGCCTGTTTGTCCAATATACAGGGTGTAATCAGTTTCATGTCATTAAAAAAAAACTGGTGGTGGGGAACGACTAAACGAACAAAAAAACCTTATATAACATGGGGTCAAAAACCCATAGTTTTAGAAAAAAAAAAATAAACAAAAATTCCGAACATTTTCAGTAAAATTGTTTGAGAACTGCTGGAATGTTGGGATAGGCTTTATATCCATGTATGTCGGCGCCTCTAACCATCAAATACGCGAATACGGCTCTTTCAAAGTCTTCGCGCTCCTTTGTTAGAAGCCGCGCGTCGACGAGGACACGTTGATAGTCACACTTTTTTATGGCTTTTTAAAATAGGTAAGGTCTTTAGTGGTGCGGTATTTTAGTTTCTGTGAACATTTCGTTAAGTACACACGTGGAAGCCGTTCCTTGTTTTGTATGTTACTTTGTTCTTTTGAATTTTGGACCACGTATTTACAGTTAAGATTTATTTTATTGGCTTACCGTTCAAGTCGTTAAGTTCTTGTTCGTTCTTTTTGTGTTTGTGGTGGATTTTGGATCAAGTTTTTATTTTTATTTACTTTATTGACAACGTTAGTTAATAGTTTAGTGTGGTATTTTAATGTGCATAGAAACCATAAAAAATGATCCTAATTTACCAAATGTGTTAAACGGAGTGCGTATGTGCCGAAAAGTGTATTGATGCAGACGGAAGCCATTTCGAACAATTTACGTAAATCAACAAATTTATTGGTAAGTTCTAAATTTACCGAATATTTTAGTTTTCGATACCTGATCGGCAATTCGTTAAATAAATCAGATTTTTTCCTAACTTAAAATACACATAAGTGTTTTCTGTTATCGTGTATCTCATACGTCTAACTCTTTATTTCCCAATGTCATGCAATATTTATTCATTTTTTAAGCTTTTAACCCAGAACACTCATTTGGGTTACAAATGTTAATAAACCACATTTAAATCTGATAAATTATAAACAACAATAAAAGCTCCAATATTTTGTTCTAAATTAAAAAAACACACGTTAAGAAATGCTGTATTTAACTTCTACGCCCACCATTTGCTTTTGCAGTTCTGCAAAAAGAGATAACGAATTATTTACATTTTTATTTGAGGCACTCATCAAAGGTGCCGCCCTCCTTTGCTTTGAACCACCGCGCCGGCTGGCGGAACGAGTCGGTCGGTAATCTTTGCACTTTTTTATGACAATTTAAAAGTTGTATAATTGGGAACTACTACACGTCCATTGGCCCAGAAAGGCAGTGGTTCTCAAATGTTTCCTACCCTAATATTCAAATTGTTGACCTAGGTCAGTTTTTTTCAAAGTGCCCCTAGGGGGGAAAAGTCATAAAGGTTTTTTGTTTGTCTAGTCGGTCCCCATTACCAGTTTTTTTTTAATGACATGAAACTGATTACACCCTGAATGTCTTAGGGCAAGTTCCGCAAGTAAGCTTATATACTCCCGGCTTATGTTCTTTTTGGTTTGTATCATTATTGTTTTTAATATGTGAACTTAAGTTTTTGTTACTCTCATAAGCTATATTCAGAACCTGCTTCTTTAAAAACAACGTGAATTTGTCAGATGGTTCTCCAATATGAGTTAAAGACCTGAGTTTTGAATCGTTGAGTTGAGATCGTCCTCCTTTTTCAAATTTTTGGTTAATAAAATAAGAGATACCGCTGTCGACGGCATTTCGTGGACCGACCAGACAGCTTTATGACTTACGAGACCACGAGTTTGGAATGAGTATACGTAATACATTTATTCGTGTCCCAATCTTGGACCCTTGCCTTAGCGAATGTAATGAATATGAGCGTATGCAAGGGTGAATTTCTCACTACGCATCGCGCGATGTGTGGCTCAATTGGTCGACCAGAAGGCAAACTTAAGTGGGCTTGATATTGTTACTTGAACAGTTGACAACCCCAAGTACATCGAACATTGTTAGTACAATTTATGCCCGTCCGACAGTCTGCATTGGGAGTAAGCGTGCAGTGGCACGTGTAAGTATCCTCTTAAATATGGGTCAATGTGCCAGCCGGGTCGATAGCTCGTTTAGAGCCGCCTTTTTGCATAAAATTAATGGATTTCTTTCCCCTACACGCTTCCAGATTTCAGATGACATTATACTGGATATTGTAAAGGTTTTAGCGGAAAAGTATTTTATAGCTTTTGTCAGTTTATCGATAAGCATATTTTTAACAGAGTTTTAAAAAAATTTAAAACGGAGGAGGTTCTGAAATTGACCCGTATGTATTTTTTTTATTTTATGTTATGACTCGGGTAAGGGTAGGGTAAGACGAGCAAAAATTAGAAACATATGTACTTTTAATAGTTAATTACCTCCACATCCAGTGGAAGTATAGTAACGACAAAAAAAATTTTGAAAATTTTTATTGTTCAAATAGACTTAGAATGTCATGAAACGTCGAGATTTTAAGTTTGAGCGAAAAAAATTTCTGTCTATCGGTCTGTCTATCTGTCGGTCTGTCAGTCTGTCCGTAACTTTTTTTTGTGCGCACGATTACTCTGGAACCGTTTAAGATATTGACTTGAAATTTGGTACAGGTGTATATTAGAGATGCAACGGATATCCGGTTACTATCCGGTTACTATCCGGTATCCGGCCTATCCGGCCACTTTATTACTATTCGGCTGGGCACCGGATAGTGATATAATATCCGGCCAAAACCGGATAGTTAAAGAATAAAAAGTTGTATAAAAATGAAACAGTTTTATTATCTTTCACTAATCCTGCATTACAATTATTACTGCAAACTGGCAATATCTATAGATTAGTTACTAAATTAATACTTGAAGTTTACCAGTGGTAAATTATGGTGAATAAAGATGAGTTTTTCAGCGTTTAGAGGTAGTAGACGATTGCGTTTACGTTGCCAGCTTTTAAAACGGGCCTCTCACTGTATACACTACGGCAAGGGGCTGAAAGATATATGTTTACAAACTTTGACAAAAGTTTATACTGATTGGAGTTAGTATACTACCATGCGTAAGGGTCACAATTTCTTTGAATCCGTGCTCCTTTCAAATAATAATCGATCTCCTCGGTCATTGGACTTTTCTCCGAAACGTTTTCATTAACGCTACAATCTTTTTCACCACTTCCTCAAAACAGTCCCAAAAAGTGTTGTGAATATCAGCAGTAACATTATCTAGTGGGTTTCTCTTACTTTATTTATTGGAGGGAGAAGAACCACTTTCACTATCATGCTTGAATATGAATCATCACAACTATTTTTTTAAGCCACCAGCAGAATAATTTGACGGAATTTTTCAGCCTGACTTTTATCGAAAAAGAACTTGTTTTAAATCTGGGGTCTAGAAGAGTTGTAAGTATTTTTTGTCGTTGAGGTTGCCAAAACGTGTTTTCAATCCAACTTTCAATGTAAGCCGGATATTTGGCCGGATATCCGGTATCCGGTACAAGAAGTACGCCGGATATCCGGTATTCGGTATCCGGCCAAAACACTATCCGTTGCATCCCTAGTGTATATACTTTAACGGAATCTGGAACTAGATTATTATTTTCATGTTATTCCGTCGAAGGGTTGGGGGGTAAATAGGTAAATCAAGCGGGTAAGAGTCCATAAAATTGGCATTTAGTATATACAAGAGAAGCTAAGGTGTCAAAACATTTTTTGTCATTAGCCACCCCCATACCAACCCACCCCATTATTTAAGGGGGAAAAAATGCGATTTAGTGTGTGTGCAAGAACCGAAAACCTCAAAATATTTTTTACTTCATCCACCCCACTACCCCCGCAGTACCGATGTGGGATATCATTCTATGGGTTTTTGGGGTAGACAATTTCAAGTATTATATTATTAAAGTTCCATAAGCAATTATTTCCACATACAAAATTTTTTCGTTGTGAGAGACTTGGATAGAAAAATCTAGATGGGGAAATAGTGATTCCTTGGGCAGCGGTTTTTTGCGCTAGTGACAGTAATAAAAAGAACTGATTTATAATAATGTTATATGTTTCTACCCCCAGAGACATCTGTGGGAATTTCCTGTAAGTTCCAAGTATAAGTAACAGAGAATTAACTTGGTTGGTTAGTTTGGCCATCATCCCAGAGATGGCGCGTTGTGTCATAAACCAGAAAGCTACAGATTAGTTGAGAATATTCTGGAGCCTTCATCTTTGGGTATATAAAGGCATGGAGAAGCCGAGTGTGGGCAGTTGAGATGGTCAGATAGTACAGTTCAGTTAGCAGTGTAATATTAGTAAAGTAATTATTTGTTGTAATTAGTACGTAAGTTAATAAATACTGATACCTAATTTGATGTCAAAAGTTAAAGATTAAAAATTTCGAATCCAATATGGCTTTTGCAGATTTACATGAAATGATAGAATAGAATAGAATATATTTTATTAACCATGTTATAAGAACAATATCGGTTTTGTCACAATAAATTATAAGATAGTAAAAAAAAGTGTATAAAACAAAACAGAAGTTGTACAGATCTGTAAAAAACAAACAAAACAAAAAATAAACAAACAATAAACAATATGTGCATACAGTGGTGATAAAATAAAATAAAATTACAAATTTAAAAAAACCCCGACACGAAAATACCGACTAAATAACTAATATAATAAAAAAAAAAAAAATAACACAACTTTAAAAATTATGAAATAATTTTGATTCCATATACGAACTCTTATTTATTTAAATCCAGCTTACATTTTCTTTATGTTCTCGAGATTTGCTTTCTTATACGCATGAATATGTCGGGAACTGCTGTAAAGACGAACTACTAAATAGTTATATTCAAAACAGCAGCTCCCGATATATTCATGCGTATAAGAAAGCAAATCTCGAGGACATAAAGAAAATGTAAGCTGGATTTAAATAAATCATAAGAGTTCGTATATGGAATCAAAATGATTTCATAATTACTTCCACATCCAGTGGAAGTATAATAACGACAAAAAAATTTTTTTAAATTTTTATTGTTCAAATAGGCTTAAAATGTCATGAAACGTCGAGATTTTAAGTTTGAGCGAAAAAAAAAATTCTGTCTGTCTATCGGTCTGTCGGTCTGTCTGTAACTTTTTTTTGTGCGCACGTTTACTCTGGAACCGTTTAAGATATTGACTTGAAATTTGGTACACATATGTACTTTAACGAGATCTGGAACTAGATTATATTTTCATCTTGTTCCGTCGAAGGGTTGGGGGTAAATTTGGGGTAAATGGAAAAATCAAGCAGGTAAGAGTCTATAAAATTGGTATTTAGTATACACAAGAGAAGCTAAGGTCTCAAAAAAATTTTTGGCATTAGCCACCCCCCATTACCACCCCCACCCCGTTATTAAAGGGGATGAAAAAAAAAGTGATTTAGTGTATGTACAAGAACCAGAAACCTCAAAATATTTTTTTACTTCGTCCACCCCCACTACCACTCCCCTGTCACCACCCCCACCCCACTACCTATGTGGGGTATCGTTTTGTGGGTTTTTGGGGTAGAGGATTTCAAATATAATATTATTAACGTTCCATAAACAATTATTTCCACAAAGTTTGTTCGTTGTGAGTGACTTGGATAGAGAATCTGGATTAGGGTTTCTGATTTCCCGACTTTTTTTCATTCCCGGGAATCGGGAAATAATAAATTTTATATATATTGGCCAAAAAACACATTTTTTTTTCAAAATGTTTGTTAATCTTGTCATCCAAATATAGAATTTTTTAAAAATGTGTTTGTTTTCTTTTTTTTTTGCAAAAAACACGGACTGTTTTTTGTTTTATTTAGGTATACATTACTAAAAATAAATAACAACTCAACAAGACACAGTATGTACAGCAAGTACAGCCTGTTAATGCCATTCACAAATAACAGTTATAAAATAACAGGTTGTTCAGTAGCAACTCATTTCTATTCACTCATTGCAGAAACAGTTTGCTTGACAAGAGCACGAAATTTAATATTCTTAGAACGTCTTTTTATTCCCGCATGTCCGGGAAATCCCGACTGTTATTTCCCGGGAACGGGACTTACAAAAACTGATATAAATCCCGGGAAATCCCGTCCCGGGATTCCCGGGACAGAAACCCTAATCTGGATGTGGAAGTAGTGATTCCTTGGGCAGCGGTTTTTTTAAAGTTGTGTTATTTTTTTGTTTTTATATTAGTTATTTAGTCGATATTTTTGTGTCGGGGTTTTTTTTAAATTTGTAATTTCATTTTATTATCCGCGTAATTGTGATTGTACGATTGTAAAATGAAATATATTGTCTTAAAAATGACATGTCCAACCATAGCTAAATAAAATAAAGAATATGTAATTTAGTAATGTAATTTGGTATTATATGACGAATATGCTGGTCGGTCTATCGTGCTCTGGAACTGACAATTCCGGGGGGTATGGATGTATGTCTATGTTTTTCCAAACGTGTAACCCCCTTCCGGATAGCCTTAGCTTTGAATATATGGTGTGTTTATGTTATGTTTATATTTAATTCGAGATTTAATTTTATGTTTAATTACTTCCACATCCAGTGGAAGAATAGTAACGACAAAAAAATAACAATTTTTATTGTTCAAATAGGCTAGAATGTCATGAAACGTCGAGATTTTAAGTTTGAGCGAAAAAAAATATTTCTGTCTGTTTGTCTGTGACTTTTTTTTGTGCGCGCGTTTACTCTGGAACCGTTTAAGATATTGTCTTGAAATTTGGTACACATATGTATTTTTAGATTATTTTTCATCTTGTTCCGTCGAAGGGTTTGGGGGTAAATTGAGGTAAATTTGGGGTAAATAGGTAAATCGAGCAGGTAAGAGTCCACAAAGTTGGTATTTAGTATATAAAAGAGAAGCTAAGATCTCAAAAAAATGTTTGGCATTGGCCACCCCCATTACCACCCCCACCCCATTATCAAAAGGGATGAAAAAAAATTGTGATTTAGTATGTGTACAAGAACCAGAAACCTCAAAATATTTTTTTACTTCAATCATCCCCACTACCACCCCCACCCCACAACCGATGTGAGGTATCGTTTTATGGTAGAGGATTTCAAATGTTATATCATTTAAGTTCCAGAAACAATTATTTCCACATACAAAATGTTTTCGTTGTGAGTGACTTGGATAGGAAATCTAGATGTGGAAGTAGTGATTCCTTGGGCAGCGGTTTTTTATATTTCTCTAAATTGGTGTTCTCGACCTTCACCAAAGCAAAGTTTTTTTATATAGGCGGCGAATGGTGAACGTCAGATGTCCCATGCTGAAAATGCCCGTTACAGGTCTTGTAGACTACGCGCCCTGTAATAGCTCTTTGCTGACTTATTATAGTAAAGTAATATTGCAATTTAATTTTATACAACGACTTGAAACATAAACTGGATGTGCGTAATAATCTGCCTCATCTCATTTGACTATTGAACCTGGATTTCTAGGCTCAACGATTCGCATTACTCGCAATACCTGCCACGATTCAGTACCCCGATTTGCCGTCATTCATGTGCCGGTTTTGGACGGCGTCCAATCCGTGACGTAACACCGTAATGGCCGTAACTTTTTGAAATATTCAACCGGCTAACGAGAAAATACGTACAGAAAATTATTCGATGAGGTCATTGCGCGATAGATATTTTTATTTTTATTATTGTTTTGATCTTCACTTGTTATTGTAAAACTGAAATACAGCGAGCATTTTCCGCGATCGCGCATCTATTTCCATTACGTTTATTATCAGGTACTGATTTATTTTTTTAAGTCTCAATACGCGAGTCTTGCGACCTATCTTTAGTTTTGCACGTGGCGTTACCGCCTACTTGAAAATATCTTTGCAAAAAACTGAATCGCGATCGTAATCAAAATAAATAAGCTGTGGCGCTGTATGCCGTGACGATTCCCTTTGTGATGAAAATAAAAATGTAAGTTTGTGGACAAATATTTTTATTCTTGTGTGTGTATTTTGTAGCACTATATTTATAAAGTTTTCTCCTTGGCCTTGGTTGCTTCATAACCACTTTGATAATAGTTTGTAAGAAACGTTTTATTTTAAATTTTAAAGTCTTAATTGATTATTTTTGGCTTGTTACATTGAGTTGAAAACTAATAGAATTAGATCTAGATATTTAAATACCTACACGGAGCGTTTAATTTCTACAGATGGTTATTTAACCTGGGTGTATATTTTTTGGAAAATCTGGAATTTGATTTTGGTCAGGGAAAATCAGGGAAATGTTAGGGAATTTATGACACAAACCTTATGGAAATTGGCTCTTAGTCGAATTTTCTGAAAGTTGGATATGTTATAGTTTTTGCTTTTCTGAGCAAAAGTTCTCATGGGCACAAGTCTCGGCTATGACTGCTTTTCAAGTTATGGGGGCTTGAACGACACAATATGCATAAAAAATTGGAGGAGTGAAGATAGCAATCTTTTTAGCAATTCGCCATTCTCCTTTTACGTCGTATAAATTATTTTCAGTGGAAAAATAGCTTTATACACGTATTTCAAGAAAACAGAACAAAACCCGATGTAGATAGAGGGGAACGAGGAGCAATCCACAAAGAGTAAAATATTCATTTTGTAACTTTTTATATCGGTGGAATAATAGCTATATACATATATTTCAAGAAAACACAACATAATCCGATATAGGTAGGGGCTGACGGGGTAGCAATCCACAAAAAGTAAAATATTCTTTTTGCAACTATTTTTCCACCGAAAATGGTTAATGCACAAACGATATTAAAAAGTTACAAAAAGAATATTTTAGTTTTGTGAATTGCTACCTATATCGAATTTTGTTGTGTTTTCTTGAAGTTAGTTCTCCACCAAAAATGGTTACAAAATTATATTTGACTCTTTGTGGATTGCTACCCAGTTACCTTTACCAATATCGGATTTTGTTGTTTTCTTCAAGTATATCTATATAGGTTTTATTCCACCGAAAATGGTTAATGCACAAACGATATTAAAAAAGTTGCAAAAGGGATATTTCAGTTTTTGTGGATTGCTGCCCCGTCAGCACCTACCTATATCGGATTTTCTTATGTCTTCTTGAAATATATGTATATAGCTATTATTCCACCGAATATGGTTAATGCACAAACGATATTGAAAGAGTTACAAAAAAAAATATTTTACTTTTTATGGATTGATACTCCGTCAGCCCCTACTTATATCGGATTTTGTTGGGTTTTCTTGAAATATATGCATATAGCTGTTATTTCACCGAAAATTCGACTGAGAGCCAATTTCCATAAGGCTTGTGGGGGGGGTCCTTTATAAAAAAAGTCAGGGAAAATTGCCTCCCCCCCGTCCCGCTCACCAAAAATGTTTAATTCAACCTAAAAATTCGCTTGAATTTAAATCCACATTTTTTTTAAGAAAGAAAATATATATTATTGTGCGGTTTTCAGAATTAAAGAGATAAGTTATTTGTTATACAGTGCATTTTACCCGATTCTTTTATTTTGAAGCACGTTACTATGTACAGGGTGTGAAAGAAAAGTGTGTTTTCTTTACCAAACTTTATAATTACCGAAATTTCACAAACATTTTTTCATGAGCATTATTTCAGTCAAAAAAAAAATAATTTCTCAAATTTTTGATATCTATCTCTCTTATCTTGTAAAATACCGATTATTTTCTAAAAACCTGTCAATTTTCCATTTTTTTTTGGCCTCCGGGCCTTATTGTGTTTTGTAAGAGGTGATCGTTGTAGCAAAGGCATCACTTTTTAAATATGTCGAATGTATTTTCTTACTCAAAACAATAATAAAAATGTAACGTGTCAATATATTAGTAAACAATAAAACAAGTAAATAATAAACTTGAGGAAAATAAAAACATGAAACAAATAACAAAAACTTTAAAAAAATTCCTCAAACTGGAATGTGAAAGACAAAAGATAAATATCTTTTGAAAAGATATTTATGTTTTATTTAAATGTCTATAAATCTTAACTAGTTTTGACGCCTTTTCAGCTCCAAGCTTATTCCTTAGTTTGCTCCAAATATGGCCGAATGGAGAAAAAATTATTTCTACTGCGGCACTAGAAGCGGGACAACTATGCAATTTTGAAAAAAAAACGCACATATTTACTAGGTTTTCATAACTGAGAATATGAGAATATTTCCAACACAGTCCAGATGTTGTCACACACTATATTTTCAAACCAACGCCGAACGAGGTGGGAAATTTGAATTTTATAAAAACCCAGTATAAACCACAATTACTCAGAAAAATCCACCAAAAACCCACCTAAGTACCCAGTGGATCGTCTTTTTCTAAAGAAGGTGGGTTTTTGCACAATCTTGGCTTGAGTGGTAATAATTTCCAATTCAGTTTTATTTTACCTACCAAGATTTTTAAGTGGGGCATCTTCATTTACATTATTTACTTTAATCCCATAATTTGAGAACATTAATAGTAAACTGACTTTATATAACAAGTGGTTGCTTTTAGTAATTAATAATAAAATAGTTTTAATAAAAACAATTGCTTTTTATTGTTATACTATAAAAAACCGCTGCCCAAGGAAGCACTACTTCCACATTTAGATTTTCCATCCAAGTATCTCACAACGAAAAAATTATGTATGTGGAAATAATTGTTTATGGAACATTAATAAAATAATATTTGAAATCCTCTACCCCAAAAACCCATAAAACGATACCCCACATCGGTAGCGGGGTGGGGGTGGATGAAGTAAAAAACATTTTGAGGTTTCTGGTTCTTTTACACACACTAAATCACAATTTTTTTTTTCATCCCCTTTAATAATGGGGTGGGGGTGGTATTGGGGGTAGCTAATGCCAAGATTTTTTTTGAGACCTTAGCTTCTCTTGTATATACTAAATACCAATTTCATGGACTCTTACCTGCTTGATTTACCTATTTTCCTCAAATTTACCCCATTCACCCCCTTCGACGGAACAAGATGAAAATATAATCTAGTTCTAGATCTCGTTAAAGTACATATGTGTACCAAATTTCAAGTCAATAACTCACACGGTTCCAGAATAAACGTGTGCACAAAAAAAGTTACAGACAGACAGACCGACAGACAGAAATTTTTTTCTCTCTCAAACTTAAAATCTCGACGTTTCGTGACATTCTAAGCCCATTTGAACAATAAAAATTTTTTTAAAATTTTTTGTCGTTACTATACTTCCACTGGATGTGGAAGTAATTTAACTAAGTTTTCTAGATAATCGTAATCTAATCGGCGATTGTCACTAATAATAATCGTAATCGGAATCGTAATCGTAAAAGTAAGAATCGTTGCATCAATACTTCTCTTCCGGGAAAAAAGAAGGGATGTGCACAGGAATAACGATCATGTGTCGAAAAACCTGTAAATCCTGGATAGCATGCTTTCTGATGAGTGAGGGGTGGTTTCTGCCCGGTTGAGGGATGAGGAGGGGTTGGAGTTGAAAATGAATATTTTTCCCGTGATCAGCGACACCGAAAACGGGGGGGAACGCATTTAATCCGAATAATTTGAAAAAAAAATGATTTTCCACCCCTCGGGATGGTTTAATCAACCCCCCAGGCCTGCTGTCAGGATTCCGCTTACTCTATAACCCCCTTCCACGTTATTTCAAGTATAACTCGTCGATAAATCACTCCCCAGACCAGTGTATATATAAAAACATAAAGGGATCCGTAAAAGGGGTGGTTTTTGGCAGTTTCATAAGGTTGCGGCGATCAAAAACTTCTCCCATCACTTCCATCGTGTTCAGCACCCTCGAAAACGAGGAGAGGAAGGTAATCTCGTCTTTGCACGAAATATTTACACTATTTTTGCTTTCATTACATAGACTAGTAGACCAATAGAGACTAAAAATAATTTAGTTTTCATGTAAATTCTTGAATGTCTTTTCAAAAGTTTCTTTAAGACAGAACTACCTTTAAGTGTATTTGACATTTAATAAATCTAGCATAAAACACTGGTTTAGGTGGTGGCCATTATAAAACACCGATAAAACCTAAATAAATCTAAAAGGCATTTAAGTTGTTACTTGCGACTGCTAACTACTTTTGTGACGTCTTTAATGTTTTGGCGCCAAAATCAATAGACACAATATAATTAATGTTTAAATAGGTATGTTTTGTTTATAAATGTTCTGCCAAGATAAATATATCGCCTCTGCTTTTATAATACATGATTTTGAAAAAAAGAGAGTAAATTATTACTTCTACAGCACTGACGGCAAATTTTCGTCCCTTTTATAAATGTTGCTCTGACATTTAAGGGAAGATTTCGATGTCACAGGCTATTTAATGTTGTTATTCACGAGTGACCGGATTCGAATCGATTGGACTAGTATGCGAGTTACAAAGGAAAGGGCTTAATGTCTCTAAATATTAGCCAGCGGTGGTACATGTTTTAGCCAACTGAATTATCTATATTATATTTTAACTCTTTCTCGTTTGTTTCAGATTAACGTAACGACCAGAGGAACAATAAATTTCACGCATGGAATATAAAATACACATGTAAGTAAAGTAGAATATAAACATGTTATTAATGTATTTGATCATTAGTTTATTACGTCGGACAAAATTCATAAAGTTTTGAAAATTGGTAGAACTGTTAAGAATAGTTGTTAAGGACAGCATAGGAATTACTGAACCGAAAAGTTCCCACCCCTAAATAGCGTGCTTCATCCCCTAGGACGTCGTTTCCATCCCCATTTTAAGGTTTTCTAGATTATCTCGGTAACGGTGCACTTTTTGATAAAAATACATACAGGGTGTTTCGAAAAGATTGGGACAACGCTTAGTCGTAGATTCTTGACATCAAAACAAGCCGATTTAACTCAAAAAGTAGTGTTCTAACTCTTTTCGTTTTCAAGATACAGGGTGGCAAAGTAAAAAAATTGTATTCGTAATTTGTCTCTATCTTAGAGACTATTTTACGTATCTACTTCAAAGTTGGTAACGACATGTTCTTCAGATCGCTAATTACAATGGTTCTATTACCGATGCCATATTTTATAGATGGCGCTAGTTACAGGACTTTTACGTGACACTTTAAGCCATAACTTTTTTGAGGTTAGGTTTTGGACATCGTCTTCTACTATAATCGAAACGCAATTTGGTTACCTAAAGAAAAGGTGTACTTGTTTAAACGCGATAAAATGCACCCTTTCAGAGAAATACGCGATTTACAACTTTATCACACATCAGTTCGAGGAAATTCAATTTTACCTAAAAACGGTTTTCTTGTCTAGTAGGTGTACGTCAAGTATGATGTCTTGAAGTCGTCAATAGTGCTTGTTGTAGATACGTATAATATTCTCCAAGATAGAGACAAAATATGGAAACAATTTTTTTACTATACCACTCTGTATCTTGAAAACGAAAAGAGTTAGACCGCTACTTTTTACGACGCTTTACTTTTTGGGTTAAATCAACTTGTTTTGATGTCAAGAGTCTACGCTAAGCGTTGTCCCAATCTTTTCAAAACACCCGGGGCGTTGAATTTCTTCGAACTGGTGTGTGAAAAAGTTGTAAATCGCGTATTTCTCTGAAAGGGTACATTTTATCGCGTTTAAACAAATACACCTTTTCTTTAGGAAACTAAATTGCGTTTCGATTATAGTAGAAGACGATGTCCAAAACATAACCTCAAAAAAGTTATGGCTTAAAGTGTCACGTGAAAGTCCTGTAACTAGCGCCATCTATAAAATATGGCATCAGCAATATCACCATTGTGATTAGCCACCTGAAAAACATGTCGTTATCGACTTTGAAGTAGATACGTATAATAGTCTCCAAGATAGAGACAAATTACGAATATAATTTTTTTACTTTGCCACCCTGTATCTTGAAAACGAAAATAGTTAGACCACTACTTTTTGAGTTAAATCGACTTGTTTTGATGTCAAGTATCTACGGCTAAGCGTTGTCCCAATCTTTTCGAAACACCCCGTATATACAAAATTATTCCTTATAAAATTCTGTATCAAAAACGTCTCTACTACTCCAGTCGAATTAGACATAATAAAAAATTTTGCGTACTGCGGACTTTTTTTTGTGGAAGTTGTTTAAGAGGGCATAATAAGCAAGCACAGAAAACTACACCCCGCTACACCATGTGCGTCCCCTATTTTTAGGGGTTGAGGCTTTGAAATTTTACTTATGTGCCCATATCTTTTTCCCTATTGCCCGTAGGGCTCTTTACCAAGTTACACTTTTTCTTTTCCTCTACATAATATATATATATTACACATTTGCCGTAGGACAAACGGTTTTGGCTGTACGAGGCCGGAAAGGTCGCGCTGTCCGAATTTGGGGGTCTTCTGTACAGGACAAACGGCTATTATTTACAATCTACAATACTACACATACTAATGCCCTTAAGGAGGGATGATGATTTGTGAAAAAACTTTCATCGAATACCGCGCGGTTTTCATGATACGGGATGTTGAAATTTTGAAAACCCCTTTTTTAAAAAAAAAGTGAACCTACTTTTTTCCGCTCATTTTTTTTTCATGTATGTAGGACCCTAATATAAGAAAATTTACGTTGGTTTTATTTTAATACATTCATTGGTTTAGGAGCTAGACAGCAAAATATGCCAAAAATGGCTATTTTGGTATTGTTGCATTAAAAAAACCAAAACCAGTATAATTCTGGTAAGTGCTTCTGTTCATCCTGAAAGTCCAATTCATTGCGCATAGAAAATGTGTTTTTGTATTTAAGTAGGATCAACACTTATTGTGTAACAATGATTTATGTTATGTGTTCTCCAGTCTCCTTTCTCATATTCTTTTTTGCGGCCTTATGGTTCATAGTAGGGCAGAAAGCAATGTATACCTGAACAGGGCACATATTAGTGTTAAAATGGATCTTAAAATGCGATAGGACGTACCATTTTCGAGTAAAACGCACTTGTTTGCAAAAAATTATTTCAGATCACACTTTTCATCGACTGACTAGTAAATACTCACCGCTGACTACGAAAAAATAAAACAATGTGTCGCTTCTTGCTTTTTCTGTTTATGAGGGACATTGCTAATGAAAAAATGAAGGGACTCGGACGGAATAGGGGGTTCTCACTCCCCTATTTGAAGGTTCACGCTTGTCCCGAATTATCATTGCAACTTATTTTGTGTCTATAACAAAATCCACAGTAATTTTACCTTCCTCGAGAAACAGCTATTATATGTCCATTTCATCGGAAAATGATTTAAAAAAACAAACTAGAAAGAAAACACCAAAATGTAGAATTTATTTATCAGATTACAATTCAGAACACAATGAAAACTCAAAGCAAACATAACCAAGCAAGTGCGTTTTACTCGAAAACGGTACGTCCTATCGCATTTTAACAAAATACCCATTTTAACACCCTATTATGTGTCCTGTCCACGTGTATAATGCTTTCTGCCCTACTATGAACCATAAGGCCGCAAAAAAAATGTGAAAAAGGAGACTGGAGAACACATGACATAAATCGTTATTACACAATAAGTGTTGATCCTATTTAAATACAAAAACACATTTTCTATGCGCAATGAATTGAACTTTTAGGATAAACAAAAACATTTACCAGAATTATACTGGTTTTGGTTTTTTTTAATGCAACAATATCAAAATAGCCATTTTTGGCATATTTTGCCGTCTAGCTCCTAAACCAACGATTGTATTAAAATGAAACCAACGTAAATTTTCTTATATTAGGGTCGTACATGCATGAAAGAAAAATGAGCGAAAAAAAGTAGGTTCACTTTTTTTTTAAAAAGTGGTTTTCAAAATTTCAACATCCCGTATCATGAAAACCGCGGGGTATTCAATGAAAGTTTTTTCACAAATCATCATCCCTCCTTAAGGGCATTAGTATGTGTAGTATTGTAGATTGGAAATAATAGCCGTTTGTCCTGTACAGAAGACCCCCAAATTCGGACAGCGTAACCTTTCCGGCCTCGTACAGCCAAAGCCGTTTGTCCTACAGCAAATGTGTAATATATATATTATGTAGAGGAGGAATGAATCTTCAAAAAGTGTAACTAAGTAAAGAGCCCTACGGGCAATAGGGAAACAGATATAGACACAAGTAAAATTTCAAAGTTTCAACCCCTAAAAATAGGGGGCGCACATGGCGTAGCGAGGTGTAGTTTTCTGTACTTGCTTATTATGCCCTCTTTAACAACTTCCACAAAAAAAAGTCCGCAGTACGCAAAATTCTTTATGATGTCTAATTCGACTGGACTAATAGGGGGTGCTCACAAATAATTCCCGGCAAGCTGATTTTTTCAGGGTCGATGGAGGGGTGTCTCCCGAGTATCCGACCAAAAAGTCACAGTCCGCACCCCTTGGGGGGGTTGCAATAGGGGTGGTTTCTTATTTTTTTTTTTGAAATTTTCTTTTTCCAGTTTGTACATAATAACATAATAATATTCTCTACAACTTTGCCTAATAAAATTTTTTTGTAACTTTCATTTTTGACGGTCCAGCGCCCATTATATGGAAAAACATTCACCATATTTATTTATTATGGTTCAGGAAATATACAAACAAAAGGCTGAATAGCTGGTTTTTGCAGGGTTATTTGAGAACTGTCTCCTGAGTCTCCAACCAATTGGAGACAGTTCTCAATCAACCCTGCAAAAACCAGCTATTCAGCCACCACTATAAATAAATATATGGTGAATGTTTTCCCATATATAATGGGCGCTGGACCGTCAAAAATAAAAGTTTCAAAAAAATTTTATTAGGCAAAGTTGTAGAGTAGTAATATTATTATGTTCAAAAAAATAAATAAATAAGAAACCACCCCTATTGCAACCCCCCCCCCCCCCCCCCAAAGGGTGCGGACTGTGACTTTTTGGTCGGATACTCCATCGACCTGAAAAAATCAGCTTGCCGGGAGAAAAATTTTTGAAAAATGATATCTTTATTGGACTATAAAGCTAACTTAACGCTCGGAGGCTCATTTTATAGTTTTTTTTTTAATACCATAACTTTCTCATTTGTACTTTTCCTCTCAGATTATTAGCCTTCTATTTAAACGCGAAAAATCGGTTTTCAACTTTCCATCTCCCACCTCCCTTATCGGGAATGAAATCACTTGCACGCCTTGGATGTTCAACCCATCAACTTAAAACAATAAAATCGTAGTTATCTATTTTCGCCACATTTTGATAGTTTTCGTGACAATTCGACTAAACTATGTCCTTATTAGTGGTCTGGAGCAACTGGGTAAGACGTCATTTGACATTTGTCACTTTTAGGTTACCATGTCAAGTTACGCGAAGTGTACAATGTTTGGAAACTACAAGTCTCTTTTAAATAGATATAAAAATGTATTTCACAGTTTATGGCCAGTTATAAGATACCACTTCTGAATTAATTTATGTTATTGAAGGCCGTTGTATTTTAGTGGCACACGAAGTTGCAACGCCCTCGTTGTTTAGGTCCTTTTCAGTGCTTTGAGGTTAGTGCTTACTGTTTTGTAGTAATTTATTTGGTTATAATCGTTATGTTATATTTTTTAAGCTTCGAGTTCACATTCCAGTTAACTTTCTGTAGTTGATCTCCGAGATTATTTGCTAATTGTGTAAACCGTGCTGCGGATACATAAGTCTGCTGATGAAAACTGCGCACTTGTCTCTTTCGCGCGACTTTTCTTTTAGGTCATGCCCGCTGTAACTTCATTGACCGGCAGCTGGTGACAGATCTTTGGCGATGATTTGCAGTGATGTACAGTTACCTTTCAGAGGGCATTACGATGCGTATATTCTTAGGACGACAAGAAATGAATCAGAGCGCCATCCTGGATTCTTCATATGGAAAAGTGAGTTTTCATTTGTTCGCAAATTTTCCTTTTTGATTCGATGTTAGTCAGGCTGCCTTGTGTTTTAAAATGAAGTTCAAAATAAAAAATTCTTCGGAAACCATCGGCATACCATTAGCGTGCAGGGCTGGCTCCAGGTATTTGGACGCCCCGAGCACAGTTTCATTTTGCCGCCCCTCTCTTATATAAATGACATTAGGCTCAGGCGGGGTTAAAATGAGACAAAATGACATCTTTCAGTTTTTAGGTTGCTTAGAACAGAGTCATATTTAATGAAAGATTGGTATCATATGTAAAAATGACAGTAAAAACTATATTTCTATGGGTCGCGTGCGCCGACGTCACAGATTTTGAGACCTTAGGAAAAACAAACAGTTGTCATTGAATTATCCGCGTATTGAATGTTTTTCTTTAAAGTGAATTTTACTGTGTTTGTGCCATTTAAAAGTTTAATGTTGAATTATTTAACATCTGCAGCTATTCTTATTACTTTTATATGCTCAATTTTGTTCGACAGGATGACGGTTAGTTCGTATTTTGCAGAATTGTCTCATGATGTAGAGGTTAGGTATACTGCTGTCATGGAATTAAATCCTTATATTTTGAGAAAAAAATGCTTTAGTGTAAATATTGATGTATTTCCAAATAGTACACATAGGGATACTGCGAATTACTTGGTTTTTGAGAGAAGTGTATAGAGAGAAGGATGAGTTCAAGGCATTTAAAAGTCTTAAAGCTGTTTATGGTTATGTGAAAGAAGTACTCTGCAAGAAATTTACAGAATAAAACCTTGTTGCAAAGGTAAGAATTGTTATCAATGATTTACCATTCTTTTCATATACACTTGCCTAATTAAATGTTGCTTTAGAAATAATTGCTAACATACAAATTCATTTTTCAGGTTAAGTCGTGGCATAATGAAAAAAAGCTATTGACTCCAGATTCAGATTCTTAGTACTTACTGTGAATGTGTTGCTAGTTTAGACAAAACATGTCCACTACTTGAGAGAGGAAGTATTTCCTTTTTAGCAGTAAACATGGCTATGATCAAGGTATTAACCGCCGTAAATTTTGTGAAAAAGACACCATATAAATTAAGCAATGAAGACTGATGTGCTATAAACTATTTGAAGTATGTAGTAAGACGTGCATAATTTCTTCTCGTCTATACAATCCTATACAATTCATTGTAATTTCTATAAAAAATTTATTTTTCATACCTATATTGTTATGTAATGTCTTTCATAATTTTATGTAATTCGTTTGTTTATTATCATTTTATTAAATATACTCTTTTTATTATGTTTTATTTATCACTTCTACTACTATATATTGTTAGCAGTAAATTGAAATTGTCAGTTACGTCGAACTTGTAACTGAAAGTAAAACAAAATATCTTTACTAAATAAGTTATTTATTGTCCATGGTCCATTAGTACTTCTAAGAAGAATCGACAAGAAAGTTATAAGAGAGGTTAATATTGTAACAAAAAATAAATGATTGTAATGTAGGTACCTAACATAACATAACATGTAATATCTATCTAAGCAATAGGTAACATTTAACTCGAAGGGCTTTTATAGCTATACAATTCAACACTAACAAAGCCGAGTCAGACTTTGCTTATGTGTTCACTGACCGTAGACCACTTCAGAGTTTTAATTTTCAACTTTTTCAGTGTTCAATAGTCCAACACTGAGTTTTTAAACACCACACGATATACTTTGAAAGGGCACATTGCATCATGCACTTGTTGACGGCCGCAGGTACTTTGAATTTCCTTTCTTAATTTATGCACCTACTTTATCAAATATCTTTATGAAGCCTGCTTCCTCTTGGAGTGTACTTTATTTAAAACAATTTCTACCATTGCACTTTTCTCTCCTTTGGCACAGCTTTACACACCTTTCCCTCAACTAAAATTTAAAGAAATAATTATTAAAACACTGACAAACCAATATAAAATGTTAATTTTCTTTACCATGAATTGTTTATTGCTTATGTGAGCAGCAGTTATTATTATTATAAGCACTTTCAGTTTCACATATGGGTTTTAAATTGAATTCCTTTTTAAGAGAGGATGCCCAAACTGGACGTATCGTAATGGTCTTGTAATACGGCTGTTTTCCCTACAACATATATCCACGTTAAAAACCAAATTCTTACATTAATATGCAACAACGTACCACTAAAAAAATCCTTGGAAGACTCTCGTAAAATCATTCATTTTAATTGTTTGAAATCAGTTGCAGTATTTTAACCTCTAACTTCTTCTGGTTGTAAATTGTTATTTTATCAAAACTGGCATTGTTTTGGATTGTCACACTTCCACAATTAATAATAAACCAAAAACTTGTCATTTTGTATGTATAATATACATAGAAACAATAATATTACAAAAAATTCAATCAGTTGCATTTGACAGTTAAAGAATTTCTGTTTGTTTTTCCTAAGGTCTCAGATTGTGACGTCACGCGCACGCGACCCATGTATTTTTTTACTAAAAAGTACCGTTAATTGATAAACAAAAATAAATAGTGTCTCTCCTACCTCCAAGTGGGGTAAAAATAAGACATTGGAGGGTGATTTATTCCCATTCTTATTGACGTCGTACAAATAGAAGTGCAAAAATAAGACAGAGGGTTTTTTCTTTTATATGTAATTTATTCAGATTTTTTACTAAACAAAAAGGGGCTTGCAGAAGGGCTAGCTTCTCCTAAATTAGGAAGCTGAAATGTGCCTGCTTCGGTTTGCCCATTTGGTCTCTTTAGTCTCTTTTTACCCCGATTTTAATTTTTTTGTTAAAATCAAATTTTTCATGATTTAAAACTAGCAGATTAATAAACTTGATCACAAAATGTGAAGTATGACACTTCTAGTTGACGTCTGCCAAATACGGACAATGCAAATAGAGAAACTATAAAATCCCCAAAAAAGGTGCGTTCAAAAATTTTTTAAAAGTGAATTAAAGAGTTTACTGAATAATATTTTTTTCCGCATTAACAGTAGGCATAGGACCTGATAACATAAAACAGTTCTGAATGTACAAAACAAACTTGAATAAAAAATTAAGTTTCATTTATTTCAATCTGGGTTGGATATTACCTTGTCTTTTATTTACCCCGCTACCTGTCTGTCTCATTTTTACCCCGCCTGACCCTATCTTTTCAGTCCGTTATTTTTTATAACATTTTAAGAGTCACCTACTGAATATTCTTGATGGTTTGTTTTTTTTAGTTATAAGGATTACAGCAATTTTTGAATTTTCAGCAATATGATTACTGTATTTAAAAGGCTAAAATAAAATAATTGAAAAAATTAACCGTATTGAAACTTAAAAAAAAAACCGCTGCCCAAGGAATCACTACTTCCACATCCAGATTCTCTATCCAAGTCACTCACAACGAAAGAACTTTGTATGTGAAAATAATTGTTTATGGAACTTTAATAATATAATATTTGAAATCTTCTACCCCAAAAACCCATAAAACGATACCCCACATCGGTAGTGGGGTGGGGTTGGTGATAGGGGGGTGGTAGTGGGGGGTGGACGAAGTAAAAAATATTTTGAGGTTTCCGGTTCCTGTACATACACTAAATCACAATTTCTTTTCATCCCCTTTAATAAGGGGGTGGGGGTGGTAATGGAGGTGGCTAATGCCATTTTTTTTTGAGACCTTAGCTTCTCTTATATATACTAAATACCAATTTCGTGGACTCTTACCTGCTTGATTTACCCATCTACCCCAAATTTACCCCAGTTTACACCCCAACCCTTCGACGGAACAAGATGAAAATATAATCTAGTTCTAGGTCTCGTTAAAGTACATATGTGTACCAAATTTCGGTTCCAGAGTAAACGTGCGCACAAAAAAGTTACAGACAGAGACAGACCGACAGACCGACAGACAGAAATTTTTTTTTCGCTCAGACTTAAAATCTCGACGTTTCATGACATTTTAAGCCTATTTGGACAATAAAAATTTTAAAAATTTTTTTTGTCGTTACTATACTTCCACTGGACGTGGAAGTAATACCACACCACAGAAATTAGACAAGAAATAAAATCACATATAAGAAACAGAATGTATGTATGCAACCTACTTTATATACAAAAAAACTAACAATAACAAATTATTTATATAAAGTTAACATTACTATTACTATATTAGTGAAACAATTGTTTCCTAGCTTTTTTATATTTTTTGGTAACTGTGGATTTAAAGAATTTGCCGCCCCTAGAATTTTGCCGTCCCGGACAGCCGCCCGCCCGAATGTACACTGATTGGACAGTAGTCAAATTTATAAGAAAAATAAATGAATAAAAAAGCAAGTTCTTTAGTGGAATTGGCAAAATGATTTCAAATATCCGATAATAAAATTCAACGCAAAGTGCGTAATTTATAGCAGGTATTTTAGTGGGGATCGCTCAGTGCAAATTTCTATGCGGTTTTGTATCAATACAGTCAACCAGATACCAGTGGGGTACAAGGAAACATTTTAGAATTGTTTTACCATAGTTAAATGCTAAGAGCCGATGAACAGTTTATATTATAAAATAATGTTTTCTGGTAATAGCAGGTAGAGGGCGTGTGTGCTTACTAGCACGAAGAGCGGAGTAGATTTTCGTAATTAGTGTTGTATTGTAAAGTGTGAGCTAGGTTAATAAAGTTTTCTGAAAATATATATACATGGTTACTGGTAAAGTCCACCACAGAATTCTTAGGCGTGTAAAAAATGCCGGCGTTTTTGGCGGTACGATAAAGGTCAAAGACGCCGGCATTTTTTACACGTCTAAGAATTCTGTGGTGAACTATAACTCGACGTATTTTGCTGCATCTTTGGACCTGTTAAAGAGTGTTAGAGGACCTAATATGCAATCATTTCAACTTGCATGCATTATATGCAAAACATTTTAGTTGTCGAGATATTTCAGTTTTTCACTTTTTATTGAAAAATCCCAAATTTGCGTATTCAAAATTAAATTTAAAAATTACCACAGCACAGATTTTAATTTTCATACTTAGATAACTCTTCAATAATGCATTATTAACAGCAAAAGGTCAGAAAATATCCAGTGGACTAAAGATGCAACAAAAAATGAAAAACAATTTTTTCCATTTTTATTTTCTGTTACAATGACGGCGATTTATTACAAAAATTCATTAATACATTAATCGAAAAAAGCATTTAAATAACATCTCTTTTTAGCTTTTCAACGAGGTAAAAATGTTATGAATAAAATAAACTAGTTCCACGAAAAAGTTCAATAACAGGTGAGCAGATAGAGCGCGTTCATTTTTTCAAAGGGGCTTAATGTTGACAATTAAATGAAACAATAGTCTTAAGTTGATAACTAATTTATTTATTATTACAAATCTTGTTTAAAATGGGAACCTCTGTTCGGCATACAGATACGAAGTCTCTTCTTCAATTCTGTTTTGGTCACTCTTGATTGATTGATTTACCAGCGTGCGGTAGGCATTGCTGCCACTCCCAGGGTTATACAGGTTATACAGCTGGGCCTGCTGCGTCCACGCTGGGTTGGACTAAGGTCATGCTTGTTGCCAGCAGCGAGTGCCACATGGCGCATGGTAAAGGAATATGGGATGGGAGGTGTAGGTATTTATGAGATGCGTTACCGCATTGTGTCGTGAGGGAGCGTTTAAGCTCCCTTTTTTGTGTTTTTGGTTCTGGGCATCTGCCTCTTCTGAATCTTCGTGTGAAATATGTGCTGTGTCTTGATATGGAGTGTTTATGCTCCTCTTTTTGTGTTTCTGCTTCTTTAAATCTTCGCTGAGTCTTCTGATTCCTCGGTTTCCGATGCTGGGTTGGATTTGGGTCATGCTTGTTGTCAGCAGCGAGAGCCACATGACGCATGTTTTTTCCTCGCTTTTCTTTCCTAGTTTTTTTATCCTTTCGATTGTTGTTTTCCACGTATAACATGGTCTCCCTATTTTTAGTTTGCTGCTGTCCAGTGTTAGCGCTTTCTTCTGCTGTCCTTTTTGCTTTAACCTTCTTGATCCTTACCCTTATCTCTCTGCTTACCAGGGTGTGGTCTATTCATGTGATTGAGCTTCCATTACTCCAGATGTCAATGCAGGTTTGACTTTTGCTCCATGTATTTCTTATTGTATAAGTCAAACATGTGTGCTAGGTTTTTCAGCGCGTTTCCATTTTCGTTAGGCCATGTGTGGAGTATATGTGCATTGAAGTCTCCTAATAGTATAATGGACATTTTTCTTGATTTTCATAGCCTTAGTGTGTGCCGGTTTTCTTTTTCAAATTGATGGCTTAGTGCTCCATATAGACAGTCCTCTCTTCGGTTATTACTGATTTCTTTCTCCTCTTTGCCGCCTGGCACGATTTCACTGCACTATATATACCATTATTTACTGCGTTAGATGGGAAGCACTGTGTAAAGTTTTGGTTTGTATACCTAATTAAACACTAACTAATATTTCTATCAATTACTGAAAATGTTCCGAGATATGTATTTTACAAACACATCCACTTATACTTTTTTTAACTATATTTTTTACACGTTGTCACTATTTAACTTTTATAAACTTTTATGGGTATCTATTGGTGACAGAGCATTATAACGTAGGTCTGGTCGCCTCGACAGCAAGATGACAAGTCCAATGTGTTGTCGCATTGTGGTCGTTATTTAATGTTTATGCTCCTCTTTTTATGTTTCTGTTTCTACAAATTTTCTTCTTCTCCTTCTGAGATTTCTGATGCCTCGGTTTCTGGTTCTGGTAGGGTATATCGCTGCGATTTCTTTGTGGAGTTCATTTTTTCCACTCGCTTTCTTTTCCAGTATGTTTGGTCGCTTCTCAGTTTGTTCATGATCCTCTTAGTTGTTGTTTTCCACGTGTAACCCGGTTTCCCCATTTTTTTCTTTTTTCGTTTCTTCTGGTTTCTTGAGTCAGTTGCATGCATAAATACCCTTCCCGCTGTCTTGTCTGATCGATCAAAGATCAATGATGTTGATCATTTTGTATGATTGCGGTGGCTATGTTTTCGTTTATATTTTCCGTCCTTATTTCGTCTGGTTACCTATGCAACTCCTCTACTGGTCTTTTCGTAGTGTTGGCGTGTGCCGGGGTTGTTATGTTTTCTCCTTCTAACTGATGGCTTAGTGCTCGATTTTTGTACCAGTAGCTGATGTGTCTTCGTTGTTACGTTTTGTAGTGGATACATTACTTTTGTGTTCTCTGCAGAGTTATTATTTCTTGCTTACTTTTTGCGTATTCTTACGGACCTAAACGTTTTTAATGAAATTCCTTAACCTTACCAGAGCCGTACCAGATGCGAAGTGTAGATAGTCAATATGTTCTTATAGCATGCATGAGATTTTTTAAATTTTAATGGCACTGAAACCAAGCTAATAATGGGCAACAATTTTATCCAAGTTTTTATTATTTTTGAATTGATTTAATTTGGCGCGGTGTACTGTTACTCTAATGGTACGCCCCTGGTAGTATTTGCTGGAAGATAATTGTTTATTAACTTATTTCTAATTTATTACATTTCAGGTCTGTTTATGAAATTCTTTAAGTTGTCTATGAGTAGGTACTTAAGACATAAATATTTTAAGGGTAAAGTGGACTTATCTTGATTGATTTATGGCCTTTCCTTCCTTCGGGTCTGGTACCTACTCGATATTTGTCGACTGTTTTCACTTTTTTACGCTGCACTGAAAGATTTAATCACTCGTATTAATTAAATATTAGCACTTATCTCTTAATTGTTGCTATTTGGACACTACTACCGCATGCACAATTTCACTTCACAACGAATGTACTTTTGACCCATTTGGGCCAGCTTATTACCGGTTTTTCTTCTAATTTAAAAGGAACGTTATCTAATAGGCGTCTATTGTCCGTAACGTCTCTAGAGGGACTCAATTCTGTTTTGGTCACTCTTGAAATAAAATTGTTTTTCATTTGTTCCACCGCACCGTGTCGATTATCCTTTACCTCATTTGTTCTACAGAGTTTAGTGGTGTTTTGTATACCAACTCCTTCATAAGTCCCCAGACATGAAAATCCAATGGGTTAAGTCAGGGCATCTCACAGGCTAAGGAATTTGGTCCTCCCCAACCGATCCAATTATTTGAATATGCTTCATCCAAAAAAAATAAAAGTGGAGGAACCGTAGTAGTCAGATATCAAACGTACTTGTGCTTATGTATAGCGTAGTGCTGCACACATTGAATCTATCTGGTTAACGATTTCTGACATAATCTCGAAGCTTGTCGAAGTTTTTAACTACTGCCCTCGTGGTATCGTCGAAAGCAAGTAAATAGGACTTTCTCTTAAAATATTAAACAATTAACACGCTTTACCTGCTCGCCTGTTATTGAACTTATTCGTGAAACTAGTTTTTTTTTCATAACATTTTTACCTCGTTGTAAAGCTAATAAAGAAGATGTTGTTTACGTGATTTTTGCAATTAATGTATTGATTAATTTTTGTAATAAATCGCCGTCATTGTAACGGAAATAAAAAAAAATAAATTATTTATTCTTGTTGCATCTTTGGACCATTGGGTATTTTTTGATATGTTACTGTTAGTAATGCATTGTTGAAGAGTTATCTAAGTACGAAAATTAAAATCTATGCCACTGAATTAGTGGTAATTTTTGAATTTAATTTTGAATATGCAAAGTTGGGGTTTTTCAATAAAAAATGAAAAATTGAAATATCTCGAAAACTAAAAACTTCTGCATATAACATAAGTCATAAGTGAGGTAAAATAATGATGAATTAGGTCATCTAACACCCCTTGGCAAGAATACGTCACGTTACTAGTAACCCTGTATATTAGTAATACTAAATAATGATTCAATCTAAATATAAAATTACATTTTGAAAGTTTTTCTCATTTCTTTTTTGCGCTATCATATTTGTATGTAGCGGTTGTACACTTCTGTGAAATAAAATCCCGTACGTTTAAAAAATCAAGTAATCTAGTTTTTACTAATATTAAGTGATGTGAATCAATCTTTTTGGAATTTAGATTTTTTATTATAAAAAAGTGACATTGATTGTGAAATCTCATAAGTAAGGTATTTGGAAAAATGTTAATGATTTACAGCCGTTTGCACCGTATTGTTCAACAGAGGATTAATCTTAATCCTCCGTTAAATTTAAGATTGCTTTGCACCGTTCTTTAATCCTTGATTAAATTAGCTTAAACCGTTGAGTGAACCACCGATGTTGGCCGCTTAAAGGGCGATTAAATTTAATCGTAATTTCTAGGCAATCATCGATGTTGCACATAACCTCAATTTTAATTATATTTTAACTCCTTTGACGTTTTATTTTTATTAACAAAAATGTACGAATCGTGAGATGGATTCCGACTCCGACATTGATATCTTCTAATACATGCTTGCATTTTGTCGCCGTATTTATTAGCAAGTTTTTCATCTAATGAAAAATTAACGGATCTTTCTCTTTTATTTTTATCGTTTTTCCATATTTATAAAGATCTTGTAAACAGATAAATAGTAGTAAAAATGTACACACACACAGAACCAAAGAAAATAACAAATAATTGACAATACATAGTCGACAGAAATAAGGTTATAATATTGGAAGAGAAGTTAGCAGAATACCAAATTCCCTAAAATCACAAGTTAACTATCAACTTAAGTAAACCACAAAGAATAAGGCACGGTGCAATAAGACGCAAGTTAAACCTGGTTTAAAAATTAAACTTCGATTAGTTATTCATCGCTTAAAATGTAAATGGTGCAAATGGCTTTAATGATTTAAATTTATAACAAATGTAAAAATTGACGTTGAAAAATTGTGTCCGAAATAAGGCCAGATTCTCAAAACATTAAAAAGCGGTTTTCTGCATGGCTGTTCTGCACGTGTCTGCCTGTGATAATTTTACTTCCACATCCAGTGGAAATATATTTAAATCGACCGGTCCTGTTCCGCAGAGACACGTAGCGTTCGTGAAACCTGGTATTTTCAGGACGGTACACCCGAATATGTTCGTCATTACAAGACTGAAAAACTGTTTCATCGGTAAACACAACATTGTTCCAAACCTCCAACGGGTGATAGACATAATTTAAACAAAACAGAATGCGGAATTGCTTATGTTCTTCTGTTAATATGGTCTTCTTGGCACTTACATCGTTTTTTAATTCCGATTTTCCTATCCTTCGGCTAGCTGTTGACAACGATGCTGGAAAATTTGTCATGGACGCAGCGTCTACTGCTGTTTGAAACGGATTTTCCCTCAAATAGCCAAGGAGCGCTTTATCTTGAACGAGATTTGAACTTCTCGGTCGGCCTGAACCGTCTTTTCTCTTTATGATACCTTCCTCCTCCCACCTTTTCTTCATACTCATAACGGTACTTTTATGTAAGTGATAATGGTGTTTTTTTTTTTTTTGGGGGAGGAAAAACCTTCAAAAGGTTCTACCCATGCTGGTGTCCTGGCGCAACGGGGATATGTGAGATTCTTACTCACTAAAAAACCTCCCTCTTCTTTTGTGTCCCCTGGACCCTGGAACCGCTTTCGCATAACTTCGGGGTCAAGGTTCAATATACTAATTAGTTGTTGTTTACGTCGTCCTGGAGACTAAGGGTTTTGGCCTATCTCCCTTTCTTCTTCCTCTTTCTTCTTCATTATGTCTGTTACAAATTTCACCATGTTGCCCCATTTCTCCTTTGACTGTAGCATGGTTATCACCATACTTTCCGCTGTTAGGGCTTGGCCGACTTCTTCCTCACATCTTTGTCTTTCTTCCCTCCATCTTCGGCAGTGGACGAAGGTGTGCTCGGGGCTATCCCTGTCTCCGCAGTAGGTACATTTATCGTGGGGGATTTTTCCTATGTCATAAAGGTATTCCCTAAAGCATCCGTGACCGGAGATCATTTGCGTCACGTGGTATGTCATCTCTCCATGCTTTCTCTCGACCCATGGTCGGATCTGGGGTATGATTCTTCTCGTCCATCTCCCTTTTGTTGTTGACTCCCATTCGGTCTGCCATCTTTCTAGAAGTCTTTCCCTTGCTTCTTCCTTATTCACGCCGTTGTGTACCTCTGCCCTTTCTTTCACCAGCAGCTCGATAGGGGGGATACCAGCGATAACTCGTGCCGCCTCGTGTGACACTGTTCGGTAAGCGCTACAAATTCTTAGCGCC
Organism: Rutpela maculata; assembly: GCA_936432065.2. Taxonomy (NCBI): domain Eukaryota; kingdom Metazoa; phylum Arthropoda; class Insecta; order Coleoptera; family Cerambycidae; genus Rutpela; species Rutpela maculata. The sequence goes on from OW386287.2 coordinate 217,333,816, forward strand.
ATGTAGCGCTGTACTCTGCTCATCATGTTTTTGGTTCTTTTGATATTCATCGCCTCTCCCCAAATTGGAGCTGCGTATAATAGTATGGAGTGCACTGCACTGCATAGGACTTTCCTCTTGCTTGCCCTTGGGCCGCCTATGTTCGCCATTAGTCATCCTAAGGCTGATGATAGCCTTCCAGCCTTCTCCACTGTCCTTTCTATGTGCTCTTTGAAGTTCATTCGTATGTCAATCCATACTCCCAGAAATTTTATGGCTTTCTTTGGTACAATTGTTACTCCCTCTACTTTTACCTCAATCCTGGGGAGTTTCCTCTTCACAGTTACTACGACCATTTCCGTTTTCTCGGGTGCTAATTTGAGTGATTTCCTCCTCAACCACCTTCCTATTCTTTCTACGACTGTATTGGCATTCTCTTCCACCTCCCAAGGCATTCGTGCCGACACCACTACGGCAAGGTCGTCGGCATATCCCAGCATATGCACCCCCCGCGGCTTACGGACTGCAAATATTCCATCGAATATTATGTTCCACAGTGTCGGTCCCAGTACCGACTCCTGTGGAACCCCACTCGTTACTGGTCTGGATTCGACCACGTCTCCAACTTCCATCTCTAACTCTCTTCTTTCGAAGTATCCCATCAGGATCCTGGTTAGGTACGGCTTCGATTTTTTCGATTATCTTCTCCCATGACGCGGTGTTGAAGGCGTTTCGTACGTCAAGCGTCACTACCGCACATATTTCCTTGGTTCTCTTCGATTCCTCTAGAAGTTCCTTCATCCTTGCCAGTGCCCCTACGGTGGACTTTCCTTTCCTGAAGCCGTATTGGTTGTTTGCTAGTTCTCCAACGCGCTCCAGTTCTTCCTCTAGTCTCCCCAGGATGAGGTACTCTAAAATCTTGCCTAAACAGTCCAGTAAGCATACGGGTCTATATGACGATTGTTCCTCCAATGCTTTGTTCCCCTTCCTCAGAAGTACCAACCTAGCTCTCTTCCATCTGTTCGGGATGTCTCCTGTCCTAATGGCTCTGTTCATTATATCCAGGACAGCTCCCGGATGTTCTTCGATTACCATCTTCACGATTTCCGGAGGAATACCATCTGGGCCAGGGGCTTTGCCACTTTTCAGTCTCCCCGCCGCGTGCTCTAGTTCCGGTGCAGTGAAGGGCTCGAAGTCCTCTCCCGCCGGATTTCGCCACACTATTTCCTCTCTCTCCGGGAATAATGTGCTTACTATTTCCGTTAGTCTCTCTCTCGGTATCGCCGGTGGATGATTTCGTAGCCTTTTTGCTACGATTCTGTACCCATCGCCCCACACATTTTCGTCTACTTCTTCCTTCAATTGTTTCCATTTCTCCTTATTGGCCTTCCTTTATGGCCTCCGTTAGTGCCTTTTTGGCTTCCCTATAGGATCTCTCTGCCGGGTCTTGTTGTATTGTTGCCCCCCTCCTTTCTCTTAGATACCTCCTCCTTTCCGTAACACACCTCCTCCTCAGGTCTGCAATTTCTTCCGACCACCAATAGACCCTTCGATTATGCCGCGGTTTCCCCTTTCTCGGCATAGATGCGTTACAGGCTCTGGTGATGGCCTCCGTCAGAGTAGTATCATCCATATTGTCAATTTCCCTCATTTTCTCGCTCAGGGTTCTCTTGAACTTTTCTTTGTTCAATTTCCCTACCACCCATCCTCTGCCTCTGTGTTCTGGCTGTGATAATGGTTAGCAACTGCTATGATAGACCATCCCTCTTCAATTTTAGAGAGAATTAGAATTTTTTCATGTTCAGTTAATTTCGGCATTTCGAAAATATGACACTAACAGTGACAAATAAATAAAGAATGATTTAATATAGCGAAAAATAGGTGTACGGGATTTTATTGCACAGAAGTGTACATTCCTCAAACAATTTTCGGATAAGTTCTGAATGACCCTGTATAGTTTTCCATTTAATATATAAATCTTGGCCTAATTGTTGCTGCTAGTACTAATTGCGATTTTTGTTCCAGATGTTTTATTTATAGAGACTTCAGTTAACACAATGCATCAGAGGGGTTCAGACACGACAATGGAAATCGAAGAAATGGAACATGCATCCACACCTCCATCCAGGGGCAGAGTAAGAATTGTTCATAAAGTTCGTATTTTACTATATTGACCAAAATATATATTAGAAAGACTGAACTAATGACACAGTGGGTCTAGTCTGGGTTCCGAAATCGAAAGCAAAATGGTGTTAAGGCCCATTTTGAAATTGAAATTTTCCATATCTGATGACTTATTTGCACCAACAAAAATGGAAATATACCTCAAATAAAGTTGCACTGTACAGGGTTATTCCTTTAATAAGTTAATGGAAGCACAGTGGCGTGCAGAAATTGAGAAGCAATGATATATTTTTTAATGGAGCGCCCTGTGCATTGTTGAATTTTTGAATTACTCTTTTTTTTCTGATTTCAAAAATGTGACATATGATAGTCCTATCTTTAACCGTTTTCGAGTTATTGAACAGTGAGAATCGTATTTAAGTTATTTATTGTACTAACGGAAATTACAATTATTAAAGTAGCCATCTTTTGTGGGTAAGTTAGGGTTTTCGACAGGCCTAAAGGGCACCATACACGTTCAGTAATCTCATTACCTGAATTTTCGCGTTTTTTCAATCATACTTAATTCAATAATTATAGCTAGATATGCTTTTTTCTTAAATAATGGACATGTAAGGTGTGAAATAATGACAGGGAATGACGGGAAAATTTTTAGTAATGATGTTTCTGTAACGAACTTCTGGAATGATATTATTACTGAACGTGTAAGGTTCCCTTTAGGCCGGCCAAGACCCTACCCCGCCACAAAAAAAGATGGTTGCTGTAGTACAAACAAAGCAAAGTGACAGCGTGTTGGACTGGCCTATTATATGAAACGCTGACAGATTTAATAACAGAATACTTGTCATTTTCGTAGACTACTTTAATAATTGTAATTTCCGTTCGTATAATAAATAGCTTAAATACAATTTTCAATGCTCAATAAGTCGAAAACGATTAAAGATAGGACCATCATATGTCATATTTTTGAAATCAGAAAAAAAAAAAAGCATAATTCAAAAATTCAACAATATACGTTCCATTAAAAAATATAATATTGCTTCTTGCACTCCACTGCACTTCCATTAACTTATTAAAGGGGTTCAGTTACAGCCCTACAACTTTCGTACGAAACTTCTTTTTCTATCTCCAACGATAACGATGATAAATGGAGGCCTAAATATAATGAATAACCCTGTACATATGCAAGAAGTTTTTATAGCAGCGGGGTCTGTAGCGGGCAAAAATCTGAAAAATTTACAAAACTAAATCAAAAAATAAATTTTATGACTCATTAAAAACCATTTTAATGAATTTATTTCAACTTTAAACACAGAAAAATGAGTATACAAAACCGCTGCCCAAGGAATCACTACTTCCACATCCAGATTTTCTATCCAAGTCACTCACAACGAAATAATTTTGTATGTGGAAATAATTGCTTATGGAACTTTAATAATATAATATTTGAAATCCTCTACCCCAAAAACCTAAAACAATACCCCACATCGGTAGTGGGGTGGGGGTGGTGATAGGGGGCGGTAGTGGGGGTGGATGAAGTAAAAAAATATTTTGAGGTTTCTTTATTAATGGGGTGGGGGTGGTAATGGGTGTGGCTAATGCCAAAAATTTTTTTGAGACCTTAGCTTCTCTTGTATATACTAAATACCAATTTTCTGGACTCTTACCTGCTTGATTTAGCTATTTACCCCAAATTTACCCCAATTTACCATATTTACCAACCCTTCGACGGAACAAGATGAAAATATAATTAGTGCTAGATCTCGTTAAAGTACATATGTTTACCAAATTTCAAGTCAATATCTTAAACGGTTCCAGAGTAAATGAGCGCACAAAAAAAGTTACAGACAGACCGACAGACAGACAGAAATTTTTTTTTCGCTAAAAACTCAACACATTCACTGCCGGAGCTCATTAATGACAATTGATCGTGTGCCACCTATTTTCTTTTGCAATTTGTTAATTTAATGTTTGTATTAGCTAGTGATTAGCTAGTGGACACTCTACTAAGTTCAAATTTTCCAAATTTTTTGCTAAAAAACAAAATTAGTTTTTTTCTTTTTTTTTCTTTTCGTTTTTTCTTTTTTTTTTTTGTTTAATTAATTACAATTTAGTGCAACCCTGTATTAGGTATATAGAAGAACGCCTCTCGGGCGGTCACGGCGTTTTTATCAAGATCGGATGAACGCCCCTGGGGCGGCAGTGAATGTGTTAAAATCTCGACGTTTCATGACATTCTAAGCCTATTTGAACAATAAAAATTTTTTGTCGTTACTATACTTTCACTGAATGTGGAAGTAAAAAATATTTTGGAAGCAATCAGTAGTTATTCTCGTGTTTTGGTGGTTGAAATAGTGATTTTTCGGCATGTTTGTATTCAACTGTCGAAATTGCAAAATTTTTATTTTTAAAATTTTTTATTTTAATAAAATAAACTGAAGCTAATTAAAACTGTTATAAGAAAACATTAACACAGTTCATGTACAGGGTGAGGTAAGAAAATATTCAAAGAAATTAAGTTTCCCTTCTTAATAATTTTTTCAACAATTTTTGTTTAATCACTCTGTATTCATGTTTAAAGGCTTTAAAAATGTCTACAATTTGATGTGCCCAACATGGTCATCTCTTCAAAAATAAAAAAGTTACAACTCTGGGGAGTTTTAAGTGGCGCACCCTGTATACCGTGCGTGTAATTTCCCATTAGGCATGTACATTCACGTAGCGCGAGAGATTTGACAACACCGGCAGCCGTACATTCGTTCGTCGCTGGAGCATTCCAGCTTTGTTATTTCATTTCAGGCAGCTGTCACGCGCGATGTTGTAATTCTTCTCCCCATGCCTAGCCCGCGACTACACACACGGTATATTATTGATGGTATTTTTTTACCACTTCAAGGAGGCACGTATAATGTTAGGCTGTACCAAAATTTATTACTCTTAAAACTTTCTTGGGAGGTCTCAACAATGTGTTTATATATTAACAGAAGGTTCTGTACACTACAAGTCCAAACTTTTGAAGCTGAATACCGAAATACTGAAAAATCACGATTTTAACCACCAAAACACGCAAATTGCTTCCAAGAAAGTTTCTTGCATACTCACTTGTTCTCTGTGATTATAGTTGAAACCAATCCATTAAAATAACGTAAAATGAGTCATAAGATATGTTTTTTGTTTTTGTTATTTATTGAATTTTTCCAATTTTTAAACTTCCCGCATAACTGACGGACCATCCAAGACAAAGACCAACGAATTACTAAAACTGAGCAGAAAACAGCTGAGATGTGCAGTAGGCATCGACCGTACACTCGTTTTGTGTTTGACACAAAAATGCCTTCCTCATCTGGTCCAAATGTGCCACTATTTAAACGTTTTAGGGAATTTTGGCCTAAAATAGATCAAAATAAACTAAAAACTGGATTTCAGGTATCAAAAATTAAACACATTTTACAACCAGTTAAAGCCGAAATTGTAAAGTTTCTAAATGCAGCTTTAACTTTGCAACGTGATGATTATAAAGAATTTTTAATGCTTTCTAAACTTTTTGTTGAAAAAGAGCCCACTCACACGACATTCTATCAACCAGGGGCATTTCATCATGCACGTTGGATGGCCAAAGCCATTTACTGTCTAAAAATATTTTTTTTCCAAGATCAGTTCCAACCAACTAAAAAAGAAAAAATAGGTATTGAAGATATATGTCTCTTTATTGTAAAGGTTTATGTAAAGGCCTGGTTTACAGCGTCATTTGCTAGTAAAGCACCGCTTCATGACTTAGACTTTTGTAAAGAACTCATTAATTATCAAAATATTGACAAAGAAATATCTAAAGCCGCAAGTAGGAAAATAGTGAACCATTTGTGGTACGTTAATTCAGTAAATGTTGGCTTATCTTTCTTTGATGACGATATTTCAGTTACCACTAAAAGAGAAATGGTTAAAGCTTTGAATAGGAAAGCACCAAATCAAGAGGGTATTAAACGACTTATGATTAGTAACATTACTGACGTTGAAAACAAGGAAATTCAGGACTTTATATGCGAGAACACTAAACAGTTTTTTCAAAAATTAGGTTTGTCTATGGAATTTTTGGAAAATGATCCAACAACATGGAGGGAAAATGAAAGTTATACCCGATGTTTCAATATTGTAAACAAATTAAAGTTGTAAATGATACCGCTGAGAGAGGAGTCAAACTTATTACTGACTATAATGACATTTTAACAAAAAATGAAGACCAAAAACAGTTTTTACTCCAAGTTGTAAATGATTATAAATCACAGTTTCCAAATGTAAAAAAAGAAACCCTGTCGCATGCTTTGGCCTAGTGCAAAAAATATTGTTTTTATTACTATATGTCTTGTAGATTTAGGATAATATTTGGTACTATGTATGAAAAAAACGTTTCATAATAAAATACACAAAGATAAAACGAGAGTTTTATTTCAAAAACTTCTAGTCTAGTTTTCTTAAACTACGAATTTACAGTAGTATGACACATGTCATAGTCACAACAGATAATGTCTTTGATATTTGTATGACTTGATTAGTCATTCTAAAGATAAATGTTGCTGATTAAAAAAAAAAACAATGCATCAACCAAAGAATGTAAATAATTCCATTTACTTTTATTATTGCATAATAATGCATTCTGCGGCACCCCTTGCCTTCAATTTGCCTCAATAATATTTTGAGGGGACTGTTTTTTCTTCAAATGGAACCATTTGCAGGGGTGAGAAATAAAAAATTTCGATTTCGAAAAAGATGGGCCACCCTAGCCTTTCGCCATTTTACTTCCGATTCCAGGATACAAACTAGACCCACTGTAGTGGCCCTTAATAGGACTACAAGTATATCATAGTTCAAGAAAGTTATCAGATACGGTTGAAAGAATTCACCACCTCTTGGTATATTACCATTTGCTGTTATCCGGGCCAACCAATCATGTAATTTGGTTGGTCTAAAACGTATTCCTAGACTAACGAAATATGCGCTCTTCAGCCTCAACTTAACCACGATCGTTTCCAGCACAACTCGAAATTAAAAGTACTAGTCAGAAGCCATGCCATGCGAGAAGAGACCTCGCCTCCGAGAGAGCCCAGCCCGAACCACCTTCATTCGCCATGCATCCAGCTCATCCCCTCGCCAGCAGTCTCCCCCGAGTGCGTGAACCCCGTCGTAGTCCTAAGTCCGTCTTTAAATTCTCCTTGTAAATCCCCCCAGTGCCTCTCTCCCACCACTACCTTAGTCCCCTCGCCTAACTCGAGGTGTTCCCCCTCCCTAAGCGCTTCCGTCGACAACGTCACCGATCGGCTTCAATCGGACCAGCTTCAGGAGGTACCCGGGTCAGGATATGGGGTAAGTGCAAAAGTTTCATGTGTTATTTACCTACACATAAAATATTTGTGTCTGACATTAATCTCCACAGGTCACCGTCATGAAAAATGATATTGTTTTGTTAGGTAATACCCCCCTTTTTCCCATGGTAAAAGATTATTAACAAATATTTGAGATTATTCTGATAGAAAGATTGTCAAGTTATCTGCAACATAAATCACTCCTTAGCTCTTATCAGTATGGTTTTCGCTTCATTCGACTGTGTCTCTCACGACAGACTAAATCCGATTTTTATTCCGATTTGCTCAACCGTCAGCAGTGCGTAGTGTTACTAAATGACAAGTCAGGTTTCCTAAATGTTAAATGGTGTACCCCCAGGGCTCTGTCCTGGGGCCGCTGTTATTTTTAGTCTGTATGAGTGACATTCCGCAAGTTATGTTGCCTCGCAAATCAACTCTGTTCGCCGATGGTACCACTCTCTTGCGTTCTGACCACAACATTCACAATCTGCTCCAACATAGAACTCCAAGCAAAAAACTGATTCACATAAAATAAACTTACACTTAGTCAAGAGAAAACTAAGATACTTATAATATCTTCTAATAAAAATGTATCCAAAGGCGAGCATGTTAATCTGCTAGGTATATATTCTAGATGATAACGTTAGGTAAGCCATTGATCAATTAAATAGAAGGCTTTCTCAGCATCCTAAAAATTACTTACTTTTCTGTTTTCCATTGGTGTGGTGTAACTCCACGCATCAAACGTTTTTCGTCAACAAGAGAAAGTGTAAGAGTACTTATGAATGCAAAGTTTACTGAATATTGTCAACCCATCTTTATTAAACTGGGCATTATGCTCCTTCTTTTTTATTTTTTATTATAGTCTTATCAAAATTCACAGGAATGTGTCCATTCTAAAATCTCTTTTAGTAAGAGTCGCATACGACTCTGGGAAAATATCTACCGAAATTTGCACGACTCTAAAAATATGCATGGTCGAATGTCACATTCTACAATTTTCAGTAGAATATTCAAGGAGTGGGTAAAAAAATTTTTAGAGTCGTGTAAATTTCGGTAGACATTTTCCCAAAGTCGAATGCGACTTTTGCTAATATACTACGGGAGCCCACAGTGTCCGTGCCCCCCCCCCCCCCGATCCTTTAGGACAAAGTTTTTCATAAAGATTAAAGCCTAAGGAATAATTTAAGACATGTCCTAAAAAAAAAAATTGGCTGCACTTTCAAAATGGCGTCCGTAAAAAAAAAAACAAAATTTGCAGATATGGTTTTTGTCATTTAACACAAAAACTAAAAAAGATGGAGAACTACTTTCTGTACAAAAAATAAAGTACATACAATTTTCTACAATTTTATCCCTATACAACATTTGCATTGGAGTTACCATTTTCCAGATAAATGATTAATCTCTTAAAATAGAATATAAAATTCAATACAAAACGTAACACTACGGAAGCCCACCCTAACTGTCCGTGCACCCCCCGATCCTTGGGGACAATGTTTTTCATAAAGATTAAAGCCTAAGAAACAATTTAAGACATGTCCTAAAAAAAAAGCTGGCTGTACTTTCAAAATGGCGTCTATTTAAAAAAAAATGCAAATATTGTTCTTGGTCATTTAACACAAAAACTAAAAAAGATGGAGAAAAACTTTCTGTACAAAAAACAAAGTGCATACAATTTTCTACAATTTTGTTCCTATATAATATTTGGATAGGAGTTACCGTTTTCCAGATAAATGTCTGCAAATTATAATATTATTATTATTATTAATTTTTTTCAGTTTATTTTATTTAATTTTTATGTTAATAATATAAAGTTATATTATACGCTTTACAATAATTGTCACAGTTATTTCCTCTAAGTGATTTACCGATATATGAATTTCCATGTTTTCTTAATTTTGGACTCATTTATCTGGAAAATGGTAACTCCTATCAAAATATTGTATAGGTACAAAATTGTAGAAAATTTTATGCACGTTGTTTTTTGTGAAGAAAGTTTTTGTCCATCTTTTTTAGTTTCTGTGTTAAATGACAAAAACAACATTGGCAACAGTTTTTTTTAATATATGGCCGCCATTTTGAAAGTATAGCCAGTTTTTTTTTTTAGAATATGTCTTAAATTGTTCTTTAAGCTTCAATCTTTATGAAAAACATTGTCCCCAAGGATCGGGCGGGGGTGCACGTACACCTAGGGAGGGCTCCCCGACTAATAGAGATTCGAGAATAGACCCAGTCTCTTTACCTAGTCTGATTACTATGAGCACAGTACACGTACTGCTGGACTTTTTAGAGTAAATCTCTATAGGTTAACTCTAAGCGTTAAAAAATCTTCCAACCTAAAATATAACCACTTATTATACATTAAACAGTATATTTTTTACTCAGTCAATGAATTTTTCATGGCCAATCCACACTCGAATATTTAAATGCTCGTATTTCAGAATGTCCTGATATTTTTGCTTTTATAATTATTTTATTTTTGTGTAACAATGTGAAATGTTATATACATAAGCTTTTATAAGCTTTTCTGTTGTTTAAATTTATTGTATTATTTCCACATCCAGTGGAAGTATATTAACGCAAAAAAAAATTTTGAAAATTCTTATTGTTCAGCTAGGCTGTCATGAAACGTTGAGATTTTAAGTTTGAGCAAAAAAAAAATATCTGCCTGTCGGTCTGTCTGTAACTTTTTTTATGCGCGCGTTTACTCTGGAACCATTTAAGATATTGACTTGAATTTCAACTGGATTAATAAATTATGGCCCCTATTTTTGATACCGTAAACGTGCAGCTGGTGATAGATAAGGAAAGTAACGAGGATTAATTATCTTTTTGATGTTTAGTTAAACATTATGTTATTAAAAAATGTAATAAATATTTGTTTTGAAGTTTTTATTTTTTTTTAATGTGTTGTGTTTTTGACCGCCTTCCATGTCACCTCAATGACCCTCTTAAGTCTAGAAGATCTAGATTTGTCTGAGTAAAGGAGACGGGGCCCTACAGTTTATGGTGGATTCCTAACCACTTCTTGGGGAAAATTTCCTATGAAAAATTTTTTCGCTGTGTGGGGCCCGAACCCACTTCACTAGGTACGCTCAGAGTGCAAGCTAAACGCGCTAACACACTGAGCTACCGACCCCCGTTCAAATAAAAAAATATGAAAAAAATTGAGGGTATTAATAACACGAATGTGCGACTGTCTGAAAAATATCATGATAGCGCCTTTTCAAAAAATTCACTTGGGCACTTTGGGTTTTTCTTTATTTTTTTTTTAAATTTGAATTTCGGTCCAAATATGACGTAATACTTTTTCTGAGTTCATCTGGAAGATCTTTATGGTCGATAATTTTTTCAAATTTTTTCGTCCATTAGGTACTTAAGTTGCAACAAATTTTTAATTAACAATTGCTTTTTTTGCAAAAATTCAGCTCCCCCCTTGGATTTCTGGAATAATACTGTAACAAATATTTTTTTACAGTCAAGGGAATATTTTGATGCCCATTTCATGTAATTTCCTTTATAGGCATTTTTCATATGCTTATCCGTCTGCAAAATATTGAACATTTTTTTTTGTTTAATTGGTAAAACAAAATTCACGATTAATATTTTGTTATTCTGAGAAATTCGAATCTCTCAATTTTCTGGAAGGAGTCTTTAACATTTTGCTGAAATTTTGTACAGCAATAATATTTTATGAACCTAACAATATACCAATATACAAAATTTTTTAAGTCACATGAGAAGTAAATTCTGTAGCCGAACCATTTATTAGCATTACTCTTTGTACACATTGTACATAAATTGACAATGCAAAATAGTTTTTTTTTTTTTTAAGTTTAAATAGCAACAACATAAACGAAAAAGGGTCTAAAAAATATGTTGTGCCATGAAAATTTTTTTCATATTTTTAATTGCATTTTAAATAACTGGAAAAGGTCGTAAGGTTACTATAAAAAATCACAAAAAACACACTTCGGAACCTTACTTTTGAGACTGGCGAGCGGTATAATCTATCAACTGTACACTCAAAGAAAATAATAAGTAAAATCAACCAAAAAGAGCATATGAAATCGCGCCTATCTAGTTTCATAGTTAAAATCAACCAGAAAAGAATAGTCGAACAAATTTTGTCACCATACAATTTTTATTGTCATTTTGAGCATGAAATTTAGTTGGTTAAGTAAGTAATCATTTTTTTAGTCCTATAATAACTTTATTTGTTTTCGTAAACAAATAGTAGTGTGGGAATCATATCTTCTTGTAGAACAACAAACTAAATAGTATAATGACATTTTATTATGTTCACTAACCATTTTCAGTTTGGTCTACATTTTTTTTTGTTCACCAACTAATTTTTAGGTTGATCTCCAGTTATATTGTATAATGACGTTTTTTTTGGTTAGCCAAAATCTCAGTATTGAGACATCGGACTACCCAAGCCATCGTTTATAAGATCCATCCAAGTATATCGATGATCCCTGATCCGATGAGAATTTGAACATTGCAATCATGTTATTAATTTTCTATAAATTCATAAGAGTATAAGATAATTCATGATTGATTGTTGTCAGTGATTTGTATGTGACGTCATCTAAGAATAGTTTCTGTAACAGACTACGTGGTAAGCAAGCAAATTTTATGTAGAACTTATTATCTATCTATTTATCTAACAAAATTCAACAAATTATTAGTAAGATGAATAAATTATAGTCTTATGCACCTATTTTTTAAGTTAATGTTTATTTTGTTGTGTGACAAATTTTTATTGATTGATTTAACCCATATATACTATTTGCAAACAAAAGCGCTGATGCGACGTCTTAATTCATCAAAGTGGATAGCAGAACGATGTTATGTTTATGTAAACAGAACTGTTGGTTAACTCTACAATAATATTGGTTTATCTGTCAACTATAATAGTAGAGCGAACTGTTACTGGGTTTACAATTACAATTCAATAATAGTTAAAAATAAAATATACTATTATCTAGTTTAATTTGACAGAATTCAACAAAATAATAGTCAGATGAAAAAAATAATAGTCTTATTCATCTATTTTTTAAGTTAATGTTTGTTTTGTTGTACGACAACTTTTTATTAATTATAATAACAATCACCTTTTGTTTGAAAATACCATTAATATAATTTAGTTTAACAAAATTAACGGTATTGTTAGTTAGCTAGCCATTTTTTTTAGTTGAATTTACCCATACTATTTCTTTGAGTGTACTTCGTTTGTTGTAATCATTATTTTAGAAGATTTTATGCTCTTCCAAAAAGACACGTGTAGTTTTTTGCTGCATCTCGCGTAGTTTTCAAGATATTGACGAAAAAAATAAAAAAGTTATAAAATATTATTTTGGGTATTCAGCAGATAACTTTCAAAGAAATCATTCGTTCCTTTCATATATTATTGATCTAAATCTGATCAAGCTAGAATATCAACGAGTAGTCCTCTTACAAACAAACTTGTCAATTTCTTTATACATTTACTATGTCTAACATTCAATATGAAAAACAAGAAAATAACCATTCTTTCTATATATTGAAGATCTAAGTCTGATCATGCCAATATATTGTCAGAAATCCACCCTTAAGAGGAAATCTTTCAAGCATCTCTAGCCCTACCTAGAGGATATTCCATTCAATACGATAAACAAGAAAATAACCATTCTTTCTATATATTGAAGATCTAAGTCTGATCATGCCAATATATTATCAGAAATCCACCCTTGCGAGGAAATCTTTCAAGCATCTCTAGCCCTACCTAGAGGATACTACATCACAAACAAACATTAGTTACATTTCAAAGCCAAGAACTACTGAAAAGCACAATGAAATATATGAATAAAATTTCACTTACATGTCATAATAAATAAAATATTTCAATCAATGTTTGATTGACCAAAACTCTGTAAAAATTTTCCTATTTTTTTTATAGTAATTATGTTTTTGAATTGAACATATATCTCTGCTGATGAGTTCTAAAGAGAATGAAAAAGGTTGCGCAATTTTTACAGAGTTTTGGTCAATCAAACATTGATTGAAATATTTTATTTATTATGACATGTAAGTGAAATTTTATTCATATATTTCATTGTGCTTTTCAGTAGTTCTTGGCTTTGAAATGTAACTAATGTTTGTTTGTGATGTAGTATCCTCTAGGTAGGGCTAGAGATGCTTGAAAGATTTCCTCGCAAGGGTGGATTTCTGATAATATATTGGCATGATCAGACTTAGATCTTCAATATATAGAAAGAATGGTTATTTTCTTGTTTATCGTATTGAATGGAGTATCCTCTAGGTAGGGCTAGAGATGCTTGAAAGATTTCCTCTTAAGGGTGGATTTCTGACAATATATTGGCATGATCAGACTTAGATCTTCAATATATAGAAAGAATGGTTATTTTCTTGTTTTTCATATTGAATGTTAGACATAGTAAATGTATAAAGAAATTGACAAGTTTGTTTGTAAGAGGACTACTCGTTGATATTCTAGCTTGATCAGATTTAGATCAATAATATATGAAAGGAACGAATGATTTCTTTGAAAGTTATCTGCTGAATACCCAAAATAATATTTTATAACAATGATGTAAGCAGAAATACAAGATATTTATTTTTTTAAAAATAAAAAAGTTGTTGCAGTTGTTGTTAATAACCTTTTAACCTTGATAAAAGTGGGAGGTAAATACTTTTCAATAAGTATGGTATTCAAAAATAATTCCATTTTCTCTGATGGTGACTTGTGGAGACTAATGTCCATAGTTATTTATAAGGGATATTTGGAATATTATGTAACCTTTTGCTATTATTTGGGAACTATGCTGTTCGATGTCGTCACCGTAATTTTGACTCACCCTGTATATTATTCAGTCAAATTCAACAATCAGTATATGCTGTCACATTAATAATTGTACCAACTGGAACCTAAATAATAAATAAGTGTGCTTTTAGTAACGAAATTTTCCGAAATCAATACCAATATTGGTATATCCTACAGATATACGATTTGCAATTCCATTCTCCACTAGCAGGTACTTGTGACGCTACTCGATTCTGCTGTTGAAAGCAGTGCAGGTCTTTGTTTATTACGAAGTTCGAGCTTTCAGTGCAAGAGCTTCCAAAGCATTTCAATTAAATTGTTCGCTAATAACTTTTTAATGTGATGCTGTGCTTTGATTCTGTATAATTAACCATTTAGATCTAACAAGGCATTAATTGTTCGATTAAAATGGGAAGTAATAAGCTACAGATTTTCCAGAGAGTTTACAGTATATGTCAATATCCCATCAATAGAAACAGAATCACTTAAGGTGGGCGGTATCTGGAACGTAATTCGACAATATCTCCTACATCCCTGAACCGATTGCAAAAATCTTTTGATAGACTTTTAGAGATAACTTTATAGATTGGTGCTAGGTTATTGAAAACCAAAGAAAGAAAAAAACATTTTTTTTGTTGACTTCAATATAGCACGAGAGTCCACCTACAAAAATGGAACACATAAGCTGGAGAGTCAAAAATTGGTGAAGGTGCTTATCAAGTCATTCTCTGAACGTATGTAGTCATGGTAATCCGGGTTGCAGCGGCGCCGGGGCAGCCCATTTTGTAAAATGGCTCAAATAATTTTTGAATGTGACGCTTTCCCATGGCGTCCAATCAAAAAAAGTTTCAGACAAAATTTTTTCAGTGTTGTGGGCTCTACATAATGGCACTATGAGGTTTTACTTTTAATGGGGTTTTTACGGGGTAACATGTTTTTATATAATCACCCCCCCATTTTATAGTGGATCTCGATTCTGCACCAAAAAATATCAATCTTTTGCTCTTTGCAATTTTTTATTCCGAGGCCAATTTGCGCAAGAATTTTTTTTTTTCAACCTTCAATAATTTTTTACGGTGAAAGTATGCGCTCTAGAGAAAATTGTAAAAGAGAAAAGTTGTATCTTTTTTTATGTAGAATATAGGTAAATTTTTTCAGTATTTTCTCGCAAAAAATTTTTTTCCAGTTAGTGTTCCCCGGAAGATTGTGCAAAAACGGCTAAGTTTATAAAAAAAAACTTTCTTAACAAAACATTCAATGTTTCGTCTCTACTACAACATAAAATTATTTTCAGTTATACAAGGTGTCACAAAAATGAGTACACAAGAAAGTATAATTTTCTTTAATGGAACACCCTGTATTTTTTTGACGCCAGTTAAGCCTCCAAGGGTCCTGTATTACACCCTAAAATATTTTTGCCAATCCGACGCAGCGTTGCCAAGTTGCGATTTTTTTTTCTGTTTTTCTTTTTTGGCAATTTACAAACTTTTTTTAACTGCCATATCTCCGCGATTTATTAATTGCTATTTCTAAAAATGTAGGATGTTATTTACTTATCTAGTATGACTTTGATCTTTTGTTTTGCGTTTGTTTTTCACTTTATGACATTTCTGTAAGGTGTTTAAAATTATCGTGATTAAGTTGAATTAATATTGTTAAGTTATATTTAAAAATATGAATTATAATTATTGTCAAGAAGATTTGATGTGTGGTGTATGTTATTGCTAAATGTGATGGAAATTGTTTATTGGCATCAAGAGTGCATCCTCAAAAATATCCCGATAGAAGGTGTTCTCTAGAAAATTCATCCCAAAATTCTACAAAAAAATTTGGTGTCAAAACTTTATAGAGGTTAAAAAAATCCAGAAAAATTCATGCATTTTTTTTTTCAGTGTACCCGTTGTCAGATTCTGTTCCAATTTATTCCACGTTTATGTTCTGGTAGTATCTATGACTGGCTAAAATTTTATTTGAATCGATTTTGCCTTTCAACAGATAAAAATTATTTTCGAAAATTTTCGATTATTTTTTAACTCGAAAACGGTTTAATATTAAGGGCTGAAGTTGTGCCAAATTTTAAGTGATGTTGATAACAATCCAAACAAAAAAAATGAGCACAATCCGTCCGGAGGCAAATTCACCCATCTTATCCGACAATGGCCTTTGAAACAATTTTCTTGCGAGTCGACTAGCCCTTTTACTATTAAAAGTCTTTAATCTGTTGGTTTTTTACAATACTTGTATTTGAATGTGGCACACCGAAAACAAAGTTGGTTAATGTCGAGAACATAAACATTTCATTACCAAAATTAGCTCGAAACGGTATATTTTGTGGCCAAAATGGTAGAGAGATAGACAGGCATTGAATATGGTAGATCTATCACAATAACAGTAAACGTGGCAACACTGTATAATACCGACGACCATTCGATATATAATATATTGGACTCATTTACATCGGTGATTTACCTGCTGTTCGATTTTCAAATCCGACCTCAGTTCAAAACTAACACGTGACGTGTAATGATTGTAATAACCATTGGCTTGTAATCATTTATGAAAGCTCTGTTGGGAGTACCAGTGCCCAGTGATGGCTAAGAACCACGAGGTGTACCGTATGTATAGATTTTTAAAATTTTTATAATAATTGTAAAGGCAAATTGTCAATGTTGGATATTTAACAAATAAATTTCACGAATGCCGGATTAGAACTAGCTGGACAGGACTATAACTGAATCTACCTAGTCATTTGCCTAGTTACCTGCACCTACGGAAAATACCTCTCGAATTTAATATGTATATTGTCGAGCGCCACATAATTGATATTATCTCGGTGTCTGTTGGTCAAAATTAAATATTTTACCTTATTTATTTACTCAGCGGATTATCTTCCATTTGATATACGATTTGCAAGTTAGAGAGAGAGAGAGCGAGAGAGAAGATCACTAGTTATAAATATAAGGATGTTCTATACCTTAACCAAAGACTAGCAATATAATATAAATAAGACGTGGCACTGTGAGCAATCTCTTTCATAAATCTCCCTTAAGAAATTTGACCTCGGGTGTTTAATTTGGAATTTCCATTTGGCAACTGTGCAATATAGACCTCGGATTGCAACGATGAAAGACGTCAAAACCAGAGTTGGCTCTAAGTGATGTGTAATCGAATACAAATTTTCATGCATGTATGACCCAATATAATACGTTGTGGTTTTTTTTTTAGCGAATCTTTTAACATATAAAGTTAATACGATACAATTATTGTAACACTTTCTCAAATAGGAAATATTGATAGATTATATAGTAATATTTGTTCTAGATGCTTTAGAGTCAAACTTTGCTGCTTTTCGTTAAAAATCCATTTCTACTGTGAAAAAGACCGTTCAACGTTGGCAGATGTATAATTAGTACATACTTAAAATATGTGAACTTTTGAAGAGACACCACGTTTATGTCATGTATAGAAAAGATTATTTCTTTGTCGTTTAAAAAATCGACTGTACCTGCTCTAGTACTAATTTGACACATTTGGCACCTATAAAATCACTGTGATATTATAATGCTGCCGGTAGATTACTTCCTCATTGCGTTAAAATGGACTCTGGGAAATTATGGAGTTTTTTAAATAATTCGTGAAATAATCGTACATATACAGGGTGTCCCCTCGGAAGGTTGTGCAAAAACGGCTAACTTTATAAAAAGACTTTCTTAACAAAACTTTTAATTTTTCATCTCTACTACAACGTAAAATTATTTTTAATTATACAAGGTGTCACAAAAACGAGTTACACAAGAAAGTATAATTTTTTTGAAATAAATTATCATTATACTTAATCATTTTTTTCAATTTTTTTTTTTAAATTAAATGCCTATAATTGTTATGATGGATCAATAAATCATACAATTCCTCAGATTTTAATGGATTACACTTTATTTTTATTTCGAACAGTGTTTGAGATACGATTATTTCAAAAAAATTTTTGCATAAATTAAGGTGCTTTTAATTTTAGCATTTAAATTTAGTATGGCTTTGGTTTTTGTCTTTTACATTTTTTTCAGTTTTTGTAAATGGAATGCCTATATTTTTTTTACATGGATGTATAACGCATACAATTTCTCACATGTCGTACACTTTCTTTTATAATTATGAACGGTTTTTGAGAAATATTCTTTTCTTGAAACTAGCCTAACAATTACTCAAAATTTTCACTATTTTGACCCACACAACACTGAAGTCTCTTGATAAATGAACTCCTTACATTGTATAACATACCAACGTTTATACGATTGAAACACTGAAGAATCCTTTCCATCATATCTTCTCGAGTCGTTGATTCTACTTTTTAAACGTCTGACTTCACAAATCCCCAGAGGAAAAAATCCATTGAAGTCAGGTCGGGTGATCTAGGCGGTCATGCAATGGGACCTAACATAATTTAATAAAATAATAAATTAGATATAATTTAACATTTATTAAAATATCAGACCTCCTCTTCCTATCCACCTTTCAGGAAACTGGTTACTAATGGTCTGACGAACATTCCTACTAAAATGTGGTGCACCATCAAGTTATAACCGCATATTATTTGTAATATAATCAAGAATTTGTGGAAACTTATTTTGCATAAAATTCAAGAAAACTGCTCCATTCACATCTCCCTCAAAAAAAAGTGAGGACCAACAACATTATCATGTACAATTCCTCCCCAAAACATTTAAACTCCAGTTGTGCTGGTTAAAGATTTTTTTGGTACAACATGGGGGTTTTCTCTGTCATAATAATGGAAGTTGTGCCTTTTCACAAAGCCATTGCGATGAAACGTTGATTCATTCGTGAACAACACATATTTGAAAAATTCTTCATTTTCTCCAGTTTGGTTTTGAGCCCACTGGCAAAGATTTAAATCCACATCAAATAGCTCTGGTTGCAGCTGCACTCGATTGGGGTGAAACTTATTTTTACGAAGACATAGGGAAACACTAGATTTACTGACTTCTAAATCCCTACATAACTATCATAAAGTGAGAAACAAAAAAACAAACAAACAAACAAACAAAAACAAACAAAACAACAACAACAAAACAAAAGACCAAAACCTAATTTTAATGCTAAAATAAAGAGCACCTCAATTTACGCAAAAATTATTTGAAATAATCATATCTCAAAAACCGTTTAAAATAGCAATAAAGCGTATGATATTAAAATGTGGGGAATTGTATGTTGTCTTCATCCATTTAAAAAAATATATAGGCATTCCATTTAAAAAATTTGAGAATAATAATTAAATATCAAGAAAAAAATATTTTGGACGCCCGGTATAATAATAATTTATTTCAAAAATGTTTTTCAGTAAATACGTCATTATCAAATGGTCTCCTACATTTGTAGGAAAACAATTAATAAATCGCGGAGATATGGCAGTCGAAAAAATGTTTGAAAATTGACACAAAAAAATTGACAGGAAAAAAATCATAACTTGGCGACGCTGTATCCGATTGACAAAATACTTGTGTGTAATATATGACCCTTGGAGGCTTAAGTGGCGCCAAAAAAATACAGGGTGTTGCGTCCAAAAAAATTATACTCTCTTGTGTAACTTGTTTTTTCATGACACCTTATATATTTGAAAATAATCGTACTTATAATCACCTTCGGAATCCAAAAATGTAAAAATATACAGGGTGTTACTTTTAAAATTTCAAAGTTAAGATCATTTTCGTGGAAACGGGAAGTGATGGAAAAGTATCAAATAATGAAAAATTGTTTTTTTTTTATATACAGTGTGTCCAACTAAGTCGGCACCATATGGGAAACTTCTTCATTATTGGTTTTATGAAAAAAGTTATTCTTGATAAAAAGTTTTGCATGACCTGAAACCCAAAATGAAATAATCAGATATCAATTTTTTGCAGTCGTATACGGGGTTTGTCGAAAAATGTAAATTTTGTTCAAGAGTAAAGTACCTTTATTTATTACAATATCGACAATCGTTATTAAGAAAAGTTGATCCTAATTGAAAACTACGGTCAGATATCCAATATTATCCATCTACCATGAAAAAACGATCTTTAATAATTTTTGGGTATAATATCTATTTTTTCATGGTAGATGGATAATACTGGATATCTGACCGTAGTTTTCAATTAGGATCAACTTTTCTTAATATCGACAATCGTTATTAAGAAAAGTTGATCCTAATTGAAAACTACAGTCAGATATCCAGTATTATCCATCTACCATGAAAAAATAGATATTATACCCAAAAATTATTAAAAATTGTGTTTTCATGGTAGATGGATAATATTGGATATCTGACCGTAGTTTTCAATTAGGATCAACTTTTCTTAATAACGATTGTCAATATTGTAATAAATAAAGGTACTTTACTCTTGAGCAATATTTACATGTTTCGACAATCCTCGTATATGACTCCAAAAAATTGATATCTGATTATTTCATTTCGGGTTTTAGGCCAATAACTTTTTTTCATAAAACCGATAATAAAAAAGTTTCCCATATGGTGCAGACTTAGTTGGACACACTGTATATTACCGTTGCCAAGTTTGAGTCTTATACCTTGAAAATTCTGGAAACTGTGGCTTGTCTAATAATTCCGTTGATAACCGGTCTTGTTCTTCATTTGTGTCATGCAAATTTTGAACACCCTATATAATGTTTTAGACATTTTACAATTTAATTGTCTTGCAATAATAAATAGTAGTCATTGTGTAAAGCAACTCTATACTTATACTTTATTTTATTTTCAGTCGTTGAGTCCCAGACTCCTCAACAAAGTCAATAACACAAAGAACTCGGACACCGACACCTCCCCGAAACAAACTAGTCATAATATTAGGAAAAAGTACATATGTGATTGCCAAAACCAGAACTGTATAAAGTGCATTAAAGTCCAAGAGAGGAACATTAATAATAATCTGACGAATGTAAATAATAACGTGATGTCCAGCTCCAATACGTTGACGGTGTCCAGGGTCAGCCCCAGGGGCAAACTTAGACAGCAGAGTTCGTCTCAAGGTAGTTTTGAGAGTTCGTCCAACTCACCTTGCTTATCTAGAGGTAAGTTAACATTGTCAACTTGTGTACAAATGACCCTTTTGTACCATTCCAAAACTAAGTGTAATGTATCAAATGTTCATTTACTGTGTAAGTTAATTCAAGTTGGGGGATTGTTTAAAATAAAGGAATAACGAGCCATCAATGTATATTGTGTGCCAAAATTAATTACCGCTCCATCTCTGGAACCCATAGTATTGTTTATGTGAATACAGTGACTTTTCTTTGTGGTATTAATATTTTAGGTCAGCAGCCCACCAAACACTATGGTTTTGTGCCAAAAATGCCTGTAATGTTGTTAATCTGAGGTCTTGGAACACAGAAATATCCTTTTTTGGGGGGATGGAGGAATATCTTGATTTGCTACCAAACATCATGGATACGGACTTTCATTCATTTTGGGTGGTGCAAGGAGACGCTACGATCGTCTCATTTTGTAAAAAAATTATAAAGGAAATGGGTCCCGGTCGAATTGGATGAAAATTTGGTATAATGTAGTTTATGATGTTTATGCGGAAAACGAGTTCATCGGATTATTAATTTCACATAGTTAAATATCACAAATATTATAGTTATATAGTGCGCAGTTTGAATGTTTAACTTGAGGCAGCCATATATCGAAAACGATGCATTCTATAACAAAATGTAAAAATAACAGTTTTTTCGAAACAAGTGGGGCAATAGTGCGTCGGAGTTCTACGATAGCTGGAAATTAAAAAAAAATACAAGTAAACTAGGTAAAAAAGTCTATAACCGGAAATAATTTTCGAGTATACAGGGCGAGCCAAGACGAAATTACAGGATCAAGTGCTTTTTTTAAAAATGCAATGCTATGTATATCAGTTCATTTTTTGAAGCTCTATTCATTCCTAATTATTATTGACTATCTCCCAACTACTTGGATGTAATGAATTTTTTTGTTGAATTAATGTCATCTGCAGATGCATATTGAAAAAATCACGAAAGTCACAATGATGTGCTTTAAGGAAAACTTATGTGAGCACTAGTTACGAGACGTTTATTTCATATTTTTGAATCATTTTCACTTCCTAAAAATGTACAGGATGGCCAAAACTTTATTTTTCAATTAAGAACTTTTTAAAATGGAATACCCTGTATATCTTTCGACGATGTGGTGTAGAAATGTGGAAATGAAAAACGAACATTTTTTGTAAGTATTTTCCTATGATTAATTGCACCATTTCCGTTTTATCAAGCAATACGCACAAAATTCAAGAATAAACTTAAAAAAACCGCTGTCCAAGGAATCACTACTTCCACATACAGATTTTCTATCCTAGTTTCTCATAACGAAAAAATATGTGGAAATAATTGTTTACAGAAATTTAATAATATAATATTTGAAATCGTCTACCTCAAAAACCCATAAAACGATATCCCATACGGTAGTGAGGTGGGGGTGGTGATAAGGGGGTGGTAGTGGGGGTGGATGAAGTAAAAAAATATTTTGAGGCATTTGGTTCTTGTACACACACTAAATCACAAATTTTTTTTCACCATGGGGGTGGCTAATGCCAAAATTTTTTTTTGAAACCTTAGCTTCTCTTGTATACACTAAAGACCAATTTTATGGACTCTTACCTGCTTGATTTACCTATTTTACCCTCCAACCCTTCGACGGGATAAGATGAAAATAATCTAGTTCTAGATCCCGTTAATCCCGTTAAAGTACATATAATGTAATAGGGCCACATTTCTTTGATGGTACATTGACCGGAGCTATTTCTCTTCATTTTCTGGAAAACTATCTGCCACAATTATTGGTGAATCTTCCTGAAAGGATTTGAAATAGGATGTGGTTTCAGCAAGATGGTGCTCCACCACATTATTTAAATGCAGTTAGAGACCACTTAAATAATACCTACCCACTTCAATGGATTGGAAGAGATTGATCCACTAAATGGCCTGCTAGATCCCCAGATCTTACAAAAATTGATTTCTTTTTATGGGGATATAGTCCAGGGAAATGAGTAAAAAAAGTACCATGTTCGGGACTGTGACTCATCCAGGCAGAGACCACGATTTTTAGGTAGTATAGGTGTCAATAAATGAAATCTATATAAAATCTGCGGTCGATTTTCTGCATATGTTTATTTACAGCCATTTTAATGCAAAAAAATGGAAAAAACGTGTTTTTTCACACTTTTTCACCTGCCAGTAAAAAGTAAACTATCTTACAGATAAATCAAATGAATCATCTTGTAGGAAATTAAAAAAGCTTTAAAATGGCGGTTGTTAAATGTCGATATAGTTAATTGTTGCTAAGATAATTGCAAAATGCGGAATTTTATTCAATAAACAATATCTTGTGTAAAAAACAATCTACTGTTTTGTCCTTGCGTAAATAGTTGACTCTCATAGTGCTTAATATCTGGTAAAAATTTCAAATCGATTCGTCAAATAGTTTTTGCAAAATTGCATTAATTTATCCCAGAGACCTTTTTTTTGCAACCCCACCACGTCCAGAGAAATCAAAATACAATGATTCTACGGCCTCCACCTGAAAGGGAAAGACTTAAATTACCAAAATGCTTTGTTAGATATCGAAAAAATTAATTTTCAGGCCTGCAAAATGACGTTGCAAAAGAACTCAGATTTTTACCTTATAAACAAATAGAATAATTTTTTAACAATTGATTGTAGAGCATCGGTTTTTCGATATTTGAAAAGCTGATATTTTTACACGAATTTTGAAAAAAATAGAAGGTCCTAGGTCAATTTGGGGCAAAGTTAGCAATTTTTTTTCAAAAATTCATAGCTCCTTTGTTTATAATAATTAAGAAATGTAACAAGCGCCATTTTAAAGGGGAAGAGTTCAACTTTTAGTATGTATGTGAATCGACAAATATTCTGTATTATTATAAATTACAGCGTTATTTATATCGAACAATGTGTTTCTTTTCACACTTTACAAATTCTATTGTTTATAACTTAATATAACAGTAATTTATATATTTAATTGTACACAAACCTTTCCTATAATTTTCAATAAGAATAATACAAAAATTTTGATAATGTATAAAATATTTTTTTGTAAAATGTTTAAACAAATTACAGGTAATTATTACTCTCTTATTATTTTGGAGCAGATGTGTTGAACCATAGAAAGTTTCTACTGTATCATACAAACCATGATACATGACAAACGCTGTCACTACATGTACATTCACACGCGTGTTGTATACTTCTACGAAGGAAGTAATGGTTTGTTTTATTATTTATTAATAATTAATAATACGCAAATTAATAAGAGCACTTTTCATAAATTGTATGGTAATTTTGCATTTGAAAAATATCTTAAAAGTATAAATTATATCGAATAGAGTGTTTTTATTTTATAAATTTGAAAAATTCAATTGTTTATAATAATAAGATATATATTTACGTGTACATAAGCCCTTTCTACAACTTTCAACAAGAACAAAACAAGAAATTTTGATATTTTGCAAAAAAAAAAAATTTTTTTTAAATGTTTAAACAAATTACATTGTTAATATTAATGTTAATAGTTTAACAGATTGAATATTATTAACGTACGCAAAAAGGTACCCCAAATTGAAAATGAAACATCAAAATCGGTTAACAAACACCAAAGTTATGACTTATGTGGTCAGTTTGAAGATGCTGTTTCAATTTTTGAATGCGCGGATTTGAGGGTTCCCCCTCCACAATCTCCGAGCTAAGTTGATTCGAGCCTCATTTTAGAAGCTTTGCCAACAGTTTTGAGAAAGTGCAATCATTTTCAAATTTTTTATACTAAAAGTTGAACTCTTCCCCTTTAAAATGGCGCTTGTTACGTTTCTTAATTATTATAAACAAAGGAGCTATGAATTTTTGAAAAAAAATTGCTAACTTTGCCCCAAATTGACCTACGACCTTCTTTTTTTTTTCAAAATTCATGTAAAAATATCAGCTTTTCAAATATCGAAAAACCGATGCTCTACAATCAATTGGTAAAAAATTATTCTATTTGTTTATAAGGTAAAAATCTGAGTTCTTTTGCAACGTCATTTTGTAGGTCTGAAAATTAATTTTTTCGATATCTAACAAAGCATTTTGGTAAATCAAGTCTTTCCCTTTCAGGTGGAGGCCGTAGAATCATTGTATTTTGAATTCTCTGGACGTGGTGGGGTTGCAAAAAAAAAGGTCTCTGGGATAAATTAATGCAATTTTGCAAAAACTATTTGACGAATCGATTTGAAATTTTTACCAGATATTAAGCACTATGAGAGTCAACTATTTACGCAAGGACAAAACAGTAGATTGTTTTTTACACAAGATATTGTTTATTGAATAAAATTCCGCATTTTGCAATTATCTTAGCAACAATTAACTATATCGACATTTAACAACCGCCATTTTAAAGCTTTTTTAATTTCCTACAAGGTGATTCATTTGATTTATCTGTAAGATAGTTTACTTTTTACTAGCAGGTGAATAAGTGTGAAAAAACACGTTTTTTCCATTTTTTTGCATTAAAATGGCTGTAAATAAACATATGCAGAAAATCGACCGCAGATTTTATATAGGTTCCATTTTTTGACATCTATACTACCTAAAAATCGTGGTCTCTGCCTGGATGAGTCACAGTCCCGGCCAAAACCTCATTTCCCTGGATTAATACGTGAAGGAAATTGTTTATAAAGACACACCAACAACAGTACAAAATATGAAGGAAAGGAAAATAACTGCTTTTAGATCTATCACACCGGCAATTTTAGGAACAGTAGAAACCTCATTTCAAAAGCGCATAGAGATGTGTGTCAAACAAAATGGACAACATGTAGAGCATTTATTATATTTTTTTCAAATGAATTATTTGCCCGGAACCTCTATTTTTTAAGTTTATTCTTGAATTTTGTACTTATTGCTCAATGAAACGAAAATGGTTACAATTAGCCATAGGGAAGTACTTATAAAAGATGTGATCGTGCACCGGAGCTTCCTACCGCAGATAGATACTGCGGTGGGTAAGAAAGTTACCTTACGAATAAAAAAAACATTTAAATGACACAATGCAATTTATAGTAGAGGTTTTAACTTCAGGATAATGTCATGTGAATTAAATTTCGTTCATTCAAGTTTTACCCCTGTAGCTAGGAGTTTTTTTTTTGGGGGGGAGGTTAATAATTCTTCTCGCTACAGGAATTTTCCCAACTCTTCAAAAAAAATTTTCTTCAAAATGAAAATTGATGGGCGGGGAGGGTGAAATTTTTCCCGAATTCACCCAACTTGAACCTTGAATGCCCCAACTCGCGCCACAAATAAAAGAATTCCTTTGAAAATAAAAATTGATGAACGGAGGGCCCAATTTGAAGTTTGAATTTTGGGGGGAACGTACCCCCCACCTCCCCATAGCGACTCCCTTGCCTGTAGCGCATAAGCGTCCCAGCATTCTGAGCTGGTGAGTTGCATCTGCCAGATTAATTTTTCATTATTTAACGATTCCCGAATAGTCCCTTGAGGTAAATCAGAAAAGGGCAAAAAGCTCAAAAATTCCGGACCACAAGACATCTTCTCCCCCGTTTTCGAGGGCGGGGAACACGATGGTGACAATATTTTTTGGCCTACTCTCCAACCTTTTTCCGATTTTCCGGTGCTAGGTATTTTTTTATAGGAAAATTTTATGATGAAAGTTGTTCAGAAGTGTCCAAAAACTCTAAATCCAAATTTAATCAAAATTAAAAAATATTGAAATTTTGTTTAAAATAGTGTCCAAGTCCGAAAATATCATTTGAATGGGTTTTTTTGTTTACAGAATTCATGGCAATTTTGTTTAAAATTAAACCCAAGCTGTCAGGTAGTTGTCAAGTAATTAGTAGTCTTTTTTATATTTTTTTATCAATTTTTTTCATTTTTAATTTTTTTTATTTTGATGAAATATTGGCCTTACAGTTTTTGTACAATTCTGAACAACTTTCATTAACAAAATTTTCCGATAAAAAAATTCCAAGCACCGGAAAATCGAAAAAGGGGGTGGTTTTTCCGGTTGTTGAAGGGTAGGTCGAAAAATATTGTCACCATGGTGTTCTCAACTCTCGAGAAGGAGGGGGGGGTAGATGTCTTGCGATCCCGTCGCAGAACTTTTAGGGTAAAAGCTTTACCTCAAGGGACTAAAAACCTAAACCCATACTTTTACAAGCCATTTTTTTACGCCTTTAGAGGTCTGTCTCACATCCCTATGCCAAAACAAGGGACTGGAATGGGCATTTCTGTGCTTTACAATCCCAAATTCACACCATTACAAGCAATTTTGGCTTTAACTGGGCTCCTGGTTCACTTGTACTAGACAGTTAATCCTAAAAAAATTGCGACACAAATGATTGTTTCACCAAAACGTTAATAATACACTGAGACCCCAATGTAAAATCGAAGCAAATACTTGCAGTTCTCCACAATGGCAAGTGGGGATTATATTACAGCGTAAAATTGTAGAGAGTGCAGCATGGAGAACAAAAGTTGAGGGTGGTTTTTTAAGGGTTGTAAAAAACAATATGGTTTCAAGACTGTTTGATGTCTTTGACAATCCCTTTTGGTTATTTTTACCGGAGACATGGCTTGTTAACGAAATTCTGACTCAAAATATTTTTAATTTAAGAAATGTTTAACTTTTTTGTTGCATTAATAGTACTACTAGAGGTTTTAACTTGGGAATAATGTCATGAATTAGATCTCGTTTATTTTTGACTTAATAGTAAATTCATCAAAGAGAAGTTTATACAGGGTGATTGATCACGACATGCGGAAAATAAAACGGTGTACTAGTCTTCTATGTGGAAAAGTCCCTGCAAAATTTTAGAGTGATCCGAGGTAATTTAGTAATTTTTGTTGTATTAAAACTTGCAAAAATACGCTACTGTTACTTGTTTGTGGTCAGTGAGAAGGCAATGAACTTACTTGGGAAAGAAGATGTTTACATTTCCTTAATTGGCATAAAAAGTTAAGCTAGCGGGTGCGGTCAAAATGCCGCGTTTATTGCTTTCGGTCGAACAATCAGGACACCGACAGATACAAAGTACCGCCGAAGTTTGGTGTTTTTGTGTTATCGATGGGTTTGAGTAAATATCTCTTATATCTACTTGTAGAGTTCACTAGCATAGAGTAAATGTCTTTTCGATTTATTTCGCTATTGTAGTGTGATTTGATTAAAACCAAAAAGTCACTTCTACCCTCTCCAGCTTGGCTGTCAATAGCGCCTTTAAAATGGCGCTTGTTACGTTTCTTAATTATTATAAACAAAGGAGCTATGAATTTTTGAAAAAAAATTGCTAACTTTGCCCCAAATTGACCTACGACCTTCTTTTTTTTTTCAAAATTCATGTAAAAATATCAGCTTTTCAAATATCGAAAAACCGATGCTCTACAATCAATTGGTAAAAAATTATTCTATTTGTTTATAAGGTAAAAATCTGAGTTCTTTTGCAACGTCATTTTGTAGGTCTGAAAATTAATTTTTTCGATATCTAACAAAGCATTTTGGTAAATCAAGTCTTTCCCTTTCAGGTGGAGGCCGTAGAATCATTGTATTTTGAATTCTCTGGACGTGGTGGGGTTGCAAAAAAAAAGGTCTCTGGGATAAATTAATGCAATTTTGCAAAAACTATTTGACGAATCGATTTGAAATTTTTACCAGATATTAAGCACTATGAGAGTCAACTATTTACGCAAGGACAAAACAGTAGATTGTTTTTTACACAAGATATTGTTTATTGAATAAAATTCCGCATTTTGCAATTATCTTAGCAACAATTAACTATATCGACATTTAACAACCGCCATTTTAAAGCTTTTTTAATTTCCTACAAGGTGATTCATTTGATTTATCTGTAAGATAGTTTACTTTTTACTAGCAGGTGAATAAGTGTGAAAAAACACGTTTTTTCCATTTTTTTGCATTAAAATGGCTGTAAATAAACATATGCAGAAAATCGACCGCAGATTTTATATAGGTTCCATTTTTTGACATCTATACTACCTAAAAATCGTGGTCTCTGCCTGGATGAGTCACAGTCCCGGCCAAAACCTCATTTCCCTGGATTAATACGTGAAGGAAATTGTTTATAAAGACACACCAACAACAGTACAAAATATGAAGGAAAGGAAAATAACTGCTTTTAGATCTATCACACCGGCAATTTTAGGAACAGTAGAAACCTCATTTCAAAAGCGCATAGAGATGTGTGTCAAACAAAATGGACAACATGTAGAGCATTTATTATATTTTTTTCAAATGAATTATTTGCCCGGAACCTCTATTTTTTAAGTTTATTCTTGAATTTTGTACTTATTGCTCAATGAAACGAAAATGGTTACAATTAGCCATAGGGAAGTACTTATAAAAGATGTGATCGTGCACCGGAGCTTCCTACCGCAGATAGATACTGCGGTGGGTAAGAAAGTTACCTTACGAATAAAAAAAACATTTAAATGACACAATGCAATTTATAGTAGAGGTTTTAACTTCAGGATAATGTCATGTGAATTAAATTTCGTTCATTCAAGTTTTACCCCTGTAGCTAGGAGTTTTTTTTTTGGGGGGGAGGTTAATAATTCTTCTCGCTACAGGAATTTTCCCAACTCTTCAAAAAAAATTTTCTTCAAAATGAAAATTGATGGGCGGGGAGGGTGAAATTTTTCCCGAATTCACCCAACTTGAACCTTGAATGCCCCAACTCGCGCCACAAATAAAAGAATTCCTTTGAAAATAAAAATTGATGAACGGAGGGCCCAATTTGAAGTTTGAATTTTGGGGGGAACGTACCCCCCACCTCCCCATAGCGACTCCCTTGCCTGTAGCGCATAAGCGTCCCAGCATTCTGAGCTGGTGAGTTGCATCTGCCAGATTAATTTTTCATTATTTAACGATTCCCGAATAGTCCCTTGAGGTAAATCAGAAAAGGGCAAAAAGCTCAAAAATTCCGGACCACAAGACATCTTCTCCCCCGTTTTCGAGGGCGGGGAACACGATGGTGACAATATTTTTTGGCCTACTCTCCAACCTTTTTCCGATTTTCCGGTGCTAGGTATTTTTTTATAGGAAAATTTTATGATGAAAGTTGTTCAGAAGTGTCCAAAAACTCTAAATCCAAATTTAATCAAAATTAAAAAATATTGAAATTTTGTTTAAAATAGTGTCCAAGTCCGAAAATATCATTTGAATGGGTTTTTTTGTTTACAGAATTCATGGCAATTTTGTTTAAAATTAAACCCAAGCTGTCAGGTAGTTGTCAAGTAATTAGTAGTCTTTTTTATATTTTTTTATCAATTTTTTTCATTTTTAATTTTTTTTATTTTGATGAAATATTGGCCTTACAGTTTTTGTACAATTCTGAACAACTTTCATTAACAAAATTTTCCGATAAAAAAATTCCAAGCACCGGAAAATCGAAAAAGGGGGTGGTTTTTCCGGTTGTTGAAGGGTAGGTCGAAAAATATTGTCACCATGGTGTTCTCAACTCTCGAGAAGGAGGGGGGGGTAGATGTCTTGCGATCCCGTCGCAGAACTTTTAGGGTAAAAGCTTTACCTCAAGGGACTAAAAACCTAAACCCATACTTTTACAAGCCATTTTTTTACGCCTTTAGAGGTCTGTCTCACATCCCTATGCCAAAACAAGGGACTGGAATGGGCATTTCTGTGCTTTACAATCCCAAATTCACACCATTACAAGCAATTTTGGCTTTAACTGGGCTCCTGGTTCACTTGTACTAGACAGTTAATCCTAAAAAAATTGCGACACAAATGATTGTTTCACCAAAACGTTAATAATACACTGAGACCCCAATGTAAAATCGAAGCAAATACTTGCAGTTCTCCACAATGGCAAGTGGGGATTATATTACAGCGTAAAATTGTAGAGAGTGCAGCATGGAGAACAAAAGTTGAGGGTGGTTTTTTAAGGGTTGTAAAAAACAATATGGTTTCAAGACTGTTTGATGTCTTTGACAATCCCTTTTGGTTATTTTTACCGGAGACATGGCTTGTTAACGAAATTCTGACTCAAAATATTTTTAATTTAAGAAATGTTTAACTTTTTTGTTGCATTAATAGTACTACTAGAGGTTTTAACTTGGGAATAATGTCATGAATTAGATCTCGTTTATTTTTGACTTAATAGTAAATTCATCAAAGAGAAGTTTATACAGGGTGATTGATCACGACATGCGGAAAATAAAACGGTGTACTAGTCTTCTATGTGGAAAAGTCCCTGCAAAATTTTAGAGTGATCCGAGGTAATTTAGTAATTTTTGTTGTATTAAAACTTGCAAAAATACGCTACTGTTACTTGTTTGTGGTCAGTGAGAAGGCAATGAACTTACTTGGGAAAGAAGATGTTTACATTTCCTTAATTGGCATAAAAAGTTAAGCTAGCGGGTGCGGTCAAAATGCCGCGTTTATTGCTTTCGGTCGAACAATCAGGACACCGACAGATACAAAGTACCGCCGAAGTTTGGTGTTTTTGTGTTATCGATGGGTTTGAGTAAATATCTCTTATATCTACTTGTAGAGTTCACTAGCATAGAGTAAATGTCTTTTCGATTTATTTCGCTATTGTAGTGTGATTTGATTAAAACCAAAAAGTCACTTCTACCCTCTCCAGCTTGGCTGTCAATAGTGTCAATCCCAAGTCTGATAAAGGGGGAGGGGAAGTGATATGGTTGTACCGCGTTACGTCAGATTGGTTAAAGTCATAGGCAGCGCATTTCTACAAAAAAAAATAAGGTAATTTTTTTGGTCATGTTTTTTTCATTTTTCATTTTTTTAACTCCTTTCGATGGGGACAACCTACTGATACATTTTCCGCATGGCGTGGTAAATCACTCTGTATATTATGTGGGGGCTTGCTAATTTATAGGGGATGGCACCTAAAAGAAAATAAAAACATTGGAGCTAAAATAAAATCAAATTTTGAGAAGAAGTTATAACGACTTAAAAATTGGGATTTTAGCTTAGAAAAAGAGATATTTCGAAACGATTTTCGTCAAAAAACTTGAAAAATATTACATTGAGTGAAAACATCCTACGTTGGTTATTCTGTGTATCAGTGTTTTTACCAACACTTTCGATTTACAAAAAATAGTACTTGGTCGTGAAATATTTATCACCCTCTACAATATACATGGCGCTTCTTTTATTTCCAGATAGTAGTTCTGAACAATACACAGATACGACAGGTATCGACTTAGAGCAATTTATCCCGGAAACACTCAATAGAAACGCTAAGGATAGAGCTCTGATGCTTCGTATAGAAAATGAACTAGTCACTCTTGCCAAAGATAGAAGGTAAGTGGTTTTAATGCACCCTTATTCAATTTGATGTAAATATGATCAGGTGCAGATGCAAGTACAATATGATGAAGTAGTATACAGTGTGACTCACTTTTCGTGGTAACACCTTCGTAACTCAGTTATTAGTCATCCAGTTTCAACCAAAGAACAACAAAGGATTGCGCATGTGCCTACTAACATCGTTAGGCGCTATTGGCAGCATTATGACAGCTGTCAACTGTCAAAATAATGTTACTTATGAGGAGAAAATGTATTCTTATTCAGCAGAATTAGCGCCTATTGACCTTAGTCTTTGGTCACAACGGGTAATCCTTCACTGACCGAAGCTCAGAGCCAATAGAGGATACTACTTATGCTGTGTATTTATATAATGTTTCATAAGTCAGTAAGATTATTTTGACGGTTTGACAGTTGCGATACGCTGCCAATGGCCATTTATGACGTTAATAGGCACACAACTGACCCATTATTTATGGCAAGGGTCAATAGACGGTACTAAATCTTCCTTTTTTTTTGTAAATAGGATTATTATAACAGTTGACAGCTCTCATAACATTGTTAATGCCACGAGTGAAACAGTAGGAAGGTATGTTTTTTCATGTGTAAATTATATTATTTTGACAGTTGACAGCTGCCAAATTCTGTCAGTCATTTGTACTTTTAATGATTTTTATTAACATCAGTGAAATGATAAAACTGCATGTTACCAAATAATGTTATCCTTGCAATAGTACACCGTCCAGTGTCAAGAGTAACTATTGACAGTTGATAGATGTTTGAGCAGTTTAAAAATCAGTATTTGCATTTGACAGTTATCAAAGTAGCATACAAAATAACTTGCAGAAGTGGAAGAAATAATATTAATATGTACCATGTGCTCGATTACCGAGTATGGCGTGCATTTTTATTAAAAAAAAAACTAGTGGAAGCATTATACTCTTCGCCGATTTACTGAGCTTTTTATATAATTGTTTTACATTCTATAGGATACTCTTCGCATTTTTCTTGTAAATAATGTTAGTTTTGTACATTTTAAATTTTGTTATACCAACTTTGTTGTGAAAAAAATGTATGAAAAAAAAATAAAAAAAACACCTTGTCAGGGATTCGAACACAAGACCTTTGGATTGCAAGGCAAGCAAGCAAGCAATAACAAGTTTATTAAAATTAAGGGTACAGGTATGCACCTCCCCGAAGTCTGGCCCGGAGCCAGTCAGACAACCACGACGCGCAGCGCCGTGGTGTTGGGCTGGGCGGGGCAGGTCCGGTTTGACTTAAGTTGAAAATGAAATGTTAAAACTCCTGCCTAAGAATAAAGCTTAAAATTAACAATTTGAATGAATAATAGTACACAAAAATAATTAAAATTAGCACTTTAAAAACTAGCGGTTTCGCGCACAAACAAAAACACTTTGGAATTTTGATTGCTGACACACGGGAAGACAGAGCTCAACGAAAAAACCCGCTCGAAGCAATTCCACCCTGGTGGTCTTCCTACCAGGAAGGTGTGGTGGATAAAAGGTGCGGCTTAAAATATTTGGGTTTTTAGGGATAAGAACAAAATTGAACAAATATAAATAAGGAAGAGGGGATTGTAAAGTTGTAAAGTTGAGGAAAAATAAGGAGTAGGGTACAAATAAGTTTTATAGTAGGGAAAAGTTTGGCTAAGGGAGTTGCCGGAAAATAGGCAACGCCTGGTATGGTAGGGGGTGTCTGATATCGAAAAGTATGACGTTATGCTGTCTGATTCGAGTTATGTTAAGCTTTAGCCATTGGGCCATCACACATTATTATAAAAATTGAATGTCTATAATATCTAACCTTCCAGAATTATATTTCAACGGATTAGATATATTATTATGAAATATATATAGTGTGTCCCACTTTTCACGGTAACTCCTTCGTAGCTTAGTTAGTTATCCAATTTTAACCAAGTTTGGACAGATATCAAAGACCTTTATTATACCTTTTTTAAGTGAAACAAAACTTATTTCAGTCAGTGGCGTGTATTTTTATTAAGAAAAAAAGGGTCGGTTTTTCTAGAAATCGTATTAGGCATTTTTATGTTGAAAAACTAATGCAATATTATTGATCAGCATGCGGAAGAACCCCTATATTCAGATTTTAACACTTTGATTTTTGGTTTTTAAATTGCGGCCCACTTAAAATTGCCTATTTTAAACATTAAATAATCAATAAACTGGTAACGAATCTTTTTTCGAAAGAAAGTCATTCTATATTTTCTCTTTAAATTCATTTTTTCTACCACCCCATATCATCGATACTTTCAAATTCGGTAATCCTTAATGCCCGAATAATTTACAGATCTGATGACCCAAAATTTTTCAATGAAAATTCTTGACCTTAAAAATTTGAAAGTTTCGATGATATGGCATAGTAGAATTTAAAGAGAAAATGAAGTGACTTTTTTTCGAAAAAAATTTCGTTACCAATTTATTGATTATTTAATGTTTAAAATAGGTAATTTTAAGGCGACCGTAATTCGAAAACCAAAAATCAAAATGTTGTTAAATTTTGGATATAGCGGTTCTATAGCATGCTGATCAATAATATTGCATTAGTTTTTCAACAAAAAAATGCCTAATATGACTTCTCGAAAAATCGACTCTTTTTTTCTTAATAAAAATGCACGCCAATGACTGAAATAAATTTTGTTTTACTCAAAAAAGATATAATAAAGGTCTTTGATACCGGTCTAAACTTGATTGAAATTGGATGACTAATAACTGAGCTACGAAGGTGTTACCGTGAAATGTGGGACACACTGTATATTAGTAAAATGTATAAACAAATAAAAATTATAGAAAATAACATTTCACAAGATTTCTATTTAAGTACAAGTGACAAAAATTAAGAACAATTTTTTTTAATTTAAATGATTAATAACTTTATTATTTACTGATTGATTTTTTTCAAAAACAATAGGCCTCCTCTCCTCTCCTCCTCTAGCTAACGCTAACTTACTTTACAAATTTCAATACAATCGGACTTTTCTGTCTTAAGTTATCGTGCTTACAAGAAACGTGACGGACGGACGGACAGACAGACGGACAATTTGAAAGTTGTTCAGAATTCGTTCACTAACATAATGATACGAAATTTATTTCTCTACGAGCTATATTAACTGTTTTAGAAATGTGCCGATCAAATGCAATATACTCTTCATTTTTGCGAAGAGTATAAAAAAGGTCGATTTTTAAGTTATTATACTCTTCGCAAAAACGAAGAGTATATTGCATTTGACCGGCACATTTCTAAAACCGGAAATATCGCGCGTAGAGAAAAAAATTTCATATCATTGTGTTAGTGAACGAATCCTGAACAATTTTCAAAATGTCCGTCTGTCCGTCAGTCACGTTTCTTGTAAGCACGATAACTTAAGAAAGAAAAGTCCGATTGTATTGAAATTTGGAAATTAAGTTAGCGTTAGCTAGAGGAAGAACCCTATTCTTTTTGAAAAAAATCAGTTAGTAAATAAAAAAGTTATTAATCATTTAAATTGAAAAAAGAATTCTTAATTTTTGTCCCTTGTATTTAAATAGAAATCTTGCGAAATGTTATTCTCTATATATATATATTTTTTTGTGTTTATACATTTTACTAATATGTATATATATATATTTCATAATAATATATCTAATTTGTTAAAATACAATACTCGAATGATACATATTACAGACATTCAATTTTTGTAGTGATGTCTGATGGTCCAATGGTTAAAGCTCTGTCTGTGTTTGTTTTTAATTTACCTTTAGGTCCTTATGAACAAAAATAATTTGAACCTGGTTTTTAAGTCTGCCTGCGGCAGACAGGAGCTTCTGACCCCCCACTCGAACTTGTCTCCAAGCCAAATCGCCCAGCCTCCCCACCCATCTCGGCGCCACTCGCCGTAGTCGTGCGGCTGGCTCCGGGCTAGACTCCGGCGAGGCACATAATATGTTGTATTCTAATTTAAAATAAAATGTTGTTATTATTGTCTGGCAATCCAAAGGTCTTGTGTTCGAATCCCTGACAGAGTGTTTTTTTTCCATTTTTTTGTCATATATTTTTTTTTCACAACAAAGTTGGTGTCACAAAATTTAGAATGTCCAAAAACTAACATTATTTACAAGAAAACTGCGAAGAGTATCCTATAGAATGTGTAACAATTATATAAAAAGCTCAGTAAATCGGCGAAGAGTATAATGCTTCCACTAGTTTAATTTTTGAAAAATGTTATTTTAAGGGGGCCTTAATTGGAAAACCATACATCAAAATATCGTTAAATTTTGGATATGGTGGTTCTAATGCTGATCAGTTTTTCAGTAAAAGAAATGCCTAATATGACTTCTGGACAAATCGACCCTTTTTTTTTCTTAATAAAATTGCACGCCAATGACTGAAATAAGTTTGTTTTGCTCAAAAAATTTATAATAAAGGTTGTTGATACCGATCCAAATTTTCTTGAAATTGGATGACTAATAACTGAGCTACGAAGGTGTTACCGTGGAAAGTGGGACACTGTATATTACGGTATTTTTCAGTAAAACGCACTTCAAATTCCCGCCAATGTCCTCGTATCAACGCATGCTGGTGCACCGTTGCGCAGCGTACTTCGGCATGGACCACAACATTGAGCCCATGGGCAAGTGTGTGGTGGTGAATAAGACGAAATGCACGAGGATACCCGATGTGGAGTTCAAGGAACACATCAAAGAGGATATTATTTTCAGCGAGGAACCTAGAAGGTCCATCCTGAAACGAGATTCGAACAGTATAGAAGACTATAGGTGAGGAAAATGGCGCAAAAACGTAAGGAGCAGATGCATACGGGGTGTCTGCTATATACGCACAAATATTTTGCAGGATGACAAGTTGGCCCAAAAGAAGAAAGAAAATCCTTATAATTTTCAAACTCAAACCTATTTTTTGGTTTAAAATTAGAAGTAGACAATGTTTTCAGTTTAGACAGTACGATTATATACAAAAGACGATAGAGACATTGTCATTTAAAAATAATAAAACAGGTTTACTTTCACCTTTAGTCCAGTCACCTCTAATTTGAGTGCTTATGAATGGATTTTGATGAAACCTTGTGCAATGTGTTTGTAATGACGTTAATAAAAAAATTAAAAAAAGATTAGAGTAGGGAATGATCTGAAGGCGTAGAATACATCTTTTATCACGGGTTTCGTAACTTGTAGAATTAGGACAAAAATCGGACGGTAACTTTTTGTGAAAATTTTTTTTGAAAATACTCGGTTTTTTGCTCTAATACTAATACACAAAAAAGTAATTCCTTAATTTTTTTACGAAAAAAAAAGTTAGGGGGATGAGATTTTTTTGAGGTAGGTGAAATAGATAAGAATTGATGGAGCCGGAGGATTGGAGTGGTGGGCCAATTAGGGAAGGGGAGGGAGGTAGGGAAAGAAAAATTATTCAATCCCCTCGAACTTTTTTCCCTGTCGTGCGATTTTCAAAAACCAAAATGGAATTTGTTCGTTATTACGTCTAATATTTGACTGAATATTCTTAAATTTTTTTCAGATAAACAAACTTGTGGGAGGGGAAAAACTTTTTGCATCTATTTTTAATGCGTTTTTGAGTACGAAGGAAAGAGCTCAGAAGATAAGTTTTTTTTATAGGTAAGTGAGATTTTTTTTATCTTTAATTTAAAAAAAATTATCGCAGTCCAAACAATGGGAAGGGAGGGACGGGGCATAATAATCCAGTCAATGAGTGCTCAAAAGAAGTGTGTAGAGTACATGGAATATGCTTTTTAACTTCAGGACTTCGTTGGGAGTAGTTAGCAGGTAAACATACTAAAAGTCCCCGCCCCTGGGAGGTACGGTGGGAGGAGGGGGGGAAGGTCTCATTTTTGGGTTTTTCGATTATATCTCGGAAACGGTGGACCCTAGAAAAAATATGTTCTAAATAAAAATGAAAGCTAATTCCTATAAAATTGTTTCCGTACATATTTGTCGAATTTCCAACGGTTTTCGAGATATACGTTATTGAAAATCAATACTTTTCGAAAAAATCATTTTCACCTAACTCTTTTTGTCAAACATTTGCTTCTAGCGCCTCCCACGATCCTTTCTCAGAAAAATTGTCACAAAAGAAGTTGTAGAGCATTAAATTTCCTTCAATTTGATATACACTTAAAAAATAATTTTTTTGCAAATTATCGATTTTCAATAACGTATATCTCGAAAACTGTTGAAAATTCGACAAATATGTATGGAAACAATTTTATAGGAAATTGAATTAGCTTTCACTTTTATGTAGAACATATTTTTCTAGAGTCCACCGTTTCCGAGATATAATCGAAAAATCCAAAAATGGTACCTTCCCCCCTCCCTCCCTCCGTAAGCTCACCTCCCAGGGGCGGGGACTTTTAGTATGTTTACCTACTAACTACTCCTAACAAAGTTCTGAAGTCAAAAAGTCTCGCATATTCCATGCATTCTACAATACATTCATTGACTGGACTATAATGCGTTTGCGGGAATAAAGAGTTAAGGAAAAAGAATAGGGACTTCGGAACTTAATATTCGGATATTTAAATCTTTTTCCATGTTAATATTTTATCAGTCTACCCTCCATCAAATATTAAACTTATTATAAATAATTATTTAACACCGTCACGAGTTTTCGCGGCGCATTTCTCTAGTTTTAGGTGTGTATTGGATATATAAAACAATTATTTTTCCGCATAACTCAAAAACGGCACAATGGATTACTCTCGTATAGTGTTATCACTATATATTTGTTGACATAATGTGTTAATATGTAGGTCAAATTTTAATAAGTGTAGAAAGCATTATTTTTTTTCTAAAGCTATGTCGAAAATTTGCATTCTCAAATGTAACATGCGGGGAAACTTTTTTATCTTTCGAAATAGATACCAAGTGTATCGAGAGGTAACAAAGATAAAAGATGGATGTAACTTTTTTATTTGAAACTTTTTTTCTAGAAATAGCAGTTTTCGAGAAAACTGCAAATGATTGTTGGCCAGGTACTGCAATTAATTGCTATTAGATTTCCACACGTTCTTTATGATCTCTTTTTCGTGTAATAGGTAGAATTTTAGCTTGAAATCCAAGGATTGCAAGTTTGAAATACAGGTAGGTTATTATGATGCAGTTGGTTCTTTTTACTTTTTTTTTATACTGACAAATGTTTTATCAAATAGGTTGTCAATATAAGATTTAAAATGTCCAAAAATTAACATTAGCAAAAAACTGAGAAGAGATTTCTAAAGAATGTGCAACAATTATATAAAAAGTTAAACAAATCGAAGCGAAGAGTTTTTAAAAACTTTTAATTTGCCAACCGTGAAGGAGTGACACTTTTAGATACTGAAGTGGGAATACATGTAAAACCTAGTTAATGATAAATAGATCATAAAGAACGTGGAATCTAATAGCAGTTAATGCAGTACTTGGCCAACAATCACTCATTTGCAATTTTCTCGAAAACTGCTAATTCTAGAAAAGAAAGTTTCAAATAAAAAAGTTATGTCCATCTTTTATCTTCGTTACTTCTCGATACACTTGGTATTTATTTCGAAAGATAAAAAAGTTTCCCCCATGTTACATTTGAGAATTCAAATTTTCGACATAGCCTAAGAAAAAAATAATGCTTTCTACACTTATTAAAATTTGACCTACATATTAACACATTATGTTAACAAATATATAGTGATAACACGATAAAAATTTGAGGGTAATCCATTGTGCCGTTTTTGAGTTAGAGCGAGTTAAGCGGAAAAATAGTTGTTTTATATATCCAATACACACGTAAAACTAGAGAAATGCGCCGCGAAAACTCGTGACGATGTTAAATAATTATTTGTAATAAGTTTAATATTTGATGGAGGGTAGACTGATGAAATATTAAGATGGAAAAAAGATTTCTACATCCGAATATTACGCTCCGAAGTGCCTATCTCTTTTCCTTAATCCTTTATTCCCGCAAACGCATTATGCCCCCTCCCGCCCTTCCTATTGCTTGGATTGCGATATATTTTTTTAAATTATAGATAAAAAAAAATCTCACTTACCTGTAAAAAAAATTTCTTTTCTGAGCCCTTTCCTTCGTACTCAAAAACGCATTTAAGAAAAAAATGCAAAAGGTTTTTCCCCTCCCACAAGTTTGTTTATCTGAAAAAAATTTAAAAAAATATTCAGTCAAATATTAGACGTAATAACGAACAAATTCCATTTTGGTTTTTGAAAATCGCACGACAAGGAAAAAAGTTCGAGGGGGTTGAATAATTTTCCTTTCCCTACCTCCCTTCCCTCCCCTAATTGGCCCACTACCCCAATCCTCCGGCTCCATCAATTCTTATCTATTTCACCTACCTCAAAAAAATCTCATCCCCCTAACTTATTTTTTCGTAAAAAAATTAAGGAATTACTTTTTTGTGTATTAGTGTTAGGGCAAAAAACGAGTATTTTCAAAAAAAAATTTCACGAAAAGTTACCGTCCGATTTGAAAATTATGCGCTTCCGCGAGATCTTAAATTTTTAATTTTACTTTTTTTTCGTCAGGTCAATAATAACAAAGTTATCGTGGAAAAACCTGTTTTTGCGAATTTTAAATGCTAATTCCTCCGCCACCCCGTGTGACTAAGCTGAACTAAGTTGACAACATGATAAAAGAGAACGCGTGTAACCAGATCCGCTCCAGTATTTGAGTAAAACAAAAATTTTATAAGACTTTTTTGCTTCTTTTGTGTCAACATATTATTATGCAATATATTTGGACGTATACAACAGACACCCTGTATTTGTAATTATTCAATAACGTGCGTAGTTGAAAACAAGAAGTGCAATCAAAAACAATGTATGTTATAACATTCAAATTTTCTCCTATTTTACTGATGATCTCCGGTCCTAGTCTAGTAATCGCCTTACAAAAATAAAAATACCAAATTGTTCCCAATAAAACTTCAGATAAAACTAGACTTATGACAAAATTGATAATGTATTAATTTGTAAAAAAATAAAAGCAACTAAAAATTGCCTTTTGGTTAATTTAAGAAATATAATATAATAGGTAATGCATCAATTTTAACGAAAGGTGAAATTATGCCCTTTTATAGAACTAAACCTGCCTGCCAAATTTTAGCGCAAAATATTTCTTTAAACGGCTAACAATAAAAAAGATTCACAATTTCAATCACTTATTGATTATGTGCAATCGACGTAGGTCAATTTTTTTTTTAACATTTTTTTCTAAATGTTTTTTACAATGGTATTAAGAAAATGAATAATTAGATTCATTTAAATGGTTTTTTCTTTTTTAATTTGTTTATAATTTTCAAAATTATATGTGTAATCAAATTCAAATAATTCTGTGGATTTTTTATCAAACCAAAAATTCTAAACGAATTATGAACGTACATGAAAAAAACCAACATTTTTCATAAAGAAAATTATGATTTACTTGCACTTGAAGCCGAGATACGTTAGTTTTTATAGGCCAGTTGGAATAGATGAAAAAAAGATCATTTTACGAAATGTCGTGTACCCGCAATTTTATTTTTTTAAAGTATAGTTTGGGATGCCAACTATCCGCACGCGTGACAGGTAGGGCAACACACTAAAATTAAGAAATAGTTAATTTTTTGCCAAAAGAGAATTTTCTGGAAATATGTCAAGAATAATAAAATGTTCAAAATCAATTTTCTCAATTTTTTTATTTCGTGATATATTTTCGAACAAGGCTTCATTTACGAGTTATATTACAGATAAAGCGAAGAATGGCAAAAAATTGACGATTTTTGAATTTTAAAGTATGTTGCCCCACCTGTCACGCATGCGGATAGTCGGCATATGTTTCTGGACATTCCAAACTATACTTTATTATAACTGTTATAAATAAACAAATCGATATTTCTCCTTTTTGAACTGGTTATTCTCTAATGCTTATATTTTTGTATCTGAAGGTTGAAAACAATCCAAAGCTACAATTTTTAAAATTACATCGAATAAAGTGACTGAGAACATAATGCGTATTTTGAGTTTTTTTATAGCTTTATTAATTTTTATCACGAAAAGAGAAAACCAACTTAATCTGAGCAACTATCCTTATGTCTACCTATACACATCTTTGTAAAACGTATAATATTACTTATAATATTACAATTAAAAAAAAATGTGTCGCGTTCTGACGACTAACACCAGATCTGCAAAACTTTTCGGACCACTATACACGATATTTTAACAGTTGTGATTCAGGAAGCTACCAAAACGTAACAACTGACGTATCTCGACTACAAATCAATTTAATGCAAGCATGTCAATATATTTTTTAGAAACATGTTGTGTCTTTCATCTATTTTTACAGTTAATTATTTTTTATTTATTTGCTTTTATCATGATTAGAGAATATTATTTAGGTATTAAGCAAATCACAACTTACACAGTTTTTTAATTATTATGAAAATACCTACTTTCTGTATATTGTATAGTGCCCTAATCTGGGCACGCTAATATACTAGTTAGGCAAATACTTTAAAACACTCATTATTGCAGAACCCAATCAAAACAACTACTCTTCTAGCTAATACTGACGAAGTATTGAATTACATGATAGGATCATTTGCATTTTAAAGCAAAGAAATGTATTGAAAATACTTAAATCATGTATTTAAATTCAGTCATTTACACTTTTATATTTAATATGAAATTATCTACCTTAATCTAGTCACGCTAATATACTACTTAGGGAAACATTTTAAAACACTCATTATTGGAGAACCAATCAAAACAAATCAATATATTCAATACTTCATCAGTATTAGCTAGAAGAGTAGTTGTTTTGATTGGGTTCTCCAATAATGAGTATTTACCTAACTAGTATATTACCGTGCCCAGATTAGGGCAACAATATACAGAAAGTAGGTATTTTCATAATAAATAAAAAAGTGTGTAAATTGTGATTTACTTAATACCTAAATAATATTCTCTATTCTTTCATCTACTCACACAATTCGTTTGCCGTTTTTGGTTTTATAAAAAAAGAGTTATTTGAATTTGTTTATAAGCACAAATTCGAAAACTGCAATCGAATCCCAAAAACGGTTTAAATGAAGATAATAAACCTACATTTTGAAAAATGAGATTGTCCTACAAGTCGATGTTCTTAAACAATAAGCGATTGAAATTCCGAAATCATTTTTTATTTTCAGCCGGAGGTTTAGTTCAATGAAAGACATAGTTTCGTTAAGATTTATGCATTATTCGGTCACGTTTCTTAAATTATTCAAAAGCGCGATTTTTAATGGTTTTTATATTTTGCAAGTTAACACATTATCAAAAAAGTTTTTTATAAGTTTAATTTTATTCGAAATTTTGTTACGAGCAATTTGGTATTCTTTCCGATGCGATTGCTAGGACCAGAGATAAGGAAAATAGCAGAAAAAAATAATTTTTCAACATTAATTGTTTAAATTTTACGCGAAACAATTTTCAGATTTAATCCAAAACTTCTCAATGTAGTTGTCACACCGAAAACAAGTTAAAACAATAAAGCTGCCGCAAAAGAATTTCATTCAAAGTTCATTTTGACAGTGTTATATTGAAAGACAACATTTTTAATATGCTAGCAGAAAGTTAGAATCTTTCATTTAACACTAATTCTGAAGTAGCTGCCACGAATATCAAAATATCTCCAGGTGATGCCATCGTGGTTGGCGGAAGAGCACCTAGTAGTGATCAGTATTTTGGTATTCGTGAAACTACTTTGGAGTGTTTGAAGAAGAAAATGCTCATCGTTCTTTTTTCAATTTTACAGCTTTAAATCGCCGGATAGATCGTATAGTTTAGAAAGTAGAAGAAGTAAGAGTTTCGAAGAAAGAGAAGAGGAATATGAAAAGGTTAGACGAAGAATATTTAATAGAGAGGTTTGTAAATTTTAATTTTTGTTTTATTTGCCAAAGGTAAATTATTCCTCATATTTTCGATACTTTATTTAAGAGTTGATATCGTCGTAAAAAGAATAATCTTAATAGACACTCGACTTTAACTACACACATCCACAAAAAAAGTGGTCAGTTCTGATTCTAAGTAGGGAAATTCGTGTCAATGTGACATTAGAATCTTGGTCTACTATCTGTGATGTGTTTATGTTTATATTATGGAATCAAGCACCCTATGATGCCATAGCTCTTCAACGACAATCTTTCTACATAATCCCACAACTCTGAGAATTCAATAAAAAAAAAAATAGGAGGC
Organism: Rutpela maculata; assembly: GCA_936432065.2. Classification (NCBI taxonomy): domain Eukaryota; kingdom Metazoa; phylum Arthropoda; class Insecta; order Coleoptera; family Cerambycidae; genus Rutpela; species Rutpela maculata. The sequence goes on from OW386287.2 coordinate 217,378,735, forward strand.
TCGCGATTGTGCCCTCGAAACCTTGTTACCAAGTAAGCCTGCAGCGCTCCAGCACCAAACCTTTCTACTACATAACCCAGTAACCTCGTATAACTGTATAACTCTGGGAATATAATAGAAGATTGTAAAGAATCTGAATAGGGGAATTCATGAGATTGTGTTCTTGGAATCTTGAAATCGAGTAGCCCGTGATCCCTTAGCTCTCGAACAGCAAAACTTGTAGCCCCGTGAGTTTGGGTATCGATAAAAGCAAATTAGGGAATGTTAATTGAGGATTCAATGAGAATGTAACTTTGGAAGTGGAGTATCTTTTCAAGTTATTTCTGTTTAGGTGACTTCATTTGATCTTTTGCTTTTGCAATTCTTATATCTATACGATGTCTAGAAACGTTGGGTGGGCATATGATGGCAGACTTTTGTTGGATATTGAAGACGGAGCATGTGGTGTAGAGCAAGAAGCGTAAAAGAAATCTGACAATCTGACTAATTTGCACCTCGTGGCCAATTTCACTAGTAGAAGCAGTAGGATTCACTTCTATAAAAGCCAACACGTTGATTTCTGTCGCTTCTTCAACGATAAAAGCTGCAGGATTGTTGTCGATTCCTCTCCTGATTTGTTTCTCCACAATTGGAAAATATTGAAAACATGGATGCTATTCGGATACTTTTAGGCATACAAATTTGCGGCGTTTCTGGAATTTTTGTAGCATTCTCTAAAAATTAATAACATGTCCACTTTTTCATCCCTTGTATTTCCGATTTGAAGGTATCAATGGATTTCTGAAAATTAATATTTAACTACTGGGTGTCTAAAAGATGTTGCCACTTGAAAAAGTTAACATAATTACCTACCAATTAGTAATTTCGGAAATTTTGGTTTATCGAAGCGACTAAACCAATTCGAAAAATTTCACGTTTACATTTTTCTCTTATTGTTTTGGTCCATTTGATTGATTTGAGTGCATTCACTGATTCTAGATGTAAAAATAAAAATAACCCTAAAAAAGTCGAGTAGTCTCAAAAAATTTGAAAATATACAGGGTGTTCCATTTAAAATTTCAAAGTTGGGGTCATTTCCGGGGAAACCGGAAGTGATGGAAAAGTCTCAAATAATGAAAAAATTGCCGTTTTTGGTATATATTACCCTTGCCAAATTTAAGACATATATTTAAAACCCTGAAAATTATCGCTTGTCTAATGATTCCGTTGACACCCGTTATACAGGGTGTCCAGTTAGTGTTCTCTCGGAAGATCGTGCTAACTTTATAAAAAACTTTCTTAACAAAACTTTCAACGTTTCATCTCTACTATAACGTAAAATTATTTTCAATTATACAAGGTGTCACAAAAACGACTTACACAAAAAAGTATAATTTTTTTAAATGGAACACCCTGTATTTTTTCAGCGCCAGTTAAGCCTCTACGCCTTAAAATATTTTACCAATCGGATGCAGCGTTGCCAAGTTATGATTTTTCCTGTTTTTTCTTTTTTTGACAATTTACCAACATTTTTTGACAGCCATATTTCTGCGATGTATTATAGTCTGTTTTTAAACCTGGGGGGCTGAATATAGAAGTCACATTCACACCATAGAAGTAACCAGAAAATACACTAGAACCTTTTTGGCGTTTTGAGCAACCAATAATACACCACTACAGTATATTTGCGTGCATTTTATTACATTATATAATGCATCGACCTCTATTTATCATCTATGTATTTGTAACACCATCCATACCATTTACACAATATAAAGGCACCAAGTAATTAGCCATTTTTACCTTCAAATTTATACAAAAGGGATTAAAAACTGAAATAGAAATTGAAACAAAATAATTTATGACATGAAATTAAAATGTATTATATGTCAAAATTTACGTCTATTGCCCTGTGTAAAACTGGCAAAGGCGGATCCAATCACAGATGTATGATTTAGCGCGGTAAATTTGAAACGGTCCTCCTGGTTTAAAAACAGACTATAGTTGTTTTTTATAAAAATGTAGGACGTTATTTGATAATGATGTATTTACTGAAAAACATAAATTATTATTATACCGGGTGTCCAAAATATTTATTTATATTTATTGATATTTAATTATTATTTTTCTTAATTTGTGACAAATGTTATTTTCAAAAATGTTCCTTTAGCACTCGATGTGGCTTAAAAATAAAAAATCCCCCTCAATTTTTTCTTAAAAATATTAGTTTATTTTTGCCGCGGTATCTGTGTCTAGAGATTTCGAGGCAGAAAAATATCGAGCCTCGCAAAGTCCAAACGCCCCATTATATTGCAGAAAATGAATAAAATGTTATATCAGTCGTTTATTTTGCTTTATAAAATTCAGGATTCACTCTGAAAACTATGTTTCTACTATTAACAAATTTTCAATAACTGTAGTTCAGATCTGGGGGTCTATTCTCGTAAAAGTCGCATATGACTCTGGGAAAATGTCTACCGAAATTTGCACGACTCTAAAAATATGCATTATCGAATGTCACATTCTACAATTTTCAGTAGAATGTTCAACGAGTGGGTAAAACATTTTTTTAGACTCTTGCAAATGTAGGTAGACATTTTCCCAAAGTCGAATGAGCCTTTTGCTTCGTGAATTGACCCCCAGGAATATAAATATTTGACGTGTAAAGTTTCATGCACCATCCATAGGTAAATAAAAAAGTATCTAAGTTGTAATTTGCATAATACCTAAATAATATTCTCTAACCATAGGTAACTACAACATTTTTGCTACTACATCTGCTTACTAATAGTCCGGGTCGCAGCGACCTTTTGGAGCTAGTCATTTCATTAAGGCTGGTCTTCATTTATATAATAGTTTATTACGTACACATACACGAAACGGCGGTCAGCTGCTCAAGTAACGGTGAAGGTAGGTGCTGCAGCGCCTCCCACGCATAAAAAATGTATGTAAAAACATACCATCAAAGTTGAAATTTTGTGTGTTGTTTAATAATGTTCAAAAGTGATAAAAAATCATAGTCACCTGTTAAAACGGCGGTTGATAATACGTCCGCTGATCATATAAACATGTTGATTAAAAGTTTAAATTTTAGTAATATCATCAAGGTTCATTTTATTATATAACAATATGTATAATGTATTTGACGAAAAATTGAGTCAGCTGATGGTAAGAGGGGGAAAAGGTCGTCAGCTGACGCCATAAATATTGTAGTTCGCAGCTAGCGTGCGGTGCATGGGCCATCGCGCATTGTTTTCATAACAATAGTTGACAGCTTTTCCCTTATGACAGACCCAGCTGATCATTATTTTTATTCAATGTATTTAATACTATATTACGTATTTGAATAACAGTTTTTTTCCTATTTAATTAATGGAAAACTTTTGTGCTTAAAAATATCTTGAATTATATAAGTTAATATAATGAGGAGTAACCGCGTTAGTTTTAAATTCATAACTCAGTTATTATTTCACTAAAGATATTTTAAAAAGTACCGTCGTGGCCAGAAAGCATAGGCCTTCATTTTATAAAGAATATTTTTTCTTTATTTGAGACTTAGTTTTCGAGTAATTGAGTGTGTAATGTAAAAAAAAACGGCAAATGAATTAATTTTTGGCGAAGGTCGAACAGAGATGATACAGGCATTTAAAGTTTGCGTTTCCCATAAAGCACAATGCTTTTTTGAAAATAGTTTATTTTTTTACAGCCTTACAGCTATAGAGAATATTATACAATTTTTACCAAAGAGAGATATGTACTTCGGCTAGGTGATGCACTACATAACACGAAAATTTTGAATAAAGCCCTTTTGCACAGGACAATTTTTGGACAACTTTTTTTTTGAAGTTTACCTTTTATGCTTATCGATTTATACTGTTGTCAGCTTTTTGTATTTAAAGCCCTACAGGATGAGCATTTTCAGCCTCTGACCTCTCTACTAGTACTAAAGCAAGAACAAATGATTTATTTTGAAGTTAAAGAACACAGATTTTGTATCATAATTTACACATATTTCTTTTTAGTTTTATGAAATATAAATATTATATAAAAATTATTATTACTTAAAATTAACCTAAAATAATAATAATAATAATAATAATAATAATAATAATAATAATAATAATAATAATAATAATAATAATATTAATAATAATTTAATACTAATAATAGTTATTTAATACTTTCACTATTATCTGCAATTGGATCAAGTGTAATTTCAGAAATGGTTGATGGCAATTGTTCGCCTTCGAACCATTTGAAAAAATATTTGTTTTCCTTTTCTTCCCAACCATATTCATCCCGAACAGATTGACTTGGAATTTTGCAAAAATCATGTGCCCAGAGATTCGCAGTATAAAATGTCCGTAAAAAATGCTGTTGCAGTTCGTACTGGCAAGGCGGTAATAACAATCCGTCGATATTGTTTTTTGACATCCGAAATACGTCATCGTTTTCTATTACTTTGTATGTTTTCATGAAAGTCGCCAAACGTGCTTTATTAATTTAATAAGAGAAAAAAATTCAAATATATAATGCAGTATTAAATACATTAAGTAAAAATAATGATGAGCTGAGTCTGTCATAAGGAAAAAGCTGTCAGCTTTTGTTATGAAAACAGTGCACGATGCTCGATACATATGGCCCTCGTGCCGCTCGCTAGCCGCTAACTACAATGTTTATGGAGTTAACTGACGTCCTTTTACCATCAGCTGACTCAAATTTTGGTCAAATACATTATACATATTGTTATATAATAAAATTTGCACCTTGATGAAATTACTAAAATTTAAACTTTTACTCAACATGTTTATATGAGCAGCGTATTATCCACCGTCATTTTAACAGATGACTATGATTTTTTATCGCTTTTTAACATTATTAAACAAAATACAAAATTTCAAGTTTGGTGGTATGTTTTTATTTCAATACATTTTTTACGCGTTGGTGGCGTTCTCGTAGCTTCCCCTACCGCGGGTGCGCCAGCTGACCGTGGTTTCTTGTATGTACACGCAATGAACTACTACATAAGTGAAAATCAGCCTTAATAGTATGAGTGCCAAAAATACGTCGGTGTCTCCCGGACTATAATGCTAATGGAGATAAGTTACTCGAGAAAACATTATAGTCGTCTTGTGTCTGGTATTCTCAACCTCACGTCAGCACGAGACACATTGAAAATTCAGAGTGAATCGAACATTTGATGATTTGGTCTGTTTATTTTTATATTTCCATGCATGGAGAGTTCAGATTTCACAAAGGGGGCTTTGCCTCCTTACTAAGATGGATAAGGAGGCCCAGACCACGCAGCCCCCGTGGTTCCGGCGTAGAAAAAATAAAATTTAATTTTACGCACTTTACTTTTACTTTATACATTTCCCGTAATTTTAAGTGTCTACAAATCAGCTCAATTTAATTTTAAGTCAATGTTATTTTCCACATTTGATATTTTTGTAATATGTGAGAAAACTGTATTATTTGTTATCTGATTATTACATTGTTGATGTTTATAAACGTTGACTTAAGAGGTAATGAACAAGAAGATATAGGGCCCTTTTTCTGGTAGATGCACGATTGTTCTTCTGAGGAGATCGGCTGGGCCGATATCCCCTGGTCCAGTACAGACAGCGACTACTCCTCCAGGTTCAGGCTGCAGCCACCCGACATACACCGACGACGTTTCGGAAAACTAATCAAGGTAACATTTTAGACATAAGAATTGTTGGTAAAACCAAAAGTCGCTGAAATCGAATCTGAAACTTATTTCGCCCCACCACATCAGGATTTTTTTTAGAACAAAGGAACCGTAAATCTGTAGATGAAAATCGTGGCCAGTTTTGAAATTAGATATTTTTGCACCGATTTCAAATTGATATTAGGTATAATCCAGTCATCTTAGTCAAAATAGGGTAAGAATCTCGGAATTCAAGATAACCGGCTGTAAACTCGTATAAACCTTTATTTTAACATCCTAAAATTTGTCTCAAAACCTACTTACGATAGCGTGGACGCGACTTGTAGATAACTAAGGTCAAAGGTCAAAAAATCGATTTTTTTGCGCATTTTTTGCAAATATCTCGTTCCCTGTAATATGACACCTACCGATTCTGATCTCAATGAAAATAATGTAACATTCATTATTGATGGCGGATTTCTTCTGCATCGCGTTGTATGGAGTAGAGAAGATACATTTTCTATTACTTTTGATAAATACGTCAAGTATTTACAAAAGCATTATGGTTCAGGCATTGTTGTTGTATTCGATGGATATTCAGACTATTCTAAAAACATAAAAGCCATGGAGCAGCTAAGGAGAACTGTTGCACTTTCTAAAACATACGAAGTTTGTTTTGACGAAACGATGGTTGTACCCGTTACCCAAGAAAAATTCCTATCTAATCGAAATAATAAAGAAAAGCTTATTAATATGCTGATTGAAAAATTAAAAGTTGTTGATATCAAAACAAAACAGGCCACAAATGATGCAGATGTTCTAATTATGGAAACCGCTATTGAAGAATCGAAACATGGAAACACTGCAGTAATAATAGGAGAAGATATAGATTTGCTTGTCATCTTAATTGGGCGTACTGTATCTCATCGAGAAGAAATTTTCTTTAAAAAAGTTGGAAAAGAAAATGTAAAAACTGAGATATACTCTTCCAAAAGTTTTGATAAATATCCTCGTTTGAAAAAACACATTTTGTTTCTGCACGCAGTGAGTGGCTGTGACACGACTTCTGCGCTCTTTAAAAAAGGAAAAAAACTTTTGTAAGAACACTTGACAAACTTCCGGAGTTGGATCAAGTTACTGCAGCATTTGAAGAAGAAAACTGTCCGGTTCAAAGGTTATTTGAGAATGGAGTGCGAACTTTGTTGGCCATCTATAATGCTCCAAAATCTGAGGACAGTATCGATCATCTTCGTTATACACAATTCGTCAAATCAACCAAACTTAATAAACCTGTGCAGTTATCAAATCTTTCACCAACAAGTGCAGCAGCTCACCGACATTTTAACCGTGTTTACTATCAAGTTCAGACTTGGTTAGGGCATGATTTAGAACCCCAGGAATGGGGTTGGATAATGCGTAATGGATTCCTGGAACCTACCACTACAATTCTACCTCCAGCTCCAGAAGATTTGGTGAACACAATATTCTGCAACTGCAAGAATGGTTGTGGTTCGCGATGTGGATGCAGGCTCTTTAGCTTGTGGCCAGTGTAATGGGCAAGCTTGTCTCAATGCTTCACCCTATCAGAGTGATGTCAATGGAGATGGTACATTTGACCCCGAAATCCTAGAAGACTTGGAGACAAATGTCGTTGAAGATGAAAACGAAGAAGAATTTAAAATTCCACAACGACCAGACGACGATGATGAAGAAGAAGAAGAAAACTAAAAATAACAACATGGAGTTCTTCTTATTTTTATTCAATTTTTTAATTTCAACCATGAAAAATGTATGAAATCGTATTTTTTAATAAAAATATAAATTAAAAATTTATTTATTGTCTTTTTATTTACTTAGGTAGTAATTAGTATAAATCTGAATATAATTAAAATGTAATTAAAGTATTTCTGTTAATAATTTTCTAATTGTACAAAGAGGTGTAAGTGTTATTAAATGAAGATATACTTAATTTATGAAAAAAATTATTATATTAAATGTGATATTTAATGAAAAAATGTAAATTATTTATAATTATATATTTTTCAATAATTTATACGGCGTGTTTTTGACCGAGACTACAGATCGAACTTGAATGACACCGTACATAGTGAAAGACTGCGCGCTCACCGCCCTCTATCTCAAAAACGGTTTGAGGTATAAAAAAATGTTTAAAACAAAAGTTGTAGAGAATTGTATCCCCTACAATATTTATAATAAATACAAATAGCGTAAATTTTACAGGGAACGAGATATTTGCAAAAAATGCGCAAAAAATCGATTTTTTGACCTTTGACCTTAGTTATCTACAAGTTGCGTCCACGCTATCGTAAGTTGGTTTTGAGACAAGTTTTAGGATGTTAAAATAAAGGTTTATACGAGTTTACAGCCGGTTATCTTGAGTTCCGAGGTGAAACCACTAAGATGACTGGACTAAATAAGGTACAGTTCCTTGTTACTTTCCACTATAGTCCAGTGTTTAACGGTAAAAATAGGGTATTACCCCACATCGGTTTTGATGAAAATTTGTAATTAAGCTTATCTAACCCTCCTCTTCAAAAATTATATGTTCCTGATGTATGCTTTTTGTTTTTTGGGGGTGAAAACTGAGAAAAAAATTAAAAACATAGATTTAAGCGTTACATAGATTGAAATCATGTTTAAATATGTAGAATAAACATTATTTCATGTCCTAGAATATAATTTATGATGTGTTACAACGTTTCAATCCTCTAAAACCACCACTTATGACGATATTTTAAATAAAATTATATAAAAAAAAGTATTTTTAAGAAAAAGCTTTTATCTGAAAAAACTATTAAAAAATAATAATAATTTTTTTTAAATTCATACACAAACCAAAAGCTTTGGGGGCGGTCATATAGTGATATTGCATAATTACTTTGCTCAATTGACCACCCCCAAAGCTTTTGGTTTCCATGTGTATGAATTTAAAAAAAAAATATTACTTTTTAGTAGTTTTTTCAGATAAAAGCTTTTTCTTAAAAATACTTTTTTTATATAATTTTATTTTTTACTTTTTAGTCCACTTATTTTACAAACAGACAGACAAAACCCTTTCATTTGCCATCGCCATCCACTCCTTCCCTCTCCCGTCTTCTCACCCCTCTAACACTACTTCCCACTTCTTCCCACCCTTTTCCCACCTCTTTCCACCACTTCCCACCCTTTTCCCACCTCTTTCCACCACTTCCCCTGCCCTTTCCCATCTCTCCTCACCTCTTTCCACCTTATTCCCACCTCTTCCCCTGCCCTTCCCCATCTCTCTCCACCTCTTTCCACCCCTTTCCTACCCCGTCCCGTCCTTTCCTCATCTCTTCCCACCCCTTTCCCACCTCTTCCCACCCCTTTCCCACCTCTTCCCACCCCTTTCCCACCTCTTCCCACCCCTTTCCCACCTCTTCCCACCCCTTCCCCACCTCTCCCACGTCCGCCATATTGAATTTAGAATGACGTCACACACTTTATCGTATTTTACTCATCAAACCCTTTCATTTGACACCCCATATCAACGGGGTTGTGACTAAAAAGCAGATTCGCCATCTTGGGACGTCCGCCATATTGGATTTAGAATGACGTCACATTGTTTATCGTATTTTACTCGTCAAATCCTTTCATTTGATATCCATATCAGGGGGGTTATGACTAAAAAGCCGATCCGCCATCTTGGGACGTCCGCCATATTGGATTTAGAATGACGTCACATTGTTTATCGTATTTTACTCGTCAAACCCTTTCATTTGATACCCATATCAGGGGGGTTGTGACTAAAAAGCCGATCCGCCATCTTGGGACGTCCGCCATATTGGATTTAGAATGACGTCATATTGTTTATCGTATTTTACTCGTCAAACGCTTTCATTTGATATCCATATCAGGGGGGTTGTGACTAAAAAGCCGATCCGCCATCTTGGGACGTCCGCCATATTGGATTTAGACCGATAACGGCTATACTATGTTGCATTGTCACCGGACTTATACACGTGTGCCAAATTTCAAAGCTCTAGCTTAATTAGAACAAGTCAAAATTCAGCTTGCAAGATTTGACCTAAACCAACAAACAAACAAACAAACATACAAACAAACATTGCATGTTAAATAAAAGCTTTTAAAAAAAGTTAGTTTTCAACATCTTGAAATATTTTAATGGTGTATTTATAATGAATTAAGATCCTGTCACTGTTTATAATACAATTTATGATTTAGTGCAACGTTTCATCCATTACAAACCGCCCTCGTGATAAAGTTAACTACCATATTTACTTAAAATTAAAAACTGAAATTATTGAATGAGTTTAAAGGGGAAAAATAAAAATTTTATTTACATTATACTAGCATGTTTTATTACTGAAAATCTATGGATCATCAGAAGAACTATCATCACTATCGACCTCCTCCTCTTGGTCTGTAATTGGAGGACAATTTTGACTGTTGTCACCGGAGCATGTTCAGCATGTTGCGTTACAAAAAAGTCCAACTTTTCGGCAGCTACAAGCTTCGCCGCGTCCTTTTTTGCAATTACAAAATATCATTTTGATGAGTTCTTCCGGTGCAGGCATATCAAGCATTTTGATTGGTAGTAAAAATCCATTATTAAAATAAACCCTCTTAATGTGCTCATTCAGAGCATCAACTGTCGGAACAACGGATGATAATCTCACAGCACTGTTTTTAGCAGTAGCCTTAATAAAGGAATCATAGCGCATCTGCTCGAGAAACGCTGATAAGTCTTCGACATGGCTCAATTTTTTTAACTGTATCTCCTTAGCAACTCCGTACAGTAATATTGTGCAGTGCCTATCGGCTTCTAAAATTTCTTCCAGCTCTGAAGTACTGTCGTAAAATATCTACGTGATCTCTTAAATTAAAAATAATTTTTGCCTTTATTGTAGAACGCGCGGACGTTGTATCACATCCAGTGAAACAAGGTGTGTGTGTGTGTGTCGTGTATGAGGATATACTTATGCATATATAGATACAAGCATATTTTGTGTTTAAATGTATTTATAAATGTTCCAGAATTGTCGAGAATAAAACAATTTACATGCTCCGAAAATTTCACCGAAAAAGAGCGATTAATTTTTCTACGATAACTTCCTTCATTTTTAAGCTATTCAATCGCTCCAAAAATCATTTTGCAGATAATTTTAAGGGCTACCGAGCATGTAAAGTTAAACTTCCTTGAACCCTTCATATTTGGGATTTTTGAGTTTAAAGGGCTCGGGGAAGGTGGTCCTCGCACTCAAATGCAAACTTTTAACGGTGCTATCTCAATTAATTTCTGTCCTAGAGAAATTTTAAAAAATAATAAAATTTTCAGCAAAAGAAAAACTTAATTTTTGTACTCTAGTATTTCTTACGTATCTCTTTATTTTTTGAATTATTGTGAAAAAATGAAAATTTTTAAAGAAGTTTCAAAAATCATTTCAAACTTGAATCAAACTTTTTTTCAAATCTAGGCATCCCAAACCTATCAAACTTCTTGAACACATTATTAGTACTTAAGTAAAGTAAATTGTAAATGGATTATGTTCTATTTCAATTCTTGCGGTGAAGCCATTGGTTTTATTGCTCATTGTTTCTTCGTAAAAAACGAGCCAACCATTTTATTTTCATCAAAACTCCGTTAGTTTTTATGCTAACGACTTTTACCAAAGCTCATTTTGAAGGTCCCTTCGCGTACTTTTAAAAATGTCTTATATGTTTTTCTCCAAAAATTTTCCGTTTTTTAACGTTGAAAGGTTCGAATTCAGTTTTCGGCGAACAAAAAGTCACCTTCAACGAGCCATAACTCAGTTCCTATTACATTTACAGAAATAGAAAAATAAAAAAAACAATCGATTGCTATTTTATAAGCTTTATTTTTGATTATAATAATTTTTTTGGTGAAACGTAAGGTTTTCGAGTTATTCGCGAAAAATCGTTCTAAAACATGCATTTTTTAGATGAAAAATCAACATTTTCACGATTAACTCAAAAAGTATCGACTCATCGAACAAACTTAATAGTACATTTTTTACTTAGAATTCGGGGACGTGCGACAAATATAAATAGAGTATTCATACTGCAAAAAAGACTCATCAGATTAATATTTAACCTGGGCCCTAGAGAAACTTGTAAAGCTTGCTTTAGGGAAAACAGAATCTTAACAGTTCATTGTATCTATATTTTAAAGACTATAATGTTTATTAAAAAAAATCTTTATAAATTCAATGTAAATGCTAATATCCACTCACATGATACTAGATACTGTAGCTTACTCAGAACGACTAATCATAAGTCACCAACTTATGAAAAATCACCTCACTATGCTGGAATTAAATTATATAATAAGTTACCTGCAGAAATAAAAAACATAACATCAATAAATAAATTTAATATGATAAAGCCTAAAGTTATAATGTATGTAGTTGCATTACAATTTGTCTGTATAGTTTTTTTTATCTTATGTTTTTTAAATTGTATTTTGTGTATTTTTAAATTGTTTTTTGTGTATTTTACTATGTATGACGTTCATATATGTACCCGGTACATCTAGATGACAAAGTATAAATAAATAAATAAATAAGTAAATAAATAAATAAATAAATATTCCCTTATCGATTTCTGTGGTTATTTTGAATAATTTCCACCCCAGAGAAAGAGTGGCATCCACCCCTAGGGTAAAAGCACTCATCGGCACTATATAACTATATAACTTGTTGTTCCTTGAGCCATTCCCTAATTACTGTCCAAATTTCACGTCAATCGGTTTTGTACGAAAGAATTCTGAGCGAAAAACCGTCAAACACTGGTCTACTAATAGGTAGACAGATATTGTTAAATTGAGTGAAATTTTATTTTTGGCTTTTTAGAGATATTTAAAAAAAAAAATTTCAACCTTTTTAGTAGCTTCCCTTATTTATATAACATAGTGAAGAAAACTATTGTCAAATTATCTTTCTGTTGGGCACCATGTGAATGTTACTACAAAAATAATACATTGTTTGTGATTTAATTGATATCACCGGCGACTCCGCGCCAAATCCTCGAATATTCTCGTATGTCGATTAAAAAAGTTGTTCTAAATTTTAAAAAAAATCTTGACGTGATGGGGCCAAATAAGTTTTAGATTCGGTTTCAGCGACCCAAAAATATATGCTACACTGGATCTGGTACGGCGCACCTCGAAAAAATATTTTGTGGTTCTATGTTATCTTTATATTTATTCCCTTTGAAAAAAAATGTAATTTTGAAAGATTTTTTTTTCTTAATTTTTTTTTTATAATAGTTAATTAATACATCAACAGGCTTTTACTATTACTATTTATTTATGATTTACAATCACTCTGTTATTACAATAAATCAACTGCTTGACGGTTGCCAAAGGTTTTAGCTTTAAAAATAAAAAAAACGACTGAAATTCGTCATTTTCAAAGTACCTATATTGTTATATTTAAATGTTTACATTTCTATAGTAGTCGGGGAGCCCTCCCTAGCTGTACGTGCAGCCCCGCCCAATCCTTGGGGACAATGTTTTTCATAAAGATTAGAGCCTAAGGAACAATTTAAGACATGTTCTAAAAAAAAACTGGTTGTACTTTCAAAATGGCGACCATATATTAAAGAAAAAACTGTTGCTAATGTTGTTTTTGTCATTTAACACAAAAACTAAAAAGATGACAAAAACTTTTTTCACAAAAAACAATGTGCATAAAATTTTCTACAATTTTGTTCCTATACAATATCTTGACAGGAGTAACCATTTTCCAGATAAATGAGTCCAAAATTGAGAAAACTTGGAAATTCATATATTGGTAAATCATTTAGAGGAAATAACTGTGACAATTATTGTAAGGCGTATAATATAACTTATAACAAAAAAATAAAATAAACTGAAAAAAATTAATAATAATAATAATAATCGAGCTCCACCAAAAACAACTCGAAAACCTCCGAAAATATTTCCATGAAATGTCAGTCCATAATCCTGTGTATAGAATAGAAGATAAGAAGCTCACACCACTCAATCTCTCCAATAGACAAACCGAAGATCTGGAAGACGTGGATTATGTCGGACAATGGCATGCAAAGGAACTCCATGGACGGTACCCTGCAACACTGAAACAAAACCACATAAATGAAAAAGCTTCGCTGGAATGGTTAAAAAGGGTTTCCAGAAACAGAAGGCTTTGCCATGGCCATTCAAGACCAGGTGATTGCCACGCGTAATTACCGGCGTTACATAATGAAAGAGGGGGCAGAAACTGATAGGTGTAGAATGTGTGGCGACCAAACGGAGTCCATTGACCATATAGTCAGCGGATGTAGGGTCCTCGCACCAATAGATTACACCAAGAGGCATGACAATGTTGGAAGAGTGATTCACCAGGCGCTGCTAGAGAGAGTCAGTCCCGGATCTGAAAAGGTGCCCTATTACAGATACAATCCAAAGACCATCATCGACAGCCCGAGCTACAGACTGTACTGGGATAGGGAAGTAATAACAGATGTACAAGTACAACACAACAGACCGGACATAATACTGATCGACAAAGCACATAAACATACTTACCTGTTGGATATAGCAATACCACTGCCCACTAACCTGCAGAAAAAACACTCTGAAAAATTAAATAAATACTTACTCTTAGCAAATGAGATCAAAGAGTTGTGGGAACAGGAAAAAGTCACCATTATCCCAATTGTCATCGGATCCACAGGTGAGATACCATATGCTACTATTGCAAGCCTACGAAAACTGCAATTGGATGAGCGCCTCTTTATCGAAATGCAGAAGATAGTGCTGATTGAAACCTGCGGAATAGTCAGAAAAGTTCTAAACATATAAGTCTCCTAAGAATGTAACTTGTTTTATACTTACCAACAACATTTAAACACTTACCATATCCTTGTACACGTGTACCGGAATGGAAGTCTAAACCAAATCATAGCATTTGTGGAACTCGTAAATAATAATAATAATAATAGTGTAATTTGCAGACATTTATCTCGAAAACGGTAACAATATCTGGAAAACGGTAACTCCTATCCAAATATTGTATAGGAACAAAATTATAGAAAATTTTATGCACTTTGTTTTTTGTGCAGAAAGTTTTTCTTCATTTTTTTAGTTTTTGTGTTAAGTGACAAAAACAATATTTGCAATTTTTTTTAAACGGACGCCATTTTGAAAGTACAGCCAGTTTTTTTTTAGGACATATCTTAAATTGCTCCTTAGGCTTTAATCTTTATGAAAAACATTGTCCCCAAGGATTGGGGGGTGCACGGACTGTTAGGGTGGGCTCCCGTAGTATTACGTTTCATATTGAATTTTATATTTTATTTTAAGAGCTGAATCATTTATCTGGAAAATGGTAACTCCTATCCAAATATTGTATAGGAACAAAATTGTAGAAAATTTTATGCACTTTGTTTTTTGTGCAGAAAGTTTTTCTCCATCTTTTTTACTTTTTGTGTTAAATGACAAAAACTATTGTTATAAAATATTATTTTGGGTATTCAGCAGATAACTTTCAAAGAAATCATTCGTTCCTTTCATATATTATTGATCTAAATCTGATCAAGTTAGAATATCAACGAGTAGTCCTCTTATAATATATGAAAGGAACGAATGATTTCTTTGAAAGTTATCTGCTGAATACCCAAAATAATATTTTATAACAATGATGTAAGCAGAAATACAAGATATTTATTTTTTAAAGACAAAAACTATATTTGCAATTTTTTTTAAACGGACGCCATTTTGAAAGTGCAGCCAATTTTTTTTTAGGGCATGTCTTAAATTGTTCCTTAGGCTTTAATCTTTATGAAAAACATTGTCCCCAAGGATGGGGGGGGGGGGCACGGGCTCCCGTAGTATAGGGAGTCCTTCATTGAAAAAAACTGAGTTCAAGTATTGAAAATTCTGTTTTTCTTGAATATCTCTGGAAATATTGATTAAAATTGAACATGATAACTACAGAGTTTACAGTTTCATCATACATTCTGTAAAATAAATGATTTGTAAAATTCAAATACTTTGCGATCACTGGTTTGTAATAATTAATTTCATAAACATTCTCTACTCATGGATTTAAATATGAGCAAACATGCAAATTAATGATGAGTAATCGTGCAATTGCCGGCTGCTAAAAATTCCCACGAGCGGATTTACATACTTATAAGTTAATTTTTTTTTTATTAAAGGTAAGCTAACGGAATTAATGTACCTAATCTGAATTTTCTCTCAAATAACGGTGATGTGATGATAATTTTTTTACAAGTACCTATCTATATTGTAAAGACAAAAGAATATTTTAACCTCACTTTAATCTAGAAATCGAAACTAAATAGTATAATTATTATTTGTTATAAAATGGTGTTGATTCATATTGCGGATATATCTACCTTTACAGTCTACATGTCATGCAATATTCGAACGAGAAAACAGTGAGACTATGCAGTGTTAAGTAATTGCTAAGCATCATTTTCAGCAAAAATTCATATAAGCATTAGTTCGGACTGCCCCCTTACTGAAATACACGGGTAAAAAAAATTATTCCCTTTTTCTTCCAAGATGTTACTAAAACAGCTTGGGATATTTATATTAAATTTAGGCTGTGTTTATTTCTTTTAAGCAGTAATGTCCTCCTGGTATTCAATATATTAATATAATAATAACAAGCTAAAAACGTACTCTTCGCCTGTTCACTGAACTTTTTATATAATTGTTACACATTCTATAGGATACTCTTCGCAGTTTTCTGTAAATAATGTTAGTTTTAGAAATTAATTTTATAGTATGAACTTAGTTGGTAAAAGACTCAGTGTAAAATTAAGTAAAAATAAAACTATACCAAACCCCATTTGAGTTTCGAACCTGGGACCCTTGGATTCAGAGTCAAAAGCTTAAGAATTACACCACCACCTAACATGTAAAAAAATGTAAATTTTTACATTATAAGAGGAGCTAAAATCATATTTCCACGGTTGTATATTACATTACGAAATGTATATTTGTAAACTATATAAATTATTTAGCTATTAAAATGAAATATCATTTCACCAGATTTCTATTCAATTACAGAAATATAAAAATCAAAAAATTTTTTTTTCAAATTTAAATCATTAATAACATTTTTATTTACTGATCGATTTTGTTAAAAAAACAATAGGGTTCTTCCTCTAGCCAACACTAACTTACTGTCCAAATTTCAGTACAATCGGATTTTTCTTTCTTGAGTTATCGTGCTTACAAGAAACGTGACGGACGGACAGACGGACATTTTGAAAGTTGTTCAGAATTCGTTCACTAACATAACGATATGAAATTTTTTTCTCTATGAGCGATATTTACTGATTTAGAAATGTGCCGATCAAATACAATATACTCTTCGTTTTTGCGAAGAGTATAATAATGAAATAACGTAAGGAATATATGCTCTGTGAAATTGATCAAGGCAGAGCTACAAATAACTAAATTATAACTTATAAGTTATAAACTTTTGCCGAGAAATTTAAGAACGATTCATTTTTATTGGATCTTGCTCAAAAAAATACCAAATATTTGGTCAATAGGTCATTCCCCAATATTCCAGTCGGTAAAGTAAAAAATACACCAGAAGCTCGCAAAAAATGTTATCTGAAATTTTCCTTCAGTAACTGTTAGTGGAAGGGTTATACATCATAAACCCACAAAAATTCATTCTGGGAGGGTGCCGCACCCCCCCCCCCCCCCCAAAAAAAAAACAAACCACTTCTTCGGTGAAAAAAAGCCTTATTTTACTGATAACTCGTTAACCGTTGAAGATATAAAAAAATTGCTCATGATAAAAAAGAAAACTTGACCAATTTCCTAAAAAAAAGTCCTATTGTAATTTTGTTGTATATGCCATGGTTTTCGAGAAAATCGATATTGAAAAAAAATCCAAAATTTCGTATTTTTAATGCGCGCGAATTTTCGTCTATTTGAAATTTATTGCGCGCGGTCTATATAAAAAATTGAATTGCTCGAAAACCATACAAGCTAGGAAGAAAAATCAAGATGGGTTTTAAAGGGGATATATAAAATACTCTCTTGTGTTGCCATTTTTGATGGCTATTGATATTTATTAGTATATAAAAATAACAATATAATATAATCATCTCTTAATTTTTTGCGTTTCTCACTATTCACAGGCCCATAAAAAATAACTGACTTTAATATGAGATACAAATAAATACATTATCTTTTAGTTCAAGGTAGTACTTCAATGCAGAAAAAGTTAGGAATAAAAATATTCACATTTATAAATTTACCAGCATGTTGAAGTTGGCCAAATTTTTGCCACTTTTTTATTTTTTATTTTGATTTTGCCAATATAGCCATTTTCATATAGGTAATCCAAAGTTTGGCCCGTTTTTCCTCTGTTTTCAATTTCCTCCATTTTATTGAATAATTTTTTGAGCTAAATTTTCAAGATGTTTGGGTCCTTTTTTTTATTTTTAGGAAGCAATAAAAAATTGGCCAAAATTTGGCTAACTTCAACATGCTGGTAAAGTAAATGTGAATATTTTTATTCCTAATTTTTTCTGCATTGAAGTACTACCTTGAACTAAAAGATAATGCATTTATTTATATCTTATATTAAAGTCAGTTATTTTTTATGGGCCTGGAATAGTTAGAGGCGCAAAAAATTAAGAGATAACTATATTATATTATTACTTCCACATCCAGTGGAAGTATAGTAACGACAAAAAAAACCGCTGCCCAAGGAATCACTACTTCCACATCCAGATTCTCTATCCAAGTCACTCACAACGAAAAAACTTTGTATGTGAAAATAATTGTTTATGGAACTTTAATAATATAATATTTGAAATCCTCTACCCCAAAAACCCATAAAACGATACCCCACATCGGTAGTGGGGTGGGGGGGGGGGGGGGTAGTGGGGGTGGATGAAGTAAAAAAATATTTTGAGGTTTCTGGTTCCTGTACATGCACTAAATCATATTTTTTTTCATCCCCTTTAATAAGGAGGTGGGGGTGGTAATGGGGGTGGGGGTGGCTAATGCCAAAAATTTTTTTGAGACCTCAGCTTCTCTTGTATATACTAAATACCAATTTTATTGACTCTTACCTGCTTGATTTACCCATTTACCCCAAATTTACCCCAATTTACCCCCCAACCCTTCGACGGAACAAGATGAAAATATAATCTAGTTCTAGATCTCGTTAAAGTACATATGTGTACCAAATTTCAAGTCAATATCTCAAATGGTTCCAGAATAAATGTGCGCACAAAAAAAAGTTACAGACAGACAGACCGACAGACAGAAATTTTTTTTTTCGCTCAAACTTAAAATCTCGACGTTTCATGACATTTTAAGCCTATTTGGGCAATAAAAATTTTTAAAAAATTTTTTGTCGTTACTATACTTCCACTGGACGTGGAAGTAATTTTTGAAAAATGTTATTGTTCAAATAGGCTTAGAATGTCATGAAACGTCGAGATTCTAAGTGTGCGAAAAACAAAATTTCTGTCGGTTTGTCTGTAATTTTTTTTGTGCGCACGTTTATTCTGGAACCGTTTAAGATATTGACTTGAAATTTGGTACACATATGTTCTTTAACGAGATCTGGAACTAGATTATATTTTCATCTTGTTCCGTCGAAGGGTTGGGGGGTAAATTGGGGTAAATTTGGGGTAAATAGGTAAATCAAGTGGGGTAGAGGATTTCAAATATTATATTATTTAAGTTCCATAAACAATTATTTTCACATACAAAATTTTTTCGTTGTGGGGGTAAATTGGGGTAAATAGATAAATCAAGCAGGTAAGAATCCATAAAATTGGTATTTAGTATATACAAAAGAAGCTAAGGTCTCAAAAAAATTTTTGGCATTAGCCACGCCCATTACCACCCCCACCTCATTGTTAAAGGGGATGAAAAAAAAATGTGATTTAATATGTGTACAAGAACCAAAAAATTTATTTACTTCCTCCACCCCCACTACCACCCCCTACCACCACCCTCACTCTTCTACCGATGTGGAGTATCGTTTTATGGGTTTTTGGGGTAGAGGATTTCAAATATTATATTATTAAAGTTCCATAAACAATTATTCCACATAAAAAAATTTTTTCATTCCGAGTGACTTGGATAGAAAATCTGGATATGGAAGTAGTGATTCCTTGGGCAGCGGTTCTTTTATATACTAATAAATATCAATAGCCATCAAAAATGGCAACACAAGAGAGTATTAAAATCAAAATGGGTTTTAAAGGGAATATAAAATACATCCCCTTTAAAACCCATTTTGATTTTTCTTCCTAGCTTGTATGGTTTTTGAGAAATTCAATTTTTTCTATAGGCCGCGCGCAATAAATTTGAAATAAACTAAAATTCGCGCGCATTAAAAAAAACAAATTTTGGAATTTTTTTCAACATTGATTTTATCGAAAACCATGGCATATACAAGAAAATTACAATAGGACTTTTTTTAGGAAATTAGTCAAGCTTTCTTTTTTACTATGAGCAATTTTCATATATCTTCAACGGTTAATGAGTTATCAATAAAATAAGGCTTATTTCACCGAAGGGGTGGTTTTTGGGGGGGGGTTGCGGCACCCCCCAGAAAGGATTTTTGTGGTTTTGTAATGTATAACCCCTCCACTAACAGTTACTGAAGGAAAACCTCAGATAACATTTTTTGTGATGGAAATTTTTATAATTATTATAATAACGGAAAATAATGGAAAAAATTATAATAATAATGGAAAAAACAAAGTGTGTGTTATTTTAACCCAATCGAGAATCAATGAAATGATACGGCCAGTATAAATGAGCATAAGTAATAAAACAAAGGAGTTTTTGAAACAGTCATTTAAAACATAAAAATAATTACTTAAAGAACAAAACAGACCAACTATGCAAACCATTTATTAGAAGAAAAATAGCGCTTCAGTGAGGATTTTTATATTTAGGGAATAAAAGATTAAGATTGTCTTTAATAAAATGTTACTCAACATTGCTTTAGAATAATCCATTTAGGCAGCAGGTACATTAATTGTTTCCTATTAATAGTCGGGTAAATTCCAGAAATTTCAAGAATTTAATATTCAATTAGATTTGTATCTATTTGTTTAGGTACCATAAATTTAAATTATTCAACTATTAAGTATTTATGGAGAGAATGTATAGTTTAAATTTAGTAATCACTTCAACATCTCAAGAAGCCTCTGTTAGGCATAACAATTGTGGTGTGACAAATTGTGGAAAGTATACTATTTTCGTTAAGTAAAATTTGAAATGGATTTTCATGAAGAAATGGCCTTGTCGATCAACTATGTATTAAATAACAGGTAGCGAAAGTGGTAGCTTGTATACGCAGAAATGTAAGAAACGGTTCCAGAGTAATCGTGCGCACAAAAAAAAAGTTACAGACAGACAGACCGACAGATAGAAATTTTTTTGCACAAACTTAAAATCCCGGCGTTTCATGACATTCTAAGCCTATTTGAACAATACATTTTTTTTTTAAATTTCTGTCGTTACCATACAAACTTATCCAATGGATGTGGAAGTAAAACTTGATACTGATGTCATTACTTCCGAAATATAATTATACCATTATTGTATATATTAAGGAGTTGTTTTTTTCTTATAGGTTCGCTCAGAGGACGCGGCAGAAACTTTGAGACCATGCGTTGCTAAAAGTTACAGCTTTGGGGGTTACGGAGGCATTTCCGTTCTTAGCAGAGGCGATAGCGTGATGTCAACACATAGCGCAGGTCCGAGACTCCTTACGAAACAAGGTAAGAGCGCTTATTATGACCTTAATACCGATTTTTTGAAAATGAATGGAGGTAGTAAAATGCACAGGACGCATGGAAAAACGTCAAGAAAAAAAAATTTTTTCCCCGCAATAACGTAAAAATGGCGTTAACGGTATTATAACAAACTAGTAAAATCGTGTCCAGAATTCTAGGTTGATGAAGTACACCAGGATACTTTATTATATAGAGGGACACCCCCTTCCCCCCCCGTCCCAAGGACCTCTTTCTATGCGTCCTGTGTTTTTTACTACCTCCATTTATTCAGATATAGTTAAATGCAATTAGGTTTATACCTCGGAACCCAGCTATAGTGAATGGATTTGAATGATTTTTTTTTTGTTGGATTTCCAATGCCATAAACTAAAAATTTACCCATTGAATATTACCGCAATTTCGAAAATCCGTAAATTAAAAGAAAATTAAAATTTTTAGAAATCTCAACAAAAAATACAATTATCGGAATTTTTAAATATTTCTTTTAAGAAAATAATGATTGTTATAGTTTTCGAGGTTGTTTCTAAAGAATTTGTAAAAAAATGAAACTTTAATCTGTAATTTTTATAATCTATATTGTCGCATTACCAGCTTTTATGTTTTTGATGTCGCTGAATATGATTGTGAGATCAAAACTTATGAGACGAAAGTATTAAGGGTTGAAATCACCCTCAAATACTGAAAAATTAATAATTCTTCTAGTGTTGCAAATAAATTCACGCAAATCCATATACTTATGATTTTTAGGTCGCTGAATATGATTATGAGGTCTAAATTTATATTAAAAAAATGGTGGATTAAAAATGGTCACAAAAGAGTATAGTAATATGTCTAATTTGATTAAAAAAACCGCTGCCCAAGGAATCACTACTTCCACATCCGGATTTTCTATCCAAGTCACACAACGAAAAAAATTTTGTATCTGGAAATAATTGGTTATGGAACTTTAATAATATAATATTTGAAATCCTCTACCCCAAAAACCCCCCACCCCACTTCGGTAGTGGGGTGGGGGTGGGATTGGGGGGTGGATAAAGTAAAAAACATTTTGAGGTTTCTGGTTCTTCTACACACTAAATCACATTTTTTTTCATCCCCTTTAATAATGGGGGTGGTAATGCCAAAAAAATTTTTGAGACCTTAGCTTCTCTTGTCTATACTAAATATCAATTTTATGAACTCTTACCTGCTTGATTTACCTATTTACTCCAAACTTACCCCAATTTACCCCAAAAACCCTTCGACGGAACAAGATGAAAATATAATCTAGTTCTAGATCTCGTTAAAGTACATATGTGTACCAAATTTCAAGTCAATATCTCAAACGGTTCCAGAGTAAACGTGCGCACAAAAAAAGTTACAGACCGACAGACAGACAGAATTTTTTTTTCGCTCAATCTTGAAATCTCGACGTTTCATGACATTCTAAGCCTATTTGAACAATAACAATTTTAAAAAAAATTTTGTCGTTACTATACTTCCACTGGATGTGGAAGTAATACAGATTTTTATAAATAAATCAAATTAATACAATTAAGTAAACTAATTAAATAACATTTTTAATCTGCACTCTAAACATGCTAAAGTGCAATGCAACCCGCTTTTTTGCGTATTCTTCGAAAAATAGACGGCTATTGCTCATTTCTCTACCTACTATAGACATTTAAAATGCGCGTAAAAACTGAAAAGTTTCAACATTATTTCAAACTGTCATATCTCTGGAACAGTTTATCGTGGGAAAAAAAAATAAAAATCCAAACTCTTCGTTTTTTTGATAAGCTTCATTTCATTCTTATATCATGTTTTTATCAATCTTATAGTTTTTGAAATATTTCAATTTTAAATACATAATTTTCTTGCATATGCGCTCAAGCGCCATCTTTAAACCTTCATATCTCTGGAACAGTTTGTCGTAGGAAAATAAAAAAAACAAACTATTCGTTTTTTAATAAGCTTCATTTTTATACTCTTACTATTTTTTATAAAAAAATATTTTTTGAGCAATTTCCAAAAACCCGATTTTTTTTTTCTTACTATGAAAATTTTAATTATTGAAAATGGATACAGAATGAAAAGTAATTATTTTATAGGTTCTAAAAAATTTGAGCATGTTAGTAATATACATTAACAATATCTAGAAGGATTTTTTAAAAAATGGCGCCTAAATATTTAAATGCCCTACTTTTACTTCCACATCCAGTGGAAGGTATAGTAACGACAAAAAATTTTTTTTAAATTTTTATTGTTCAAATAGGCTTAGAATGTCATGAAACGTCGAGATTTCAAGTTTGAGCGAAAAAAAATTTCTGTCTGTCGATCTGTCGGTCTGTAACTTTCTTTGTGCGTACGTTTACTCTGGAACCGTTTGAGATATTGACTTGAAATTTGGTACACATATGTACTTTAACGAGATCTAGAACTAGATTATATTTTCATCTTGTTCCGTCGAAGGGTTAGGGGGTAAATTGGGGTAAATTTGGGGAAAATAGGTAAATCAAGCAGGTAAGAGTCCATAAAATTGGTATTTAGTATATACAAGAGAAGCTAAGGTCTCAAAAAAATTTTGGCATTGTTCCGTCGAAGGGTTAGGGGGTAAATTGGGGTAAATTTGGGGAAAATAGGTAAATCAAGCAGGTAAGAGTCCATAAAATTGGTATTTAGTATATACAAGAGAAGCTAAGGTCTCAAAAAAATTTTGGCATTGGCCACCCCCATTACCACCCCCACCCCATTATTAAAGGGGATGAACAAAAATGCGATTTAGTGTGTGTACAAGAACCAGAAACCTCAAAATATTTTTTTTTCTGAAATCGATCGGGAATGTCTACATTTTCGGCACGATTTTAGAGCGAAAAATACACAATTCCAGTATTTTAGTCTGTTGCTAGGAAACTATCAGAAAGCAGACCGGAAAAGATCCGTTGCCAAGCAACGATCAACAAAGCCGTACGGGAATGTTACTTCCCGGCCTAGGCCGGGAAGTAACATTCCCGTACGGTTTTTTATATATATTTTAATATGTTAATATTTTTGATTTTTATACGTTTAAAATAGTATTTATTGTGATTTCAGAAAAAATAGTATGTGTACTTCGGTGTGAAAGCACATTCCCAGACTTCGATGCTTGTTGCATCGTCGTCCGGGAATGTATCGCTTTCACACCTAGATACACAATATACTATTACTTTATACACCCCCCACTCCCACCCCCTGTCACCACCCCCACCTCACTACCGATGTGGGGTATCGTTTTATGGGTTTTTGGGGTAGAGGATTTCAAATATTATATTATTAAAGTTCCATAAACAATTATTTCCATTTTTCGTTGTGTGACTTGGATAGAAAATCCGGATGTGGAAGTAGTGATTCCTTGGGCAGCGGTTTTTTGTTTGTAACTTTTTTAGTTCTCATTATACGTTTCAATCGAAGGAAAATTTTAATATATTTGATTTTTACAAGAATAACAATTTTTCTCATAGTTGAGTGGGTGAAAATTGCAATCTTCAGTTCGCAATGTCGCGAAAAATATGTATTTTAGAAATTATAATTTAGTTCCCTATCAGATTATGTGTATTTTTTGTTTTTTTTTGCGACAAGGGCCTTACCAAAAAGCAGGAAAAATGATAATATAGATTCTAATGTATATACTTTATGAAGCATGTTGAAGAAAAAAATTTGGAAATTCATTACATTGTTTTCGGGCTAGGCTAGGATTTAAAAGCTTCACTTACTATACTATTCATTTAATTCGCTTTTTGGAGCTACTGCCATCTTCAAATCAATTTTAAAAAGTGTCATTTTTTAAAAAATTCTTTATATACAACCTCGAAAACTATAACAGTCATTATTTTCTTAAAAAATATATTAAAGAATTCCGATACATTGTATTTTTCGTTGAGATTTCTAAAAATTTTCTTTTTCTTTTTTAATTTACGGATTTTCGAAATTGCGGTAATTTTAATAGGTAAACTTTTTAGTATGTGACATTGGAAATCCAACAAAAAGAATCGTTCAAATCCACCCTATAGCTGGGTTCCGTCATTTTTCATTTATAATGACTAATTGTACTGGCTAATATCACTCCATTCATTTTAAATAACTAATACTTTATTTACCTGCTCTAATTAAAGAAGTGGTGGTAGGGGAGGTTTTGAAAATTTTACTTTTCACCTGGAAATAACTCATTTTTGCTCCAAAGAACTTACTTTCAAGAATTTTTCGGAAAAATTGTAGAGGTGCGAGAACAGGCCTTAGGGAACCTTCTCCTTTTATTTATTTTTTTGTCGAATTAAAGTTTTTTTAGTACATTATAGGGCTAGCAAGGGCCTATTAAGTTCACTTGTTTTTGTCTTCTCACTGTCATTACTAGGTCTACCAGGATCAGGAAAACACTCCCACATTTAAAATTGTCAAAAACCTTGCAGGAATTCTTTTACCCAAAAATTTTATCTCAAAAAATTGCTTAGGATCTCC
This sequence comes from Rutpela maculata, assembly GCA_936432065.2. Classification (NCBI taxonomy): domain Eukaryota; kingdom Metazoa; phylum Arthropoda; class Insecta; order Coleoptera; family Cerambycidae; genus Rutpela; species Rutpela maculata. The sequence goes on from OW386287.2 coordinate 217,404,671, forward strand.
ACGGAATCAAAATTATCTTCATTTTGGGCAGTTGTAAGCATTATTACAAACAGAAAATATACAGAACGTGTAAGAAGCAGAGAATATTTACAAGCTACTTGACAGTTCACGTTTTATTTCAAATAAATTGTCACAGCACGCCCACAAAACGCAAAAATCTAGTTTCATACTTTTTTAAAACAAAATTTCAGTCAAACTTTAGAAGTGGGCTTTTTGGGCAATTCTGAATTTTATTAGTAAAATTTTACGACAAAGAAATGTCTAATATGATTTTTTCCATTTTTTTATTTTGGTATCTCAGGTGGCTTTGCATTTTAGGGGCGAATAGTTTTTTTTAGTCATACGTATACGTAATCTCTACCTTTAAGGAAAATTGAGGAAAATTCGGTTCAAATTGGATAAAAACTAAAAAGTTATCTCGTCTTAAGTTTAACACGCGGTATGTACAGTGTGACCCATTTAAAATGGAAAAACCTTTATAACTTTTTTATTCTTTGAACCAAATTTTACCGAAATGACCACCTGCGGTACCAAAATAAAAGGAAAAACCGTTGCCCAAGGAATCACTACTTCCACATCCAGATTCTCTATCCAAGTCACTCACAACGAAAAAACTTTGTATGTGAAAATAATTGTTTATGGAACTTTAATAATATAATATTTGAAATCCTCTACCCCAAAAACCCATAAAACGATACCCCACATCGGTAGTGGGGTGGGGGTGGTAGTGGGGGGTGGATGAAGTAAAAAAATATTTTGAGGTTTCTGATTCCTGTACATGCACTAAATCACTTTTTTTTTTCATGCCCTTTAATAAGGAGGTGGGGGTGGTAATGGGGGTGGCTAATGCCAACAATTTTTTTGAGACCTCAGCTTCTCTTGTATATACTAAATACCAATTTTTTACAATTAATTATTTTTATTTATTTGCTTTTATCATGATTAGAGAATATTCTTTAGGTATTATGCAAAAAAAAAAAGTGTGTAAGTTGTGATTTGCATAATACCTAAAGAATATTCTCAAATACCAATTTCATGGACTCTTACCTGCTTGATTTACCCATTTACCCCAATTTACCCCCCAACCCTTCGACGGAACAAGATGAAAATATAATCTAGTGCTAGATCTCGTTAAAGTACATATGTGTACCAAATTTCAAGGCAATATCTCAAACGGTTCCAGAGTAAACGTGCTCACAAAAAAAAGTTACAGTCAGACAGACAGACAGACCGACAGACAGACAGACCGACAGACAGACAGACAGACCGACAGACAGACAGACCGACAGACAGACAGACCGACAGACAGAATTTTTTTTCGCTCAAACTTAAAATCTCGACGTTTCATGACACTTTAAGCCTATTTGGACAATAAAAAATTTTAAAAATTTTTTTGTCGTTACTATACTTCCACTGGACGTGGAAGTAAAAATCATAATATTAGGCATTTTTTATCGGAAAATTTTATTAATAAAAGTCGTTCAGAATTATCCAAAAACCTAGAGTCCAGAATTTCGGCAATATTAAAGAATATTGAATTTTGTTTTTGAAGACCAAAATTTCGACAAAATTAAAAAAAAATATAAATCACTTGACAACTACCTGACAGCTTGCGTTTAATTTCAAACAAAATTGTCATAGCACAATTTCCTAAAGAAAAAAAAACAATTAAAATGATATTTTCGGACTCGGACATTGTTTTAAACAAAATTTCAATATTATTTCTTAATATTGCTGAAATTTTGGACTCTTGGTTTTTGGACAATTCTAAACAATTTTCATTAATAAAGTTTTTCGATAGAAAAATGCCTAATATGATTTCTTTATTTTACTTCCACGTCCAGTGGAAGTATAGTAACGACAAAAAAAATTTTAAAAATTTTTATTGTCCAAATAGGTTTAAAATGTGATGAAACGTCGAGATTTTAAGTTTGAGCGAAAAAAAATTTTCTGTCTGTCTGTCGGTCTGTCTGTCTGTAACTTTTTTTTGTGCGCACGTTTACTCTGGAACCGTTTAAGATATTGACTTGAAATTTGGTACACATATGTACTTTAACGAGATCTAGAACAAGATTATATTTTCATCTTGTTCCGTCGAAGGGTTGGGGGGTAAATTGGGTTAAATTTGGGGTAAATGGGTAAATTAAGCAGGTAAGAGTCCATGAAATTGGTATTCAGTATATACAAGAGAAGCTAAGGTCTCAAAAAAATTTTTGGCATTAGCCACCCCCACCTCCTTATTAAAGGGGATGAAAAAAAAATGTGATTTAGTTTATGTACAGGAACCAGAAACCTCAAAATATTTTTTACTTCATCCACCTCCCACTAACACCGCCCTATCACCACCCCCACCCCACTACCGATGTGGGATATCGTTTTATGGGTTTTTGGGGTAGAGGATTTCAAATATTATATTATTAAAGTCCCATAAACAATTATTTTCACATACAAAGTTTTTTCGTTGTGAGTGACTTGGATAGAGAATCTGGATGTGGAAGTAGTGATTCCTTGGGCAGCGGTTTTTTCCATTTATTTTGGTAAGGCAGGTGGCTTTGCGTTTGTAAGAGGCGAATGTTTTTTGGCTGTAAGTAGATCCTAATCTGTTCTATCTTTTGGTAAAATTTGGTTCAAGTCGGACAAAAAATAAAAAAGTTATAAAGGTGTTTCCATTTTAAATGGGTCACACTGTATATTGTATCTCTTTAAGTTAGCTAAGAGAGATGGTGTAACCCACCAAAGCGAGTTTGAAAAGTTTATGTGAAACAGCCCTGTAATGTTTTTCAAAGAATCTACCTGCCAAATATTTGCACCTATGTTTGGACACCCTCTAGAAGTATTCATTGATTCAAATAAATCAAATTTAAATTCTTGAACAAAGACATTTTTATGTTAATACCTAAAAGTCATATTAAAATTTTTGCATAAATTGTAGCTATTCACTATGTCAGATTTTCTATAGACAAAGTAATAAGTTTGGTAGCAATAAATATAAACATGGGAAACTTTTTTGCAGCCTATAGCGTCGTCGTTATGGGTATGTTTAATAGATTAAGACATTATTTTATTTGTCCTTTACGTGTACACCGTACAGGGTGTTTGTTTTTCAATCCTTCATTACATCGTTGAAATATATATATATAGGGTGTTCTGAGAACCACCATTTTGAGTTCGCCATTTTATGTTTTTTAATTTTTGATCTTAAAGCTGAAATAAGCGACCAAAGAAATTTAGTGTATAACAGTTTTGTACCGAAATTCTTTTAAATTGTTTATAATAATTTGTTAAGAACTAGCATTTTCTACTTTTTTTCTGAAAATTTTTATGGATTTTATGGAATTTCCTTTTATGGATCCCTTTATGTTTTCATATATAAACTGGTCTGGGGAGTGATTTATCCACGGGTTATACTCGAAATAACATGGAAGGGGGTTATAGAGTAAGTGGAATCCAGGGGGTTGGTTGAACCTTCCCGAGGGGTTGAAAATCATTTTTTTTTCAAATGATTCGGTTCAAGCACGTATCCCCCCGTTTTCGGGGTCGCTGATCACGAGAAAAATATTCATTTTTAGCTTCAACCCCTCCTCATCCATCAAACGGGCAGAAACCACCCCTCACTCACCAGAAATCATGCTATTCAGGATTTACAGGTTTTTCGATACATGATCGTTATTCCTGTACATATCCCTTCATTTTTCATGGAAGAGAATGTGGTAACGATCTCGGGGATTGCTTCAACCCTTCGAAGGGGTGTAAAATTCATTAATTACACTTTGGATTATCAATACGTCCTTCCTCGTTTTCGCAGGCTCTGATTACTGTAAAAATATTCACCTTCGTCTCCGACTCTCCTCAACCCCTATAATGGACGGAAACTTACCCTCATCCACCAGCTATGGATGGGGCGATGATTGTGTAGGTTGCTAAGTAGGGTATAATGATTTCTCAATCAGGGAATAACGAATAATAAATTTTGTCGCCAATAGCAATGTTGTTTATTCAAAGAATTGCATGAAAATATTTTTGTGACAAAATAAATTATTTGCTTACAATTAATTAAAAAACCTAGGTCGTTTACAAGTATCATAACAATCCTCATATTTCAAAGAATTATTTTTCATTATTCACCTCCACGTAGTAGCGATCAGATCGTTTGAAAGCCACGCTTGACATTGAAATGCGTATTCTCTGAGTGAGGAGTGGTTTCTGCTCGTTTGAGAGATGAGGAGGGGTTGGAGAGCTAAAAATGAATATTTTTCCCGTGATCAGCGACCCCGAAAACGGGGGAATACGCGTTTGAACCGAATCATTTGAAAAAAAATGATTTTCCACCCCTCGAGAGGGTTTAATTAACTCCCCCTAGTCCTCCTGTCTGGATTCGACTTACTCTATGCATGCTATTTCAAGTATAACTCGTCGATAAATTACTCCCTTGACTCGTTTATATATGAACACATAAAGGGATTCATAAAATAACGATGAGGAGTTGGAGCTAAAAGTGAATATTTTTCTCGTGATCAGCTACCCCGAAAACGGGGAGATACGCGCTTGAACCGAATCATTTGAAAAAAGATTTTCCACCTCTCGGAAGGGTTCAACCAACTCTCTGGATTCCACTTACTCTATAACCCCCGTGCATGTTATTTCAAGTATAACTCGTCGATATATCACTCCCCAGACCCGTATAAAGGGATCCATAAAAGGGGTGGTTTTTGGCCGTTTCAGGGGGTTGGGCGGTTAAAAACTTTGCCTGAGTGATTTATTACACTCTGTCTTTACCAAATAGAGTATAATGTGACTCCATTACATCTCATACTTTATTCTCATAACTGTTGTAGGCCTATACCGCCCGAATTCTTATAGTCCCCCCCCCCCCCCCCCACACAAGCAGCATTTTCATTCTCAATACCACAGTGGATTATGCTACCCCCTTTGATTTTGAATATAGGTTTTCATTTTATGTTGGACACAGATTCCGCAGCTAGCTCGGTGTCGTGGCGACTGAGCCCGTCTAGCTCTGGTTACAAATCACAATCGCAGATGTCCGAGTCGGTAACGCCGTCCCCCACGTCGACACCTCATCCTATGGGCGACTCCAGGCAAAACTCAAACGGCAGCAGCGAAAATCAAGACCACAGGACCGACCATGGGGAGAACCACATTGTTTGGGCTGTAACGGATATACAGAACGTTCCGAAGGGAAGCATTATCATCAACCCACAGGTAATTTTAAGAGCTTATATTAATACACGCAAATTTTGTCTAAAAAAAGGCTCTTATAAGAAAAAAAAAACGGTGAAAAGTTTATATTTTCTGATTATCTGATCCAGTCCAAGCGGCGATCGTATCCGATCGTACTAAATCAAATATCAAAACGAAACATATAGTGGAGACAAATTAGGACTAAAAAATTTGCAATGTGAATTGTCTGGTCAGGGCAGTTTTTTTTGTTTTGACGTGTTCAGGAGATCAACTTAAGTTCACAGTTCAGTTTTGCAGTTTCTGCGAGTTCGGCGTATTGTTTATTTAAACAATTTAATTTCTTAGACCATGTTTTCCATCGGTTTTCTTGGAATATCTCGAAAGCTATAAGTCCTATGGAAAACAACAAAAAGACGGAAACTGTTCGTTATGAGCTGTACAATAAAAGTATATAAACTATAATTCATTCCAATTGTTATTATTATTAATTAAAAAAAATGAACATTGCAAAATTATGCGTTTCTAAACAAATCACTGTTCTTTTAAAAATAATGGATGATATTCAATGAAATTTTGGAGAAATAAAAATGGAGATAGCTCTTATAAAGTACAATCACCACTTAAAATTTCAAATCAAAATGATTATTAAAACGGCTCAAATATACAGTTGTTGCTAAAACTTTGCACCCTTGTGAAATCCTAAGTGGTGATTGTACTTTATATGAGATATATTTTTCCAAAATTTCATTGAATATTATCCATTTTTTTGAAAGAACACTGATTTGTTTAGAAACGCATAATTTTGCAATGTTCAATTTTTTTTAAATAATAATAACAATTGCAATGAATTATAATTTATGTACTTTTATTGTATAGCTCAAAAGGAACATTTTCTTTCTTTTTATTGTTTTCCACAGGACTTAGATTTCGAGATATTCAAAGAAAACCGATGGAGAACACGGTCTAAAAAATTAAATTGTTTAAATAAACAATACGCCGACCTGCAGAAACTGCAAAACTGAGCTGTGAACTTAAGTTGACCCCCTGAACACGTTAAAATAGAAAAACTGCCCTGACCAGACACTTCACATTAAAATCCTAATTTGACCCCACTAATAATTGAAACAATAATAAGTAGTATATGAACACTGTGCCTGTGGTTTTTGCTGTGGTCGAAGTTGCAAAAAAATAATAGTCTACTTCCGTTTTGGTTTATTTTCTTTATATAGAAGATGTGATAAAAATTAGCCGTAGCCGCAGGCGATTATGCATTGGCGTCGCAATGGACAATTTTGTATATTATGTATACGGCCTTTCATTGCTTATATATAAAAAGTAAACACGTGTGGAGCTTACATACACATAAAATAATAATATTTCACAAAATAAATATAACTAAATCCAGGTTTTTACGCTCATCTCAACCAAGGGCAGAAACCGGTATTCGTTTCAGAAAACTTTTAATGACATGTATAATTTTTTCTAGCAGTGGAATACGAAATGTGATATCAAAACTGAAATATCCATGTTTACAAAAATTTACATAAACTTCAACTATATCAATACCATCAGACTATGATTCTTTTTTCAATGCATAGAATACGTTTAAAATATTAATATTTTCTCATTGTAGCTGAGTGGAGTGGAAGTTTTAAGACTTACCACATTTTTTGAACAACCGGGAACCGTTTCCATTTTTCACGTTTAAAAATATTAAACAGAATGGATTGAGAAAAGAATACACTAAAAACCTATACAATACATTCACAATTAGTTAAATACACACGTATACTTACTCTCATTAAAATAATTAATCAAATTTATAGATCTTAAAACACCTAGGACCATTTTTATCATATATATATTTTCCACACTATAGGAAAATAAGTAAATACATAACAGCCAAAAAAATTATGGAATTTGCAAAACCCCTAAAACCGTACGTACATGGGTCTACTGTAAGGTGTCGCCTCTTATAGGAAATGACGTATTTAAGTCAAAAATACCACTTCATGATGCGGTGCCGAGAGTTACGGCGCACAGTGGGGCAAATTGCTCATTTTTTGGACAAACGATAATTCCCAAGCCTGGAATTAATGAAACTTAAATTTTTTTTTTAACTATTCGTTATAAAATTGCCTTTAATTCTATCGAGCCCGAATTTTGAAATTTCAAAATTCAAGATGGCTAATCCAATATCGCGGACATAAATTCTGAAAGTAAATTAAAATTTTATCAAAAGATTGTTTAAAATGATAAAAAATTGTTACTTGGGGTTTTTTTTTGGTTTCTAATCTCATTTCTGATCCCCGAATTTTGCGATTCAAAAAACCAAGATAGCGGATCCAATATGGCGGCTATAATATTTTTTTAAATGAAATGTATATGCACAAACTGTTGAAAATTGTTACTTAGGACTTTTAAGTGTTTCTGATCGAGAATCTGAAATCTAAATTACGTAATATCGTAATCCAAAATGGCGAATCCAATATGGCGGCCATAATATTTTTTTAATTGACATGTAAATGCGCAAATTGTTAGAAATTGTTACTTAGGGGTTTTAGAGATTGCTGATCATGTATCTGAAGTCCAAATTACGTAATATCGAAATCGGCGGATCCAATATGGTGTCCGTAAGTTAAAAAAGAATGACAAATCAAGAAGGAAACTGTTAAAATTTGTTTTTCGGAGGTTTCGCAGTTTGCTAATCTCATTTCGGATATTAAAATTTCGATATTTTCCAAACTAGAAAATTAAATTCAGTATGGCTGCCATAAATTTTTTAAAAATTATGATGTACATGCGAAAATAGTTAAAAATTGTTACTTGCGATTGCTGACTACGCATTTGTAATTTCGAATTCTAAGATGGCAGATTGGAATATGCCATCTTATAAAAAAATGAGATAACCGATCAAAAATGTTGACATCTTTAAACCTAATTTTTAATAATTTGCGTATATACATTTCATTTAAAAAATATTGAAGCCGCCATATTGGATCCGCCATCTTGGATTACGATATTACATAATTTATACTTCATATTCATGGTCAGAAACCCTTAAAAGCCCTAAGTATCAATTTTTATCAATGTGCGCATGTGCATCTCATTAAAAAAATATATTATGGCCGCCATATTGGATCCGACATCTTGGATTTCGACATTACGTAATTTGGACTTCAGATTCATGATCAGCAATCTCTAAAACCCCCTAAGTAACAATTTTTAAAAATTTGCGCATTTACATGTCAATTAAAAAAATATTATGGCCGCCATATTGGATTCGCCATTTTGGATTACGATATTACGTAATTTAGATTTCAGATTCTCGATCAGAAACCCTTAAAAATCCTAAGTAACAATTTTTAACAGTTTGTGCTTGTACATTTCATTTAAAAATATATTATAGCCGCCATATTGGATCCGCTATCTTTATTTTTTGAATCGCAAAATTCGGGGATCAGAAATGAGATTAGAAACCAAAAAAACCCCCCAAGTAAATAATAATAATAATAATTTTTTATAATTTTAAACAATCTTTTGATAAAATTTATGTCCGCGATATTGGATTAGCCATCTTTAATTTTGAAATTTCAAAATTCGGGCTCGATAGAATTAAAGGCAATTTTATAACGAATAGTTTAAAAAAAAATTTTAGTTTCATTAATTCCAGGCTTGGGAATTATCGTTTGTCCAAAAAATGAGCTATTTGCCCCACTGTGCGGCGGAGTGAAGTTTTTACTGAACTACTAGTCTCTCACAGTCTTCAATATAAGTATAATTTGCATAGTCAATCACGTAGATAGAGAGAAAAAAAATCCAACTGGAAGAAGTTTAATTTTTTGCAATTTCGACCATAGCAGTTTAAAAACCTTAAGCAGCAGTGTTCAGTGTTCATATACTACTATACAGAGTGTTCCAAAAGTATGGATACGCCTGAATAACTCGTGCGAGATATGAGGAAAATGACCTTTATAAAAGTTGTTGAGGTCATCGGGGGCATCACTTGGTGACCTTGGATTTGACCTTAAAGAACATTTTCAAGGCCATTTGAAGGTCAACCTTTGTTTCTTTAAATAGGAACCCTTATTTTTGACCCCGGATTTTGAAAGAGCTAAAAATTTTGCATTATAAATTGACCCTAGGGGTCATCTAAAGGTCAAATGTCTCGAAATTTTCAGGCTGGTATCTCGTCAAGGTAGCGAGATATGGAGATAATGACCTCTATAAAAGTTGTTGAGGTCATCGGGGGCACCACTTGGTGACCTTGGATTTGAGCTTGAAGGGCATTTTCAAGATCATTTGAAGGTCAACTTTTGTTTATCAAATTGGTCTTAGTCGCCGAAGTCGATTATGAAATGACCTCGACATGACCTTAAAATCTATCTATCTATCTCATCACGATCACCATTGCCTGCCTTCATTCTAATATAAATTAAAAAACAAAAGTGGACCTCCAAATGACCTTGAAAAAAGAAAAAACATTCAAGGTCAAATACAAGGTCATCGCATGGTGCCCCGATGACCTCAACAAAAAAGTTGTTGAGGTCATTTTCCTGATATCTCACGATCCTGACAAGTTATTCCGGCGTATCCATACCTTTGGGACACTCTGAGTTATTGGTTTAATTATGTTTCGTCCTAATATGTGATCAGGTAGCGTTCCATATGAACGCCGCTTCGCCTATTAGTCCTGTTTATAATTGTACCTTATACATCCAGATACATTTACCTGCTGAGAACAATACATAATAGGCAAATTTCAATAAATCAAACCGAACAGAATCGAACACAATACATGACAGATTATTTTTCAGGATTCTTTAACCCGTGGGCTGGGGAGTAAAAATGTGAATATGTCTTTATTTCAGACCGGTAAGCCGCTGAAAAACGAGGACGGTTCTATATACCATTACGACCCGAACAACCCCCCTCCCAGCATGATCCAGAGCCCCGCGAAACCTCCACCCTCCCCGTATAAGCCTCCATCAAAAGAGAACATCTCGACGTCCCCGAAGAAATCCAGATCTACGATAACCTCACCGACGAGAAAGTCTACGCTGACGAACAGCTCGACTAGTCCGAGTCTGCCGTTTTCGCCTTCATTGTTGACTACCACCTCCATTCCTCAGAGGAGTTTCTCATACATCCAGAACGAATCCGTGATGAGCCCGCTGCAGCAGCACTTTTCTGGGTACACATCGTCGTTTGCCGCGCCGGCGGAAAGTAGTACCACGGTGTATCAACAACCGTATGTCGTGTACACGGCTCCTTATGGTGTGCACGTTCAGCAGCAGTACGACAATAGACTGGTGAGTACTTTTTCTGTTCTAGTTATTTATTTAGGAGTACAGGTGCCGAGACAGATAAGCATCCAATTAAGGAGCAGGAAATGGACAAGTAAATGTATGTAAAATACACGGAAGTTTATGTAACAATAATAGAGAAAAATAGACTCGCTGTGAAAAATTATTGAATTTGCCAAACCCGTAAAATCGCACTTTCATGGGTCTACTACCAGGACTTTATGTCCCTGGTATAGGTGGATAAATATTGTCAGCTGCTTCATAGAAACTATATTTAACATATCTTCTCTGAATTCATTCCAAATTAAATATATGAATGTCATGTTGTAGATTTCAAACATCACTATAATACTCTAATTTGAACCTCACAAAAGCATTATGCAGAGAGAGGAAGATGTCCTTAAAATGAGTTTCTTATAATAAAACCTAGATATTTGTAGGTATTGGCAGTAATGTTATTTATATGAGCAACAAAGCTTAAGGATGGCGGTGCCTGTTCCCAACCTTATAAATTTGCACAGATGGAACTGCATGTAACTTTAGGCAATATTATATCATGGATATCAACCAATAATTTCAGAGCAAGTAGCACATGGTACGTGATTTTTATTTTGTAATTCCTCTTCCAGGAGATAGGTGGAGACCGCAAACACCAAACGAATGAAAATCGTAGGGACCTTGGGTCAACAATGCATGCAATCTAAATTGAACCGTTTAAAACAAATTAGTGTAATAGTAATTATGTATTATATTACTCGTCTTTGGATTTTTTAAAATAAAACCCTCGCGCGACGTTTATCCAGTTATAAAATTTATATTATTTTGTGCTTTAGGTGTTTTTTTGTGTTGTAAATTACAATTTCAACTCAATACAATTTTTTGTCACTATAATTAGATATTTATTTACTATACTATGTATAGAAAAAAAAATACTTTATAAATAATACTATCTGAGAGCGTCCCTTCATGTCTGGCGCCCTGGGTGGTCGCCCAACCGCGCCCTATCCTAACGCCGCTACTGGTACCTATATATTATGATTTTTTTGTTGCAGGAACCTCCACATATGCCAGAAATGACAAACACCTACTTCATTCCTGAAAGTGCGGGGCCGCCGCTTACCCAAACCATCGCCTATCAGCATCCGCAGCCTGGTCCGTATTGGAACCAGACTGTGGCCTATTTTCAAAATAATCCGCAGGCTACACAAGCACCTCAGAGATTTTCGTCTGGTCCGATGCAGACACAAGCGCAAACAGGTATGACGTAGTGTATAACTTTAATTTTACTCAATTAAGTAGTATTAACAAAAAACAAAAACTAGAGATGGGTATTAATATTTTTGTTCATCTTTAAACGAATAATAGAGAGAACTGTTATTTTCCAATTATTAGTAAGTTGTTACTTTATTTGTGTTAAGGAGTATAATCGTAATTGTACTCGTAAGCTCTTGAGATGTGGATTGAATTGAATTTGTACAGAATAATTATAATAAGCAATAACAAATATTCCTTTTTTTTATTAAATGATCAAAAACCGAAAATTCAAAATTTTCGTCTATGGTGCATTTTGGCCCATCTCGACCCCCCTATAAATAAGAAGGCGTAAATATTTCATTGCATTAAAACACGCAAGTGCTTAATACGGTCCTGGTTAAAACGTTGCTTATGAAATTAAAATTGTAATTACATTTATTTAAATTTATTGTTGACCATAATCTATAGAATCTCCTATTCAATGTTTTTTCTAGGTTTTGTACCAGCAGGATATCCCCAAAACTACCTCGCTCCCCCAACCCAGCCACCCCACAATCCAGAAATAGTACCAATTTACTCAAATCCGCAGGTGCAAATGGTCTATCAAAACCAACCCGCACCACCAAGTCCAATGGTATATCAAAACCAGGCACCCATGGTGTACCCACAAAATCCTGTCTTTCAATCGTCGGCCTATCCACCTCAAATGAATGCGCAACATTTACCCCAAACATTGCCTCCTTATCCGCAAAGTGCCCCTACTCCAAATAGCTGTACCTCCTCGACGTCCGGACCTGTGTTCAGCGCACCTGGTGTACCAGAATCTCAGAGCTTTATGCATCTGACGCAAGGCATGCAGCAAATGAGCTTAGGTGGTGCCATGCAGAGCCATCCTAATTATATGACCAATAAAGGTAAGTATAGCAATCACCAAATTGTATAAAAACTTGATAAATGTAGAGTGTGTAAATTAAATCCGTAGGTTTTGTGTTTCTTTAATCTGGGTTACCAATGTGTTTTGTGTTTGACCTATGCACATTCTTAGAAAAAAAATCTATATCTCTTAATTTATTATGAAAAATAATGTAGAATAAAAATAATAATCTTCCAAATTACAAAATAACTAATTGATACACACTGTGCAGTCGTATAAATAATTATACTTGAAAAAGAAAAACTGTTTAAATGAATCAGGTATCTGCCGGACGTAAGAAGAGAAAATAGGGGCGGCAGTGCATTTTGCACGCTTTTTAGTAAATATCTCTTTATTATATTAATTTTTATAAACATGTAAATGCTGCTTTTGAAAGTTGAAAAATCGCGTTTAAATAGAAGGCTAATAATCTGAGAGGAAAGTTCAAATGGGAAAGTTATAGATATTAAAAAAGAACTTATGAAATGAGCCCCCGAACGTGAAGATAGCTTTATTAGGTCAGGAGTAAATTCTAGCAAAATTTTAGAAAGTTTTTCAAATTTTACTTAAGTACGTGTTATATAAGAGAGAATATCTGGTAAAAATTTCAGATCGATATCTGCATTATTTTTTGATAAATTCAAATTTTTTGGAAAAAAGAGTCTTCGAGAAATGGCTATAAGTACTTCACTTTCTGTCAGATTTTGCTATGAGGAGAAAAATTCTATTCTTCGAGGGTTGTTCAATAATTATAAATGTTTTCTATATGGTCATTATTCAGAAACAAGTGGTGAAAATTGAATTTGAAAAAAAAGATTTTTTACACAAAAAATTCCAATTAAAGTTAAATATCTTTTGAATGGAATGCAGTGTCTAAAAATCATGCCTACAATTTTGAAGTGCTATTTTTTTAGTTCACTTCAAAAAACATTTACTCTATGATAATTGTTTTTCGAAAAATATGAAAAAGTAGTGTGCGCCAGCGTTTTTCTGAATAATGACTATATAGAAAATATTTGTATTTGTTGAACAACTCTCGAAGAATAGAATTTTCCTTCTCATAGCAAAATCTGACAGAAAGTGAAGTACTTATAGTCATTCTCCTTATGGGTTGTGTAGGCCTTAAACAGCTATCACTAACTTTAATTGCACTTTTTTCGCGAAATATCACAACTAGTATGACGTCATCAGAGAAAACACGTGTATAGTCTGCGCTTTTTTTAACGCACTAGTATACCGAACGTTGGGCTATAAAATATATCTTATACAAGAAGCGTGACTCTATAGATTGTAGATTTTGTGTTTTAATTTTTTTCACGGAAACCAAATCGAAAGTGTGATATATGGACATTGGAATTTTTTCTGCTTTTCAATGGTTCGATTACAAATTGCAAGTAATCATAAAATAAACAACTTGTTGTGCCAAAACGGCACTAAACATAATCCGATCTCAGCCAAAACCTTTTTAGATCTTCTGGAGCACTAAAGAAACCCTCATGCAAAGTTTCATCAAAATCCGTTTACTAGTTTCGCCGCTATCATGCTAACATACATTTGCATACATACATACACACACACATTTTTCAAAAACCACTTTTTTGGGTTTGTGGGACCTCAAAACGTAAAGATTTGATGCTCTCTCAATTTTGGATTTTGGACAAATTGAATAGTAACCTCCCACAATTTTATTGCGGGGAGGTTAATAATGCAGATATCAATTTGAATTTTTTACGAGATATTCCCTTCTATATAACACGTACTTTAAATTTCTAAAATTTTGCTGAAATTATTATTTTTTTTTAATTTCCGTTTTTTTTAATTTACTCCTGACCTAACGTTTGGGGGCTCATTTTATAGATTTTTTTAATACCTATAACTTTCCCATTTGAACTTTCCTCTCAGACTATTAGCCTTCTATTTAAACGCGAAATAAACGATTTTTCAACTTAACCCCGTCTCCCTTATCAACTTAAAACAATAAAATCGTGGTTATCTATTTTCGCCACATTTTAATACTATTCGTGAAAATTTGACTGGTCTATTAACGATGATTTCATATCCATACCTATTTCATACCTACAAAAAGGAGGCATTTACATTTTTGTAAAAATTAGTATTTATAGAGATATTTACTAAATAGCGTGCAAAATGCACTGCCGACAGATACCTGTTCACTTAAACAATTTTTTTCTACTCCCTACATAGAAAATACTATTTTGCTCCCTCATTTCAGGGAGCCAAGTAGTACTTTTCCTCCCTCGGGAGGAAAATACTTTACCTCCCTAGGGAGGAAAATACTTTGGCTCCCTCTGGAAGCAAACAAGTAAAAACTTCAAATAGCTGTAATAGTAGTGTATAGACTTCTTTTATTGATACACAAACTTCCTGAAAATGTATAATTATGCTTTTCTTTGAAACAGATTTTTTATTACTTATTTTTATTTATAAAAATTGAAAACAGTTTAAATCAAGGTTTAAATTAACATCAGTAACTAAATATTGTTAAAATTTATGGTACAATTAGTTAAATTACTAATGGAGATTCCCCCTGAAGAAATATTGGATCTGCTGGTGGAGATCAGTTCCTGTTGTTTTCCAAAGTCTTGGTCGCTGATGAAGTACTTGTAGAAACAAAATTTTCAAAAACAAGACAACGTTTTTTGGTACTTGAAGTAGTACTTTCTCCCGTAATTATTTGGCTGGCTACCTCACATTTTTTAGAAATACAATCATCTAAGTACCCTTCTACTACTACGTTTGTTCGCCATCCCCCATGTCATTTTAGAGTGAGAATGTCACTTCCAGCATTGACTAATAACGTAGCTGAAGTACGGCGGAAACTGTGTCCAGTATAGCCTTTCGAATCATCCAAATTTAAAAATATTGCTATTCTGTATGGAATTTTGGCAATTGTGTTTTTGCCAATTACCTGGTTTGTACATTTCCCTTTAGCATAAGTTACAAAAAATCTAGAATGACATGTTTTAGGGGACCTACAGTCCAGATATTTTCTATACATATCCAAGACTCCAAGATACTCCGTTTAAAATCTCATTTGTTATTGTAAATGTCCTTTTGATATTAGTTTTTGAGTCAGGGATTTTCACCACCAAAATATCGCCTTTATCACTGATATCCTCAAGTACCATATTAACTAATTCATCGCTACGGCATGCCCCAGCAATTCCAAATATAAGCACGACCTGAAAAAGGAAAATGCACTTATGACAACGGCCTAAAATGTAACTTAATTGTCATTTTATATATACTTTCTAATAACAAATACTGCGTTACGTTTTTATTTATTATTCAACAATAACGATCAATCTTACCTTCATATGTAAGTAAGTTTCATCTGGAGCTTCTGCAATAAACTTGTTGATATCCTACCTTGAAAAAGTATTGGCTTTCTTGGCTTTATATCCAGCAGATTTCCTTTTTAAAAAAGCTACTAATTTAGGAAACTTAATGTCGATATTGTCTTTAATTTGGAGTGTAGATCGCAACATGCTGTATTTGCTCCATAATGTTGAAGGCTTCAAATCGGCGCATTTTTTGGAAAGGTAAAATAGCACCACTTCTTCACATATTTTTCTTATTTGCCTAGTCTCCATCCAACATTTAAATAGCTGGTACTCTTTTTCATATTTTTCATGAAACTTTAACGGTAATAGATTTAACGAAACCACGTTTGCTTCTTCCAGAATATCTTGAGGAACTTCATCTTCACATTCTGAATACATTATTATAAACTTTTTGGAAGTTTGTTTATTTTGAAAACAAGAAGCAACCTTAGCAACGTTCCATGTACTTTGATTTTTAAAAATACTTACTTATCTAAATACCTATTATGACATTTTGACATATTTGGTTTTTTGATTGTCATGCATAAGAAAATATAATAAAATATATGTAAAACCAATGTAAAAAACACTGTAAATGGTCGTAGAAAAAATCATATGTATTACACAGGAGCAAAGTGCCATTTCCTCCCTTGGATATTGATGCCCTCCGCTTCGCGTCGGGTATCAAACTATCCGTGGGAGGAAATTATGCACTTTTCTCCCTTGTCATACAAATAGCTATTTTTTGCCTTTTTCTTTGCTAGCCAGGTATTAAAATGTTATTACACCATTTCTTTAAAATTTCCTATCCTAATAGCCTGTTTAAAAAATAACTTTAGATGATTTGCTCATCCGCTTTACTTAGTTAATATAGAAGACGTAATTTAGGTCCACAGCCGTTCGATTTCCGACAAAAGGGCAACACTAGCCTTAAGGGAAATAAATTTGGCAATCCAAAAAACTTTATTATGGGGTCGAGCCAGAGCAGCACAGGGACGAACTCGCCCGCCGCCACAGTGATTGCAGGGTACTGCCCACCTCAGAACCCCCCTGCCATGTACAGGACGCCACCGGAGACGCCGCCAACGCAGTTCAGTTTTCCTCCTAGCTTTAACGTACCCCCGGTTATGTACAGACAGGTCAGTACTAAAATAATTCGTAAAATAGTGAAGTAAAAATAATTATTCAGTGTGATTTATCAGACCATTTTCTACAAATTGTATATTTCCCATACACATATGATAAAACGAGTGACAGTTCTTATATACTTAGAAGATCCTTTAACTCAGTAGAAAACATGAATTATTTTAAATACTTATTGTCCTTAGAATCCTGGCCGTTTGTTTTCTGTGACAACATGAACAGTGATGATAAATTCACAGAATTTCACAATAAAATTACAGAAATATTGAACATTGCCTTTCCATTAGAATTAATCAAAATTAAAAAACATCAAAAACCAAATAAACCTTGGCTAACCCAAGACTTGATCAATGAGGGCATATTTTTACGAGATGTCTATAAATCGTATAAATCTACTGGTGATACAGAAGTCCACATAAGGTACAATATATTAAAAAAGAATCATGTAAGGAAAATAAATACAGCTAAAAAACTCTATAACGATTCACTAATGCTCAATTCAGAGAATAAATCCAAAACTGCATGGCAAATAATTAAAAACCAATACCAAAATCTAAAATCAAAAAACTATCCTGAAGAATTTATTGATGTTAATGGAGATTTATTGTCTGATATGCAATCAGCAGTTGAGGCATTTAATACCTTCTTTGTTAATTCTATTAAACAACTTATTAGTAATATGTCAGTGGATAAAGATTCAATAATAAATTTCAACAATCGATCAATTTTTTTGTCACCAGTCACAGTAGACGAAATGAGTATAATCATTAAATCTGTGTCCTTAAAGAATTCAACAGGTATAGACGGCATACCATGTTCTTTATTAAATGCCGTCACAGATTATATAACAAAACCTCTTGCCCATCTAGTAAATTTGTCTTTCCAGGAAGGCATTTTTCCTTCATTATTAAAACAAGCAGTAGTTGTTCCCATACATAAGAAATCTGACAAATCGATTCTGTCTAATTATAGAGGTATTGTACTATTATCAGTTTTTTCTAAAGTGTATGAAAAATCGTACTATAATCGACTTAATGACTTTTTAAGCAAGGAAAAAATTTTGATGAATAACCAGTTTGGATTTAGAAGTGGTTGTTCAACACAAGATGCCATCTTATCACTGTACAACTTTATACTTAACAGCTTTGAAAACAAAAAGAAATGCGCATGTGTATTTTTTGATTTGGCACGTGCATTCGAAACCGTAGATCACACCCTTCTAATAGACAAATTGGAGAAATACGGCATTAGAGGACCCGCTCTTGATTGGATTAAGACATATTTACTAGATAGATGTCAAAAAGTCTCTTTAACGGTTGATAATAGGATTTACAATTCTGGTCTTGAGTGCGTTCCAAGTGGGGTACCCCAAGGAAGCGTGTTGGGACCCTTATTGTTTATAATATTTATCAACGACATTCATTTCCATATGACTGAAAGTTTTATATCTGTCTTTGCCGATGACACAGCTACTGTTAACGTAGACAATGACTTAAATATTCTTGCAACTAAAACAAATAACACCGTATCTCTAATGCGAAAATATTGTTCTAATAATGGTCTTGACCTAAATGTTGATAAGACCAATTTCCTAACATTTTCCACTAAGACACTAGACTCTAGTTTGTTAATAAAAATGGAAAATAAATCTAGAAATCATCTTGGAACTGTCAAATACCTTGGACTCCAAATAGACTCTTCCCTATCATGGAGTGATCAAATTGATGCGTTATTAAAAAAATTGTCTACCCATTGTTTTGTACTATGGCAAATGAGACAGCATGTCAGCTTAAACATCTTGAAAATGTATTACTTTGCATATATACAATCGTGTCTCAACTACTGTATAATCTGCTGGGGAAATTGTTCTCGGTTAGGGGAACTTCTTGTAATGCAGAAAAAAATCATTCGCACGATGACATTTAAATCTCCACGCGACTCTTGCAGATCTTTATTCAAAGAATTAAATATTCTAACTGTCCCAGCTTTATACATTTTTAACTGTGTATCTTATGTGAAATCTCATATGGACAAATATATATCAGAAAACGATAGTTCGACATATTATCTAAGGGAAAACTTAAACATCACTGTTCCACAACATAGACTAACTACTGTTGCCAAGGGACCTAACATAATGTCTATTAAGTTATATAATAAACTTCCAATTGAAATTAAAAAGATAAAAAATATTAAACCTTTCAAATGCACAGTACGATCCATACTAACTAAAAATAGTTTCTATTCTATCAGTGAGTATATGAACTGCGATCCCGTCATTTTGACATAATGAATTTTAATTTTATGTGTAGGTGTATATATTGTTTTATTATTATATTGTATTTTTTTTTAATGTTAATTTAATTCATATTGTATTTACCTTGCAATTTTAATGTGTAAAACTTCTTGTTACTTTTGTGACTAATATTAATAAGCCTTATCTTGTTTGACTATATTTCGATACTTCTTGTAAGTCTATGAAAATAAAGTTATTATTATTATATTATTATTATTATTATTATAAAACTAATAATCGAAGAACTAAAAGTGTCTGAGGGAATTTTTTTTGCTGGACTCTGAAGTACATATACCGAGTGACAGCGATTTCACTAATTTTACGAATTTTATGTTGATAGAGTCCATTTTCTAAATTGTCAAACAAACTATTTTTGTTTTTCACGGCTTAGTTTAAAAATCATTTATACTGTTTTTCTATCATAATGAATAACAGATAATATGTCGAGTCAATGAAGGTTTTCACTTCTTAATTTTCAGCAACAGCTCCGATTTTGATCATTTTTTTTTCAAATGAGTGTTTTTTAATATTATTCAAAATCGTACATCCCAAGTGGCGCAAATAATTATTTATATTGTTTAAACAATAATAACAACCTTTACAGGAAAAAATATTTAAAAAATTTATTTTCGCGATATTTATAAAACATTGACTTGTTTTTATTGAAAATTTAAGTTCAAAAATGTTTCTCACAGTCGGGGTTGATAATTATTTATATTGTTTAAACAATAATAACAACTTTTACAGGAAAAATGTATTTTTTTATGTTTTTCGCGATATTCATGAAAAAGTGAATTGTTTTTATTGAAAATTTAGTATAATAAATATTTAGAAATATTTCGAAGCTAATAATTATTTATATTGTTTAAACAATAATAATGACATATACAGGAAAAAAAATGTTTTTTCGCTATATTTATAGAAAAGTGAGTTGTTTTTATTGAAAATTTAGTATAAGAAATATTTTGTAAATATAATTATTTGTTCTTGATTATTATTTATTGAAACATTATTGAAAAATATTCACAGAAAAATATAATGTTCCATCTTTTATAAATTTAGATATGATAGGAAGATATGGAATTGATGTATTAAGAAACGAAGAATTTTTTTTATTATTTAAGTATACAGTGTGTCCCACTTTTCACGGTAACACCTACATAGCTCAGTTATTGGTCATCCAATTTCTACCAAATTTGGATCTTTACCAAAGATCTTTAATATTTCTTTTTTGAGTAAGACAAAACTTATTTCAGTCAGTGGCGTGCATTTTTATTAAGAAAAAAAGGGTCGATTTTTCGAGAAATCATATTAAGCATTTTTTTGTTGAAGAACTAATGCAATATTATTGATCAGCATGCTGTAAAACCACTATATCCAGAATTTAACAACATTTTGATTTTTGGTTTTCGAATCACGATCCACTTAAAATTACTTATTTTAAATATTAAATAATCAATAAATTGGTAACGAAATTTTTTTCGAAAAAAAGTCATTCTTCATTTTCTCTTTAAATTCACTTTTTCCACTATCCCATATTATCGAAACTTTCAAATTTCGAAGGCCACGAATTTTCATTGAAAAATTTTGGGTAATCAGACCTGTAAATTATTCGGGCTATAAGGATTACCGAATTTGAAGGTATTGATGATATAGGGTGGTAGAAGAAATGAATTTAAAGAGAAAATAAAGAATGACTTTCTTTCGAAAAAAGATTCGTTATCAATTTATTGATTATTTAATGTTTAAAATAGGCAATTTCAAGTGGGCCGTAATTCGAAAACCAAAAATCAAAATGTTGTTAAATTCTGAATATAAGGGTTCCACAGCATGCCGATCAATAATAATTCGTTTTTCAACAAAAAAATGCCTAATATGATTTCTCGAGGTAGTTTTCGCCCTCTTAGGGCACATCTAATCCTTTTTAATATTTGAAGTTGATCCCCATCAGTTTAGAATCCGCAAAAAAAAAATTCCAAGCCGCTATATAGTCCAGTCGAATTAGACATCATAAAAAATTTTGCGTACTGCGGACTTTTTTTTGTGGAAGTTGTTTAAGAGGGCATAATAAGCAAGCACAGAAAACTACACCCTGCGACACCATGTGCGTCCCCTATTTTAGGGGTTGAAACTTTGAAATTTTACTTATGTGTCCATATCTGTTTCCCTATTGCCCGTAGATTCATCCCTCCTCTATACAACATATATATTACACATTTGCCTTAGGATAAACGGTTTTGGCTGTACGAGGCCGGAAAGGTCGCGCTGTCCGAATTTGGGGGTCTTCTGTACAGGACAAACGGCTATTCTTTCCAATCTACAATACTACACATACTAATGCCCTTAAGGAGGGATGATGATTTGTGAAAAAGCTTTCATGAATACCGCGCGGTTTTCATGATACGGGATGTTGAAATTTTGAAAACCCCCTTTTTAAAAAAAAAGGAACCTGCTTTTTTTCGCCCATTTTTTTTTCATGTATGTGCGACCCTAATATAAGAAAATTTACGTTGGTTTCATTTTAATACATTCGTTGGTTTAGGAGCTAGACAGCAAAATATGCCAAAAATGGCTATTTTGGTATTGTTGCATTAAAAAAACCAAAACCAGTATAATTCTGGTAAGTGTTTTTGTTTATCCTAAAAGTCCAATTCATTGCGCATAGAAAATGTGTTTTCGTATTTAAGTAGGATCAACACCTATTGTGTAATAACGATTTATGTCATGTGTTCTCCAGTCTCCTTTTTCCAAATTTTTTTGCGGCCTTATGGTTCATAGTATGGCAGAAAGCATTATACACGTGGATAGGGCACATAATAGGGTGTTAGAATGGGTCTCTTGTTAAAATGCGATAGGACGTACCGTTTTCGAGTAAAACGCACTTGTTTGGTTATGTTTGCCTTGAGTTTTTATTGTGTTCTGAATTGTGATCTGATAAATAAATTCTACATTTTGGTGTTTTCTTTCTTAGGAGTTTGTTTTTTTAAACCATTTTTCGATGAAATGGACATATATAATAACTGTTTCTCGAGGAAGGTAAAATTACTGTGGATTTTGTTATAGACACAAAATAAGTTGCAATGATGATTTCAGACAAGCGTGAACCCTTCATTTTTTCTTTAGCAATGTCCCTAATAAACAAAAAAGGCAAGAAGCGACACATAGTTGTATTTTTTCGTAGTCAGCGGTGAGTATTTACTAGTCAGTCGATGAAAAGTGTAATCGTGCCCTGTCCACGTGTATATTACTTTCTGCCCTACTATGAACCATAAGGCCACAAAAAAAAATTGTGAAAAGGGAGACTGGAGAACACATGACATAAATCGTTATTACACAATAAGTGTTGATCCTATTTAAATACAAAAACACATTTTCTATGCTCAGTGAATTGAACTTTTAGGATAAACAAAAACATTTATCAGAATTATACTGGTTTTGGTTTTTTTAATGCAAAAATATCAAAATAGCCATTTTTTGCTGTCTAACTCCTAAACCAATGAATGTATTAAAATGAAACCAACGTAAATTTTCTTATATTAGAGTCGTACATACATGAAAAAAAAAATGAGCGAAAAATGTAGGTTCACTTTTTTTTTAAAAAAAGGGTTTTCAAAATTTCAACATCCCGTATCATGATAACCGCGCGGTATTCATGAAAGTTTTTTCACAAATCATCATCCCTCCTTAAGGACATTAGCATGTGTAGTATTGTAGATTGGAAAGAATAGCCGTTTGTCCTGTACAGAAGACCCCCAAATTCGGACAGCGCGACCTTTCCGGCCTCGTACAGCCAAAACCGTTTGTCCTACGGCAAATGTGTAATATATATATTATGTAGAGGAGGGATGAATCTTCAAAAAGTGTAACTTGGTAAAGAGCCCTACGGGACACATAAGTAAAATTTCAAAGTTTTCTGTGCTTGCTTATTATGCCCTCTTAAACAACTTCCACAAAAAAAGTCCGCAGTACGCAAAATTTTTTATTATGTCTAATTCGACTGGAGTAATAGAATTAAGTCCGAAGTTTGAGTACTTTTTGACACCAAGTGACTGTACTATCTGTTACAGACTTCCAGCTTTACTGTTTGGTACTAAACTAACTTTCAAATATTTTTTCTTTCTAATTCCCTAGATGGCTAACGTACGCGCCAGTACCCCCGGGACGGCTAGAAGTAGCCGATCTCCAACGCCGGCTAGTGATATCACGCATTTCGAGAGGCAGAGGATGTCATTGCCCCCAAATATATATCAGGGAATGCCTTACGTCGTACCATGTAAGTCTCCATTAAAGCGGCGTAAGAGTTGATAACTATTTGTTGCCGTATTTGTTGCAGCGGACCCCAGACTAATTTCTGGCAGAGGTCAACAAATTTTTAGACCATCCGCTCCAGTGAACAAGCCGAATTTCAATCAAGGATCTGATACTCGATCTCACAAAGGCCGCAAGTCAAAGTAAGTTCCAAAGAAATTAAAGTCTTCGCGGGTTTCGTTAACAAAGTTGGCATCATCGGGAGATAATTGATGCTAAATTGGTTGACAAAATGCGTATTGAGTATGGTAATCAGTGATTCCTTAATCTAATTTGCTTTTTTGTACACCATTTCTTAATTCTAAATAGCTATTCTGAATAAATAAACAATCCTCAATGGTGTCAGTCACTTTATTAATAGTTAGAAAAAATGAAAGGCTACTGTGTACTGGGTACTGTGGTACTCCCGAAGTAGCAAAAACTCTGTTCATGATCTAACCCATTCTATTCAACAAATTGAAATTATTTAAAGGTGCCCACTTTTATATTAGTATTAACTTGTTTTTGCTTTTTTTTTTTGTAAATCATATTGGACGTGGATATTTTTCATCAAAATATTTTCCTATATAATAATAGTACAGGCGAGTTAGCATTCGTAGGCGAAAAAACTAAAATTAATTTTTATTTTCATAGATTTGTTGTAATTGTTCTTGCTAAACAGCCCACAAAAAATCTTCACCGCTGACCTGTGCTGAGTCCGCCATTTTCACAAAGTGGTGGTTTTTTGGATGAACCTGCTTTTATATACCCAGTCATTGTAAATTATTCAACCCTCGCGAACTTTTTTCCCTGTCGTGCTATATTGAAAAACCAAAATGAATTCGTTCGCTGTTATCTCTAGTATTTGACTGATTATTTTTTTTTATTTTTTCAAATAAACAGATTTGTGGAAGGGGGAAAAACAATTTTAATAGGGTCATTTAGTGATATGGCAGTTTCCTACTTTTTCCTCGTCATTTTAAAGTATAACAAACCAATAGCCTCAGAAAAAAAATTTCAGCTGAATTGAATCAATAGCCACAGAGATATTCGCATTTGAATAGAAACACGCTCGGCCGGCCAACAGTCCGTAGAGTGACGTCACTTGGCGTGCGCCGATACCTATATTAGAGCAGCGATTTCGTAAGTCTATCGTGTCGTTTTTTTTTTGGCGTAGAACCAGGTCAAACATGTTAGGTTTCTTTGAGAATGTCACTGGGCATATGAAATTATATTTTACGACATTTTTTTGTGGTCTCGAACTTTTTAAATCAATAAAAAGTGAAAAAAATGTATTTTTAAATAAAATTGTTTTTTTTTTTTTGTTTCCACCATATCTTTAAAACTATTAAAGGTACCGAAATTTGTTTTGTGTCAAATTAAAGCACACACTGTAGCGTTTTTACCAATATAAACGGTTTGGGCACAATTCGCACTTTCATTTCTCTAAAAATCGGATGAACTAAAAATATATATTTTATATTTTGAAATCTTCACCAATCGATAAACTTTTTTATTTTTGGAAATATTTACATACATGCAGCGAAGAAAATAAAGCCTAATAATCACAAAAGTTTTTGAAACAATATATTTTTTCCTAAAATGTACCGTGTGGCAACAGCGATTTTTTTTATCAGCCCTAAATGCGACATTGGGACGCAATTAATACACCACGCATGCAGGGTTGGTCAGATTAGTCGCGTAGAAGTGGCGGTTGTCGAAAATCATTAAGTATTCATTGTTCGGATAAAAATTGTGACAATCGAAAATGTGCTTGTTTTAAGGAAGGCCTAAAATGTTGCAATGAGTGCAAATGTCGTTCCTGTAACAATATTATTAAAGATTTCGAGGCATAGATATGAACGAATTAGAATGCTATTAATGTAGGGCCTACATAAACTACATACTACATATTTATCTATCCAAATAGAAAATTTATTTCAACAATAAAACTCATTTTATGCGTACGTTTTTACTTTCATTCATTTAAAAATGTCTAATAAACTTACTAATTAGGTGGGTAGTTTCTAACACTGATTGATATTTCTAGATTAGGTATTTATATCTACCTACCTGTCTTTTTATTATTAAAAGGAGACTATTTTATATTTATTGTACAATTTCTTAATATTAACAACATATGATCAATACTACTGTACAATATATGAAATATTGAACAATAATATTGATCCCCTAGATGCTTTTGATCACTACTGATTTTGTATCTATTGATATAAGTTAAACTACTACATACACCGTCGGATCGTTGCAGTCGGCAGGCTTGCTACAGCGGAGCGCGCAAGAATATGACTTTGGCCCGTTAAAAAAAATCGCTGACTCAATACTATGAACGGGACATGAAAAATTTTTATCCTAAAAACTTTTTCAACTATTGGCTTCAATTTGTACGCAGCATGTATATACAAATTTTCATAAACAATTTTTTTTCTCGATTGTCTAAAATTACGCTACTGAAAATAACAAGTTTGAGTTTCCTATTATTTTTCTAACTTAAAAAAAAGTTAAATCGGGTTCACGTGGGACGTTGTTCGAAGAGCTATTGTGTCTACTTTAATCTAAAAAAAAAATAGCTTGATAGCACAAATATTTTCAGAGATATAGCGCTGGAGACGTTAAAAAACATTTCATTAAAAATCTATTTTTTTGAGTTTTTCCGAAATAAAAAAGTTCTCGACCACCAAAAAATGTAAAAAATGATTTCGTGTACACGATTATCTCACTAAAGAATCCCACTAAGTCTGGTTTGGTTCTATGCCGGTTTTTTTTTCGAAAACTAAGCGACTTTACTTTCAGATTTTACTCTACTAACTTGCATTCACAGACTTGTTCACTGGGCGGTTCAGCCATCTGACATCACAACTCGACTACATGGTTATCCCGAGCGTTTTTAAGCGCGCCGACTTTAATAATTTTCAGGCGTCAGTTAATTCTAATTTTTGGCATACTTACTATACTCACCAAGCTCTTTCAGAATATGTAATAATAAAAAATTGTTAAATGAGCCTATTCCGATGAAATTTGACTTTTTTTTATCACTAGCGCATTCCCCAAATTTGCAACTACAAACAATTTGTTTCTCCTTATACTAAACGCAGCTTCATGAAATTATTGTGGGATCACCACCAAATCATACCTTTGCCATTTGAGAAAGATTTCATATAATTGAGAAAAAATATCCGAAAATCGACCATTTTTCCAAGATGGCGGATTTAGCGCAGGTCGGAGCACTGAGGAATTTTCAGGGGTTGTTTAGGGAGACAATTACAACAATAGTGTGGAAGAAAAGTCATTAATAATTTCGTCGTCGAGGAATATAAAACAATTAATTCGTCTGGACTGTAATAACCCCAATAAACAGGCTTTTTTAATTGCATTTCCAGGGCCAACAAGCAGTCTGGTCTACCGCCAAGTGGGAAACAAGTCTAGATACATATAAAACTTAAATTATAAATACTATTGTAACAAAATATTTACAAAAAAATGTTATTTAAAAATAATATGTTTCACATCGATTTTGAGCTGCCCTGTTACAAAAAAAAAGTAAGGTAAGGAGTTCCTTTTAATTTTTAGACACCACTGTTATACTATTTATTTTGCTCTTTAAAACAAATGTATATTTTTTAAGACTTTTACTCTAAAAATTACCTTCATTTTTGTTTTTCTTTGTGATATTGACTTGAATAATAACGATGATGACTCT
Organism: Rutpela maculata; assembly: GCA_936432065.2. Lineage (NCBI taxonomy): Eukaryota > Metazoa > Arthropoda > Insecta > Coleoptera > Cerambycidae > Rutpela > Rutpela maculata. Next base: position 217,432,134 of record OW386287.2, read on the forward strand.
TTGTTTTTGGTATAAGTCTTAAAAACCCGTGTATAATTTACCGTATCTTTCTTAAGATATTAATGTCTGTAATATACTTTATATATTGTTATTTACATTGAAAAAAGCAAAATATTTTAACCTAAAACGGACATTGCTCAATTGTTTTATTCGTCACAATAGGCCAGCCTCCAGGCGTTTATTTGCACAAGGAAAAAAGGAGACGACTTTTTTTCTTAAAGCGGTAATTTTGGGGGGAAAACTAGTATAATTTGACTTTTCGGAAATAGGAAGTGAAAAATTCAGGAAAAGTATTAACTGTCAACTGTCTTTTTTCTGTTTTTATTTATAACCTACACCGGATAATTATATTCTGGAAAAAAACTTGAAAATCTGTAAAAGTCCTTGAAAAATTCTGAAATTTATTTATAGTCCAGTCAACGGAGCGCTAAAGTGACCAAAATCTCTAATTTGAGTGCTAATGAATGGATTGTGATAAAACCTTGTGCAATGTGTTTGTATGACGTTAATAAAAAAGTTAAAAAAAGATTAGAGTAGGAAATGATCGGAAAGGGTAGAAAACACCCCTTTTATCACGTAACTTGTAGAATTAGGTCAAAAATGGAAAAAAAAAAACGATATATTACCTTTTTTTTGGCCCAAAATAAGATGTTTTTACTCTTGTAAATTTTTTCGAGAAATGCATATTTTTCGAGATATGGCCACTCGAAAATTCCTAAAAGTGGGGGAAGGGAAATATAAAAATTGAAAAAAAAAAGCTGAAAAAGTTCAGGTGAATGTATCATTGAATTTTTTCAGATTTTTTTTTTCAACTTTTACATTTCCCCTTCCCCACTTTTATAAATTTTAGAGTAGCCATATCTCGAAAAATATGCATTTTTCGAAAAAATTCACAAGAGTAAAAACATCTTATTTTGGGCCAAAAAAGGTAAATATATTGGTTTTTTTTTTCATTTTTGACCTAGTTCTACAAATTACGGAACCCTTGATAAAAGGGGTGTTTTCTATCCCTTCCGATCATTTTCTACTCTAAATCTTTTTTTCAAATTTTTATTAACGTCATTACAAACATATTACACAAGGTTTCATCAAAATCCATTCATTAGCACTCAAATTAGAGGTGAAGCCCCCCCCCCCCCCCCTGTTGACTGGACTATTAGTAGGTACTTAACAGTCTTTTCATAGGCCTTGTGCTGGGCAGTAGACTGACGTTATTTCGTCGCCACTTTTTTGGTCAGACGATGACGATGATTTTTACCCGAGGGGGCAACCGCTGAGGGGAAATAGTGTACAAATCGGAGGAATTAGGAAGGAATTGAAGGTATTTCGGAAGGAATTATTAGGTATTAAGGGAATTGCAGGGGAATTTGGAGGAAATAAATATTATTACAAGGTATTAGAAGGGAATTAAGAGGAAATAAAAGGTATTCAGAGGGAATTAGAGCGTAAAAATATTGAAATGGAATGTTTATCTTGAAGAATTACATACCAATTCTTATATAAATGACGTCAGTGTTGTAAAAACATTAGCACAGAGATTAGCTCTAAAAATATCTAGTAAAGAAAAAATATTTAATTTGATTAAACTACCAATGATACTATGGACTTCTAGTTCAGTAATATAACTATTTATATCTGACAAAATTCATAAAGTTTTGAAAATTGGTAGAAATGTTAAGGATAGCATAAGAATTACTAAACCGAAAAGTTCCCACCCCTAAATAGTGTGCTTCATCCCCTAGGACGCCGTTTCCACCCCCATTTTGAGGTTTCCTAGATTATCTCGGGAACGGTGCACTTTTTGAACAATATATATTTTAAAATTCTCTATAAAAACCGTCTCTACACTTTTTTTCCTAAAATTAATAGTACCGTGGGAAATAAGGCGCACACATGAGGGTTGGTTCCGGTCAACACAATAAATTGTAATCTTTACTGTAATCTACTTTAAAGTTCAAAGCTTAACGCTAAAGCAGTAGCTGCTAAACTCCACCTAAAATTATAATAAATGTACCACTTCCACCCTCTCTAAAATAACGCGTTTTTTAAAGCGAAAATACTGTATATTGTACTTATTTCTACGCCACCCTTGAGGTAAAGTACTTGGCGTGTGGTGTCCCCTGTAGGCCGAATCCACTAATTATCAAAAGGTTACCTATATTAATTAATCTTCATCGTCTTCCATAGATTCGACATTCATGCATGCTTGTCCGTGGTAATCGTAACACATTGTGGAGCAACGTAAGCCTGCTCTTCTGCAACTGCACCTGTTTTCGCCCCCTAATTTGCATGAACAAGAAATTAGTGTTATAACAGATTCGGGAGCCGGTTCTTTTGTTGTCATAGTTCGGGTCAACTTTTTCCCATCCCCAATCAGTAGCTTCTAGCACAACGTTTTTCCATGTTTGAATTTGGTAAAAAACGCGATATGAGTGTTACCGAGCAGCAGCAGAAGTTGTTGGTAGTTTTGATAATATTACAGTATTGTTCGCTTTACCAATAAGTTTGTTAAAAGTCATGAATCTGTATACATCTAGACTTTTTCTGCGGAGGTAGAGTTGTATAAAGCTAGAACAAATCGCTCTCCTACGTCTACAATTTCTCCATGACTAGCTTTTTCATTATTAAAACTTTGCACGATGTCTTGTAATACTTCAGTAATATAACAGTTAAAATTGTAATATATTGGATAAAATTCATAAAGTTTCAAAAATTGCGTGCTTCATCCCCTAGAGGACGTCGTTTCCACCCCCATTTTGAGGTTTTGTAGATTATTTCTGGAACGGTGCATTTTTCCATAAAAAAACCTATATACAGAATTATTCCTTATAAAATTCTCTATAAAACACTTCTCCAAACTTTTTTCCTAATATAATCAAGCGCAGGTCATATAATTCGCTGAATATCCGTATGGCTATTTCCAAAGCTCTTTACGTGAAAAAAGTATAAATATCTATACACCACCACAATGTAAAAAAATTTCAATTTCTCCCACTACATCTCAGACGACCCAAGGTCACTGCATTATTTTAGAGCTTGCTGTAAACGCTGTTACTGTTCAGGGCTGCCAATGTGCGGAATTTTACGCAAAAACCGGGTATTTTAAACCCACTTTCGGGTAAAATCGAATCCGGAAGTCGGCTATTTTGATTCTTTACATTATGTAATTGGAAATTATATCCCATATCACTACACCAAATTTGAAAAAAATCCATTCGCCCATTCAAAAGTTACAACAGTGTCCCTATTGGCTGAGCGACCCGGTATAAAATATTCTCGCTTCATCAAAAATCGTGTTATTTTATAGGGGTGAGAGGAATTTATCATAATTTTAGGCGGACTTTAGTAGCTACTGCTTTTATGTTAAGCATTGAACTTTAAAGTAGTTTATAGTAAAGATTACAATTTATTGTGTTGACCGGAACCAACCCTTATGTGTGCGCCTTATTTTCCACGGTACTATTACTTTTAGGAAAAAAGTGTAGAGGTATTTTTATCAAAAAGTGCACCGTTCCCGAGATAATCTAGAAAATATTAAGGTATTAGGAGGAAATAAAGGTATTTGAGGAATTAGGGGAATTACAAGGAATTAAAGGGAAAATAAAGGGTATTTTTCTAGAATAGGTATTAGGTGTACAAAATTTCGCCAGCGGTTGCCCCCTCGTTTTTACCCCTGCAAAGCCGTAACAATGATGTGATTTATGTCACAACCCAAAGACGTAATCTTGTGACGTTGGATTGACGTCATTCAGTAACGTTATTTGACCACCTGTGTAAATGTATATTTAAGAAATAACCAAATTTGGCGCAGTAATATGTGAATCTTAAGGGCTCTAGAAAGTCCGATGTATGATGGGATACAGGATAAGCCGCCGTGTAAATAATAATAATAATAGTCGCTTTTTTGGCGAGGACTTCCCAACACTTAAACGACATTCTGTCATTTATCAATGTAAAATTTCAACAAATCATTAACATAAAATTAGGATAATTGAACGGGTATACAAAACGCGTGATTGGTGGTGATGTCATCAGTTGCTAACATAACCTCAAATTTTAAGTTTTTTAAGTTTATTTTCATTTTTATTGTTTGTATCCACACATTTAAAAATGCACGCAAGTGATGTTTCAATATTGTTGATTAATAAAAATGGGCTGTAAATTATAGATCGAATTTCCAACCTACAAAAAGCGCTTCATTTTCTTAGGACTAAAATATTTAACATGTCATTATCATTACATTGAACAAGATTTTAAGTGAAACTACGGGAACCAAGCGTACATTTTACTAATAGCGAAAAAAAAATATATTTTTGGGATTAATTGTTTACCATCAACGCTACCGATGACGTCATCAGCGCCTGTTGATGTGACGTAGTATTTTTGGAGGTAAATTTTTAATTCAAACTTAAAAATGCTTTTTTTATATTACTCGACTGGTAGTGGAAACTCAAGTATTACACCTTCACGTTCACACTCAAAATTTTTGAATTTGTGAAAACGCTGAAATAATAGGTACCAATCTCGGCTTTGACCTGACCATTTAAGGTCCATGCAAATATCTATTGGGCCAATCATATAAGGAAATAACTGGGAGAGTTTTTGAAATTTAGGGAGATGATTAATTTGACGTCTCGAATAGAATTTTAGATTTTCCGGGTCATGATGGCTATGCTTGCATTGGGGGGAAGTGGGAAAGGTTCTCCAAAACGGTTTCTTGACTGTAACTCAAGAACGTTTAGTGATATTAAAATAGGAGTTATTATGAAAAATGTGCCTCTTAAAATTCTGTCCAGAGAGATCTTATACAATTTTTTTGTAGAACTTACAGTATTCCCACTTAGAATATAACAAAATTTTTATTTTCGGAAAAAAATGTAATCAATGCAATTCACACTCGAAATGAAAGATTCAATGATATCGTATAATTTATGATATTTGTGAAATTATTTTTAGCAAAAAAAAATTCAAATTTTTTTATATTATAATGCATATACAGGGTATTCCTTGATTAAGATCGCAGTTAACGAAATGGAGACCATTTTTGGAATATCTTTTGCACATTTGGGGACTCATCTCTACTTATCTAAAATTTAATTTTGAATGTAATTTTAATTTTTTAAATCGCGTAGGCCATGGCAGTTAAGCCAAAACTATTTTCTTGTTTGGTAAAGTAGTAGGCGAGGTATCTTTTCAGTAAAATATACAGCAAAATGTCAATAAGGAAAGTTGTCCAGATTAAAAAGTTATACTTATATGCAAAATTTCAAGAAGAACCACCTACTTTCATTTTAATACTTTTTTTACTATATCTTCATTTGCTTAATTACCATGGCCTACGCGATTTTAAAAAAAACTAAAATAATGCCCAAAATTACATTTCAAATAAGTAGAGATGATTCCCCAAATGTGCAAAAGATATCCTAAGTTTGTGTCTGCTTCGCCTACTACGACCTTAGTCAAGGAATACCCTGTATATGTATTATTATACAAAAAAATTAAACATTTCTTCGCTAAATATAATTTTACAGGCATTATTATAAATTATATATCATTGGATGTTTCATTCATTTTGAGTGTGAATTGCATTGATTGCAGTTTTTTTCTCCCGAAAATAAAAATTTTGTGATATTCTAAGCGTATTTGTGGGAAAACTGTAAGTTCTACGAGAAAATTGTATAAGATCTTTTTTAGACAGAATTTTAAGAGGTATATTTTCCAAATAGTCCAATAGTTATAAAAATTTCCGTCACAAAAAATGTTATCTGAGATTTCCCTTCAGTAACTGTTAGTGAAGGGGTTATACATCACAAAACCACAAAACCACAAAAATCCGTTCTGGGGTGCCACGCAATCCTCCCAAAAAACCACCCTTTCGGTGAAAAGGGCCTTATTTTACTGATAACTCGTTAACCGTTGAAGATAGAAAAAAAATTGTTCATCGTAAAAAAGAAAGCTTGACTAATTTCCTAAAAAAAAGTCCTATTGTAATATTGTTGTATATGCCATGGTTTTCGAGAAAACCAATATTGAAAAAAATTCCAAAATTTGTATTTTTAATGCGCGCGAATTTTCGTTTATTTGAAATTTTTTGCGCGCGGCCTATAGAAAAAGTTGAATTGCTCGAAAACCATACAAGTTAGGAAGAAAAATCAAAATGGGTTTTAAAGGGGATATAAAATACTCTCTTGTGTTGCCATTTTTGATGGCTATTGATATTTATTAGTATATAAAAATAACAATATAATTTAGTTATATCTTAATTTTTTGCGTCTCTAACTATTCACAGGCCTATAAAAAATAACTGACTTTAATATAAGTTATAAATGCATTATCTTTTAGTTCAAGGTCGTACTTCAATCCAGAAAAAGTTAGGAATAAAAATATTCACATTTACAAATTTACCAGCATGTTGAAGTTAGCCAAATTTTGGCCAATTTTTTATTGCTTCCTAAAAATAATAAAAAAAGACGAAAAGAAAATTTAGCTCAAAACATTTTTTTTTTTAGCTTATATATCATATAACTATTATTTCTAATCATTTAATAGTTAAAAAATTGCATAAAAAAAATATCATAAAAAAATTGAATATGCAACCTTTTTGGATTTTTTTTTTAAATTAATCTAGCGTCCTTGTATTTTAATATTTTTTAATGTACCCGGTCTAAAAATAAAGGTAAGACTTCATATTAATTGATCATACCATTTAAAATTATACTATATTTCTCAGGAAAAAAATGCTATTGAAAGGGAAAGAATTTTAACGCACAGTGACGCTCCGTTTAGAATGGATGGAAAAGGCGCGCGCATCCCTGTGCATTGTATAGTATACTACAACCTACAACAAACAACTCAAATACAACAGTTGCAAGGAAATATTCTTCTGCTATGTGCATCGTTTTACAAATATTATTCTAATAAATTTTATTAAATTAAATTAGAATAGAATAGAATAGAATACTTTATTTGTCTTTGTGGCTACAGTATTTGTAGATAAGATATGTCATCATGTAAAAAAATTAAAAAAATAGAAATATAGTAAAATACAAAAGTTAAAACAACATACATACAGATTAAAAGGTACACTAATAACAAACACTTACAAAAGCTACATTAAATAAAATGGAATAAAAGAAAAAACACTGAAATGACTCTAAATTACAATTCTTCTCCAGTTTGTATCTTTAACACAAACTCCCCAATGGTGTAGAATGCTTTATTTGTTAAGTAATTTTTTAACTTTTTCTTAAAGTCTTGAGCAGGCAAGTCTCTGAGGTTTACAGGAAGTAAATTGAACATATGGAATCCTGCATAAAAGGGTGATTTTTCGTAAAAAGCATGGTGATGTTGATTTATATATATGTTATTTTTATGTCTTGTATTATGAGTGTGAATGTCAGCATATGATGGGAATTTATTTTTGTTTTCATAACTGTATATTAAAATTTTTAATATATAGATACATGCAATTGTTAATATTTTTTTCTTTTTAAAAATCTCTCTACAGGAGGTACGACTATCAAGGTTATATATTAGTCTAATAACTCGTTTTTGTAAAATGAACACTCTTTGTACATGGGCGGATCGACCCCACACAATAATGTTGTAACTAATAGCTGAGTAAAATAAAGCATAATATACTGGCAATAGAGAATCTGGATTAAGTTTATCTTTTAATTGTTTAATTGCAAAGTAGGCCTTATTTAATTTTTTTGAGAGAAATGTAATTTGTTCTTGCCATGTTAGCTGGTTGTCAACGATGGTTCCAAGAAATTTTGAATTAGATTCAAGTTTAATAGGTTTGTTGTCAAAAGTGAAATTAAAATTGTAGTTTTTTTTAAATTTGTTATGAAATTGAATCATGACTGTTTTTTCACTATTTATTATCAATCGATTTTTGTGACACCAATCATGGAACTGAGATAGAGTAGTTCTAACTTTGCTCTCTACTTCTTTTGGATCGTGATGTGAGATAACAACTGATGTATCATCAGCGTATAAGAAGACTTTACCTTCACTTAGGTGGTCGGGAAGGTCGTTAACGTACAATAGGAAGATTAATGGTCCAAGAACGCTCCCTTGTGGGGTACCAATGTCAATATTAACTATTAAACAAATCAAATTAGTGAAATTTCAAGTGAAAAATAACTGGATTTACAATAATTTTGTTTAATTATACAAATTTAAATACGTATTTATGTATGTCTGTCTGTCTGTCTGTCTGTCTGCCTGTCGGTCTGTAACTTTTTTTGCGCACGTTTTCTAAGCAACGGTTTGAGATATTGATTTGAAATTTGGTACAGATATGTACATGATGAGATATGGAACTAGTGAAAAATTGAAGGTTATAAAAATATCTTTCATTTTCTTACTTATTTTCTAAGATATGTCGACAATTATATAACGCATTTTCTAAAAATTCAATTTTTCTTATATTTTCAATATCGGTTTTCTCGAAAACTATGACGTATACAAAAAAATTACAGAAGGATTTTTTTTTAGGAAATCAGCCAAGCTTTCTTTTGATAATGAGCAATTTTTTTTATTTCTTCAGTGGTTAACGAGTTATCAGTAAAAAATGAGGCTTTTTTCACCGAATAGGTGGTTTTTTGGAGGGTTGCACGACACCCCCAGAACGTATAACCACTCCACTAATAGTTACTGAAGGAAAATCTCAGGTAACGTTTTTTGCGAGCTTCTGGTGTATTTTTTACTTTACCGACTGGACTACGGAAAATTTAAAGTTTTATTACGTCACATCTTAAATTTACAAAACTTCCCCAGTTTTTTCCGCCAACTCGTCACGTAACATATAATTTTACTGGGCTATATTTAGCATTCCTGAGAGTGAAATTTGAACTTTATAATTCGTATTGTTCGTTCATAAATTCATTAGAATATAAGATACCGAGTGATTGATCATTGTCAATGGTTTACAAGTGGCGTCTTCTAGGAATAATTCCTACAACAAACCACGTGGCATAGACTTTTTTCTTTTGGATTTTATTCTTTTTAATCCTGTACCCCGTAATTAGAGATTGAAAATGTTCTAGACTACTTATAATTGTTATACGATTATTAATAGTGTATATAGTATATAAAGGAGGTAGCAGGGGTTAATTATTATCACAGTTATTGTGCAATTAAGTGTTTACAGTGGGTAATTGATATTTAAAATTGTTATTCTAGCCTCCAAAAATAAATAAAAATTATAAGTAGTCTAGGATATTTTCAACAAATATTTTCAACCTAATTGTGGGGATGAAACAAAAATAATTAATGGAAATACAGAGCAGTGTATTTTATTGTCCAAAAAAAGTCAATTTTTTAGAACTTCCTTTTTTAGGTAGTATATATTTTTTGTATAATTGGAGGTATTTTTTACGCCTTCCAGGAGATATAAATAGTTTTTAGCTGTATCAAAATTTCTTACCCTTGAAATTTAAGCTCTTGGGGATCTAAACAGTGTATTTATACACTACCAGAATTTTGATAAGCATAATGCAAGAAAGTTCTCGGAAAAAATGCACCAGCTATTAATGTGTAAAGTTATTAGAGAAAAACTGAAAAAAGACCACCGTTGACGTTTGATTTTGAAAAGTCGAAATATCGTTTTTTCATTGTTACCGAATTCTGTTTCACCCTGTATGCTGGCCTACAGTTTGCCGCACAATATTTTTATACAAAGCGTATAAGGCGAAAGGTATGAGTTTTTAAAAACACAAAACTTTTAATTATTTCGGCTTTTTACGCATCATTATCTCTTACCTTTCAAAAACGTGTGAAATAAATCTTTTCATCGGACCGGACCTGTGAATACATAAAAGACAATCTATTTTTGTTGTAAAACGTTGTATATGTGTAAACCGAAAAAGGGTCCATTTTTAGCTGTTCATATTTCTCGTATGAGTGTTTTCCCTGAAATGTGTTCAACTAAAAAGTAATTTTTTTATGAACGAGGAGGTGAAAAATGCCCTGCCGTTAGGTGTCGTGGATTTTCAATACCTGTTTTTTTATTTGTAGTAAGTAAATGTGTTAAATTAAATTTCACTCTCCAACTATATTCTCGTCACCTCCTCGTGTGGTACCACTCTGTTATTTGTAAACTGTATTAACTTTATTGAAATTTTATGAAAACTGTTACATGGTTTCGTTCAAGAGGTCAACAATTATAAATTTACAGCAGAACTTTGTGAGTTTTTGTTTGTATGTTTGTTATTTTGTATAAAAGATTTTGATATGACAGTCTTCGAAAATTAGAAAAATACCGAAAATCTTTTTCATGAATTTGATATGTCATATTTTGAAACGGTCTCACCGTTCAACAATCCATCCATTCGAAATTACCTTTCCAAAATTTTACACAGTTTAAACATTGTAATTCTTGATGTCAATTACAATAATAACGCTGTTTTGTGAAAAGATGTACTTAATTTTGTATAATTCTCTCTTTCTCTGTCCTTCTTTTTCTGGATAACGTGGTATTTTTTATTCTGTGTAAAAAATACCATGTTTCACTGTCAATATATTTTTTTTTCGAGTAGTATTATCTTTATGATTAATGATACATTTCCCTTTTTTCCAAATATAGGTATTTATTTATATTTGTATTTTATTTATTTTTTGTTCTAACGTGCCTCAATCTTGTAAAATAAATTTATTTCATAAAACGTTACTGTTTTATTTCATTAGAATTAGGTAATTTTTTAATATAGTGTACCAAGAAATATTTGAGCCTATAGAAAAATTGCAAAAACAAAACTATTATAGTATGCCACAATTACCGTCAAGGAAACTGTAACTGTATTAAGGTAGGTTATATACAGGGGCGGCTTAAGGGCCGGGCAACCCGGGCGGCCGTCCGGGGCGCCGGCTCTGGGGGGCGCCAAATTGAGGCGAAAGTTTGTCTTAATTTTCTTTATTGTACCCTTTTTAATTTAACACGCCATCGAAAGCTTCAATTTGACTATGAGTCACATGGCGAACCTGCTGTGGATCTTAAAAAGGCATTCAGAACAACTTTTTTCCACGTATTAGACTATGCCATCATGTTATTGAATGAATGATTTGTCCAACCACATTCATAATGACATCCCAGGTAGCAAAGGCACGTGAAAATGACGTGAAAAAATGGTCAGGAGTGACGAAAAATGACGAGTTAGATGACGTAAATGAAACGTGAAAATGACTTCCTAATGTCTCAGACGAATGACGTCTTTTTCAGGTTATATTTGGTAATCCCCCCACAGGTTTTTAGTAATAGGAACATATAAAACTACATACTAGTTAGTAATCTACTTGATAAAAATAAAATAATTAATGCATAAATAAGTTTTGTCCTAATGAATTTGTTTGTTAGCCATCCGTAATTTTATTTACATTAACATATCTAATATTGTTTACCATCACTCCAACTTTTTCTCACAAGGGTTGCCTGCAAATTATAATGTTTACTAAGTTATTAAATTCATTTTTACTTACCTTTACCAATTGCGGTCCGTAGGATTCAAACCTACATGTCTCCCGTTGTCCGTATTACAGTACTGACGCTTCAACAACAACAACAAAACAAATTTATTACGTGTTTAACGAACATAAATGCGCCTCGCCGGATCCCGGCCCGGAGCCAGCCCAACAATCACGGCGTGCATCGTCGTGGTAAATGTGGGGCTGGGCAGGGCGGCGGCTCCGGTTCGGCTTAACGGTAATTAAATTGGGAATAGAAATAGAAACTCCTGTCTGCCACAGGCAGACTTAAGAACTAATTGAAAATGAAAAAACATGTGCCCACATGGGCCTAAAACTAATTAAAATACACTATAAATAACTAAAAACTCTTCAACCAACTGAGCTAGCTTGGCGACCGCTATTTCGGATGCTAAAAGCAATATTTATGGTTGTGAATGAAGTCTTTATTATATGAAATTGAATTTCTTGCCTTATTTAAAATATATGAAAATCTTTCAGGTTCTCGCTTCGAGTTACTAGTATTTTTATTTATTTATAATTATTAAGAAGAACTTATTTAATTTAATTAAACTGTCACCAGTGTCACCTGAGAAGTACAAGTAGCTGTTGAACAATATGTAATTATTTCATTAATTAGTATTAGTGGCGGTTCGTTAAAAAAAATATATTTTCCCCAGATCTCGAAATTGAAGAGCAGAGAGGGAGAAATCCGAAAAAAAAATTTTTCTTATCTCAAATTTGATGAGCGGTGGAGGGGAAGTCAGGAGTCAACTATTTTAAGAATTAAAGTTTTAAGTTGAGGTACTTATACAAACCTAGGAAGCGTGTTGGAGAAAAAACGGTAAAGGTGTAATATCATCTACAACATAAATAGAATATTTAATGGTCTAAAACAGACCTAAAATTGAAAAAACCAATAAGCAATTATTACCTTAAAAAAAAACAACTAAAATTTTTTTCGCAATAAAAAAAAACGGAATGAGCAGGGGCCGAACCGCCGACCTCATGACTCGGAAGACGACGCCTTAAGCACGCGGCCACCAACCTTTCTGATACTACTTACCTAAAGACTTTATAGTTGGAACACGCCGCAACGGATAGATTTTGCTTTTTAATGCATTTTAATCTAATTCTATTATTAAAAGAATAGATAGAAATATAATTTAAACAAATAAACTGCCGAATCTTTGCAAACTCTTTCGAATATAAATTATTTTGGATAATGTTAAAAAACATTATGTATATCCTCGAATAAAAACGCCAATACTTATCCCTCACAACACGGTTTATTTTTTTTTAAACTTTACACTCTGCTTACGATAACAAAATGCCATTGGCGAGTTTTAAAGTTTGTAATCTGATAAAATATAAATAAATTTAACACCGAAAAAAGACGACAATATGACGTGATGTGTAGCACGTCATTTTAATGTCATTTATAAGACGTCATTCTGTCGTCGATTTTTAATGCCCTGACGTCTTTTTGACCAAAATCACCAGATTTTGACTTCATTATAACGTACCCTTGCTACCTGCGATGTTTGGTTTTATGTACAATATTGAAAGTCGTAAAAAAATGTTCAGACTGTCTGTCAGCACTAAATGACGGAAGCCATTGTGTCAAGAACCTTTAGTTCTACTTTCTTTATTTGCTGACAATGGTATAAATGACCCATTGGATGTATTAAAGTACATCACTCAACAGCCTCAGTGAAAACATTTCAAACGTAACAGTGGAGCTACGAATACTACTATCGTTTCCTGTGTGGGAGATAGAAGCTTCTCAAAACTAAAGCTTAGTATAAGTCTAGTTGAAATCAACCATGTCACAGAGGACGGTTTAGTAGGACTAGCAATGATGGCAATCGAATATGACGTCCTTCAAGAGATTTACACGGAGTTGATTATTAAGACTATGCAGAAAAGAAGGCCCACAAAGTGCACTTTTCATAAACTAATAACTAATGTTCGTATACTATAAATTTTGTAGTAGGTACTTAGTTGATCAGTTATAGACATAGGCCAAATAATACACGGTTAACTAATTATTTAATCATGCAATTTTTCGGACTAACATCCACACCTGCTTCGCTACATTTTAAATACGCTCAGGAGAAGAATATACTGATTTTAATGAGCTTTAGCTTTGACAACTTACCGACAGTAAAAGTCAGGCTATTTAGAAAAAGAGGTTATTATATACACGTTTCTCTTACTCCATGTGTTAAGTTAAAAAGTAGTGACCGCAGTGCACTTCATTATGTAGTACGTCCGTGAAATCCCCACGGTTATCTCACGGGGGCGCCAAAAAGTGATCTCGCCCGGGTGGAAAATTTACCTTGAGCCGCCCCTGGTTATATAGTGGCAAAGACATTGTTGGAGGTGCCAGGGGGGTCATCAAAAGCCTGCTGCATTTCTGACTTGTTGACCATTGTCAGTACGGACTACGTAAGCAGTGTTGCCAGGTAAAAATTTTAAAAGTTATCAGATGACGCTTTGAAAAATTACTAGATTTGACTATTTCCTTAGATTTGAAATTAGAGGGGAGGGAGTTAAAATTCTTTTTGTTGGATTTTAATGTATGAAAAAAATTTTTTTTTACAAAACTCAGACTTGTATTCTGTAGGACATGTAATTTTTTGAGACTGTTACATTAAATATTAACAATTAACAGCACACCAAAACATATAAAAAGCTAGGAAACGATTGGTTCACTAATATAGTAATAATAATGTTAACTTTATATAAATAATTTGTTATTGTTAATTTTTTTTGTATATAAAGTAGGTTACACACATACATCCTGTTTCTTATATGTGATTTTATTTTTTGTCTAATTTCTGTGGTGTGGTATTTTTTTAAGTTTCAATACGGTTAATTTTTTCAATTATTTTATTTTACCCTTTTAAATACAGTAATCATATTGCTGAAAATCCAAAAATTGCTGTAAGCCTTATAACTAAAAAAACAAACCATCAAGAATATTCAGTGGGTGACTCTTAAAATGTTATAAAAAATAACGGACTGAAAAGATGGGGGTAAAAATGAGACAGACAGGTAACGGGGTAAATAAAAGACGTGATATCCAACCCAGATTGAAATTAATTAAACTTAATTTTTTATTCAAGTTTGTTTTCTACATTCAGAACTGTTTTTTGTTATCAGTCAGATCCTATGCCTACTATACTGTTAACGCGGGAAAAAATATTATTCAGTAAACTCTTTAATTCACTTTTAAAAAATTTTTGAACGTACCTTAGTACTTTTTGGGGATTTTATAGTTTCTCTATTTGCATTGTCCGTATTTGGCAGACGTCAACTAGAAGTGTCATGCTTCACATTTCAGCTTCCTAATTTAGGAGAAGCTAGCCCTTCTGCAAGCCCCTTCTTGTTTAGTAAAAAATCTGAATAAATTATACATACAAGAAAAAACCCTCCTCTGTCTTATTTTCGCACTTCCATTTTAGCCTGATAAAATGGTGTTCAAAAGTGCCTGTTTCGTAACATGAGTTCGGTAGATGGTTTCTCAACAGAATTATATTAGTACGGGAGGCACTTTTATCAGTTGATTAATATTCAATAATCAGCCAAATGAGCGTCAGTCGCCGCACCCGCGGTGGAGCTAGAGGTGACAGCATGTTAAAGTTAAAAAAAAAATTATGCTACGAGTATTTTCATACTCGAAAAACCAACCTAACTTGAACAACTACCCTTATGTTCATATATACAGCTTTGTAAAACTTTTAATATCACTGATACAATAAAAAAAAATATTTCGCGAGCAGGATTTGAACCCGAGATGTCCGTACCCTGAAAAAATAGTGTCAGTCGTCTTACCCACTCCGCTATCTGGCGACTGAGGCTGGTTTGTAAGAACATAATATGACATGTAGACATACGTGGTGATTTATTTATTTTATTTTTTTTAAATAATAATAACAATTGGAATGAATTATAGTTTATGTACTTTTATGGTACAGCTCTTATGAGCATTTTCTTTCTTTTTGTTGTTTTCCATAGAACTTATAGATTTCGAGATATTCAAAGAAACCGATTTTTTAACAACTTTAACATGCTCTCACCATTAGCTCCACCGCTATCAGAGCAGCTGACGTTCAGATTGCGGATGTATTAGAGGAAAACTATTATTGTTATGATTTTCAGTCGGTATGAAATGACTTGTTCAAATCAGCGCTGCCTCCCGTACTATATGTTTTTTGGGGTGCTGAACGCGAATCTGAAGTTTGCTGCCTAGTAGCAGTACAGGCTCAGGTCGAAAAACGCAAAAAACCTCGAAGTTTTAGGAGTTTTTCCGGTTTTCCGCTCATATCTTGCAAACGACGCGTCGTACGGAAAATATTACTGTATTCAAAGTCGAAGACCATTATATTCTGCGTTGAATGACCTCCCTAACTTCCAAATTAGATCGATTTATAAGGTCGCTGACAATATAGTCACCTGGAAAAAAGAGCAAGTAAGTTGTAGTGTGTAGATGCGATATATAGAAAATACCTGATAGCAATGTCCATTTTATTTTACTCTACAGTAATATTTTCCTTACGACGCGTCGTTTGCAAGGTACGAGCGGAAAACCGGAAAAACTCCTTGCGTTTTTCGACCTGAGCGGGTACTGCTACGAGGCAGCAAACTTCAGATTCGTATTCAGGACCCTAAAAAACATAATTACGTTTAGAAACCTTCTACCAGACTCATGTTACGAGTGTTTTTTAATCTAATTTGATCAGGGCCTGATCAAATGGTGTTCAAAAGTACCTGCCTCGTAACATGAGTCCTGTAGAAGGTTTCTCAACGGAATTATATGTTTTTTGGGGTGCTGAGCACGAATCTGAAGTTTGCTGCCTCGTAGCAGTACCGGCTCAGGTCGAAAAACGCAAAAAACCTCGAAATTTTCGGAGTTTTTCCGATTTTCTGCTCATATCTTGTAAACGGCACGTCGTACGAAAAATATTACTGTAGAATAAAATAAAATGGACCTATCAGGTATTTTCTATACATCGCATCTTCACACTACAACTTGCTCTTTTTTCTGCTCTTTTTTTCAGCTGACTATATTGTCAGTGACCTTATAAATCGGTCTAATTTGGAAGTTAGGGAGGTCATTCGGCGCGAATTTAATGCTCTTCAATTTTGAATACAATAATATTTTCCGTACGACGCGTCGTTTGCAAGATATGAGCGGAAAACCGGAAAAACTCCGATAATTTCGAGGTTTCTTGCGTTTTTCGACCTGAGCCGGTACTGCTACGAGGCAGCAAACTTCAGATTCGTGTTCAGCACCCAAAAAAACATTTAATTCCGTTGAGAAACCTTCTACCGGACTCATGTTACCGAAAAACTACCATTTGATCAGGCTATTTGTACGTCAAGAATGGGAATAAATCACGTGTCTTTCATTTGCCCTCCACTGTCTTTTTTTTACCACACTTGGAGGGTAAAAATGAGACACACTGTTTATTTTTGTTTATCAATTGACGATTTGCACGAAAGAAAGTTTGGTAAAAAGTGTCTAGATTGGTATCATTGTAATTCACTGCACATGTTGACCAACTCGTCTAATTGACGATTTGCACGAAAGAAAGTTTGGTAAAAAGTGTCATGGCGCACAGTTTAAACATGTTGAACAACTCATCTAATTTTCAAACTTTGCAACAATTAAATACCTATAATATAATAATCATAACATTGTTTTCATTATCTTTAATGTTAAACCTGCTTCCATTGAATATAAATAGTCTTTATTAGGTTGTTTCGTAGTCTACAATATTTAAAAAATGTCGAATTATGCAATTTGTCAAACACTGTTTCCAACTCTCAGTTTATAGAAGAGTTGGCAGCAGTGATTGACAAATTGCATAATTTGACATTTTTTAAATATTGTAGACTACGAAACAACCTAATAAAGATGATTTATATTCAGTGGAAGTAGGTTTAACATTAAAGATAATGAAAACAATGTTATGATTATTATATTGTAGGTATTTAATTGTTGCAAAGTTTGGAAATTAGACGAGTTGGTCAACATGTGCAGTGAATTACAGTGATACCAATCTCGACACTTTTTACCAAACTTTCTTTCATGCAAATCGTCAATTTCCAAACTTTGCAACAATTAAATACCTATAATATAATAATCATAACATTGTTTTCATTATCTTTAATGTTAAACCTACTTCCATTGAATATAAATCATATTTATTAGGTTGTTTCGTAATCTACAATATTTAAAAAATGTCGCGATGTCGAACACTGTTTCCAACTCTCAGTTTAGAAGAGTTGGCAGCAGTGATTGACAAATTGCATCATTCGACATTTTTTTAAATATTGTACACTACCAAACAACCTAATAGAGATGATTTATATTCAATGGAAGAAGGTTTAACATTAAAGATAATGAAAATAATGTTTTGATTATTATACTATAGGTATTTAAATGTTGCAATGTTTGGAAATTAGACGAGTTGGTCAACATGTGCAGTGAATTACAGTGATACCAATCTAGACACTTTTTACCAAACTTTCTTTCGTGCAAATCGTCAATTGACGATTTGCACGAAAGAAAGTTCAGTAAAAAGTGTCATGGCGCACAGTATAATGGTATCACTGTAATTCACTGCACATGTTGACCAACTCGTCTAATTTCCAAACTTTGCAACAATTAAATACCTATAATATAATAATCATAACATCGTTTTCACTATCTTTAATGTTAAACCTGCTTCCATTGAATATAAATAGTCTTTATTAGGTTGTTTCGTAGTCTACAATATTTAAAAAATGTCGAATTATGCAATTTGTCAAATACTGTTTCCAACTCTCAGTTTACTAGAAGAGTTGGCAGCAGTGATTGACAAATTGCATAATTTGACATTTTTTAAATATTGTAGACTACGAAACAACCTAATAAAAATGATTTATATTCAGTGGAAGTAGGTTTAACATTAAAGATAATGAAAACAATGTTATGATTATTATATTATAGGTATTTAATTGTTGCAAAGTTTGGAAATTAGACGAGTTGGTCAACATGTGTAGTTAATTACAGTGATACCATTATACTGTGCGCCATGACACTTTTTACCAAACTTTCTTTCATGCAAATCGTCAATTGACGATTTGCACGAAAGAAAGTTCAGTTTTGGAAACAAACATCTTTAAACGCGTAAACGCGAGTCAAAAACTGATGCAAAAATGGGGTGAAAATTAATGAAAAGTCTGAAAGCGAAATATGTCATTTTTGAACCTCATAGGTTGTACTTATAATGAGCTATTCAGACGTTTTCATCAATTTCAACCCCATTTTACCAACATTTGAAAAACAAAATTATTTTTGTCAACCCTTATATCTCAAAATCGGCACATGAAAAACATCTGAAATTATTTTTCCGACATTATTGACGTCGAATAGAACAAGTACCTAAAGTTTCGTCCGTAACAACAAAAAAATTTTTTTTGAAATTTTAAAAAAATTCCCCCCAAAAAACGTCCCGTAGTTTTCGTCTGAAATTTTGGTGGGGGGATGTGGAGTTGATGTACTTTCATAATCAGTGGCGGTCCTACGGGGGGGGGGGAGATTGGCTTGGTGTTTCTTCAATAATATGACAATCAAATATTAAACATCTGAAAATTTTATTTTTTTTTAAGTATGTGAAACTAAAACTAATTAGTGACGATAAATACTATACGTACTGTCTATGTATAATAATTGTGGATGTTGTGGGTTGTGGGTAGCGGGTATAATATCAACATGATCTTATTATACTCTTCGCAAAAACGAAGAGTATATTGTATTTGATCGGCACATTTCTAAATCAGTAAATATCGCTCGTAGAGAAAAAATTTTTATATCGTTATGTTGGTGAACGAATTCTGAACAATTTTCAAAATGTCCGTCTGTCCGTCCGTCACGTTTCTTGTAAGCACGATAACTCAAGAAAGAAAAATCCGATTGTATTGAAATTTGGAGAGTAACTTAGTGTTAGCTAGAGGAAGAACCCTATTGTTTTTTAACAAAATAGATTGGTAAATAAAAAAGTTATTAGTAATTTAAAATTTAAAAAAATATTTTTTACATTTTTTTATGGTTTGTAATAAATAGAAACCTTGCGAAATGTTATTTCCTATCACTATTTTTTTTTTAATACATTTTACTAATGTGTGTTTCCTAATAATCACAATAGATTTTCTAATGGTATATATTACACTCATTAACAATTTTAGTAATAAGAAATGGTGGTGTAGCGGCAAGAGTTTCGCAATCCAAGGGTCCCAAGGATCCCTCACATCGTGATTTTTTTTTTCGTATATTTTTTTTTTCACAACAAAGTTGGTATCACAAAATTTAGAATGTACAAAAATTAACAATATTTACAAGAAAAATGCGAAGAATGTGTAATAGAATGTGTAACAATTATATAAAAAGCTCAGTAAATTGGCGAAGAGTATAATGCTTCCACTAGTTTTATTTTACTTTTAGTGACCATTTAGTATGGCTACATAATATTTTTATAATCAATTTTGTCATATCATAGTACAGTACCTAGAGGTAAAAAATATGCAAAAATTCGGAATAATGTCATATTGAACGGATTTCGTTCATTTTTGGCAGTATAATAGTAAATGCTTCACAGAAAAGTCTCTGTATTCTGCGGGGGCTTGCTAATTTATAGGGGGTGGATACCACCCCTTCTCAGGGGTGGTATCCACCCCCTATAAGTGCCACCCCCTTCTCAGGGGGTGGCACTTAACAAATATATATATTTATTAGAGCTGAAAAAGAATCAAATTTTAAGAAGGTTCTATGCAATTTTTCACATAAATTGATAGTTTTTAAGTTGTAACGACTTCCAAATTGCGATTTTGGCTTTAAAAAAAAAGGTATTTCCAAACGGCTTTCGTCAAGTATCTCGAAAAGTATTGCTTTATCGAGAAATGTTACAGACCAATTACAGAAAGTACAAACTGGGAATGAATTAAGTATATATTTTTTTTATTGATGTAGGATTAATAATTTCGGAGATATTTAAGTTTATATTTGGCATTCAAGTGTTCATAAGATAATTATTGAGTGAGAGTTAAATATCTCAGAAACTATGACACCTACGTCAAGAATGCTAATAGGTTGAGTAATAGGTTATTAATTAAGCTTTCAACTGTTTTTTAATTTGTTTCTGTGGCATAAAGAACAAAGAAGTTATGACCGAAGCAATGTGCGTCTTTACATTTTTTTAGTAACAAAGTTGCCATTTTGTTACTGTCATTAGCCAGTAAATAAAAAAAAATAATAATTTCAAACACTGTTTCTCGTTAATATATAGCATGATGTAGATGCTCAAATTTTTTCGTTTGTATACGGCACTTGCTTTAGAAAAAAATACCCAGGCAGCAGAGTCACATCTATTTACGTAATTTTCACGTAGAAATTTGGTGACTTACGTCATCGACGTTGATCGACCAAAATTAAACGTGACATTTACGTCGCTATTTAGACCTTTATTAGACGTCATTTAATTTAGTGAAGTCGACGTGAATTTCACGTAGATAATTCTATAATAAAATATAATAAATATATTATATGATACTAAAAAACTATACTACAAAAGTGTTTTATTTGATGCTGAAGTTTATTTTACATAACTTGTGTGCACTGTATGATAAATAGAGCAGGAACAAAAATGTCAAAAACCTGGGTACCTATATATAATTATGTTTAATAATAAAATATTTCGCAGCGGTTGTCTCTGGTTTCCCAATGATGGATATAAATTATAAGACACAAAATGATAAAAATATTATTACATAATACAAAAAAAGTCGTTTATTGTTTTGTAACATATCCGGCTCGGCTCTCGGCTCAAGTCGGCTGACGTCGGTGTCACGCTTTACAATCAGACAATTCGGCCGACATGCGGGCATGCGCCATGATGCCATGCATTTGCCTTCTTTCTATTCACGCGGCCATGCACGATCAAGAAGTGTTGAATTTCTGTTAGTGTCACAATGTTGTTTGTGGTTATAGTGATTTCTGTTTAAATTATTTATCAGGTAGGTAACCAATTTTATTGTTTTGATTCATTATCAGTGATATATTTATTAAGTGATCTTTTATAACTAGTACATGTACAAGGTCATTTCGTTATTACTTTTTGTGGCGTGTCAAATGAAAATGGCTGCACATGATTTGCAAACTTGAGCAGGTCTCTCCGGTGTTTGCAATGTAAAATATGTCGTGGATCATTGACTGACAGTATACAAAAGGTTTGGCATTTCTATAAAAAACGTTAAATTTTAGAGCCTTTTAAAAAAGCGTTTCTAATCATTTATTTCAGTTGTAACATATTATTAAGGCATTTGTTAACTTATTTCATTTAGTAGAATATAATTTGCAATATAATTTAAAGTTTCTTAAAGGACCCCGTTCAGATCTTATATGGCAAGTGACCCCCGGTGAAATAGCCTGAATGTTTAATATGTTGCAGATTTCGACTTTCTGATCAAGAGCTCTCATGGACCCAACTCGATCCTACGACTAGTTTCCGAGATACAACTATAAATTCTTCCAAAATTCCGTATCTTGTCGAACTTTTAATTTATTGATTTTTTCTTTTTTAAATTCCATATTTTGCCTCTTTAACCTATCTAGTAATAAAAATATTGTAAGTGTAATTTGATTGTGTATTATTTATTTCCCAAGCATAACATTTCAGGTCTTTACTAGTGAAAAAGTTACGTCTCTAATACGACAAATCCGGCGTCGACGCGACGTCGCTAAAATACGTCGATGCGACGTCACTAAAATAAGTCGACCCGACGTCTCTAAAACACGTCGACTCGACGTCACTAAAATACGTCGACGCGACGTCTCTAAAACACGTCGTATGGATGTGACAAATACACGTGTTAAACACGTTGCAACGACGTCTTTTATTAGGTGGTATAAACGTAAACTGTCACGAAAAAATCACGTCAATTAGACGTAACATGCTGCCTGGGTAGTTTAAACTATAAAAGTGTTTTCGATAAAACTTATTTGTTTTATTTATATTTTATTTGGTTTTCAATGTTTTCATGAATAATGAATATATCTTATTTTAAATACACAATTTTTTTCCTTCTTCATTTTTTTTTTCGAGTTCGCCCCCCCCCCCACAATGAAATCCTGGGACCGACACTATTCATAATACCGCGGTTTCGTTCGTAACTACAATTTTTTTTTCGACTTCACAGTACCATACAAGATTGCACCATATTGTCTTAATTAACTTTGTTTATAACAGTCACAAAATATTACACAAAATAATCAATTTATAACAACTTTACACAAACGACAGAATAAACAAAGAATAAAATGGTGATACCGACTCTGGAAATTGCATCTAATTCAAGACTTACGCTTAGTGATGGGCGATATATCACGAACTGTGATTTAATCACTGATATTAAGAAATCACAGGTAACGACTGTTAGTAAAGGTTGCAGAAAAGCGTGACGTGATCACGACTTTTCTTCCGTATTTCGTTCGCTTGCCGTGGTTCAACCAAGACCAATATAATAATTAACGATTTCTCCCGTACGTCGTATTATAAAAGTCGTGATCACATCACGTTTTAAATTCACTGATATAAGAAAATCACAGTAACGATTTACGTTGTGATTGAAAAATCACGATATCGCCCATCACTACTTACGCTACAGAATCTATGGAAAAGAAATAAAACACAGAATTGCGTCAGCCTGGCATCGGCGCGTAACTCCCGTAGACAGCCGTTTGGTTCAAGCACAGACATTAATTTCTCTACTGCGTCGACGCATGGCTTATAGTTTTTGAATTCGTTACCACTTAATCTGTGCCGTAATTGCCGCATTTTGTTCACGCGCATATACCTATACTGGCCTTCCATTTATATAGTAGAGTTCAGTGGTGAATACTCATAGACCAGTGGTAGCACTAAATCAGCGACTTATAGGTTATAGGGCACGTTTGCACGCATCCAGTAATTTAGTCGAGTCGTTTAGTAATTTAGTACTCGACCAATGCGGACAGCGTGTTTTGGTCGAGTGACTTAGTGGAAAGTGCTGTCCGCATTGGTCGAGTACTAAATTACTAAACGGCTCGACTAAATTACTGGATGCGTGCAAATCCATCTTCCAATATCCACTGAAACCATGGAAAGGTCCAGAAAATGTATGAGTCAAAATATGTCAGTAGATATGTAATTAATTCAATATTTTAGTAGAAGCAGTATTAACAATAATATTTCTTCTTAAAAAACGCGTAAAAGCTGAAAATAAAGTCTTATAATATTACAATATCAATTAACAAATTACACGCATTTCACATGCCGATGCCGTCACAACCGCAGTCTGCAAGTGCTTTGAAGCTACACCAGCCATTTCACCCCACCACTAAAAAAGTTATTGCATAATTTCTTACACATTTATTACAAATTATTAACACCAAAATTAATTTTATTACCATTGCCCGTAATTAATTATAAGCGAACAACGTAGATTACCCTTAAACCTACACCAGCCACTCGTAACTTTTTACCTAATTGACATATCGAGATGGGTCTTGCGCCATAATTTATTACAAATAAATTACATTCGACCCATCATAATCGAAATACCGTATAATCAAACCCTGGGGGTAAAAACCACCCCAAAGGTGTAATTTTAATTATATTATATACATAACATTAAAATTAGCTCTAAATTTATTAAAATAACTTGTGTAAAGATTCTTAACAAAAATTACATAAAATCTAATCATTTCTTCCACCGAGGGTGAAATCAACCCCCATTTTTTAAATACGGGTATCGCTATTGGTGATAGTTTCAAATGGTTCAGTAATTAAATTTCACATAAAGCAACAAAAATTAACATGTTTGATATTTAAATATTTCATTAATTTCTAGAATTACATCTTACAAAAGATAATGATGAGGATAGGAAAAGTAGACAAAGTGTTTTATTTTTTAGAAGTGCCACATAAATTGCAATAAATAATGTATTAACCTTATCAATAAGAAGGCAAAATACGAAAATCTACAAAGTTGTTTTAAATGCTTTAATATATTATTACACTAACTCACCACCACTTAATTATTATAAAACGTCATTTTGTCCAATACACAGAAATTAACATAGAAATTAGTATTTAATTATGCCAGAATGCAATAATAAAAAAGTTGTTCCTTCACACGCTGTAATATTTTATTACATTAGCCCACCACTATTTAATTATTAAAAAGTTATCAGATCTAGTTTAGTATACACCAAGTAACCTAAAAAATAATTCTTAGATGTGTCCGACTGCAGTAATTAATTATTAACCCTCTTAGTATGAACCAAAAATACGAAAAAATGACAAGGTAATGCTTTAATATTTTATTACATTAGCCCACCACTACTTAATTATTAGAAAATGATCAGATTCAATTTTTAGTTGTTTGCACGAAAAATCCACAAAGTTGTTTCACCCTCTCTAATATTTTATTACATTAGCCCACCTCCATTTAATTATTAGAAAATGATCAGATTCAGTTTATTAAACATCTATTGACCTATAAATACATTTTTAGCTGTGCCCGATTGCAGTAATAAATTATTAACCATGTTAGCAAGAAGCAAAGACACGAAAAATCCACAAAGTTGTTTCACCCGCTCTAATATTTTATTACATTAGCCCACCTCTATTTAATAATTAGAAAATGATCAGATTCAGTTTATTATACATCTGTTGACCTATAAATAAATTTTTAGTTGTGCCCGATTGCAGTAATAAATTATTAACCCTCTTAGTAAGAAGCAAAGACACGAAAAATCCACAAAGTTGTTTCACCCGCTCTAATATTTTATTACATTAGCCCACCTCTATTTAATTATCAGAAAATGATCAGATTCAGTTTATTAAACATCTGTTGACCTATAAATACATTTTTAGTTGTGCCCGATTGCAGTAATAAAGTATTAACCCTTTTAGTAAGAAGCAAAGACACGAAAAATCCACAAAGTTGTTTCACCCGCTCTAATATTTTATTACATTAGCCCACCTCTATTTAATTATCAGAAAATGATCAGATTCAGTTTATTATACATCTGTTGACCTATAAATAAATTTTTAGTTCTGCCCGATTGCAGTAATAAATTATTAACCCTTTCCAAAAAGTTGTTCCAACAATTTGAATATTTTATTACATTAGCCCACCGCTATTCAATTATCAGAAAATGATCAGATTCAGTTTACTATACATCAGTTGACCTAAAAATAAATTTTTAGTTGTGCCCGATTGCAGTAATAAATTATTAACCCTTTTAGTAAGAAGCAAAGACACGAAAAATCCACAAAGTTGTTTCACCCGCTCTAATATTTTATTGCATTAGCCCACCTCTATTTAATAATTAGAAGATGATCAGATTCAGTTTATTAAACATCTATTGACCTATAAATAAATTTTTAGTTGTGCCCGATTGCAGTAATAAATTATTAACCCTTTAGCAAGAAGCAAAGACACGAAAAATCCACAAAGTTGTTTCACCCTCTCTAATATTTTATTACATTAGCCCACCTCCATTTAATTATTAGAAAATGATCAGATTCAGTTTATTATGCATCAGTTGACCTAGAAATATATTTTTAGTTATGCCCGATTTCAGTAATAAATTATTAACCCTGTTAGCAAAAAGCGAAGACACGAAAAATCCACAAAGTTGTTTCACCCGCTCTAATATTTTATTACATTAGCCCACCTCCATTTAATTATTAGAAAATGATCAGATTCAGTTTATTATACATCTGTTGACCTATAAATTAATTTTTAGTTGTGCCCGATTGCAGTAATAAATTATTAACCCTTTGCTTCCTGCTAAGAGGGTTAATAATTTATTATTGCAATTGGGCACAACTAAACATTTATTTCTAGGTCGATTGATGCATAATAAACTGAATCTGATCATTTTCTAATAATTAAATAGAGGTGGGCTAATGTAATAAAATATTAGAGCGGGTGAAACAACTTCTTGGATTTTTCGTAGCTTTGCTTCTTACTAAGAGGGTTAATAATTTATTACTGCAATCGGGCACAACTAAAAATTTATTTCTAGGTCAACTGATGTATAGTAAACTGAGTCTGATCATTTTCTGATAATTGGGTTGTTGCACTAAGTTAAAATTTGAGGAGAATCTATGTTAAACAATAGCAATTATTCATAAAAAATCGTTAGAAACATGTAGAAGTTGAAAAGAAAGTCTTATAATATTATAATATTAATTACAAAAATACATGCATTTAAAACGGAGATGACATAATAACGGCAGTCTGTAGAGAAGTTAGTTATAAAACGACGAGAAACGGGTACTAATTTAGAAACTTGCTGATAGCGACGGAGAAAAGAGACAATCACGACAGTTTAATCTGACATTATATTTAACGTCAAATTCAACTGACGTTCATAGGTTACAATTCGGTATAGTTTAACAGCATCTAGTTATGGATAAATATAAGTACAAATAGTGTTTTCTGCCGTACTGTGTAAATAATACCACCAATTCACCAGAAAAACTGTTGTTTTCCAATAATAAACGCTGAACGTAATAATGAATGATTCAAAGCCACCAGAGAAGGACCAAGTCTTCTTATTGTGGAGACCATTTCAATGTCAAGTAAAGTAACAAATTACAATGTATTCTAAGCGTTTTATTTGTGGTAAGTTGTATCTTAATGTAGGAATTTGATTTTTAATATGGGTTTATGTTGTAGGAAAAACGGCCGCATTACAAGACTTGTGTGGCGTTCTAGCTGTTACAAATTTAAATTACCCGCCAAACTGGTGGATAAAACAGGGTGTATTACTGTATTCTTAACGGCTCTAGATTAGAATGTTATTCATGCTTTGACTTCCTAAAAGGAGGGAAATGGCTTTAATCTGCTTTTATGTATTTTATCTAGTTTATGTTGGAATAAAGTGCAGTTGTTTTTGTTAGCTATTGATTATTTATGAAGCTCCCTAGACGCCCCATAATACTAGGATGATAGGATGATCAATAAATTAAGAAAGGGAATTTAAAAACTCGCCGTTGAAAAACTATATGAAACAAACTGTGAAAGTCGTCTAAAGTCGGTGAACACAATCAGTCGGAAATGGCTACGAATGGGTTGGATTGTAGTTATAAATGCCCTTTGAATTATGTGTGTTATAAATACATATCATTGTTTATTGCTTAGATAGATACTAGCATAAAGTACTTACCTATTTATTATTCTTTGTTATAATACAGACCTTTCTTGATATCTTCGTAAGTCTCATTCTGACTCTTCTTAGAAGTGAGTATCAATGGATAATAAATAATTTCTTTAGGAGATAAACTTATTTTGTTGTTTTCAGTTAGATACGCATGTATATAGTTAATAGGAAATAAAACAATGAAAAGGAAATATTTAATAAAATAAGAATAGTTAACAAATTCATCTAAATTAAATAATAAAATACATATTAGACATATTATGTAATATTAATAAGATAAGATAAAGGAAGTTCTTGCAAAAATTACAATAGTTTGTACTGTCTAGCAGCTGTAACGTAAGTATGTACCTTGCAGCTTTTGCACTTCCAACCATTGCAATGTCAAAACGATCGTCTCTTTTTAAAAATTCGCTGACCATAAATATACCTACCGCAATTAGAATGTCAGAATTAGCTTTTACAGATATACTGCCTTAGTCGTTTTGTAAAAAAATATTAACAATAACTGCAAACATCAATCACTGCTAGCTAAACGTCAAATTTACTTTTGACATATGAGGTTATTTTCTTTCTTGTCAGCAAAGTCAACTTATTCGTCTTCATCTGTTCTGCTTATAAGTTCACATCTAACTGCCGTTATGATGTCACTACCGTTTTCGCGGCACATTCAAATAGTCGAAGTTTAACAATTTTTTAAAATATGTTGCGCTAAGAATTTTTCTTCCAAATTAAATATATAACTAAATTAAGTCCTCCACTACCATATTTCACCATTTTTGAAAATTCGTCAACAACCCAATTGAATAGCGGTGGGCTAATGTAATAAAATATTAGAGCGGGTGAAACAACTTTGTGGATTTTTCGTGTCTTTGCTTCTTACTAAGAGGGTTAATAATTTATTACTGCAATCGGGCACAACTAAACATTTATTTCTAGGTCGATTAATGCATAATAAACTGAATCTGATCATTTTCTAATCATTAAATAGCGGTGGGCTAATGTAATAAAATATTAGAGCGGGTGAAACAACTTTGTGGGTTTTTCGTGTCTTTGCTTCTTACTAAAAGGGTTAATAATTTATTACTGCAATCGGGCACAACTAAAAATTTATTTCTAGGTCAACTGATGCATAATAAACTGAATCTGATCATTTGCTAATAATTAAATAGAGGTGGGCTAATGTAATAAAATATTAGAGCGGGTGAAACAACTTTGTGGGTTTTTCGTGTCTTTGCTTCTTACTAAAAGGGTTAATAATTTATTACTGCAATCGGGCACAACTAAAAATTTATTTCTAGGTCAACTGATGCATAATAAACTGAATCTGATCATTTGCTAATAATTAAATAGAGGTGGGCTAATGTAATAAAATATTAGAGCGGGTGAAACAACTTTGTGGGTTTTTCGTGTCTTTGCTTCTTACTAAGAGGGTTAATAATTTATTACTGCAATCGGGCACAACTAAACATTTATTTCTAGGTCGATTAATGCATAATAAACTGAATCTGATCATTTTCTAATCATTAAATAGCGGTGGGCTAATGTAATAAAATATTAGAGCAGGTGAAACAACTTCTTGGATTTTTCGTATCTTTGCTCCTTACTAAAACGGTTAATAATTTATTACTGCAATCGGGCACAACTAAAAATTTATTTATAGGTCCATAGATGTTTAATAAACAGAATCTGATCATTTTTCAATAATTAAATGAAGGTGGGCTAATGTAATAAAATATTAGAGCGGGTGAAACCACTTCTTGGATTTTTCGTATCTTTGCTTCCTACTAAGAGGGTTAATAATTTATTACTGCAATCGGGCGCAACTAAACATTTATTTCTAGGTCGATTGATGCATAGTAAACTGAATCTGATCGTTTTCTAATCATTAAATAGCGGTGGGCTAATGTAATAAAATATTAGAGCGGGTGAAACAACTTCTTGGATTTTTCGTGTCTTTGCTTCTTACTAAGAGGGTTAATAATTTATTACTGCAATCGGGCACAACTAAAAATTTATTTATAGGTCAACTGATGTATAATAAACTGAATCTGATCATTTTCTAATTATTAAATAGAGGTGGGCTAATGTAATAAAATATTAGAGCGGGTGAAACAACTTTGTGGATTTTTCGTGTCTTTGCTTCTTACTAAAAGGGTTAATAATTTATTACTGCAATCGGGCACAACTAAAAATTTATTTATAGGTCAACAGATGTATAATAAACTGAATCTGATCATTTTCTAATTATTAAATAGAGGTGGGCTAATGTAATAAAATATTAGAGCGGGTGAAACAACTTTGTGGATTTTTCGTGTCTTTGCTTCTTACTAAAAGGGTTAATAATTTATTACTGCAATCGGGCACAACTAAAAATGTATTTATAGGTCAACAGGTGTTTAATAAACTGAATCTGATCATTTTCTGATAATTAAATAGAGGTGGGCTAATGTAATAAAATATTAGAGCGGGTGAAACAACTTTGTGGATTTTTCGTGTCTTTGCTTCTTACTAAGAGGGTTAATAATTTATTACTGCAATCGGGCACAACTAAAAATTTATTTATAGGTCAACAGATGTATAATAAACTGAATCTGATCATTTTCTAATTATTAAATAGAGGTGGGCTAATGTAATAAAATATTAGAGCGGGTGAAACAACTTTGTGGATTTTTCGTGTCTTTGCTTCTTGCTAACATGGTTAATAATTTATTACTGCAATCGGGCACAGCTAAAAATGTATTTATAGGTCAATAGATGTTTAATAAACTGAATCTGATCATTTTCTAATAATTAAATGGAGGTGGGCTAATGTAATAAAATATTAGAGAGGGTGAAACAACTTTGTGGATTTTTCGTGCAAACAACTAAAAATTGAATCTGATCATTTTCTAATAATTAAGTAGTGGTGGGCTAATGTAATAAAATATTAAAGCATTACCTTGTCAATTTTTCGTATTTTTGGTTCATACTAAGAGGGTTAATAATTAATTACTGCAGTCGGACACATCTAAGAATTATTTTTTAGGTTACTTGGTGTTTACTAAACTAGATCTGATAACTTTTTAATAATTAAATAGTGGTGGGCTAATGTAATAAAATATTACAGCGTGTGAAGGAACAACTTTTTTATTATTGCATTCTGGCATAATTAAATACTAATTTCTATGTTAATTTCTGTGTATTGGACAAAATGACGTTTTATAATAATTAAGTGGTGGTGAGTTAGTGTAATAATATATTAAAGCATTTAAAACAACTTTGTAGATTTTCGTATTTTGCCTTCTTATTGATAAGGTTAATACATTATTTATTGCAATTTATGTGGCACTTCTAAAAAATAAAACACTTTGTCTACTTTTTCTATCCTCATCATTATCTTTTGTAAGATGTAATTCTAGAAATTAATGAAATATTTAAATATCAAACATGTTAATTTTTGTTGCTTTATATGAAATTTAATTACTGAACCATTTGAAACAATAGCGATACCCGTATTTAAAATATGGGGGTTGATTTCACCCTCGGTGGAAG
Organism: Rutpela maculata; assembly: GCA_936432065.2. NCBI lineage: Eukaryota > Metazoa > Arthropoda > Insecta > Coleoptera > Cerambycidae > Rutpela > Rutpela maculata. The sequence continues at coordinate 217,463,398 of OW386287.2, forward strand.
AAATGATTAGATTTTTTGTAATTTTTGTTAAGAATCTTTACACAAGTTATTTTAATAAATTTAGAGCTAATTTTAATGTTATGCATATAATATAATTAAAATTACACCTTTGGGGTGGTTTTTACCCCCAGGGTTTGATTATATGGTATTTCGATTATGATGGGTCGAATGTAATTTATTTGTAATAAATTATGGCGCAAGACCCATCTCGATATGTCAATTAGGTAAAAAGTTACGAGTGGCTGGTGTAGGTTTAAGGGTAATCTACGTTGTTCGCTTATAATTAATTACGGGCAATGGTAATAAAATTAATTTTGGTGGTAATAATTTGTAATAAATGTGTAAGAAATTATGCAATAACTTTTTTAGTGGTGGGGTGAAATGGCTGGTGTAGCTTCAAAGCACTCAGTCTGCAAAGAAAAACGTCCCACTGGAAGGCTAACTCTTAAAAATGAGATAGATCAGATTGTGAAGGTTTGGCGTCAGAAACGTTTTTCGAAAGTGACCAAGCGATCATTCCAAGTCTGGAAAATACTGGCAGCAGCACTACAAACACAAACCTGCAATATCGACATCAGACGTGAAGGCATCTATACAAAAATAAATAAATGGTAGTACGGCCATACCGAACTTACTTTTCCTCGCTTGATTGAATGAATTTTTAGTAAGCCTTATACAAATTTTCCGAGGAAAAACGATAGTCGCATATTGTTAGGTTTGTAATCGACGGAAAAAATTGGCAGTTGAAGAAAATTTGCAATGGTTAAAATATCATTAAATGAACAAAAGTTAGTCTGGTCTAGCTAATGTAGAAGAACTCACCACCACTCATCTCAAGGACGTGACATTATTTAATTCATTAGGGGCGCCAGCCGCGTCTTCTTCAATGTAGGGTGGCTTTTTCTACTCTCAGTGGGGTTCTGTTAATTCTAAGAGACGGCCTAGTCCAAGACTTAACACACGAGAATGCCAGAGAGGTTAAACTAAAAATTGATCATTCTATTAAGAAAATTCAAGAGTCTAGAGCCTATTTTATTATAATGTGAGAATCTGACTATCAAACATGGCGATGTCGGACGCCTCCTTCTGAGGGCGTTTATCTCACAAATACTATACTATAAAATGACCCTTATTATCACAATATTACAATACCGACTAAACTACTGATAGATTTCTCTCTCGTTAGGGGTGGTTTTCTATTGCGCACAGTGCAGTGGGGTTCATGTTCGTTACTCAAGCATTATTTTGTTGTAATTATTATTAAAATCAGAGTTATAATAATTGTTTTATTTTTAAAATATTACCACCCCCAACCCATTATTAAAGGTAAAAAGGTAAAATTGTGTGCACAAGAATGGAAAGGTCTCAAAAATTTTTTTTGGCATCACGCACCTTCACTACCACCCCCACCCCATTATTAAAAGGGGTGAAAAAAAATAATATGGTTTAGAGTATGTACGAGAAGTCAAGGTTTCAAAATTATGTTGGCATAAGCCACCCCCATTATCACCCCCACCCCTTTATTAAAGAAGGTAAAAAAGTAAAATTGTGTTTTAGTGTGTACAAGAATATGGAAAGGCCTCAAAAATTTGTTTGGCATCTATCACCATTATCACTCCAACTTCATTATTAAATGGGGTAAAAAAGCAAATTGTGATTTAGTGTAAGTACTAGAACGGAGAATCCTCAACACTTTTTTGGCATCAGTCACCTCCACTACCACCCCCACCCCATTATTAAAGGGGGTGAACAAATTAAAATGAAGAGAGTGTATGAGAAGCAAAGGTCTCAGCATTATTAAGATATCATTATTTCTGAGAGTAGGTACTAAATATTTGTATTTAGTATACCAAAATAATTATAATAATAGTTAAAAATAATAACCACTGTTATAAAGGTATTGCATCAAAATTTTGCAGTACAATATTTTTTTGCGGAACGTACCACGAACGTTCTTTTAAAATATTACGGAAATATTTGATCAAAAATGTTTCATGAATATTCCAAACTAGATAAAAATATTTATGGAGGTTCTAGGAATATTTCAGGTAAATATTCTGTGCTGTGTGGGTAAGTATATATTTCATATTTATTACTATTTTTTTATCCTTGATTTGCCACGCAATTAAGTATCTACTTATTGGTCAATAAACTATCTATTTATCTATCTATCTTAAACATTTCCAATATTAAAATACGTTACAGTGTGGCTCTCGATGGCGCGAGAACGCGTTCCGCTGTCGATCCGGTCCATAGCAATATGTGGATTTTTGTACGAAAAAATGTCGACGTACTTTCGAAAAATATTCACCGTATAATACTTGGATGGGAAATCTGAATGTGGAAGTAATGATTTCTTAGGCAGCGGGTTTTTTGTATCTATGTTTCTTAGTGGGTTTGCATGTTCAACTGAAATTGGATAATTTTTTTAAAAACATTCCTAACACATGCAGTTATCTGATAATTTAATATCCCCACATTATGTCACTTCCAAAAATCCTACGTGGAGGTCGTCAGTAATGCGTTTTTATACCTTGTGAAGGTTACGATACTGATTCATTCATTCAGATATCAGTTATTCCCCATTATTTAAATATTCCTTTATAGAACGTATTGTATGTATATTTATTATCTTATTGATACGGTGTTTATTGGCCAATTTATTCTATTGAAGTTAGGTATTTAAAATAAACTGACTCATTTTTGCTTGTCGTAAAGATATTTTGTTAGTGCATCAAATGAATTTTACGTACCCCAATAAATATTAATTTTCTAGTCATAAATTGTCATATTTACCTCTAATAAAATACAATTGCATTCGTTTTCGTAGAATATATTCTTTGAACGCAGGCCACGCCAATTTTGCCGCAATTTTATAATTTTTTCTGTAACAATAAGAATTGTAAAAAAAATGAACCATGTTCAAAATATCCCTAATATTTAATGTACTGACGTCCATGGACATCAACTGGACGCCTACCGGACGTTTATCATCGGATTTACTTTGAAATTGTAATGAATGGACGTCCTCTGTATGTCTATTTTATGTACGGGAAGTATGTACATTTTATGTCCATATAGGGACAGGAGATGGACGTCCTTTTCGTGTCCGTTGATTTAAATATTATATTTTTGCAATAAATGATAATATCTCCATACTGATTTCTCTCCAACACGTTTCCGAAATATGTATACATACCAGCGAATAGCACACTTAACGTCCAACATATGCCGCAACGGACGTCCTTCGTCAAGTAAGAGCATTTTAGATCCCTATAGGGACAGCAGTCTATTTAATATAAAAACAAAAAAAAAAAAACGTTAACAAAACTGGTTTTTCAATTTTACAATGTTTTTGTTTACATTTGACCGTTATTTCTGTAAAATTTATAGTTTATTTTTTATAGTAATTTGTAATTTATCATTAATAATTTAATTTTAATCTTTTTTGTAAATTATTAATGATATTATTTGATACTAAATATTTATTAAACATTCAAATACCTTCCACATTTTGAAATAAATAGTTATATTAGTCAACTGTACAGTCTTTAAGTAAACACTAATAAGCCAAGTTGGTGGCCGAGTGAGAGAACATCGAGTTACTAATCACGAGATCGACGGTTCGATCCCTGCTCAAAAATTTTACACCACCAAACTGGGCGATAGTCCGCTAACCCGCAACATAACTCAAATCAGACAGCATAATGCAATATTATTCAATCTGAGACACCGCCTACTATACCAGGCGTTGCCTATTTTCCGGCAACTCCCTTAGCCAAATATTCACCTACCATAACCTTTATAAAACCCTATCCTATCATCTTTCCTAAACTTTATCGTTAATTCCCTCTTTCCTTTTCTATTTGTTCGTTTTTATGCTTCTGTTGTTTTTCTTTTTTGTTCTTTTTGTCATTTTGTTCGTAAATTCTTTTTAGGCCGAGAAAATTCTTGAAAATTATAACATTTTAAACGATACTTTTTTACATTATCATATCTTCCTGGAGGCAGGGAGACCACCAGGCCGACAGTTCTCGTACGGGTTTTTTTGTTTAGCTTTTTACCCGAGTCAGCAACCCAAATTTTTTAAGTGCTTTCCCAAGTGTTGTGTTATTTTTAATTAGTTTTAGGTCTCTGCGTAGACAGCAATTTTTAATATTATTATTAGTTTTTAAGTTTGTTTATAACAAACAGGAGAGCTAATCCCTCTCCCCCCCGTTAACCGTTAAGCCGAACCGGACCTGCCCAGTCCCACCTTACATTCACCACAGCACCACGTGCCGTGGTTGTTTGGTTGGCTCCGGGCCAGGATCCGGGAAGGCACATAGTTGTACTAAACTTAAGAATAAAATCTGTTTTGTTTTTTGTGAGAGAACATCGAGTTACAAATCACGAGATCGACGGTTCGATCCCTGCTCATTGCGGTTTTTTTATTTCTAAATAATTAGAATGTACAAATATTGTCCCAAGTTGTGACATTTGCACGTCCTTCGGCTGCCCGTCGGATGTACTTTGGACCAAAAACGAACGTCCATCGGATGTACTGTATGACCGTCGAGGACGTCCTTCAGATGTCCACAGGACAATGCTGTGCTCTTAGGGTAGGTCATTAAAAAATTATGAACAAAAATTCACCGTCACGTCGCCCTGTCACAGAAGAAGAAACAATCAGAATATGCTCTCCCATTGGCGGGAAAAGTTCGCGCATCTACATCGCGCACTGTCAGTCTCGGACGGAATTGTAAAAAATCGTGCCAGGTCCGGATCACGGATTTCTTCTGTAACCGGATCGTCAGCGACAAATGGCGTGATCTCGCCTCGTGATACAGTTTGTATCATGATGCCGCCTAATTAGTTAAGAAACATTGAAAATCTAAAACAAATATTTGTCTTCATCTAATGTTTCACAGGTTTTCTGAATCTCTACCGGGCCGTTCCTAAAAGGGGTAGAAAATATTGAGTACTGTCCTGAACTCGCCCAACAAAAGAATGGCGGAAATTTACAACACGAGATCAAAGGATTTTTTGCCGACATTCCCTTCTGATTGATTCTTCTTCTGTGGCCCTGTTAAGCTTTTTGCAACCTCGAAAAATTATTTGTTTATATTAAATATAAGCATAAACAAATCTGAAAAAAATGCGAATATTTTTTTTTATATTTTCGCTTATACCTTTTTTCGAAGCAGAGACAGGTATAGGAATTGCTGCAGAGAAAAGAAAATAGAAATTCAAACCGTTAAAATGAGATGTGAAATAAGGTTATAGGATGAAAATAACTCAGATATTTCCGTTCAAAGTTGGCTATTTTTTGTCGTTTTTTACCGCTTTTGCTTTCACCGGGTGTAACAGGACCATGGTACACCCCCCACCCCCTTTTCTCATTTAGTTTTGCTGATAATTGATTGAAATTTGGGATATCCTGAATACATAATAAGCGGCACTTTTTGACATACAAGTGATTTTTTTTTCACTTCCGGTTTCGCCGGAAGTGACAGTAACTTTCGATTTTTAAATGAAACACCCCTGTATATTATTGCATTTTTGAATTCTGCGTAATTTTCTGAATCCAACGGCACCAAATAAATGACATTTCAAACGTCAATATTTTTACTTCCACATTCAGTGGAAGTATAGTATAATAACGACAAAAAAATTTTTAAAAATTTTTATTGTTCAAATAGGCTTAGAATGTCACGAAACGTCGAGATTTTAAGTTTGAACGAAAAAAAAATTCTGTCTGTCGGTCTGTCTGTCTGTCGGTCTGTCTGTCTGTCGGTCTGTCTGTCTGTCGGTCTGTCTGTCTGTCGGTCTGTCTGTCTGTCGGTCTGTCTGTCTGTCGGTCTGTCTGTCTGTCGGTCTGTCTGTCTGTCTGTCTGTCTGTCTGTCTGTAACTTTTTTTGTGCGCACGTTTACTCTGGAACCGTTTGAGATATTGACTTGAAATTTGGTACACATATGTATTTTAACGAGATCTAGAACTAGATTATATTTTCATCTTGTTCCGTCGAAGGGTTGGGGGGTAAATTGAGGTAAATTTGGGGAGAATAGGTAAATCAAGCAGGTAAGAGTCCATAAAATTGGTATTTAGTATATACAAGAGAAGCTAAGGTCCCAAAAAAAGTTTTGGCATTAGCCACCCCCATTACCACCCCCACCCCATTATTAAAGGGGATGAAAAAAAATTGTGATTTAGTGTGTGTACAAGAACCAGAAACCTCAAAATATTTTTTTACTTCATCCACCCCCACTACCCCCCCATCACCACCCCTACCCCGCTACCGATGTGGGGTATCGTTTTATGGGTTTTTGGGGTAGAGGATTTCAAATATTATATTATTAAAGTTCCATAAACAATTATTTCCACATACAAATTTTTTTCGTTGTGAGTGACTTGGATAAAAAATTTGGATGTGGAAATAGTGATTCCTTGGGCAGCGGTTTTTATAATATAATTGTACTTCCACATCCAGTGGAAGTCTAGTAACGACAAAAAAATTTTTGAAAATTTTTATTGTTCAGATAGGATTAGAATGTCATGAAACGTCGAGATTTTAAATTTGAGCGAAAAAAAAATTGTCTGTCCGTCTGTCGGTCTGTAACTTTTTTTGTGCGCACGATTACTCTGGAACTGTTGAAGATATTGACTTGAAATTTGGTACACGTATGTACTTTAACGGAATCTAGAACTAGATTGTATTTTCATCTTATTCTGTCGAAGGGTTGGGGGGTAAAATGGGTAAATCAAGCAGGTAAGAGTCCATAAAATTGGTATTTAGTATATACAAGAGAAGCTAAGAAAAATTTTTTGGCATTAGCCACCCCCATTACCACCCCTACCCCATTATTAAAGGGGACGAAAAAAAAATTGTGATTTAGTGTGTGTACAAGAACCAAAAGCCTCAAAATATTTTTTTACTTCATCCACCCCCACTACCACCCTTCTATCACCACCCCCACCCCACTACCGTGTGGGATATCTTTTATGGGTTTTTGGGGTAGACGATTTCAAATATTATATTATTATACTCTTCGCAAATACGATAACGAAGAGTATATTTTGTATTTGATCGGCACATTTCTAAAACCGTAAATATCGCTCGCAGACAAAAAATTTTCATATCGTTGTGTTAGTGAACGAATCCTGAACAACTTTCAAAATGTCCGTCTGTCCGTCCGTCCGTCCGTCCATCCGTCACGTTTCTTGTAAGCACGATAACTCAAGACAAAAAAATCCGATTGTATTCAAATTTGGACAGTAAGTTAGTGTTAGCTAAAGGAAGAACCCTATTGTTTTTGAACAAAATCGGTCGGTAAATAAAAATGTTATTAATGATTTAAATTTGAAAAATTTTTTTTTTGATTTTTATGTTTTTGTAATTGAATAGAAATCTGGTGGAATGATATTTCATTTTAATATCTAAATATTTATATATTTTACAAATATACATTTCATAATGTAATATACAACCGTGAAAATATGATTTTAGCTCGTGTCTTATAATGTAAAAATTTACATTTTTTTACGTGTAAGGTGGTGGTGTAGTTCTTACGCTTTTAATTGAAATTGACTCGGAATTCAAGGGTCCCGGGTTCGAAACCCAAATGGGGTTTGGTATGTTTTTTTTAATTTTTACTTTATTTTACCAACTAAGTTCGTACTATAAAATTAAAAATGTCTAAAACTAACATTATTTACAAATAAATGCGAAGAGTATCCTATAGTATATGTAACAATTATATAAAAAGTTTAGTGAACAGGCGAAGAGTACGTTTTTAGCTTGTTAAAGTTCTATAAACAATTATTTACACATACAAAATTTTTTCGTTATGAGAGACTTGAATAGAAAATCTGGATGTGGAAGTCGTGATTCCTTGGGCAGCTTAGTTTTCCATTTAAGTGTGCCATGACGGTTCCAATTTATTCTAAACGACCCGTGTCCGTGTAATGCTAAAAAAATCGAAATCCCGCCAAAAATACTAAATTACGTGATTTATGAACAAATAAAGCTCATCAAAATGGTTTTTGGGGCAAAACTCATTTTTTTTTTTTTAAATTAACCCATATTGGTACCTGGTACCTGGTACCATTTAATAGTACTATTAATAAGGAATTTATTCATATATCGTATTAAAATGTGCGATAAATACAAACAAAATTACAGCTAAAAGAAAATAAGAAAATATAATTTTGTTCTAATTATCTTGTTATACATAAGTTGGCTTTGGAATATAAAAAATGAACACAAAACATTACAATTATTCAAAATGCTGTCCATTAACGTCAATGCACTTCTGAACTCGCATAGCTATTTCTCGAAGAACGTCCGCCAATTGCTGGGCCGTTATGCTATTAATTGCGCGTCTTACTCGTAGCTCCAGGTCTTCACGGATTGTAACGGCGGTTGCGTAGACAATATTTTTTAAATGACCCCAAACAAAGAATTCAAGGGGTGTTAAATCAGGTGACCTTGGAGGACCATTCGTCGAAATTACGTTTTCTCCGAATCTCCGTTGACGGTAATCAATTACTGTCCTTGAATTATGGGGAGGGGCGCCATCTTGTTGGAAATACATTCCCTGTCCTAAATCCAAACGTAACTCATCTAAAATATCCTCAATCTCATTTTGCAGGAATCTCAAGTATCTGGCACCAGTCAGAGGTTCTATTATTGGACCAATGATTCTACTACAAATTATTCCAAGCCAAATATTGAAACCGAACCGCACTTGAAAGTTACCCTCCCGTAATAAATGTTGATTTTCTTGTGACCAATATTTTGTATTTTGTCGGTTAAATAATCCCAAATTTGTAAACCTAGACTCGTCCCAAAATAAAATCCTTCCCAAAAAATCATTGTTTGGCTGCACATTATTCTGCAAAATCGAATTGCAATATTCCATCCTACGTTCGTAATCATTTTCGTGCACAGGGCCGGATTATCCATAAGGCTAAATAGGCTATAGCCTAGGGGCGCCGAAACGCTAGGGGGCGCTTCGGCAATTCAGAACTAACTAATTTTATCTCCCGACGGCCGACGAATGAGATTTACCGTTTACCATCGACCTTTGGAAAATAATATAGTACGTCGGATGGCTGGCTCTATCGTTCACTAACCCAATACCGAGGTATAACCAAATAAAACGTATTTCATGTTATTCAGCAGGTTTTTTTACATAGGAAATCACTTTTGACGACACTCTCCATTGGTCGAGACTGAAGTTACAAGAAAAAAACAAAAAAAAAATGAAAATAACAAAATTCAAATTCAACCACGAATAACTTTCAAACGAAAAAGATAAAATTATATATTTTTTTTATATATATATTTTTAGTTTTATAGTACAAACGATTCTCTTTAATTTGATGTATAATTTATTACAAAAATAATAACTTTAACATTAAAAAGTTGACGCTGATTTAGATGGTACACAAATTGTCAATTTTTTTGAAAGGTCTAACTCATTGTAACTCGCTTATTTATTGAGCTATTCGAATGTTTTATTCACCAAAAACTGCCAAATTTCATAGACTTCATTTTGTCTCAATTAATGCTGGGTCCTGGGTCTAGCTCTGTAAATAAAAGCGGTACAGCCTTTTAAACACAACAAAGCGCGCTACGGCGACGGAGTCGCTTTAGAATTATCTTCCTTTATTGTAAGATGATAAAATTAACAAATCAAATTGAATAATATGATATTAGTTGTAATAATCTGCTATATATGGTGTCGTACTACGCGGGTGGTGCATTAATAAAGTGAAAATAATAGGTAGGTATCAGACAGATATAACTGATTTTCAGATATATCATTGTAATAACCACTGCCCAAGGAATCACTACTTCCATATCCGGATTTTCTATCCAAGTTACACAACGAAAAAATTTTGTATCTGGAAATAATTGTTTATGGACCTTTAATAATACAATATTTGAAATCCTCTACCCCAAAAACCCATAAAACGATACCCCACATCGGTAGTGGGGTGGGGGTGGTGACAGGGGGTGGGAGTGGGGGGTGGATAAAGTAAAAAAATATTTTGAGGTTTCTGGTTCTTGTACACACACTAAATCACATTTTTTTTTCATCCCCTTTAATAATGGGGTGGGGGTGGTAATGGGGGTGGCTAATGACAAAATTTTTTTTTGAGACCTTAGTTTCTCTTGTTTATACGTTTATACTAAATATCAATTTTATGAACTCTTATCTGCTTGATTTACCTATTTACTCCAAATTTACCCCAATTTACCCCCCAACCCTTCGACGGAACAAGATGAAAATATAATCTAGTTCTAGATCTTGTTAAAGTACATATGTGTACCAAATTTCAAGTCAATATCTCAAACGGTTCCAGAGTAAACGTGCGCACAAGAAAAGTTACAGACCGACAGACCGACAGAAATTTTTTTTTCGCTCAAACTTGAAATTTCGACGTTTCATGACATTCTAAGCCTATTTGAACAATAAAAATTTTTAAAAATTTTTTGTCGTTACTATACTTCCACTGGATGTGGAAGTAAAATGTAAAATCATGCCAGCTAGTAAAGTTTTTACTTTGCTTCGTATATTTTAATATTTTCCATAAAATGTCAGAGGTAACCACATAATCAAAACAATTATTTGCCATGCTTTCACAACTCGTAGAGGCTCTGAACGATTAGTTGGATTTTTGTACATAACTATATTCTTGTTTTCACGTAAACTGGAAAGGTTAAAATCGGTTAAAATTGGATAGACGATCTAGATATGCTTGTGTAAATAGGCTGTTCTTTTTTTTAAATAATACTATTCCTAGTGGGATTTTTACCATCTAGCCTGTCTTCGTTTTAATCAAAATTATCGCTGCGATAAATGTAATTGTTTTCTTCAGAACTTACTGGAGGAACTCCAGCTGGTATAAAAATGTCACCAGTTTTTACTAATACGTGACTAGCTAAAGACGTTAAAAATGTACGTATTTCATCGTAGGAATAACCATAGCCAAAAGAATAAAGCATATCATTAAGTTCTTTTTCTTCTGACGGCACGAAACACATAGTGATATGTAAAGGATTAAAAAAATGGCCTAAGCTGATTGTTTTTTTTTCCATAAGTATTAATATAAATTCCATTACTATAGAAATAACGTTTAAATCAAATTTGTCTGTCCTGACATATTTAGTATCCACGACATAAATGTTTATAACAAATCTGAAACTTCTTGTTTACATTTTATGTTCATTCAGATTAGTGGTCGTGTTTTTTTTTATAGTTTTAAAACATCCAGCTATAGCTTCTCTTAAGATGCCGGCAGCTTTATCAGGAATTGTCAATTCATTCTCATGAACCAAATTTTTTTCGCCTGATTCACTTGTGACTGACAACAAAAATCCTTTTAGCTTTATTATCACTTGAATGAACCGTTGTTGTATTCTCTTTGTGTTCACAAAACACTTTATTTGCTTAAATGCTTTTCTAATCTCTTTCTTATATTTCCACTGCTATAATAATCTAATTTTTCTTCTGTCATTTCTTCAAATATATAATTAAGGCGTGTTTTTAAAAATATTCGAGTTAAGAATTCTTTTTTGCAAAACAGCAAGATAAACCTCCTTAAATAAAATATTTAACGCTACTTTAAATTAATTTTTTCTTTCAGTTGTTTAGTTTGTACACATTTAATTTTTTTTTGCTAATATATTTTGCATAATAAATTTTATGATAATTTCCATTAGCCAAATAAATCTGAATAAATGTGTAACCTGCCTTGTATTTCTGTATCACAATGCGACACTGCAGCTTTAATATATATTTTTTTCTAGTTTCCGCACCCGTTCCTGTACAAACTGGTACTTAAAGATGTTCTTAATTTATTCCTAATTTTTCTGGATTTTCCACAAATCAGACAATGCCATTTTATTTTAAACTGATTTTTTTTCTTTATTATAACTACATGAAGGCTCACTTGCATTTTTTTTATCGCGTTACTAATATCAGAGACAATACGTACTATCTTTGCTAATGTTATTTATTACAAATAGATGTCAGACAAGAATAATGAAATCGGTATCGAAGGGTGTGCAAATAAGTGCCACCACTTTTTGTTTTATAAAAATTTTAATGAAATTGCATATTTTCTTTCATTTGCACAATTAATAATAGACCTGATGCCAGTAACAGTTGGATTTTACCATTAGATTTTCACTGCTTTCAGCAGTTTCGTAAAACAAACATGTAATTTTTCTCCATTGATAAAAATGAATCTACAATATACATAAACTGTAATAGCCTACATGTAAGTAAAATAGTATATACTTATTAATATTTATCCAGACAATAATGAGGCCAGCAGCCGATACGTTTCTTGATGGGTCGAGAAAGTAGCGGGGGCGGGAAAGGAAGCCTCGCGTCTTCGTCGCCGTACTGTGCTTCGTTGTGTTTCAAGGGCTGTAGCGCTTTTAGTTAAGAAATTAGATGCAGCATTAATCGAGACAAAATGAAGCCTATTAAATTTGTCAGTTTTTGGTGAAAGAAAAAATTGAATACCTCGTTATATAAGCGAGTTATGGCGAGTTAAGAATTAGAAAAATGTTGCTGATTTGTGTATCTTTTTGAATTTTGCTAGTTTTTTTATGTTAATTTTTTAATTATTGCAATAAATTATACTTCAAATTAAAGAGCAATGTTTATTTGTCAAAACCAAAAAAAAAATTGTATTTTTATCTGTTTTAGTTCTAAAGTTATATTTGATTGAAAATTAAATTTCTGAATTTCTTTTTTTTAGTTTTTTTCTTATATCTTCGGTCTCGACCAATGGAGAGTGTCGTTAATTTTGATTTCCTATGTAAAATAACATGCTTTAATAAGTAGTGAAGGTCCCATCTGGTTATACTTCAGTATTGGGTAGGTCAAGAAAGAGAAGGCTTTTCGCGTTCTGCCCGACGGGCTAAAATGTATTGTAGTATAATGATGCATAAGGGCTGGCGAAAAAAATAGCCACAACATCGAGTTGATATAATGAGCGTAAAAAATTGTTTGTTTAAGGAAAGACAAGTGGAAAAAGTTTTTATACCCGCTGTCTTATCTGGGCCAAAATTAATTTTGTATAAGCCTATGTATATTCTATGTAACTATTTTGGTTATATTTTATAATTATATCCATATTAAGAATTATAAATACCAAAATACCTTACTATACATTTACTTATATTTAATTTTCAGAGATATTAGCATCTGAGAGAGAAGTAAATAAAATGAAACATGTTCATACTTTTAACGTAATTATCAATATCTGAAATTTTTATTGCCGTAATCCTTTCGGTATAGCCTGAACAGGGCAGGGGGCTTACTCCCCGGGGCCCGGGCACCCGCAGGGGCTATAACATTTTTTTTTTAAATCCCCCCCTGCTCATCAATTATTAAGTGCGGGGGCCCGTAACGGGGGCCGGCAGAGATCTTGACAATTTTTTTTTCAAGTTTCTCCCCCTCGCTCATCAATTATTAAGCGCGGGGGCCCGTTGGCTTTCGAGGGGCCCGTAGCGGGGGACCGCCAGAGATATTGACGAAATTTTTTTTTTTAATTTCTCCCCCCCGCTCATCGATTATTCAGCGCGGGGGCCCGTTGGCTTCCAAGGGCCCGTAGCGGGGTCCCGTCAGAGATATTGACGAAAAAAAAAATATTTTTTCAAATTTCTCCTTCACGCTTATCAATTATTAAGCGCGGGGGGGGGGGCGTTGGCTTCCGAGGGGCCCGCCAGAGATCTTGATAAACATTTTTTTTCCCAATTTCTCCCTCCAGCTCATCAATTATTAAGCGCGGGGGCTCGTTGAAAGAGGAAAGGGGCCCTCAATAATAAGCAGCCCCGGGGCCCGGTAAAGCTGTCGGCGGCCCTGAGCCTGAAGCCTTCCTTATATCTATGTCGGTACTTTTTTATACAAGCAAATTATTTATTTGTTATTTGATTATTTTGTTTTGATAAAATTGTCGAATTTATTACCTCTGTATTGTATAGTTCAGCGAAGAGATGTTTACCTAAACCCGCAGATAGTACAAAAAAACACCCGATCTGACCTGCACTAATTTATAATAACTAATAACTTTTAATATCTATTAGAGAGAAAAACATCATCATAATGTTTCGCAACATAGAAATTGCATTAAGAGAATTTTTAACTTTGCTGATAACAAATGCAAGTGGGGAGAGATCATTTTCTACTTTAAAGCGGACGAAGATGTACAGAATTCAATTAGACAAGAAGGATTTACGAATTTGGCAGTATTGTCTATATATGGTGGAATGACAAATGCTCTTGATTTTAACAATATTATAGAAGAGTTCGCAGGCGAAAAATCAAGAAAAAGGATATAATGTCTGTATGCCATTCTCTTATTATTATATTTAATGTTTACGTTTAGTTTAAAAGAAAATTTTTCGCTTCACTTTAACTTTCTTTTTATAATAAAAAATTTATTATTGGTCTTTTATATTTGTATGGCTTGAACCCACGAAACCTACTTTTCGAAGACAATGCAATTTTAAACCAAATTTCCAACTTTTAGTTTGAGGCCGTTTGACCTTGAGAAATTCAAAATTTCCGCATTTTGAAACCCCGTAACTCCTATAAATAAGAGGGCGCAAATATTTCATTAGCCTAGGGGCGCGCCAATCCTTAATCCGGCCCTGTTCGTGCAAGTGCTGGTGCAATTGGTATTTAAAAGATTTATAATGGTATTTGTGCAAAATTCGGCTTACTGTTTGGTGACTGATTTTCAATTCAAACCCATATTGCCTTCAAGAAACAGCCTTATCAACTTCTATTCGAGCAAAAACATTAATTTCCGTTCCTTCGTCAAGAATGAAATTTCCTTCGGGATCATTGTTGGGCTCTCTTGGAAATTGATTTTCAAGACGTTAAAATAATTTCTCGCTGGACATCGTCTATCAGAATATCGTTCGGCATAAACGTGTCTAGCCGCTACGGCATTTTTTTCTACATTCCTCATAAATAATTAACATGTCCACTTTTTCATCTCTTGTATAAATTTGCGGTATGTTTGACAAGCTAAATATTTCATTGTTTTCAAAGCCACCTTAAATAGATAGGTACTTCCGGCGAAACCGGAAGTGAAAAAAAAATCACTTGTATGTCAAAAAGTGTCGCTTATTGCACAACCCCACAAAAAAAAAGTTCTGTACCAGAGACGTAATATGTATACAGTGTGTCTCACTTTTCACGGTAACACCTACGTAGCTCAGTTATTGGTCATCCAATTTCAACCAAATTTGGATCGGTATCAAAGGTCTTCAATATTTCTTTTTTGATTAAAAGAAAACGTATTTTAGTCAGTGGCGTGCATTTTTATTAAGAAAAAAAGGGTCGGTTTTTCGGGAAATCATATGAGGCATTTTTTTGTTGAAAAACTAATGCAATATTATTGATCAGCATGCTGTAGAACCCCTATATTCAGAATTTAACAACATTTTGATTTTTGGTTTTCGAATTACGGTCCCCTTAAAATTACCTATTTTAAACATTAAATAATCAATAACGAAATTTTTGCGAAAAAAGTTACTCTTCGTTTTCTCTTTAAATTCACTTTTTCTACTATTCCATATCATCGAAACTTTCAAATTTTTAAGTCCAAGAATTTTCATTGAAAAATTTTGGGTCATCAGACCTGTAAATTATTCGGACATTAAGGATTACCGAATTTGAAAGTATCGATGATATGGGGTGGTAGAAAAAATTTAAAGAGAAAATAAAGAATCACTTTCTTTCGAAAAAAGATTCGTTACCAATTTATTAATTATTTAATATTAAAATAGGCAATTTTAAGTGGGCCGTAATATAAAAACCCAGAATCAAAATGTTGTTAAATTCTGAGAGCATGCTGATCAATAATATTGCATTCGTTTTTCAACAAAAAAATGCCTAATATGATTTCTCGAAAAATCGACCTTTTTTTTCTCAAAATACACGCCATTGACTGAAATAAGTTTTGTTTTACTCAAAAAAGAAATATTAAAGATCTTTGATACCGATCCAAATTTGGTTGAAATTGGATGACCAATAACTGAGCTACGTAGGTGTTACCGTGAAAATTGGGACACACTGTATATGTTTTAAAATTGTAAACTTAATGCTCGATCTAAGTTACAGTCTATATGTATTTCAACTGTATTTAAGATGGAATCACTTGCATGATCAGTTTTATATATTTGGCTCCATATCGTCCCTATTTCATTCGTCCTCACTTTCACATTTAAGCGAGACTGCACACTGCAAATTGAATTTATATTCCTTGTTTCTCATTTTTAGACATTTGCCTATTTTTACTCAAATACCTCAATTTTTTTAAACATTCATAACGTATTTCTTTGGGTGGTAAATACCAATTTCTATGGTACTTTTTAATCCGCCATAATGGATCCGCCACTTTGGATTTAAGAATTTGCGAATTAAGACCCT
Organism: Rutpela maculata; assembly: GCA_936432065.2. Lineage (NCBI taxonomy): Eukaryota > Metazoa > Arthropoda > Insecta > Coleoptera > Cerambycidae > Rutpela > Rutpela maculata. The sequence goes on from OW386287.2 coordinate 217,479,844, forward strand.
AGAATCGTGATCGGCGACTCCAAAAACCCTCGAGCAACAAGTTTCAGCCATAATATTCAAATTTTGAATGCTTTTCCGATTTTTACATCCGCCATATTGGATCTGCCATCTTTTATTCAGGACTTTTCGGATTCGGATTTCAGATTCGTAATCAGCGACCCCAAAAATCCGCGGTAACAAAAATTAGACCAAACCATTGAATAGGAAAATATGTGACTCAAAGAGGTAAAAAAACCTAGGTCTGCAGAGGTGATTTCAAGCCCCTGAAAAATAAGATTATATTATATCTTATATTGTCTGTCAACCTACATTTGTATATTTGGAATTACAAACTACGAGGCTATGGCTTTTCACATTGTTTTGCACTATAACATTCGTTATTTGATCTTAGGTGTGAAATTAACCCCCTCGTAGGAGTTAGTATGGATTTAATTTGCATATATTCCTTTCTAATGCTAAAAATCTTATTTTAAAATGTTTTCTCAAAGTATTTACAAATTGTTGCATTTCATTATAAAACTTTACCGTATCACTCTATTTTAGGGGATGTTTTTGCGTTTTACTAAAAAGCTACCTGGGTAACCCACATTTTTGGCTCCGGATTCGAATTCAGCATAAAAAAATACACAAAATCTATGTATTCACGTCTCTGATACAGAACTTTTTTTTTGTGGGGCTGTGTTATGTATATAGGATATCCCAAATTTCAACCAATTATCTTCAAAACTGATGAAGAAAAGAGATAATGTTAAACCCGGTATACCCTTTTCTTTACAATTTATCAATTAATTTTTTTTATTTTTATTGAGTATAGTGTAATTTTAAAGTTATAGAATAACAAGAAACGTATTTTTTAAGTTGTAAAATTAATTTGCTGTTGCACAGGAAAATAAATAAATAAATGACACATAATTTTCGACTATTTCTTTTTTCAGTTATTGACATTTTTTCGACTTTCAACAGTTTGTGTTTTTCTAGTTCTAGTTCTTATATTACTTATTTTATACCTAAAATGAGTTTGTAAAGTCGCTGTGTATCTTAAACCTTGGTTTTATCCACGCTTTCAGTGGCTGTGACACGACATCTGCGTTCTTCCATGTTGGCAAAAAAAGTTCAATGAAAATTATGAAAAATATCTTACATTTAGAAGAACATATTCAAGTGTTTTTACGTGAGAGTGCAAGTGAAGAATAAATAGCTATACGCACAGTGGGCTAGAATCACCTTTAAATGAAATATGCATGCACTCTCTCAAATCCTACGGGAAATGGTAGCTTTATCTGTCCCGAAACAATTCCCCTAAAATCTGAAATCATTCCCTTGGCCGTTTTCTAGAAAATTCACTTTTATTTTTTTTTGAAAACTAATTTTTTGCATTGATAAAAGTGGATGATTTCGGCCCACCTCTCCGGGTCCTGGCCTGTTGGACCTTGCTGGCTGAGGCCTTTATTTTCTGGCGCTCTTCTGTCTTGATGATCTTTCTTCGCCAGCTTGTCACCCCCGGGGTAGTCATCTATAGCGTTATCGCTATAAATAAAATTAAAATCGAAGTTAATATACGTATATTTGTTTTTAATACATGTTCATATTTTATGTGATATTGGTATTTTTAAGTATATTGATATTATATTTTTTATATCGAATGTTTTTATTTTTCCTAGCGACTCCATGGAAACTTCTCCATTATGGATCGAGTTTTCCTTTTTGTTTCTTAGCGACTCCATGGAAACTTCTCGCTTTTGGAACTTCTCGATTACCAGTGAGTGAGTCGCTATAGTCGCTATATACACCCCCTCGTTAAAAAAGAAAATAGTCAATCAATCAACGTGTCGATTGCAAAACGTACTTTTTTAATCGGGGTAGGCAAAGTGTCACATCTGTCAACTAATACAAAAGCCGGTTTAACCCTATCAATATTGACAGTTATGACTTTGGCTCCTTTCTTAAAGGTAAATAACTTATCTGAACGAGATAAAACTTTAAACGGTCCTTCATATAAAGGAGTAAATGAACGTTTTAAACGTTCAATGCGAACGAAAATAAAATCGCAAGAGGCAAGATCTGAACTAACAAAAGTTTTGTAATTGCCATGCGAAGTTGGAGGAACAAATTTTAAATTATTAAAATAAATGCGTAATTTGTCAATGAAATAAGGAATATCTGGGGAATTATACGATTCAACGAAAAATTCGCCAGGTAAACGAAGGGTTTGACCATATATGAGTTCAGCAGGTGAACATTGCAGATCTTCCTTGGGAGTTGTCCTAAATGCTAATAAAATGATGGGTAATTCATCTGTCCAATGTGATGTATTGGCTCTAGCTAACAAGGAAGTTTTAAGTGAGCGATGAAATCTTTCAATTAAAGAGTTGCCTTCTGGGTGATATGGAGTTGTACGTATTCTATGAAAACCTAAAAACTTTGCAAATTCATTAAATAATTTTGACTCGAATTGTACTCCTTGATCAGTCGTTACTGACAAGGGAACACCGAATCGACAAACAAAGTTTTGAAATAAAGTACGCGCAACTGTTTCTGCTGTGATGTCGCGAAGAAGGTACGCTTCCGGCCACCTAGTGAATCGTTCAATCACCGTAAGAATGTAAGAGTTACCTTTGGATGGAGGTAATGGTCCTACCAAATCTATGTGGATGTGGTCGAATCTGATTTTCGGAATGGTGAAGTTCCCGAGAGCACTTCGCGTATGTCGACTGACTTTGACAGCTTGACAGTTAATGCACGATTTTGACCATAAATTGCAATCTGTGTTCATTTTCGGCCAAAAATAGTTATTTGAAATCAACAGTCTAGTGGCTTTAATACCAGGATGAGATAAGTTGTGAAAAATATCGAATATCGTTCGTCTGTAAACAAGTGGGACAAAAGGTCTGACTTTTGCACGAGAAACATCACACCAAATAAAATCATTTGAATCTGGAATTTGTATCTTTTTTAAAATGAAATTGGTTTTAGTTAGTGATGATTTATCTGACAATAAATAGTTGAGATTTGAATCTTTCTCCTGAGCTTCACTAAGCAACTTTAGGTCAAAGTTAACATTAAGGAAGGGAGAATTTTTAAGTTGAAGTGGTAAAATATCTTGTTTTAAGGAAGAAGTGTCGTAAATACGTGACAAGCTGTCAGCTATTACATTATGTTTTCCTTTAACATGTTGTATTTTACAAGAAAATTGAGCTATGTATTCTAAATGACGTATTTGACGAGGAGATCTTTCTGCTTTTGTGAATAAAGCGTTGATTAAAGGTTTGTGGTCTGTAAAACAATTAAACTTTCGACCTTCAAGTATAAACTTAAAATGTTTAATTGCAGTATATAATGCTAAAAGTTCTTTGTCAAAAACCGAATAATTGGTTTGTGCTGTGGTTAATTTACGGGAAAAGAATGCTAAAGGAGCAAGAAATCCCTTATTATCTTTTTGCTCTAAAACTGCACCCATGGCAAGGTTAGAACAATCGACTGAGAGAGATAAGATAGTATCGTCATTATTGCAAGGATGAGCTAAAACTACTGCATTACTTATTGCGTCTTTGGCTTTCGAAAATCCGTCTAAACATTGATCAGGCCAACTATTTATCTTTGTAATTTTATCATGAGATAAACTGTTACAAAGAGAATATAGGGGAAGTAATATTTCAGCAAAATGAGGTATGAAACGATGATAAAAATTCACCATACCTATGAAACGTTGTAGTTGTTTGAGAGTTGTCGGTAAAGGGAAATTATTAATGACTTCGACTCTCTCAGTTGACGGTAAAATACCTGATGAAGAGATGTGATGACCTAAAAAGGTTAAATTGTCAACTCCTAAGATACATTTAGATGGTTTAATGTTAATTCCGTATGTGTCTAATCTCTTGAAAACCTTTTCCAAATGTTCCAAATGTTGTACATCTGATTGACTTGCGATTAATATATCATCCAAATAGACGAAAACGAAAGGTAAATTGACAAGTACTTCATTCATAAAACGTTGGAAAGTTTGACCGGCATTGCGTAGACCAAAAGGCATGCGGGAAAATTCAAACAGCCCGAATGGAGTTGTTATAGCTGTCTTATAAACGTCATTTTCAGCGACAGGTATCTGATGGTACGCTCGCACTAAATCAACCTTGGAGAAAATAGTGCAGCCGTGCAACTGAGAGCTAAAGTCGTGGATATGAGGTAATGGATATCTGTCTGGAATGGTAATCGTATTTAGTTGTCGATAATCTCCACAAGGTCTCCAGTCATTCTTCTCTTTTTTCGCCACTAGATGGAGTGGAGAGGAAACTTGAGAAGATGATGGTTTGCAGATACCTAATTCTACCATGTTATTAAATTCTGTTTGAGCTATTTTAAATTTAAGATTGTCTAATCTACGAGGTCGTGAAAAAGGTAAATGACCTTCAGTAACTATATGATGTACAATAGAATGTTTAATAGGTAAATTGTAATCTGGTGAACTAATTAGATTAGGAAATTGTAAAAGTAATTTGTTATATTTATCTGTCAAAGGAAATAATTTAAGTGTATCTAATCTATAATTGTCTAAAGAACTATTTTTAATAAAACAATTAACTGACAAATTAGTCTTGTTATCAATTATTCGAGCTCCTTTAAGATCAACAACTAAACCAAAATGAGACAAGAAATCTGCTCCGACTATCGGTATGTCAATGTCTGCTATATTGAAAACGAAAGGAAATAATCTACGTAAGTTTAGATTGACTTTTAACAATTTCTTACCGTATGTAAAAATGGTTGAACCGTTAGCCGCGGTTAATATCGTATCAAAATTCTTTTTTAAATCTGTGAAAACATTGCGTGGCACCACAGATAAATCGGCACCAGTGTCGATTAGGAAGTTCAGGTTGTTAGATCTATCGTAAATAAAAAGTCGACGACGTTTGCTGTTAAAAATGTCAAAATCAGACGTCATAAAATTATCAAACTTCAGTCATCTTTGAGAATTATCAGATTTTTTACAATTCTTACTGAATTTGCACCATTCACCTCCACAACGATAGGCATTGGCACCATAAAATTGATGGTAGTAACAAATAGTATTGTCTGTACGATCAAATTTATTGGAAACATTATTACGGCTGGGTGAACGATTGCGATTAGTGGTACGAGTTTGTGAATTGCTTCTACTTTTGCAATTGTTGCAGCATGAAGTAGAAGGTTGAGGCTCGAAGGATCGATTGGAAAGTCTGGATTCTAAAGAGTTTAATCGAGAATTAAAAATTTCTTGTTTTTGTAATACTTGATTAATTGAATCATGGAAAGTGATTGAAAACTTTTTGATAGTGGTAGTTAAATCTGATAACGGGGTTGACTCAGAGTCAAGAGGATTTTTGGAGTACGATGCAACCATTGAATTTTGACAGGACTCCCAGATCCGATCCGCAATATCTAGAATCTCTTTTGTGTCTGTTTTCCCTGAAGCTGTAATGGCAATATATACTGTTTGAGGCAAACGTCTTTTCCATAGCTTTATCAATAAATCTTGACTAACCATGCTGAATCCTCCAACCATATTCAGCATGGATCTATAGAAATCTGAAGGTTTCAGATCGCCCATTTGGGAACCTGTTAACAGATCATTCAGACGTTTTTCCTCACTCGATGATAAACGTGAGATTAAAACTTTCTTTAAATTTATATATAGATCCGTTTCCGGGGGATTAGATATTATATCGTATATATCATCTATCACATCTAATGGCAAATTAGCTATAACCTGATCATACTTTTTCTTGTCATTGACAATTTTTGCAACAGAAAACTGTGATTCGATCTGGGTAAACCAAATTTCTGGTTTTGATTTCCAGAATGGGGGTAATTTGACAGAGGTGACATAATGGGTTTGAGGAAAATCCTCGTCTGAAGGTTGTCTTTGCATAACTGATCGATTGTGATTGATTGATTGATTACTCTCTTAGATAAAAAGGGAATGTACTTTAACTCACTCACCGACAGATGACAGTACTTGTAATGTACAACTTCAGTTGATTGAATTAGGAAATTACCATAAATTATAGGAACATCTATTCAAATTTGGAACCTCTATTCAAAATTCATCGGGAAAATTCTTCTCTTCATAAAATGGTCAATTTATAACGGTAGTTGATATATTGAATCTTTTCTTGAACTTATTGATAATAATTGTTCCAAAACAGGAAAGTGTTATACTTCGGTAATTATATCTGAGATATTCTTCTATCTTTTGAAATGGAAATGATTTTATCTCTCCTTCAAATTAATTAAATAACGTAGATTTCATCATGTAAGTTATAGGATAACTTCGGACATATGTATCAATCACTTCTGGTATATATTTATCACGTTGGACATAAAATTTTCACTTCTGGCATATATTTATGACGTTGGACATAAAATTTTCACTTCTGGCATATATTTATCACGTTGGACATAAAATTATCACGTCGGGGTCACCAAATTTATAGCGTTATCGCTATAAATAAAATTAAAATCGAAGTTAATATACGTATATTTGTTTTTAATACATGTTCATATTTTATGTGATATTGGTATTTTTAAGTATATTGATATTATATTTTTTATATCGAATGTTTTTATTTTTCCTAGCGACTCCATGGAAACTTCTCCATTATGGATCGAGTTTTCCTTTTTGTTTCTTAGCGACTCCATGGAAACTTCTCGCTTTTGGAACTTCTCGATTTCCAGTGAGTGAGTCGCTATAGTCGCTATATCATCATTCTGTTCGGAAACTTCGGGGTACTTTTGGCTGGGATTAACTGCCGGTATGCAGAATGTCAATTGACATCCTGCCATCCGGATCATCGGTTAGGTAGGAATGAGCTATGTAGCTCGAAGAAGTGCAGATCTAAGTGCTTTGGTAGCACTTTCGATCTGCACGGAGCTAAGTGATGACGGGTGCTGGATGGCATTTCGTCCGGTACCTGCAAGGTAGTGGGTGGGTGGTTGGGTTATCGTCATGTCTCTTCTGTGGGTTGTCTTCATCGGCGGTGGTATAGTTCTCATACTCACCCGTTATCCGACTGACCGAATGGAAAGTCTACTCAGATGGCTAATAGAGGTGCTCGGATTTTCCTATAGTAAATCCATTTACGCAAATAGTAATGTTATTCATTGGTTACGTATATATTTGTAGACAAAAACTGCTGTCATTCAAAATAACATAGGAATAGATCTAATGATTTTGTCTAAATTGACTACTTGGAAAGTTTATATAATCCGATTATTATCAAAACGTCTGGAGTTGTCGAGCATGAAGGTTTCTTGTATGTTATTTCCCCAAACTTGGCTTAAGTTGAAATTTGCATTGGAATGTTTAATTTTACTTTCATGATTGACATTTTAACAAGCTTATCAATGCAAAAAATCAGTTTTCAAGAAAAAAAAAAAATTAAAAGTGAATTTTCTAGAAAACGGCCAAGGGAATGATTTTAGATTTTACGGCAATTGTTTCAGGACAGATAAAGCTACCATTTCCCGTAGGAATTGAGATAGTGCATGCATATTTCATTTAAAGGTGGTTCTAGCCTACTGTGTACTGCATCTGAATATACTGTGGCTTGTTTATAAAATGGCAGTGGCCTAGCTAAATGTCGCTTCACCTAATTCAAAAGATTTTTAAGAAGTACGAAATTTACTTTGCCGTAATTACCTCCAACAGCCGACGCCACAAAATTACATGGACAGCGATCATTTTATGCAGCAGTGGCAAGGAAAAATTTTAAATCTCCTTTGTGGATGTTTGAAAGGCTGCCGTGGAAACTGTGGTTGCAGGAAGTTGGATATTAAATACTCCATTTTTTTGCAAGGAATGCACAGGAGTCAACTACGAAAACGCAAATGTGCCAGACATATCTGAAGATGGCGTCGATGCAGACATCGATGAAGAAATTGATTTTTAAATCGACAATTGTAATTTTGTTAAGATACATCAGCTTAACTTCTATATACAAAAAACTGAAAGAATTCTTGTATTATTCCTTTCTTCTATTTTTAACAATAATTATTAAATTTTACATTCTGTTGACTATTCGAATACGAAGAATTTCAAGACTCACATGAATATATATCAGCTGATACTCAGTGTGACAATATGGTATGTGAAAACAAATACCAGTGTCAATTCAAACAACAGGAGAATATAAATTTGAAAAACCTAGTGAATCACCTTGAAAAACGTATTCTCGACCAAAAAGTAATCATTGATTTACTTAAACAAAATTATGCAGTTTATAACCAGGTTAGTAATAAACAAAATATTACAACTGAGCCATCTACTAGTGCAGGCAGTAACAACTCACAAGTAGTTAAAAACATAAATGACAAGGTACAGAAATCTGTAGATGTACCCGCTAATAAATTTGACGTTCCTATATTACAAGAAACTTCTGTGAATAAAAGCAAGTGGTCAGAAGTAGTAAAAAGTGGTAACAAAAAAAGCTCCACAGATAAGGTAGAAAAACAAACAAATCGTTGCTCTACTAATGAAACACATGTGAAAACGACTACGAGGTCGATGACCTCGTTAAATGTAAACACAAAAAGAAAACCAAGATTGGTCATTGGGACCAATAATAATTTAAATAATATTAAGACGGTACCCAAATTGGGCTACTTGCATGTATTCAGAATTGATCCGGAAACATCTACTCAAGAATTAATTAATGGCCTTGCTGAAACAGCCCCATGAATCAAATTTGAATTTGAAGAACTTAAAAAGAAAAATGTATCTACTTCCTCGTATAAAGTATCTTTTCCTTTAATCCAAGTAGACAAGGTCTACGACGCAAGTATCTGGCCGGAGGGTGCTGCAGTAAGAAGGTTTACCTTTACAAATTTTCGGAAAATAGCCTCGAATCCAGAGGCGACAGTGGCATAGATTTAGTTGTGACAAAAAAAAAATAATTTTTTAGATAGTTTTAATATATTTCATTTGAATGTTCAGTCGATTAAAAACAAAATAGGCGAAATTGAAACTTACTTGTTGGAATTAAATAGTTCCTATCAATTATCTTATGATGTGATCTGTTTTACAGAAATGTTGAAGCAGAATTAATAAATATACAGGGCTACAAAATGGCCTCTTATTTTTGCAGACAAAACTTTATACATGGAGGAGTTCTAATAATGGTAAAAAGTAATATGCAAATTGTAGAATTAACTGAGATTAAACTTTTTTCAATTGAAATGGTTTGCGAATTAGCAGCAATTCGTGTTGTTCAGTTGGACCTTGTTATTATGACGGTGTATCGTTCTAATGTGAACGAAAATTCTGAGACTGTTTATAAACACTTTAGAAAATGTATTTAATCATCTCAAGATATTAAAAAAAGGGGTTATAATAAATGGAGATTTTAACATTTACTTTGATACTCAAAATTCTAGAAATTTGGAGTTTGAAGATTTTCTTAATTCCTTTGGGAAAACACGCGTATTAAAAATTGCCTAGACAACATAATAACAAATATTGACCAATCAAAAATCAATGCCTTTGTTAATGAAACGTATTTATCCGATCATAAAGCGGTGTCAGTTGAAATTTCATTTCCGATGCAAAACAATAATACTCAAAAAATTTACCACAGACCTATCACACAAAATGGTCTAAATATGTTACTTAATAATCTGCAAAGCATCGACTGGAATTTTGTAGATGAAAACAATATTAATGTAAACATAAAGTTCGAAAGGTTTTTGTCTATACTTGTTGACGAAATAAAGAAAGCTTTTCCTTTAAAATCAAAAACAGTTGAGCAAAACAAATATAAAATTGACTGGTACAATAATGATCTACGATGCATGCGCGAAACTTTAAATCTGTTAAGAGCTCTGCATATTCAAAATCCTAACGATGATAATCTGACTAACCAATATAAAACATATCGTAAATTATACAGAGGTAAAATAAAAGAAACTAAAAAGATCCAATGATAAATATATTTTAAGTTCAAATAATATATCAAAAGGTATATGGAACGTAATAAATAGCAAACGTGAGGGTAGTCTTACAATGAGAGGACAATTTTATAACGAATTTCGCTCTGATGACCTAAATTTGTTCTTTGTAAATATCGTAAATGGAATAACTAGTAATATTCCTAAATCTAATATTGACCCAGTTAGTTTACTTCAGGCTTGTAACATAAAAAACAATATAGAGTTTGAGTTTAACGAAATTACTACGACTGAATTGAGTGAAGCAATAAACGCAATAAAAAATAAAGCAAGCAAAGATTATTATGAAATAAATATTAAAATCATAAAATTTGTCATGAGTACACTTATTGGCCCTCTCACTAAACTATTTAACGAATGCATAAAGGAAGGAATTTTTCCCAGCTGCTTAAAAATTTCCAAAGTTATCTCTATATTCAAGAAAGGTGAGTTAAATGATATGTCTAACTATCGACCCATATCAATTATACCCATTCTTGGAAAGATATTTGAAAAATTACTACACACAAAATTAATGAATTATTTTGAAACGAATGACCTCTTTTTCGGTGGGCAGTTTGGTTTCAGATCAAAGAAATCAACAACAGATGCTATAAGTCTACTCTTGAATTACATCACCGATGCATATGAAAATAAAAATTACGCAGGCTGCACTTTTTGTGACCTTTCGAAGGCATTCGACTGTGTTCGGCATAATATATTATTAGGAAAATTGAACAAATATGGAGTAAAACCAAGGTCACTAAAATTACTTAGAAGTTACTTTGAAAATAGAAATCAAGTCACTGCTTATAACGGTATGACATCAAAAATAGCGGGCATAGATCATGGAGTACCTCAGGGATCCGTTCTTGGACCCCTGTTATTCTTGATCTATGTCAATGATTTACCACAATATATTTCAAATGCTAAATTTGTGTTGTATGCAGATGATGCTACAAAAGTAAATTATAATGAGAACCTGATTGAGTTGGAAAATATTATGCTGCAAACACAGTCGACTACTTCTGAGTGGTTCCAGGCCAACGTCTTATGTTTAAATGATACCAAAACAGCAAATATGGTATTTTCTACTCGTTCTATTGAAAAGTATGAAAACCCACATAATGTAAAATTTTTAGGAGTAGTTCTTGATCCAAAACTGTGTTGGGATCAACATGTGGACTATGTTTCAAAAAAACTGGCAAGATGTGTTTATATGATAAACAATCTCATAGGGGAAGTATCCTTAAATGTTATTAGGACAGCCCATTTTTCATTATTCCAAGGTACCTTTTCGTATGCAATTCTAACTTGGGGGCATACAGCTCATTTAGATAGAATATTTAGTTTACAGAGACGTATTGTAAGATCGATTTCAAGTCTTGGATATAGAGATTACGTTGTTCATAGGGATATACATGACCATGGTACAAGGTTCAATAATAAGTTATCTTTGAGATATCTACGATTAGAAAAAAGTAAAAATGGGGTTAACTACTTTGGTCCCTTTTTTAACAAACTCCCTTTTCATATTACTTCTTTACCATACAAACAGTTTTGTGGCCAGGTTAAAAGTTTACTTATAAACGGAGCTTTCTATAATTTTCAAGAATTTTTTTCGACTGATTTTGCGAATGAAATTGTATGAAATTTTTATTACCAATTTTAAAAATATTTTAAAGTGTAAAACTTAACTGTTATTTTAATTCCTGTTTGTTAAAACTGTGTCGTGATTTATTTGTGTTCATTAATTGAATATCTTCGATTAATTATTATCAATGTTTTTGTATATTTAGAACCTAACTAATTTGACTTGTGTAAAACTTTTATAAGTTTGTAACATCAATAAACTATTTCTATTTCTATTTCTATTCTTATATAATTTTGTATTGTCTTTTAAGGAAAATAAATAATTTATTTTTTATAAAAAGAGTTATAAAAAATATTTTGGAGCACATCTGATGGGGCTTATCTCTACTGAATCAATAGATTCTCGTTGATAATGGTGAATTATTTAATATTATGAAAGATTTTGCAAAATGTAGAAAGTAGAAACAATAAAGCATCGTTCCTAGAGTGCCTACCTACAGTTGAATATTTATCAGTAACAACCGTCTATTTTTACTTAAATAGGTACCTAACTGTATTTTATTTTTAACTTATGCATAATATAAGATTGTTGTTAAGGGATTTATTTTTATATTTTATTACTGTAGATATTACACCTGTCATAAAAATATCAATCGCATCCGATAAAAGAGATCCAAACTAAATATATGTTTTTTATTAAGTAACGCAACACTTATGTATATTATACAAAATGATTATTTTACATATCTTTTATTGAAATGCAAAATGATAATGGCATCATAAATCATCGATGCTCATGTGAATGACAGCTTAAAATTTTTGATTAAAATCACTAGATTTATATGGAATGTCTTAGATTATTCATCGATTTCACCAAAAATATGTATGTTTTTGTTTGATTTTGATATCTTCAGGCATCGATAGAACTCGTTAAGAAAATTTGGGCTACAGCTAAGTACTTGTTCTGTTATCAAAAGATAAAAATGTGCATCACTAATCCAGACACCAATATTATATTCTAAAAATATTTCCTTAACATATTTTTCGTAACATTTTAATATTTTTATAATATTTCCTACAATGTCTAAAAAGATTGCGAAACGCTATGCGGTCGGCATTACTACCAATTTTCACTATACAGTTGAGGGTGTTTCAAAGTAATGCAGAGTAGTATCCACGACGTTGCACATTCTGCAGCAGTTACTTGAAAGTGTTATAACTATACAACGCCTGAATTCAGTAGAATCTACATAATTGTTACTACAAAGGCATACCGCAAAGTGAATTTTACAGTAAAGTCGCAAATTCGTAACAGTTACGTCATGCTTACTATATTAAAGTCCCGATGCCTCAGATGTCAGTTCCCGTCACTTTGAATGCTGATTGGGTGACCTACCCTCAGGGTTGGCATGTTTAAAACAAAATGTTTTAAACAAAGTGTTTAAAACATGTTTAAAACATTGCACTGTGTTTTAAACAAATGTATGAAACATATTTAATACACAATGCGATGTTTTAAACAACTGTTTAAAACACAGTACGATGTTTTAAATAAATGTATTATTTTGGAGTTTGTGGAAAAGCAGGAAAAGTGCCGATGATGGCCCATTCCGATAAAAAATTCCGATATAGTGCTCACATGCACTAAACTGAGCATTTTATTTGCAGAGTGCTGTAAAATCCATTTAAAAGCGCCATCTGACATCAAGTAGTAGTGGCACACATAGTGTGCCTGGCACCATTTAATTTTAGTTGAATATAGTTTTAAACGTTTTAAAACCGTTTTAAACAAAAAAAACTGTTCAAAACAAAAAAACTGTTTTTTTGTTTAAAATGAAAAAAAATTGTTTTTTTTTTCAACCCTGCCTACCCTTGAAAATCATGCAAACATGGAAAAAATATATAGAAATGTTATAGTCCAATCAATGAATGTCCAAGAACAGAGAACATGGAGGAAAGGAGAAATTTTCCTCTTCAAGAATGTGTTAGGGGTAGTTAGGAGGTAAACATACTAAAAGTCCCCGCCCCTAGCTCCGCAGCTTCAGGGGGAGAGGAGGGTGGAAAGGTTCCTTTTTTCGATTCTTCGCTTATAACTCGGAAACGATGCGTCGTACGGAAAAAGGTAATCTATGCAAAATTAAATTTAAGTAAATTTTCTATAAGAATGTCTATATTCATTTTCTTCCTGTGTTATAGTTTATGAGATATTCGCCAGCCAAAATATATAATTAATAAATAAATTAGTCAGGTACCTTGAATATTTCTATCAAAGCGGTTTACCGTGGTCTGCTAATAAATCACAGTCACAAAACAATCTTTATTTTACAACACTCGACGTATTTACTAACGTAATATTTTGTCGAAATCTATACATTTCCTTAAATATACAGTGTGACTCACTTAAAATGAAGACACCCTTACCCACCCAGCTCAGAAATATTCTAAGAATGTGCACAGAATGCTTGCTCGGAACGTTTCAATATTCTGAGAATGTTCTCATAACATGAAATCATTACCATAGAATGTGCCATGCACATTACAAAGTGGAGTCTTTTAAATGTTCCTGGAACATCTCAGGTATGTTTTCCCAGGTAGCAAAGGCACGTGAAAATGACGTGACTAGTTAGTAGTCTACTTGATAAAAATGAAGTAATTATTGCATAAATAAGTATTGTCCTATGAATTTGTTTGTTAGCCATCCGTATATTTTATTTACATTAACATATCTAATATTGTTTACCATCACTTCAATTTTTTCTCACAAGGGTTGCCTGCAAATTATAATGTTTATTAAGTTACCTATTAAATTCATTTTTACTTACCTTTACCAACTGCGGTCGGTAGGGGTCGAACCTACATGTCTCCGTTGTCCGTATTACAGTACTGACTCTTCTACCAACTGAGCTATCTTAGTGACCGTTATTTCGGATGCCAAAAGCAGTATTTATGGTGATGTGTATGAAGTCTTTATTTTGTGATTTAGAATTTCTAGCCTTATTTAAAATATATGAAAATCTTTCAGGTTTTCTTTTTTTCTCTCTTTTTTTATGTGCTCCCAAACTTGAATTTTTCGAGTTACTAGTATTTTTATTTATTTATAATTATTAAGAAGAACTTATTTAATTTAATTAAACTGTCACCAGTGTCACCTGAGAAGTACGAGGTTGTTGAACAATGTAATTATTACATTAATTCAGTGGCGGTTCGTTAAAAAAAATGTTTTCCCCAGATCTCGAAATTGAAGAGAGAGAGAAGAAATTCGAAAAAAAAAATTCCTCATCTCAAATTTGATGAGCGGGGGGGGGGGGGGGGCGAGTCAGGAGTCAACTATTTTAAGAATTAAAGTTTTAAGTTGAGGTACTTATACAAACCTGGGAAACGTGTTGGAGAAAAAACGGTATTTAGATTCTTGTATGGGTTATTCACAGGAAGAATTTTTTTAGGGGTCTGCAGGTGTCAACTTTTTGGTAAAAAAATTAATATCTCGAAAACTATAAATTTTAGGTACAAGGTTTGTTATACAAAGTGACCTTAAAACTTTGTAATCTATCAATTCCGATAATAACAACCAAGTTGACATCTACTTCCGGTATAACCGGGAGTGATAGAACTGTCAAAATATTTTAGTTAGAAAGATCATAAGCTCTTTACTATACATACGTAATTTTATAAAAATTTGTTCAGTAGTTTTCGAGAAATGGATCGTGTAAGCTCCCGGCTGGACACGCTGTATATTGGTACCGCAGGTGGTTTTGCCTTTGTAGCAGGCGAATGGTTTTCTGGTCATAAGTATATCCAAATTTGTTCTATACTTGGGTAAAGTTTAATTCAAATCGGAAGCAAAATAAAAAAGTTATAAGGGTGTCTTCATTTTAAGTGAGTCACACTGTATATTTAAGGAAATGTATAGATTTTGACAAAATATTACGTTAGTAAATACGTCCAGTGTTGTAAAATAAAGATTGTTTTGTGACTGTGATTTATTAGTAGACCACGGTAAATCGCTTTGATAGAAATGTTCAAGGTACCTAATTAATTTATTTATTAATTATCTCTTTTGGCTGGCGAATGTCTCGTAAATCATAGGAAGAAAATGAATATAGACATTCTTGTAGGAAATTAAATTATGTTAAATTTTGCATATATTACCCTTTTCCGTACGACGCATCGTTTCCGAGTTATAAGCGAAGAATCAAAAAAAAGGAACCTTTCCACCTCCCCCACCTGAAGCAGCGTGCCTAGGGGCGGGGACTTTTAGTATGTTCACCTCCTAACTACCTCCAACACAATCCTGAAGAGGAAAATTCTCCCCTCCTTCATGTTCTCTACAACTCTTTCGTTGACTGGACTTTTAGGCGTTTTAACTGATTACGAATTTGACATATAAATTTAAAATTTAAAATGACGGATTCAAAATGGCTAGCCTAAACATCGTAAAAATATATAAATAGACAAATATTACGTCGAGGTTTTTGAGATCGGTAATTACATCTAGAGCTGAATTGGAAAGTATAGGTACTCTAGGTTGTTTTTTCCTATTGCTTTAACAAAACATTTACATCTGTATAAATTAAATGTAAGCAAATTTAGCAAAATAACACTAGCAATCTAGCAAATTTATTTTTAGTTTTGAATTAGAATATGATTTTTAATATGTAAGAAAGATTCATTTAAGCTTTTTGATGAGTATACTTTCCGCATGGTATTTCACTCTGTTTTTTCCTTTTTCTAATTTTAGAAAATGCATTTCCTTTTCGGGTATAGAGTTAATACAATCAAGATTACAAAGATATCAACATCTGATATAGCATTTTTGCAAGACACCTTCATGGCTGCTTTGATAACACAGGCACATAAAAAAAATGGTCTGTTTCTGGGACTCCATTGGTAACCCTTATTTCGACGTGCTGAATACGAATCAACAGTCTGGCAAAAGTTCCAACCCCTAGGGACGGGGTTGGAGAGGGTGGAACTACGCCTGGAGGGCGAAAAAAGAGTTTTTTTCCTTCTTTTTTCATAAAAATATGTTTTAAGGAGTTAGCGGGGAGGGGGGGGGGGGGGGGGTAAATTAATCATCATCCTCCTAAGGGGGTGAAAACTGATTTTTTTACCCCCCAGGAACAAAAATCCACTCCACTCCAGTATGTAGTTTATTTCAGAGAAATCTGGATGTTTTTTGGCCCTTTAGTGGTCGCACTCGGATCGCAAACCTGGATCAAATTTAGCCACTCTCCCTTTTGACTGAATTATAGATTGTCGCTTAATAAATCATTAAATAAATAAATAAATAAATAAAGTGGTTTTTTATTAACTTCTTAGTTTTTTATTAACAAATCACAGGACAATAAGATGGCGTGAGACGCGATAGACGGCCACCTAAAAAGGCATTAAAATTTCCACAAAATATTTCTTACACATTTTTTTCTCTGAACTGTGTAGTGTCAAGCGTCATTGATAAAATTATGATTTTTTTACAATGACTTAATTTAAAGCGAATTCAATGCCAATATTTAATCATTTTATCATTGTTGGGAAAATTTACAAATAATATCAACTTTTGGAATTCTGTATCATTATATTAATAGGTACCTACCTCATGTATCATTTATAAATGAAGGAAACCAAAAGAAGTAATTTGCAAGACAAAAGAAAGAACGATATCAGATATAATAATTGAAGAAATAGTAACATGCCGGGTCGATACTGGGATATCCAGTAAACAAATACCTATTTATAGAAAAAGGTCCCATCAATAAAAAGTTTGGATGTACCTACCTTGCAGATAGGCGAAGAATATCATTGACACCAAAAATTAGACATTTCCAAATTGAATAAATTATCTATTTTTTTTGCATGCAAATTCAGGCACGGCTGACGCCCCTTAAGTTCGGAACAAATCGTCTAACATTATTTTTTTGTGATTTGTTATTACGTAAACAACGATGCCAAGCATCAGCCATTTAATAAAGGGTAGGTAATTAACTTTCTTTTTCATTTTTTCACGCCCCTGAGCCGTTGTTTTACCGTTCAGTAGCCAAAAGGCACTTTTCGTGACCGTCACCTTACATGATTTCATCAAAAAATAGTCATCTCCATTTAAAAATTACGTAAAAATGGCTCTGGCTCTTAGACTATAAAAACTAATTTATTTTAAGTATGGCCTAAGAGTATAATGTCGATCCCAGTTTTGGTTCGCAGTCCTCCAATTAAATCTGCTAATGCATCAAATAATTTTGCTGTCGTTCTAGTCACTGCGACATGCAAAGCATCAACAAGTGGAGAAACCGATTCCTCATCTGAGATAAAGATAACCAGTGTTAGTCAAGTCCTAACTCAATTCCATGAATTCGAATCGAATCATTCAAATCTTACATATCAATAAACCCATTTCAAGAGTCCTATATTGAATCACATTTACAAACCTATAACAATATAGTATAAAATAGTAGTTTGCTAAAACTAAATTGAAATCAAAATTTATAATTTTCTCTATACGATAAAGTCTATTCAATACAATTAACTTTACTGCAGGATATATGCAACAGAATAGAACAAACTCATAATATCAAATATACAGATTTACAGAAAAGATGCAGAATCTGATGAGAAATCTGAGTAGGTGTAACAACGTTAAAATTAAATTAATTTAAAAAAATGAGTTATCCTGAAACGTTATGGCTGGATGATAAAATATAATTGTGTTTTTGGTTGCTATAGAAAAAAATGTAAACATTGTTAAGCTTTCGGACCAACAACATTCATTATATTAATCCATCGTCGAATATTAGGGATTTGCTATAAGTCATTTTTAGCACCTTTAAAAAGTTTACAACAACATGTTTCTAAACCACTTCTGAATTTATCAATGTATAATGCGCATGAATAGCGTATATTAATATAAAATAAGTGGGTGTATTTACATATATAATTTTTTTAATGTTGATATCAATCAGATAAGAGGCGTATTGCCTCATTTCTCCAATTAAAATTATCTTAATCCTTTTAATGTACAAGCGATGATTACAAGTAAATGCGAAATAGGTGTTGTCAATTTTTTGGGAACTTAAATCAGACTAACCTAACTTCCGGTTGCAAGTTAATGCAATTAAAGAAATGTAAAAAACTACACATAGAAAAATATGTGTAACGTTTTATTCTAGTTGTAAAAAATCACATTCCAAATTGGCCTTAAAATAGCGACAGAAACAATTTATGCAAATAAATCTAGTCCAGTCAATGAATAGCCAAAAGGGGATTGCAGAGAACATTGAGGGGGGGAAATTTTCCTCTTCAGGAATGTGTTGGAGGTAGTTAGGAAGTGAACATACTAAAAGTCCCCGCCCCCAGCCCCTCCACTTCAGGGGGGCAGGGGGTTGGAAAGGTCCCTTTTTTCGATTCTTCGCTTATAACTAGGAAAAGATGAGTCGTACGGAAAAAGTATTCTATGCAAAATTAAACATAATTAAATTTCCTACAAGTGTGTCTATATTCATTTTCTTCTTATAGTTTCCGAGGTATTCGCCAGCGAAAATCGATAATTAATAAATCATGCAATTAATTAGGTATCTGAAATTTTTCTATTAAACCGGTTTACCGTGGTCTGCTAATAAATCACAGTTACAAAATAATCTTTATTTTACAACACTATTTACTAACGTAATATTTTGTCGAAATCTATACATTTCCTTAAATATACAATATGACTAACTTAAAATGAGTACAAACTTTTTTTTTATTTTGTTTCATTTGAATCAAATTTTACTGAAATATAGAAAAAAATTAGGATCTACTCATGACCAGAAAAACATTCGCCTGCTACAAAGGCAAAGCTACCTGCGGTACCAAAATGTGCGGAAAAAATAAAGGCTTCCATCCTGAGATGTTTACCTCAACTTTGCTCTAATGGCAATGACTACAAGATGAAATTTGAGAAAGTTGGTATACCACTGATGAGGTGTAAAGTTTGTAGTATATGGATAGGCTAAGCCTAATATTTTATTCTGTACTGTTTGTAATTTTTTTCTGTTGGGTTCGTGTGATTAGGGGATCTGCTAAATCAGAGTGCCTACCAAATAACGAGTACGAATATTACTCTAAGTTTTATATAATACGATTAATTGGAGTGCACATAAGCCTGTTTTCGTCATATTTTGCTTTTGAAAAAAAAGCAGAGTGGGGCTGCCGATTTTGTTCACACCAGGTTCAAGAATGAACAAGCTAAAAACGTACTCTTCGCCTGTTCACTGAACTTTTTATATAATTGTTACACATTCTATAGGATACTCTTCGCAGTTTTTTGTAAATAATGTTAGTTTTAAACATTTTTAATTTTATAGTACGAACTTAGTTGGTAAAAGACTCAATGTAAAATAAAGTAAAAATAGAAAAAAACAGACGAAACCCCATTTGGGTTTCGAACCCGGGACCCTTGGATTCCAAGTCAAAAGCGTAAGAACTACACCACCACCTTACACGTAAAAAAATGTAAATTTTTACATTATAACACACGAGCTAAAATCATATTTTCACGGTTGTATATTACATTAAGAGATGTATATTTGTTAAATACATAAATATTCAGATATTAAAATGAAATATTCCACCAGATTTCTATTCAATTACAAAAACATAAAAATAAATTTTTTTTTTAAATCTAAATCATTAATAACATTTTTATTTACCGATCGATTTTGTTCAAAAAAATAGGTTTCTTCCTCTAGCTAACACTAACTTACTGTCCAAATTTCAATACAATCGGATTTTTCTTTCTTGAGTCATCGTGCTTACAAGAAACGTGACGGACGGACGGACGGACAGACGTTTATTTTGAAAGTTGTTCAGAATTAGTTCACTAACACAATGATATGAAAATTTTTTGTCAGCGAGCGATATTCGCGGTTTTAGAAATGTGCCAATCAAATGCAAAATACTCTTCGTTTTCGTATTTGCGAACAGTGTAATAATAGGAACTGCCCTGTATGGTAAGATGTACCATAACAAAATATCGTTTGGTTTAAGAACATATATATTAAGAGAAAAATAAGTTTATAATATCATTCTTTTATATAATATATTTCATTATTTGCAAGAGAAAAATCGTTGAGTAATAATATATAAATATTATTTCTTGTTGTTTCTTTTTTTTCTTTCTCCATGGTAACCCAAAATCCTTTATCTGGGGTAAGTGAGCTGCTACATACACCCCCCCCTGTTATTAAAAAGAACAATCAATCAATCAACGTGTCTATAGCAAAACGTACCTTTTTAATATGGGTTGGTGGAATATTACATCTGTCAACTAATAAATATGCAGGTTTGACTCAGTCAGTACTGACAGTTAAAACTTGATTTCTCTTATCAAAAGTAATTAATTTATTTGTATGGAATAAAACTTTAAATGGACCCTCGTACAAAGAAGAAAAGGTAGGTTTAAAACGTTCTTTGCTAACAAATATGAAATCACAAGTAGAAATGTCAGAGCTGACAAACGATTTGTGATGAACATGAGGAAATGGAGAATTAAAAGTCAAATTATTAAAATAAGTTCGTAATTTGTCAATAAAGTAAGGAATGTCAGGAGTATTATATGGCTCTATGAAAAATTCACTGGGTAATCGTAGACCAAATATTAGTTCGGTGGAAGAACATTGTAAATCTTCTTTGGGAATCGTTCTAAAAGCTAATAATATAATAGGGAGTTCATCTACCCAATGTGACGCGTTAGCTCTAGCAGTTAAGACAGTTTTAAGAGTTCTGTAAAACGTTCAACCATACCATTGCTTTGAGGGTGATAAGTGGTTGTACGAAGACAAAGGCACGCCGAAACGACAAACAAAGTTTTGAAATAATGAACGTGCCATAGTTTTTGCAGTAATGTCTGACAGAGGATATGCTTCTGGCCATCTGGTAAATCGGTCGATCACTGTTAGAATGTAAGAGCAACCCTTGGATGGGGCTAATGGTCCTACTAAATCGATATGAATGTGATCGAACCTGTCTTTGGGTACCTCAAAATTACCTAGTGGACTTTTAATGTGACGTTTGACTTTAACAGTCTGACAATTAACTAACGACTTGGTCCATAAGTTGCAGTCAGTAGTCATTCTGGGCCAGAAGTAATTATTAGTGACTAATGATAATTATAATTTGGAATTGATTAGGCAGGACATGGGGTAAAAGAAAACCAGTGATATATTTTACTTATTATAAAATATTATTTTGGGTATTCAGCAGATAACTTTCAAAGAAATCATTCGTTCCTTTCATATATTATTGATCTAAATCTGATCAAGTTAGAATATCAACGAGTAGTCCTCTTGCAAACAAACTTGTCAATTTCTTTATACATTTACTATGTCTAACATTCAATATGAAAAACAAGAAAATAACCATTCTTTCTATATATTGAAGATCTAAGTCTGATCATGCCAATATATTGTCAGAAATCCACCCTTAAGAGGAAATATTTCAAGCATCTCTAGCCCTACCTAGAGGATACTCCATTCAATACGATAAACAAGAAAATAACCATTCTTTCTATATATTGAAGATCTAAGTCTGATCATGCCAATATATTATCAGAAATCCACCCTTGCGAGGAAATCTTTCAAGTATCTCTAGCCCTACCTAGAGGATACTACATCACAAACAAACATTAGTTACATTTCAAAGCCAAGAACTACTGAAAAGCACAATGAAATATAGGAATAAAATTTCACTTACATGTCATAATAAATAAAATATTTCAATCAATGTTTGATTGACCAAACCTCTGTAAAAATTGCGCAACCTTTTTCATTCTCTTTAGAACTCATCAGCAGAGATATATGTTCAATTCAAAAACATAATTACTATAAAAAAAAATAGGAAAACATTTTCTTGTAAAAAATGACAGGAAATATTTATTTAGTTGACACATATCAAAAATAAAAAAGAATCACTCTTTTTTTTAGAGCCCCATAGCTCGTGTAGTTTTTAAAAAAATAAATATCTTGTATTTCTGCTTACATCATTGTTATAAAATATTATTTTGGGTATTCAGCAGATAACTTTCTAAGAAATCATTCGTTCCTTTCATATATTATTCATCTAAATCTGATCAAGCTAGAATATCAACGAGTAGTCCTCTTGCAAACAAACTTGTCAATTTCTTTATACATTTACTATGTCTAACATTCAATATGAAAAACAAGAAAATAACCATTCTTTCTATATATTGAAGATCTATGTCTAATCATGCCAATATATTGTTAGAAATCCACCCTTAAGAGGAAATCTTTCAAGCATCTCTAGCCCTACCTATATTTTACTTGTTGTATGAATGTACCAATCTCCAATATTCTCTAAACTAGGTAAGTTATACGTCAGTCTAACTAACAATGTTAATGTGACATATTATAGATTAATTGTTATTTTTTAACGAAACAAGTTTTTCAAAAATAGAATTAGATACCGTTTAGGGGAATTAATAATAGTAGCAAATAAGAACAGTTTTTCATCTGGAACTGAAGTCCGAAGAATCGCTTAACATGGCAATAGTATTTCTTGTCATATACATCTTAAATATTCTAATTCGACATTATGACATAAAATTGTCTAGAAAAATACATCAATGCTTTACCAATTGGTTTTAATTTAGATTTTAGTTTCCGTAAATAGTACCAATTAATTGACCTCTAGGATAAATTTCCAATAAGGCCGAAATAGGTAATATAATTAGGTAATATTTACCTTTTAGCGACTAAAAATATAGCTGTACTACCAAGGGATCTCCCGGATAGAGTGAACTTTTGTGAACTTTTTTTAAGTGGAAACTTGAAGGTGCAGTAGGGGAGGAAAAGAACTTTCCATAGATGTACAGAAACTTTAGCACAAACTTTGAGCACTTTTCCTCATTTTCCTGGTGTATCAAAGAATTTGAATCTTTTTGTATCAGTCGATGGTTAACCTAACTCTAACCATGCATGTAATTGAGATTAGACATCCTAGGAATATATTCCAAGCTTGTCATGGGCATTATACAGATCCAAATTGAATCGGTAACTGATTGTAAGTAACTTCACAGAATTCCTAACTTCTATTCGGAGCCCCGATGCCAGCACAGAAAACAACGAGGTAAAAGTATCAGTAATAAGATATCAATAAAGACAAATATATCAAAGAGTGGCAGAGTAGCAATCTAAAGTAAGTAAGAGTTGTTTTTTCTTGTCTTTTACGGAACCGAGATCCTAAGCCGTCTTTTATTGAAAGTTATAACGAATCGCCCTGAGAATGGAAAGACACCGCCAAACGTTGCAGAATGTTATGACTGACGCTCTCAGCATATAAATTCTTCTAGTGTACTTCAGAGGTAAGGTGGTAAGATCGTCCACAATATCAATTCTTTTGCCAATCTATTGTGGCCCTCTGATCTAAAGGCCTTGTTTGTGCCACTGAATATCTTTATAGCAAGGTCCAGAGTAAAGCTTGTATATTTTCTAAGAAAATAGTTGAAAAACATTTTTTTTTTATTAGCACAGGATGCGGTGACGAGTATTTACGTATATTTACAAAACAAATCTATCATAATAAAGAATGGATACGATAAGTAAATCATTGAACTTCAGCACTTCAACATTTTAACTGTTTATTTAAAGGATAATTTTAGGCTTTTCTTTCTAGAACCATAATCAATTTCTATAATCTCTATAATAAAAAAGTGACAGCGCCAATTTTAAAATAATCCATATTTATGACCCTTCTTGTGATTTGTTATGAATTAGAATTATAAATATGTATTACACCGGTTAATTGATGAAAATGATTAATGTTCAAGCTCTAAGCTGCGGACACTTAAAACTTTCCTCATATTGGTTTCATTATGACCGTTTAAATATAACGGTGACACCATTTTCCCCATTTAGAGACATACCTATGATTGAAGTGATCAACCGAAAGTTCCATAAGTCATACACTCATGGAATAAAAAGCGAATTTTTGTTACTAATTTGTAAACCAATTTTAACATGATGCAATGATCCTTGGATATAGTATTCTATATACTTCGCTTCACGTGAAGTTCTGGCCACATAACACAATTATATACAATGTATGATCATAGTACAAATCAAAAGTACGTACTCATGCAAAGTATATGCGAATGCATATATTTTCTCCAAAGAACGACCTACTTTTTACATGCAATTCATTTGCAAATGTTTCCAATTCTTTGGTACTTTGTATGATCTTTGTATATGCATAGCGCAAGCAAAAAGTATAAAGTATGCATAAGAAGTGATTGCAGAAAGTATTTACGTAAAAAGAAATTTGATTAGTTCGATCCAGCGTACATAACCAATAACATATTGTGGGACAGTTCGACCATTTCGTTAAAGTAGCTGACTCAATAATGGGTACCCGAAATAAAAATAAAGATGACAATGTTGAAGATCTTATAAATAAGGTATGCACTAGAATTGAATCTAAAATTGATAAACAAATGGATAAATTGGATGAGAGACTTTCTGATCTAAACAACTCAATAACATCACTTAACAAACTTGTTACTACTAACAAAACATCCCTCGATATTCTTAAAGCAAAGAGTAATTTTCTTGATCAGTATAATAAGAGAAATTCTCTTAGATTCATTGGTTTTGAAGAAAACGATTCAGAGGAAGTTGTTACCACAATCTTTGATTTTATAAATAATAAACTAAAAGTATCTTGCAGTAAAAATGAAATTGATACCGTTTTTCGTATTGGGGACTACAACGAAGAGGACCTAACAAAGCCTAGAACAATCTTAGTGAGATTTGTTACTAACATTAAAAGAAATGAGATATACCGTGCAAAAACATTGTTAAAAAATTCCGAAATATCAATTTTTGAGGGTCTAACTAAACTGCGTTATGATCTACTTCAAGCTGCAAAAAGAAAGTATGGAAAGAATAAGGCATGGTCATCTGGGGGTAAAATATATGTGATGGATGAAAATAATGGTAAGAAGCGATATGTCGCGTCAATAAATGATCTGTGAGGTTTATCAACATGGTCGACCTATATTCAAATTGTGGCACAGGCGAAGTTCCCTTTTTTGTTAAAGACTATTTCTTGCTCTCTAACTTTTTACTATTTTATGTTATCTGCATAGATTAATATTTATTTCTGCTTTTTTGGGATTAATAGTGACTAATTATTATTTAATGTATATTGTATTTTGATAAAATTGTTGATCTTTGAAAATTAATTTATTATAACCATTATCTTCTGTACAAAATAAAATGCATTTAATTTAGTACAATACTTAGAACTATGTAGGTATGCATGTTGATTTGTATGTATGTATTTATATATATATTATGTTCAGCTTACCAATCTACGTACATTTACAGGATGCTTTTTAGCTATTTCTTGTGTAATATATTTTATTGGGGCTAGTGAGAAAAACGAAAAGGAATAATTCATTTAATATATCATTATGGCAACGAGTAAATATATCAATTTTTCACATTTTAATATAAGATCTGTTCATACAGGGTTTGACATGTTTTCTGAAATGGTTTTAGGGGAGTCTTTAGATATTTTGGGACTATCTGAAACATGGTTGGATTCATCTTTTCCAGATTACGGTATACAGCTTCCTGGTTATAAAATTATTCGTAAAGACCGGAATGGAAGAGGTGGAGGTGTTGGCCTTTTTTGTTAAAAATACCTTTAAAGTTAATATTTTAGATACTGCAAATTTAGACGGTGAAGAAAACCTTCTCGAGAGCTTGTGGATTTCTGTAAAAATCTCAGGTAAGAAAGTGTGTTTGGGCACTCTATATAGACCACCAGATTTCAATTGTAAACAATGTTTGGAACACTTGGAAAATATTTTAATCAACCTGATACCTGAATTTGATTTGGTTATTTTCGGTGGTGATCTTAATATTGATGTCTCTGATAGCAATAAATATTACAGTTTACAGTTACAAGATTTGTTAAGTAAATACAATCTTCATCAGATAGTTTCTCAACCCACACGTGTAACAAATACATCTAATAAAATCATTGATCTTATAATTACATCTAGTAATGAGCTTATTGTTGATACTAATGTTATTGGCATGGAAAATATTTCAGATCATTCTTTGGTTACTTGTACTCTAAAAATTTCTAAAGAAAAACATAAACAAAATTTTCACACCTATAGAGATTTTTCTAACTTCAACTATGACTCTTTTTTGGTGGATCTGAGATCAATCAACTGGAATTACATTTATTCACTTCGTGATGTTAATGAAATGATCGAGTTTTGGAATGCCAGTGTAATTTATCTGTACGATTTACATGCTCCATATAAAACTGTTAGGATAACAAAACCTCCGGCTCCTTGGTTAACCGACAACTTAAAATTAATGATAAAACTCAAAAAGAAGGCACTTGCTAAACATAAAAAATTGAACACCTTAATCTCTTTTAATGAATATAAACAGCTTAGAAATTTTGTAAATGATTCTATAAAAATGGAAAAAAAAGCTTATTTACAGCACAAATTTAAAACAAATCCTAAAGATTTTTGGAAAACATTAAAATATTTAAATATTAATAATAGTAATAGTGGTCCTATTTCTTTTGACTTATTTGAACCAACAGTTTTTAACGATTTTTTCATTAATAATGTGCCGCAAGTGGCCAATGTCGCCAACAATCCACATATCGATAAATACCATGAAACCTATGTGAACAATGAGGATAAATTTTCGTTCACAGAAGTCTCACCTGAAGACGTTGAAAGGGCTTTCCGTTCTATAAAATCTAATGCAACAGGATCTGATGATATCGGTCGTAAAATGCTGGAATTATTGCTCCCACAGCTTAGTGAGGTTTTAACTTTTATAATTAATAAATGTCTTGCTACTTCTGTTTTTCCAAATGTTTGTAAGTTTGCTAATATTTTACCTATTCCCAAAAACAGTAATCCAACTGCTTTGAGTCACTTCAGACCAATTAGCATTCTACCTACAATATCTAAAATTTTAGAGAAAATAGTAGCAGACCAGATTAATACATTTTTAACAATAAAAAAAATATTGCCTCCGAATCAGTCAGGGTTTAGATCTCACCACAGCACTACAACTGCCTTGCTCCATGTTACTGACGAGATATTCAAAGCTTCGGATTCTAATTTAAATACATGTTTAATTTTACTTGATTTTAGTAAAGCTTTCGACACCCTGAACCCTGATATCCTATGTAACAAACTGGCTTATTTTGGATTCGGTGAATCCTCCGTCGCATTTTTTGGTAATTACCTGCGAGACAGATATCAGAGGGTCGGGTTAAAATGCAATTTTTCCAATTTTAAGCTAGTTAAGCAAGGTGTTCCACAAGGGAGCATTTTAGGACCTTTATTATTCTCCATATACACTGCTGATTTCTATACTTGCCTTAACTATTGTAATAGTCATCAATATGCTGATGACACGCAACTTTTCTTCTCTTTTCGGATTGATAATCTCAGAGATTCCGCTGATAAAATTAATACTGACCTAAAACGTATATCCGAAATGTCTGAGGCACATAACTTAATCCTTAACGAATCCAAAACTGTAATGCTGCTCTTTGGGCCTCAAAACAAAACTATAATAAACAACTGTGATTTTCAAATTAACCTTAATAATGTTACTTTAAACACTACTGCATTTGCTAAAAATCTTGGATTATTCTTAGATGTTAACTTGAGATTTTCTAAACATGTCAGCTATATAGTACAAAAATCCTACGTAAAATTAAAATTATTATACATGCATAAAGATTATCTAAGTGTAGATGTGAAATTGAAATTATGTGAGTCCTTAATTATATCCTATATTAATTACTGCGATGTGGTTTACTGGCCTGCCTTGACAACGGGAGACAAGCTTACTTTACAAAAAGTACAAAATGCTTGTGTAAGATTCTGTTACAATTTACGCAAATTTGACCACATATCCAATAAATTTCGGGAAACTAGATGGTTAAATCTCAGTGAAAGATATCAAGTACATATGGCATGCCTTACTTTTAACGTTATTAAAACACAATGTCCCGAATATTTATTTACAAAACTTGTGACTGGTGATGATACCCACCAACGCTCCACTCGCTTCTGTAATTTATTCAGAGTGCCCAAACACAGAACTGCCCTATTTGAAAGAAGTTTTTCCTACAATGCTGTTTGCACATATAATAAGATACCCCAAGATGTCAGGGACTGCCAACATATTACCACTTTTAGAAGACATGTCAAAACCCTAACTTTGGACAGCAGGGAAAATTTACTGGTAGTTTAATTTGTTTGTCCGTTTAATTTTGTTTCTGTTTTTTACTACTAGTGCAAAAATGTACTTTTACTGTTTCTTTTTTCTTTCTTTTTTCCCCCCTATATATATTCATATTTTTGTATTTTATTCGTGTCATTTATGATTATTTATTACGCACGACTCATGATAGTATTTCTTGATAGTGACTTATGATTATTGATGGTTACGTGGAAGAGCATGTATATGAACGTCGCCATCAAGTTCTACTTATTGCTTTGTTATTTTGTATTTAATTCAAATAAAGACACATTTATTATTATTATTTATTAAGTACTAATTATATATTTTGTATGAACGTTTTTGCCTTTCGGGTAGAAGGGAAATAAAAAATATATAGTAGTAGTTCCATATGTATTCTATTTACATTAACATATCTAATATTGTTTACCACACTCCAATTTACTCTCACAAAGGTTGTCTGTAAATTATAATGTGTATTAAATTATTAAATTCATTTTTATTTACCTTTTTATCAATTGCCGTCGATAGGGATCGATCCTATAACGCCTGCGTTATCTCTATAACAGTTCTAAGCAAACAAAAATCAAAAGCAGAAAAGATTCATTTTTAAATTTTAACTTACAAAAATAATAATTCTTTATCCGGTCGGCGCAGTGTCACTTGGGACCTTAGTTAATAAATTTCTACTCGCTCCAATTTAATGCGCAGAATACATGTCATATATGTTTCTTTCGTAAAATTTCCCGTTCTTTCGAATGGCGCTATCAGTTTTTTCGTACAGATAAAATTTAAAAAGTTATTCGCAAAAAACCGTATTTTTGCACTTAAATTGTTAAATAAAAATAGGACGCATACACTTTTTTGAGGTAGACTTTTCATTACGTTATTCTAGCATACTTGAAGAATATTGTTGTTTATTTTTGGGGCATTGTTTATTTTTCTTTCTTTCAACATTACTCACAGAAACGGAGAAAGAGAACAACTACATTTGTGATCTTTTCGGAACGTGGCTATCTCGTATAATTGTGAATTGAACTTCCTTACAGGTAAGTCGTTTAATCTCTAATTAAAGCTAAGTGCTCATATTTTGATAGGTTAAAAATGTTGAATTTTATTTTTGACTTCGGAACTTTGTTTGGGCTAATCTGGGATGATTATATCGAAAGTCCTCACTCCTAGGTGGTGAGCGGGAGGAGGGGGGCACTTTAAAGGTCCCATTTTTTGGTTTTTCGCTTATATCTCGGAAACTATGCGTCGTAGCGGCTTCACCATTCTATACAAAATTGAGGCTGACAAAATTTGCTACTTACATTTGTCGATATGTTGTTCTGTTTTCCGCAATTTTCGAATTTTGAGGGGGGGAGGGGGTATCTCGAGAACAGAACAACATATCGACAAATGTAAGTAGTGACTCTTCTAGCAAATTTTGTCAGCTTTAATTTTTTATAGAAAAACCAAAAAAAGAGAAGTGCCCCCTCCCCCCCCCCCGCTCACCACCTAGGAGTGGGTACTTTTGATATGTTCATCTTCATAGTCCAAACAAAGTTCCGAACTCAAATTTTCTGTCCCTAAAATTTCCCTCTATAATCATTCGTTGCCTGGTCTATTATTAAAGTTCCATAAACAATTATTTCCACGCACAAAATTTTTTTCGTTGTGAGAGACTTGGATAGAAAAACTGGATGTGGAAGTAGTGATTCCTTGGGCAGCGGTTTTTTTTATTTGCACATGGAAGTCTCACATGGAGGTCTTGTCAACTTTTGTTGGAATCAGATACTCAGTATTGTAACTGGTATGGAGGTATTCAATTCCTCACATTTACGTTTAATAATTATGTCATGCTTACATTGAATATTTGAACTCGGTTGCATTTTATGACTATGACACTTTCTTGCCCACGAAATATGTTTGTGGGCTTGTTTCACTAAAGGTAAGGGTATTACTTCCTATTAGTTTATTTATTGTAATTTGTGTTTTTCAAAAGGGACATTTAAAAATTTTATTGCGTTTGAGTTAATATTGATGTTTTTTAATGTGTACTAAATGTAATTTTAGTCTTTTAATTTTTTCCATGTTTGTAATATTATAAGTTATAACATTTGTATTCTATCGTAGCCCTGAGGAAGAATAAAATATTATTCGAAAGGTCGACAAGTAAAAATAACCTCATTTTAATTTTCTTATCCGACACACTGACGAATTCCAAATTAATTATTTGTTTTTGTCCGTTTACTTAGCTATTATATTTGATAGTATTAAATAGAGCTATAATATAAATCTGCTCGAGGGTCGAGGTCCCTACGCCTTTCAAATATAAAAGTTGCAATTTAAGTGAAATATCCGGTACATTATATCAAAATCAGTTTTCATGATCTACCTGGAATAGATAATGATTCATTAAATGGTTAATAATTGGATGATAATAAAAAAGTACAGAATATCTAAAAAAATATTTACATCAATATGTTGTTTGCTCGAAATGTAAACGGATTTGCTTCAAGGCCAGAAATCCTATGGTCGAGTTCGGAATAGATAAGTGAAATTTTTTTTGAAAGAGAAATTAACCCTAATATACTCAGATAATGAGTAACCCTAAACCTGTAATCCTCTCCCGGACAAGTTGATACAGGTGATGGTTGGGTGTAATACAAGTAAAATTGAGAATTTTAAAAAACTCCCGATCAATATATCTAATCGTACCAGTTTCATATGACCGAATCAAAATGAGGTCTAAATCATCTTCGGCTACCATAATTGTCTGCACATTTTCAATTTTACTTCAATCTGACAAGTTCTAGAGAAATTCAACATGGCGAATTGAAGATGGCGACCAAACATCAAAATCTAATATGGCCTATAACCTTCTCGACAAAATACTCTTTCAAATAAAAAAAACTACATCAAAATCGGATTACCCGTTGAAGAGATATGAAACCACAGACAGACAGACAAACAAACATAAACATACGCGTCAAACTTATAACACCTCTTTTTAATTTCTTTTTTTAGAGCAGTTTATTCTTTATTTTTATATTCTTTTTCTTTTTGGGGTCGTGGGTTAATAAAAAAAATGCAGAGTAAACAAATTTGAAATTTTTATATAATTGTTGCACATTATAATATATTCGCACAAACTCTATATGGACAGGGACATCCAGAAAGAAGCCAACCTCCGAAAAACTATTTCGCCTGGTTGGAGCATCAATTAAAAACTGAATCTGATATAGAAATTGAAGAAAGATTTATTGTGGATGAAGGAACGGAAATTAATGTATTAGCTTTAGTGCATGTTGACCCAACTATTTCAAGAAGACAAATTGAACACGAATTATCAGTTTCCAAAATATTAACCAGGGAAATTTTAAATAAACACGGCTATCATTCTTATAAATATTAATTGCATAAATTTTGTATGAGAATAATTATCAACGAAGAATAACATTTTGTATATGGTTACAGTTCCGACTAAGAAATTAGAATTTGATCAAAAACATTTTGTTCCCTGATGAATCGAGATTTACAAACCTTGGGTTCGATATTGGACAATTGAAAATCCTCATATTATGAGATAGTGGCGGTTTCAGAAACGGTTTGACTACAATGTTTGGTTAGGCGTACGGCGTACTGGGCGACCATATCATAGGTCCAATAATATTTGACGAAAATCTAACTGGACTAAGATATCTAGAATTTCTCCAAAATATAATAATTCCACAGATTATTCAAATTTCCAATACCAATATTGACGAGGTTCACTTCCAACAAGACAGCGCTGAACCACACAATGTTATTATTGCTAGGGATTACCCAAATGAATTGTTTTCAGATCGTTGGATTGGGATCCATGGTCCAGTCAGATGGCCCGCAAGGTCTCATAACTTAACCTCAATCTCAACCCTCCCTTAACCTCGACTTTTTTATTTGGGGGCATTTGAAAAATAGAATCTACGCGATTGCTTCTACAACAAGACAAGACCTGGAAGAGAGAGTTAGACATAAAATTGCACAAATAACACTTTAACAGCTACAGAATATTAGACGTGTAACAATAAGTCCCGTTACTCTGTGTATTAATCAGAACGGTGAAAAGTCTGAACAATTTTTATGATAGTTTATTACAATTTAGGTTTTAAGTATTTTTGCCATTTTATTTATTCATGGTTGTTACGTTTTATTAAAATTATTTCTTGTTTAATTTGTGTTTACCTTTTGAGAATACTTTTATTATTACGAAGGACATCGTTAAGAAATGAGTAATGGCCAAAAAAAATATTTTTTAACTATTCATTTAACGTCGGCCTATTTCCGCTACCAGGGCCTATCACCGACGCCAGGAGACGAGCTACCCCCAGCCTGGAAATTTTGCCGTACCTTTCCTCTTGAGAAGAGTAGGGATCTTTTACTTGCCTAACACTACATCCCCTCCGAAGGATGGTATATCCACTATGTAATCCTCGTTTTGAAATCACGTAGCTTCCGAGTATATGCTGATATACAAGCCGCTAGAAGGTGGGATGAGATCGCTGTACTTCCCAAGATGGATTTCACCCATCCAAGTACAAGCCGCGCTAAACGTTGCTTCACTAGAGTATCGAAATCAGTCAAATCAAAATCAAACAATACTTTATTTATATTAAATTATAAATATGTGTCTCCCCGGAAACTGTCCCTGAGCCAGCCAGACAAACATGGCGCGCAGCGACATTTCAAACCGAGCAGGGGCGGATTGGGTCGGTCCAACCGGCCCTATAGGGATGAAAACTACCCTCTGCTGGACGGGGGTGGAGGAAGATTTTTTTTATCTATTTATTTAAGGTTGGCCTATTTCGGCTACCAGGGCCTGTCACCGACGCCAGGAGACGAGCTACCCCCAACCTGGAAATTTTGCCGAACCTCTTCCCTTAAGAAGAGTAGAGATCTTTCATTTGCCTAACATTTAATAGACAAGGGACCGCCTGATTTACATCCCTTCTGAAGGATGGTATATCCACTACGTAATCCTCGACTGAAATTACGTAGCTTCCGCGTATACACTGATATACAAGCTGCTAAAAGGTGGGACGAGAACGCTGTATTTCCCAATTCAAGTACTAACCGCGTTCGACGTTGTTTCAATGGAATATCGACCGACATTCACATTGAAGTCGCCTCTACGCTCGCCCCGTGGAGGAAGATGTGGGAGAGCACATTTTTTCTTGTTTTTACTGCGCAATGGTCGCAGTGCACTGTGCAGAACAGCCCTCAACTGCTTTGCCCTTACCCTGTGTAAACCACCCCCAAATTCACAAGAAGTATTCGAAAAACTTAAGACTGGAAAGATGCACTCTGGAGTTTTTCAATCTGAGAGAAGAGAAATCTGCCAACGGTATTGAGTTTGCCCAACAAGACCAACCCTTAAAGCAGGTAAAGAACATCCCTCGATGAGTGGGAAACAGGAAAGCGCAGAAGTCTGGGAAGATTATAAATCATACGCCATTACGTTCGGAAAGGATAAAGCAATTTTTTCTTAAAAGTACAAAATTTTGATTTGAGCTTTCATTTCGGAGATAATACGATGGAGATTCAAAAGTTTTCTAAATTGAATTAAATTTTGAGACATTTCAAACCGAGCAGGGGCGGATGGGGTCGGTCCAACCGGCCCTGGCAATTTTAACGAAACGGCCCAATTCAATTTTTATTAATATTATAACGGCCGGATTTACGCTTGAGGGGCCCCTGGGCACTTCTTATGTAGGTTTTGATGAGCGGGGGGGAAGAAATCCAAAAAAAAATTTTTTTCACCCCAACAAAATTTTTTCCAAAAAATTAAATTATCTTGTTCGTCGAGTTTCTTAATAGAAAGATTACATTGGCCCGGACCGGCCCGACGAGCATTTTCCCGTTTGCCCCCCGGGCCCATCCGCCGAGATATTGCCGTTCTCACTTTTTGGCAAAGGGCGACTGCTGTCAGAGGACCTGGACAGTCTCTCACCCAATAATATTATCGGCTTTATTGAAAAGCTGAACTTACTGGGTGAAATATAACCCAGGCCCACAAAAAAAGTGGTCGGTGCTGGGGCTCAAAATACGAGGGATAGGTATGGTCAGTACCATATCTATCCCTTGTATTTTGAGCCGCTGAACACGAATCTGACCTTAGTTTTTTCCCAGCACGTCAGGTTTTTTAACATTAAAAAAGTCTGTTGGATCGTAATCTTGCTTACCCAGCTCATTTAAATCAGGCTCCAAAAGTGATTCAACTTTAAAACTTTAACCTAATAACATGGCGGTATAGTGTATTCCACAAATAATTCAGCGATATAAAAAAGCTCGCAAAAAAGCATAAAGGACGCCGACCGCTTTTAGTTACTGTACCACCGCCCGCTGGTCCGCTTTGACAACGTTAGTCCACGTTGACCACACACATTTTATTCCAACCTATCATAATTCCGGTAGAGAAAATTTCAACCAATTATATTCAGTGGGAGTGGCCTACATTTTTGTTCGGAAATATATGACCATTTTTTTGTGAAGATAATAAAGAAGCCGAACACTTTTATGGCCTTTTATGTAAATAGACTGAAATTGATACACGGTCGGCACCTTTAGGTTTTTTTGCGAGCTTTTTTATATAGCTGTATTATCGATGGTACAAACTATACTTCAATATTGACTACATAACTCAAAGGAAACCTTAAAACTCCATAATCCTCAACCCCATAACCTTTGGAATCCGATAGAAAGAGTGGGGAATCTTTATTGGGGAGTTAATGAGATTGTGACCTCGGATCCCTGTGCTTGAGTATCATACATCCACAACCACATGATTCCATAACCCTCAAGTCTGAAGATCCAACG
Source organism: Rutpela maculata (assembly GCA_936432065.2). Taxonomy (NCBI): domain Eukaryota; kingdom Metazoa; phylum Arthropoda; class Insecta; order Coleoptera; family Cerambycidae; genus Rutpela; species Rutpela maculata. Next base: position 217,515,519 of record OW386287.2, read on the forward strand.
GAAAAATGGAGATTCTAAGTAGGGTGATTCGTGCCATTGTGGCATTAGAATATTGGAAAAATAAGCACCTTTTGACACCAAAGCTCTTCAACGGCAATCTGTCTATCCTCATAACCCTATAGCCCTGAGGATTCAATGAAAAAATAGGAGGCTTCCGATTGGGGAATCAATTATATTGTGCCCTCGGAACCTTGCTACCTTGTAAATTGTGGATGTATGATACTCAAGCACAAGGGTCCGAGGTCACAATCTTATTAACTCCCCAATTAACTCCCCAATCAAAATTCCCCACTATTTCCATCGGATTCCCAGGGCTATGAGGTTGAAAGGTTATGGGGTTAGAGGTTTTACAGTTTCCTCAAGTTATAAGGTCAATACTGAAGCACCACAATGTTATTAGGGCGAAGTTTTAAAGTTGAATCACTTTTGAAGTCTGATTTAAATGAGCTGAGTAAGCAATATTACGATCCACTTTTTTGGTGTTAAAAAAAAACTGATGTGTTGGGGAAAAACTAAGGTCAGATTCGTGTTCAGCGGCTCAAAATGCAAGGAATAGGTATGGTCAGCACCCCAGCAGAGACCACTTTTTTCTGTGGGCCTGTGAATTAGAAGTGTGCCACAATAGACCAGATAGTAGCAGCTTAGGTCTGAATATAAGCCTACTCACATATTAACCTGACACAGTAAACTATCTAAGGCAATCTTCCACACATGCACCTACTTTGGATATTGGCCAGGCCGTATTTGTTATGCTCAATAGTATTGAACAATTTCTTATGGAATCTCTGTCAAACTTCAGCAGAAATCTAGAGATGTTCAAACATCCTCTATTCCCTGTAATCCTTATAAGCTTTTTAATCTGTTTAGTGAGAAAGTGACAGTAAAATTCGATAAATAATTTATTATTTATTACGTATAATTACCAATTAATACCCCATGAAGCTTTTTAGAATTCAAAACACTTTTCGCAATACCTTAATCTCGTTATGTTTTTTAAATCGGTGTGTATCTAAGGAAATATTTCCCCGAAGTTGTGTATATATATATCTACATGAAACATCCTGATAGAAATATTCATTGGGGTTTCCTCGATCAGTTATCCGGCGGCGCGCAAAGTTTTACAGTTTAACGTGCCCAATAATGATTTTTGTAGTGATTTTGGTGTTTGGTAGTTTTTTCATCGCCAACGGGGAGGCTGTGAATGGTGAGTCTATATAAGTGCAATATAGGCATAGGATGGGAGGTATATACGCTGTGTTAACGTGTCATGTTCCAATTTTGTAAATCAATAATCGTCTTGGTATATGGCCGAGAAAGAAGTTGTTTCAAAGTGAATATATTCAACCCCCGACACAAGGAGGGTTATTAATGTGTACGTTGGTATGTTTCTGCCCGTGGCTTCATATCTCTTCAAGGAATGATCAGATTTTGATGCGGTTTTCTTTATTTCAAAGAGTATTTTGTCGAGAAAATTTTTAGCAAGATTTCATCTGGTAAATCTTAAGGGAGCTGCATATCTTCAATAAAGAGTTAGTCATTCTCACGTATCTCTCGTATGTATATTGGATTTTTTCTGTTGATACATTTTTTGGTCCGAGGTTCTTAATAATTTTCAATTACTTCCACATCCAGTGGAAGTATAGTAATGACAAAAAAAAATTAAAAATTTTCATTGTTCAAATAGGCTTAGAATGTCACGAAACGTCGAGATGTTAAGTTTGAGCGAAAAAAAAATTTTCTGTCTGTCGGTCTGTCTGTATGTAACGTTTTTGTGCGCACGATTACTCTGGAACCGTTTAAGATATTGACTTGAAATTTGGTACACTAGGTATTTTAACGTGATCTGGAACTAGATTATATTTTCATCTTATTCCGTTGAAGGGTTGGGGGGTAAATTGGGGTAAATTAGGGTAAATAGATAAATCAATCAGGTAAGAGTCCATAAAATTGGTATTTAGTATATACAAAGAATTTTTTGGCATTAGCCATCCCCATTACCACCCCATTATTAAAAGAGGGTGAAAAAAATTGTGATTTAGTGTGTGTACAAGAACCAAAAAACACAAAATATTTTTTTACTTCATCCACCCCCACCCCACTACCGATGTGGGATACCGTTTTATGGGTTTTTAGGGTAGACGATTTGAAATATTATATTATTTCTGTATTATATTATTTTATTATTTATGTTCTGTAAACAATTATTTCCACAAAATTTTTTCGTTGTGAGAGACTTCGATGGAAAATCTGGATGTGGAAGTAGTGATTCCTTGGGCAGCGGTTTTTTTGCAAGTTAACAAATTATTAGAAAGTTTTCTTCGGGTCTAGTTTTATTCTAAGTTTCATTCCAACAATTTGGTTGTTTCTTTTTGCGATGCGATTTATAATTTAAGAAAAAACATTTTTTAAAAGGTATTTTTATCTGAATTTGTTATCTAAGTGCACTGCACTCGTCTCAATATTAAAGTAAACATCGGCGATACTTGACAATAATTTGTAAATTTGGGATGGCAGAGGAAGTAACAGACACCAACGGCAACGAAAGCAACATATCTATTAATCGAATATCAAAGCACATTTAACCTCAAATTATTTTTCAATTTTCGAAAAGGACGAAGCTCTAAAATTTGATTAATAATTTTGACAGGAATAAATAAATAAAAAGTAACAAGAAATAAGTGAATCAATTTCAGTTTAGTATCAACTTAAAAACGGCATTATAAATACGCAATAGAGTGGGCCGAATTTTAACAATTTCGGAATTTCGATTTGGAATAGTGAGGGAAAGTTGCGTTTTGTCAATACAAAGAAAATGTTTATTTTCGATTTTTTTGTCAATTTAGTTTTTTCACCCTCTACCGATGGTTAAAAAATTTGAAAATTTTGAAAAACTGAAATTTGCAAATTTGACTTGGAATGGGGTGAAAAAGCTTCATTTTGACAAAAGAAAGAAAATATCTATATTTAATTTTTTCATCAATTTGCGTTTTTTACCCTCTACGGGGGTTAAAAAATTAAAAACAACGATACAATTCAGATTTCCGAGTTTACCAAAGAATAGCGTGAATTATATTCCGTATTTTTATATATTTGGCTTTATTATCCGTTGCCAACCCTTAAAAATGATGCTTGTGGAGCAGCTCTTCGCTTTTTTAACATGTATTAGGCCAATAATAAATATTAAAAAACTCAGAACTCACCGCGGGGAGGTGGCTGCTTAGCGAGTTCCATCCCACCCTCCCTCTTCCTAAACTCAAGTTATTTATTGGTTAAAGTCTTGTTTAGTTTGAAACTGCGGCATTGATCTTTGTGAATCTATATTTGCTTTAATAAAACCATCCCTTTTATCTATGCCAACAACTGAACATGAAGCTTCCGTCACTAATTTTATATATCGTTCCACCACTTAAGTGTGACGTGGATATGACTCAAATTCTAAAATTTTCTCAGGATCATTTATGAAATGCTCGATATCTTCAGCGCTCATGCTTTGTAATATCGGAGGACAGGTAATTTCATTTTCCTGCCAGTTAATCAAATCAATGTACTCATCAGCGTCAAAATTAAGTTTTGGTATTGTAAAAATCCGAATATTATGTTGATTATCTTCATTAGTTTTTTTTTCGCATTGATAATCCGTCTAAGAGCAAGTTCTCTAACAAACTGACGAGAATCGCATAACATACACAACAATGGATGTGCAAAATGAGTTGCGCTGGATCACAGGGTCAATAATACTTTTTAATTTTTGGCTTAAATATCGGCTCACCTTAATAGTTTGCAAAATATGCTTTGCTCCATGTTTAAATGATGGAATGGTGTTGGCATAGATAAAAGGGATGGTTTTATTAAAGCAAATATAGATTCACGAAGATCAATGCCACAGTTTCAAACTAAACAAGACTTTAACCAATAAATAACTTGAGTTTAGGAAGAGGGAGGGTGGGATGGAACTCGCTAAGCAGCCACCTCCCCGCGGTGAGTTCTTGGTTTTTCAATATTTATTATTGGCCTAATACATGTTAAACAAGCGAAGAGTTGCTCCACAAGCATCATTTTTAAGGGTTGGTAACGGATAATAAAGCCAAATATATAAAACTACGGAATATAATTAACGCTATTCTTTGGTAAACTCGGAAATCTGAATTGTATCGTTGTTTTTAATTTTTTAACCCTCTGTAGAGGGTGGAAAACGCAAATTGATGAAAAAATTAAAGATAGATATTTTCTTTCTTTTGTCAAAAGGAAGCTTTTCCACCCTATTCCAAGTCAAATTCGCAAATTTCAGTTTTTCAAAATTTTCAAATTTTTTAACCCTCGGTAAAGGGTGAAAAAACTAAATTGACAAAAAAATCGAAAATAAACATTTTCTATGAATTGCCAAAACGCAACTTTCCCTCACTATTCCAAATCGAAATTCTGGCCCACCCTAATACGCTATATACACGGTTACTAGTAATTCGATACATTCCTTTGGGATCGCGATAGGACATGAGCCAAGGAGTAAATTTGCCCCAACATACATTATGTAAAACTGAATAGTTTTTTGAATATTTCAATTTTTCTCTTCTCGAAAAAGTAGATCTAATGTCTTAAAAGTTAATTTTCAAAAAAATTACTTGACATTTTTTAAACTTTTTTACTGAATTACTTGTTCAACACTATGACCATAAGTTTGGAATGAAAATTATCTGAAAAAAATTCTATCATGTGAAAATTTCAAATAAAAACTTAATTTTTTTTTTAAAGGACAATCAGTTTTGAAAATTACCTATCAGGTTTAAAAAAAAAGAATTAACGTAACACGCTTACAAATTGCTTCTTTATTTCAATAGCTATGTTCAACGTGTACCCTTGATAGCTCTAATAAAAAATTAGTATTTGAGGAAAAAAATGAAATATCTCAACTACTTAGTCTTACATAATGCATGTTAGGGTTAAAACTCCTTAGCTCATGTCCTATCACATCTCCAAAGGAATGTATCAAATTACTAATAACCCTGTATACATATATTTATGTGTTTTTATTAATAAATCATTTTATTAATAATTTGGGATTTTATAAACAGCACAAAAATAAAACACTTGTCAGGTTAAAATCGTACAGATTTAAATATAGGTCTTTTAATCACATGTTTATTTAATACAGTTTTTGTTCTTTTATTGGAATGATTTTGTAGTATAATCTTTATGTTTACAAGCAAATCGATAATAAGGCAATAAATATGATAAATATCGTAAAATTCCCCTCCTTTCCGGAGTAATTAATAATTAATCTGCAGTAGATTCGTTGAAAAACATGAAATTGCACTTACTCATTTTATTTTATTTACAACAAATAAATTAGATATTTTACTTGACCCAATAAGAAAAAAATCCAATAAAGCTGGATTTTCTGACAGATTGGATCTATAGATCCGTTATGGACGTAGTAAAACTCGTCAAACCTAATCCTTAAGGCCACGCCGTCATGTGGAAAAATTATGTAGTTTTTAAATATACCTGCTTAAAATTAAAAAAAAAAATAGAAATCTCTGATACCACATTACATAGGCCCCTTGCATGTGTCATATATTTTAAATTAATTTATCTATATAAATATAGTGTTATTAAACATTAGCTACTATCAAATCTGTTTTCGTAATTTCTAACTGGGAAATATTTAAATCATCGACTAATATCCGGGAGAAGGGCGTATCTGAGAACATACTCATATTGGACGTAATTGGTGTCCGGGATTGGTGCATTAAATGAGTTTTATTTTTGTCAACTTTGGTGAAATTACTCCTTCTTATAGAAAAGATATTCAATTTTGATTTTTTCGGCTATTCTTGATGTTTTCTATTTTTTCCAAGATGGCGGATTGACCAATACATATCGGACAGGTCTATATTTTATAAGAATTTTATATCAAATAAGCCAGTATTTTTAAAATTCCCATCCGATTACTAGTACAAGATATATTAATCAGATAAGTTGAAAATCCGAGAAAGCGCATAAAAAGTGCATATAACTTTTGACACACAAGGAATTTATGGCTGCAAATATTTTTTTCGTAATCAGGAGAACATAATACATGAGAATCAACAATAAAATTTCAGATGGAATATGTTATCGCCGAAAAAAATAAATTCAACTGCATTACTGGTACTGGCTAGCATTTACAACAGCTTTGTGAGTTGACACGCCCCCATTGGGTTACATAATAGTATATTATTCAACGAGCGGTAATGTAGGTAATAATTGACGCAGATGAAGTTTACAGCACGAGCCGAAGGCGAGTGTTGTAATTCATTAAGTGAGTTATTACCATTACCGCAGGTTGAATACTATACTTCATCTATGATTATAACAATAAATATTAAATTGGGAAAATTATTTGTGGCATATTCATGATTTCTTAATAAGGGTCTACAAACCATCCAACTAACCAACCTTCTCGGTACACTTTGAAAATTGCCATGACAACTCGTAATAGTGAACTGGTCTGCTGAAATTCCAGCGTCTTCAAAGCGTACCGACAATGTTGGCTCCAGCAGACCAGCTCACTTTTACGCGTTCGCATGGCATGGTCGGTCGGTTGGTTGGATTTTCTATAAACCCCTTATAGTCTAAGAGCTGGGCACAAAATTTCGATATGAAAAATAGGATCGTTACCTAGGTAACGAGCACGCGGTAACGATATCGGTCTCTACGCATTCTATGATGATGTTATCTTCTCTAAGTAATTTCACTCTACACAAGGGAGGATTTGGGAATTTGCAGACAACTCGAGCGGGGAGGGGCACGGGTGAAAGCGGTGAAAGTTGACTTTTTTAACAAAAATCGTCGCCGTTACACTTAAAAATGTATAGAATAAGATATTGTGAATTACGTAATCGCAATGTGAAGTTATTGACAGGTAGGTAAGCGATATGTTTGAAGATTTTCAGGTATGAAAACAAATTTTGTTTCAACACAAAAATACTCCTTCATAAAAGTAGCACTAAATTGAGAAATTACAAAAAATCATACTTTTGTCAAGAATGCTTGTTTTCGAGCGGATGCTGCACCGAAACTATTCAGTTTAACGAAAAAATGTATAAGATATTTTTTCTAGAAAATTTAATGCTCTTTTATTTTCGTAAGAACATTTTTTGCCGTATGAGGTACCCGAAGCGAGATATTTCAAAGAAACTGTTTATGTGCGCCATTTTCTCAATATGGCGGCGCTGGCGGCTGAGATCGCATTTTGCATTTTTTTCTTATTTCACTCAGAGCATTGAAATCTACAAATTCCAAAAGTTTCAAAACTCCTGCACTTATGCTCTCACCGCTGTATTATAACCGCAATAATTTTTTTTTAATAAATTTTTGGCAAATTGACACCCGTCAGCAACCTGCTTATCCCTTACCTACTTGTCAGCAACTTCACATTTCGATTACGTAATTCACAATGTCTTATTCTATAAATTTTTAAGCGTAACCGCGATGATTTTTGTTAAAATGAAAAGTCAACTTTCACCGCTCTCTCATCCGTGCCCAATTTTTAAAAATTTTGTTGTCGTTACTATACTTCTACTGGATGTGGAAGTAACAAAAAGAAAAGTCAACTTTCACCGCTCTCATCCGTGCCAACGGTGTATTAAATAGGTGGTCCGACATACTTTCCTATTATAATAATAATAATGGCTTAATAAGTGCATGGTTTCTATTTACTTTAGTAGATGGCGCGAGCTATAAAGTCCTACAATTACCTGGGTATGTGCATCGTGTAACTAACATAACCTCAAATTTTAAGGTTTTTTTCGTTTGTTCTCATTTTTTAATGTTTGTATAAGCATTTTTAGCTTGGAGTCATACTGGCTCCAAGCAAATATTTAAAAATTCACACAAATAATTTTTCAATATTGTTGATTAATAAAAATAGACTGCTAATTATAGGTTAGATTCCTAACCTGCAAAAAGTGTCTTATTTTATTGTGACAAACTATTTAAAACTTCATACACATTACGTTGAACTTGATTTTAGTTGAAAGTACAGGAACCAGGCAGAAATTTTAATAATAGCTACGTAATACTTGTAAATCTTAGGAAATATATATTTTTGAGGTTAGGTGTGACGACACGTGCAATGCTGCATGTAGTGTTGTATATATTCTTTCAATGTTTTAATTTAGCTACTTAATGTCAGATGTCACTGGGCTTTTGTTTCACTAAACAAAAACGAAAGGCCGGGAATGGAATGTATGCAACACTGTATGCACGTATGCACAGAACCTGTAAAATTATCTTTTTATGCGTAAGTAATGAGAGATCTTATTGGTCCTGCCTTCTATTCCATTATGTACAAAGTAAGCACTTATGAAGTGGTGAGCGTAGAGGCGACTTCAATGTGAATATCAGTCGATATTCCGTTGAAGCAACGTCGAGCGCGGTTAGTACTTGGATGGGGTACCCATCTTGGGAAATACAGCGTTCTCGTCCCACCTTCTAGAGGCTTGTATATCAGTGTATAATCAGAAGTTACGTAATTTCAGACTAGGATTACGTAGTGGATATACCATCCTTCGGAGGGGATGTAAAGCAGGCGGTCCCTTGTCTATTAAATGTTAGGCAAGTAAAAGATCCCTACTCTTCTTAAGGGAAGAGGTTCGGCAAAATTTCCAGGTTGGGGGTAGCTCGTCTCCTGGCGTCGGTGATAGGCCCTGGTAGCGGAAATAGGCCGGCGTTAAATAGTTAAAAAAAAAAAGCACTTATGAAGCCACTGTGAGAGTTTTCGTCGCATCACCTATTTAATACACCCTGCCCGTGCCCCTCCCCGCTCGAGCTGTCAGCAAATTCCCAAATCAGGGTCCTCCCTTAGTGTACGACGTACAGGCCTATAGTTAAGGGTGAATAATTTTCGCCCGACCTACGGCGATCGCAAGGGGGGCAATTTCAACTGCCTTTTTTTAATTTCTCTCCCCCACTCATCAAAAAATTTTTCGGACTAAAAAAATTTTTGGTTCACGGGCCTCCCCTGAAAAATTGTTTGCCCGCCCTTAAAGCACTTTCTAGCTACAGGCCTGACGACGTATTGTTACGAAAACTACGACCCGAGTCATATCGAAATTTCGTACCCAGCTCTCCCTCCGTCTATTATGTTTGTTGGGTATTTTGCTACTGTAAAAATATTCAAAAATTTTGATGAAATAAACCTCTGCGTCAAAAGGCTCAGACAGAGGTTGGTTTTTAATACTTCTATTACAATATGTCTCACACTTAAAAATATATAAACTGAAACAAAAGTATTAAATGATAATGACCAGTGATCGGAATTTGGGTTTAATTTTCAGGTGCGTAGTTAAAAGGATTTATTAAAATATGCATACATTTTTAGTTGTACATATGTATACATGTATTCTATTATGCCAAAATAAATGAAAAACTCATAAGGTATGTTCGCATTACATTTAATTTTGATTTATTTTGTAAGAAAGAACAAACATACATTTAATTTCTTGATGTAAAATTTTATATACCTACCTATGTGCGCCACTGAAATTAAACCCAAATTCCGATCATTGACAATGACAAAAATTAAATCGAAGGCTGTTCACGTTTCGGAAAATATTTCTTTTTCCGTTATCAAAACTTTCAATTTTAATCATGTCAAACATGACAGTTTGCGGTTTATGTATTTTTTTATGTTGTTTACATGTTTTTATCTAACTGATTTTAAAGGTTTCTATATTTTTCATTAACAGTATATTGTTTTATTAGGAGTAAAAGTGATACCTTTGTGACGAATTTGTAGATTTGTAGTGAGTCCGGCAATTACAGACGAGTCACAACAAGTGGCTTTTACTCCGAATAAAACATGCTATTTTTTCTTCAAACGTCGATTAACTATAAAAAAATTAAAATAAAAAATTTCGAATTTCACCACCAAAAACGCATTGTGTTAACATCGCATGGCCGGCGTATTAAATAAAATACGCGTTGCTATAGATATTACTTTTTCTGCCGCTCCCAGCGTCAGAAAAAGTACTTTTACCTCCATTGTTAATGGCAATGCACAGCCGTCTAAAAAGTTAAACTTTAATGCCATGAAATTAGTTGAGAAATGTCATGTTTTTCTGACGATTGAAGAAAAAAATATGTTTGAAAGAAAATAAATTAATTGATATGTCTGATAATAAATAAAATAAATAGATTTGAGAAATAAGAAACTCAAAAACTTGCCACAAAACGTAACTGAAAATGTTTTGACTCAGTAAGCCATATATTTTTTAGCATCGCAGTGCCCAGCGGTTGATGGTATTTTACCAGTATACATACCTGATGATGACTCTTCAAAATATTGGGAATGCTCTAATGGTATAGCTTATCAATTTGACTGTCCCGATGGCCTATATTTCAATCCAAATTTAAACGTATGTGATTGGCCGCAACAAACAGAAAGCTCCGAAAACGAAAACGGTTCCGCTAGTTCCGAGGAAGAATCTGATCAGGAAATCAGCTATGAAGATGAAGATGAAGATGAAGAAGACATAAATCAGGAATGTGCTGCATTCGAAACTAGTAAGGGGTTTATTTTTCTTCATAAGGGATATTTAATAAAAAAAAATACGATTTCATAGATTATTTTGGACATCAAAATCATGCTAGCTCACAAAAAAATAAGAATATATTTCAATGCAAATTAGAAATTATTACACTACCCTAAAATTATAAAAATTAGACGAAAACCCTAATGGGTAATCCATTATAGTGTATTATGCATATCAAAATCAATAAATTAAAATATAATGCATCAAAAATACTGTTAATGCTTTATAATAAGTAAATTATTTTTACTTTAAGAGTGTCCAGCGGTAGATGGCGTTTATCCAGTATACATTCCTCTACCAAACTGCACCCAATTCTGTCAGTGCTCTAACGGAAAACCTTATCTACACGATTGTCCCCGTGGTTTACATTTCAGTCCTGTTTTGAACGTGTGTGTTTGGCCTAAGTATGCCAGGTGTGCTTCCGGAAATAGTACAGACGGAAGTAGCGAGACCACTACAGCCAGTAACAATGGCGATGGAGAAAATGATGAAGGTAATAACGAAGGTTCAGATAACAACGGAAACGGCGAAAATCAAATTTGTCTTGGGGTATATAAAGGTAAATAAGTTGATTATTTATGTTGACAAGTCTAAGTTACTGTTAATATCTTTGTTATAATTAAACTGATTTTGCTTTTAGAGTGTCCAGCAGTAGATGGCGAATATCCAGTATACATTCCTCTACCAAATTGCACCCAGTTTTGTCAGTGCTCTAACGGAAAACCTTATCTACGCGATTGTCCTGATGGTTTACATTTCAATCCTGTTTTGAACGTGTGTGATTGGCCTAAGCATGCCAGGTGCGCTTCTGGAAATAGTACAGACGGCAGTAGCGAGACCACTACAGCCAGTAACAATGGCGATGGAGAAAATGATGAAGGCAATAACGAAGGTTCAGATAACAACGGAAATGGCGAAAATCAAATTTGTCTTGGGATATATAAAGGTAAATAAGTTGATTATTTATGTTGACAAGCCTAAGGAGTTACCTTTGACAATCAGCTTAAATTTACCAAGCATGTTGATCTAATATGCCGTAAAGCATATTTAAGTTTAAAACAGCTTTTCCCATTCAAAGAATATTTGGATGTTGAGAGAAAAAAGATGCTAATTAATAATTTAGTTATATCACAAATGAACTATGGTGATATTGTATATGGCCCGTGTTTGTTGGTTGAAAATAAAATACGTATTCAAAGAATGCAAAATCATTGTATTCGGTTTTTAACTGATATACCACGTTATGCTCATATTACACCTTACATTCGAGACTTGGGCCTACTTAAACAAAACGAAGCTAGATTCGTACACTACTCATGCTTTCTTAACAAGATTTTACAAACAGGATTACCTGAGTACTTATCTAACAAAATTATAAGACGTGATCAAGTTCATGACAGACACTTACGAAACATTACTAACCGAGTCACAGTACCTTTACATCATAGTGCTATTTTTTCGGGAAGTTTTTCTTATATTTCATCTTATATCCTAAATAATTTACCTACTGAATTCCACAACATCTCTGTTGCTTCACTGAAGTCCAAACTAAAGCAAGCTATATGTGATAATAGTTTAAATAATATTGACTTTACAAAATTTTAAGTAATATTTTATATTTATATTTTTTAAAACAAGTTTCTGTGTATTTGCTGTATTTTATTATTCCTTATCGTATTTTATTGTACTATTGACTATATTTTTTAGGGTTAGGTTAAAATCATTTAAATGTGCCTAGTCCTTTTGTGTGTATGTTAATTTATATGTATATATGCACAATAAATGCTTTATTATTATTATTATTATTATTATTATTATTAAGCTACTGTAGATATGTTATAACTAAATTAATTTTGCTTTTAGAGTGTCCAGCAGTAGATGGCGAATATCCAGTATACATTCCTTTACCAAACTGCACCCAGTTCTGTCAGTGCTCTAACGGAAAACCTTATCTACACGATTGTCCCGGTGGTTTACATTTTAGTCCTGTTTTGAACGTGTGTGTTTGGCCTAAGTATGCCAGGTGCGCTTCCGGAAATAGTACAGATGGAAGTAGCGAGACCACTACAGCCAGTAACAACGGCGATGGAGAAAATGATGAAGGCAATAACGAAGGTTCAGATAACAACGAAAATGGCGAAAATCAAATTTGTCTTGGGATATATAAAGGTAAATAAGTTGATTATTTATGTTAACAAGTCTAAGCTACTGTTAATAATGTTTGTTATAACTAAATTAATTCTGCTTTTAGAGTGTCCAGCAGTAGATGGCGAATATCCAGTATACATTCCTCTACCAAACTGCACCCAGTTCTGTCAATGCTCTAACGGAAAACCTTACCTACACGATTGTCCCGATGGTTTACATTTCAATCCTGTTTTGAACGTGTGTGATTGGCCTAAGCATGCCAGGTGCGCTTCTGGAAATAGTACAGATGGAAGTAGCGAGACCACTACAGCCAGTAACAACGGCGATGGAGAAAATGATGAAGGCAATAACGAAGGTTCAGATAACAACGGAAATGGCGAAAATCAAATTTGTCTTGGGATATATAAAGGTAAATAAGTTGATTATTTATGTTAACAAGTCTAAGCTACTGTTAATATGTTTATTATAACTAAATTAATTCTGCTTTTAGAGTGTCCAGCAGTAGATGGCGAATATCCAGTATACACTCCTCTACCAAACTGCACCCAGTTCTGTCAATGCTCTAACGGAAAACCTTACCTACACGATTGTCCCGATGGTTTACATTTCAATCCTGTTTTGAACGTGTGTGATTGGCCTAAGCATGCCAGGTGCGCTTCTGGAAATAGTACAGATGGAAGTAGCGAGACCACTACAGCCAGTAACAATGGCGATGGAGAAAATGATGAAGGATCAAATAATAACGGAAACGGCGAAAGGCAAATTTGTCTTGAGGTCGATAAAGGTAAATGAGCTAATTATTGATGTTGACAAGTCTAAGTTACTATTAATATGTTTGTTATAATTAAATTAATTTTGCTTTTAGAGTGTCCAGCAGTAGATGGCGAATATCCAGTATACATTCGTCTACCAAACTGCACCCAGTTTTGTCAGTGCTCTAACGGAAAACCTTATCTGCATGATTGTCCCGAAGGTTTACATTTCAATCCTGTTTTGAACGTGTGTGATTGGCCTAAACATGCCGGGTGCGCTTCTGGAAATAATACAGACGGAAGTAGCGAGACTACTACAGTCAGTAGCAATGGCAACGAAGAAAATGATGAAGACAATAGCGAAGGTTCAGATGACAACGGAAACAACGAAAGTCAAATTTGTCTTGAGGTCGATAAAGGTAAATAAGTTGATTATTTATGCTGACAAGCCTAAGTTACTGTTAATATGTTTGTGATAATTAAATTCATTTTGCTTTTAGAGTGTCCAGCAGTAGATGGCGAATATCCAGTATACATTCGTCTACCAAACTGCACCCAGTTTTGTCAGTGCTCTAATGGAAAACCTTATTTGCATGATTGTCCCGAAGGTTTACATTTCAATCCTGTTTTGAACGTGTGTGATTGGCCTAAAAATGCTGGATGCGCTTCTGGAAATAATACAGACGGAAGTAGCGAGACCACTACAGCCAGTAGCAATGGCGATGAAGAAAATGATGACGGCAACAGCGAAGGTTCAGATGACAATGGAAACAACGAAAGTCAAATTTGTCTTGAGGTCAATAAAGGTAAATAAGTTGATTATTTATGCTGACAATTCTAAGTTACTGTTAATATGTTTGTGATAATTAAATTCATTTTGCTTTTAGAGTGTCCAGCAGTAGATGGCGAATATCCAGTATACATTCGTCTACCAAACTGCACCCAGTTTTGTCAGTGCTCTAATGGAAAACCTTATTTGCATGATTGTCCCGAAGGTTTACATTTCAATCCTGTTTTGAACGTGTGTGATTGGCCTAAAAATGCTGGATGCGCTTCTGGAAATAATACAGATGGAAGTAGCGAGACCACTACAGCCAGTAGCAATGGCGATGAAGAAAATGATGACGGCAACAGCGAAGGTTCAGATGACAATGGAAACAACGAAAGTCAAATTTGTCTTGAGGTCAATAAAGGTAAATAAGTTGATTATTTATGCTGACAATTCTAAGTTACTGTTAATATGTTTTTGATAATTAAATTCATTTTGCTTTTAGAGTGTCCAGCAGTAGATGGCGAATATCCAGTATACATTCGTCTACCAAACTGCACCCAGTTTTGTCAGTGCTCCAATGGAAAACCTTATCTGCATGATTGTCCCGAAGGTTTACATTTCAACCCTGTTTTGAATGTTTGTGATTGGCCCAAACATGCCGGGTGCGCTTTTGGAAATAATACAGATGGAAGTAGCGAGACCACTACAGCCAGTAGCAATGGCAACGGAGAAAATGATGAAGGCAATAGCGAAGGTTCAGATGACAACGGAAGCAATGAAAGTCAAATTTGTCTTAAGGTCGATAAAGGTAAATAAGCTAATTATTGATGTTCACAAGTCTAAGTTACTATTAATATGTTTGTTATAATTAAATTAATTTTGCTTTTAGAGTGTCCAGCAGTAGATGGCGAATATCCAGTATACATTCGTCTACCAAACTGCACCCAGTTTTGTCAGTGCTCTAACGGAAAACCTTATCTGCATGATTGTCCCGAAGGATTACATTTCAACCCCGTTTTGAATGTGTGTGATTGGCCTAAACATGCCAGGTGCGCTTCTGAAAATAATACAGATGGAAGTAGCGAGACCACTACAGCCAGTAACAAT
The DNA here is from genome assembly GCA_936432065.2 of Rutpela maculata. Lineage (NCBI taxonomy): Eukaryota > Metazoa > Arthropoda > Insecta > Coleoptera > Cerambycidae > Rutpela > Rutpela maculata. The sequence goes on from OW386287.2 coordinate 217,530,872, forward strand.
GGAAACGGAGAAAATGATGAAGGCAATAGCGAAGGTTCAGATGACAACGGAAACAACGAAAGTCAAATTTGTCTTGAGGTCGATAAAGGTAAATAAGTTGATTATTTCAGTTATTAAATTAAAGTTATTGCTATTGTTTTTCAATAACTAAATTAATTTTGCTTTTAGAGTGTCCAGCAATAGATGGTGCGTATCCAGTATACATTCCTCTACCAAACTGTACCCAGTTCTGTCAGTGTTCTAACGGAAAACCTTATCTACACGATTGCCCTGATGGTTTACATTTCAATCCTGTTTTGAACGTGTGTGATTGGCCTAAACATGCGAGATGTGCTGCTGGAAATAGTACAAACGAAAGTAGCGAAACCACCACAGCTGGTAGCAATGGAGACGAAGATAATGATGGAGGCGATAATGGAAATGCGGATGGCAGTGGTGGGAATGATAACATTAATCAAATATGTCTTGGAGCTGATAAAGGTACATAGACTGATTTATTATTATAATAGCTCCCATCAATTTTGAATAATTCTAAATTAATTTCATTTTAGACTGCCCAGCTGTAGATGGGGCGTATCCAGTATACATTCCTCTACCGACCTGCACGCAATTCTGTCAGTGTTCTAACGGCAAACCTTATTTATATAATTGCCCGGATGGTCTGCATTTCAATCATGTTTTGAATGTCTGTGATTGGCCAGAAGCAGCACAGTGTGAGACATTAATTCCCAATTAACCGAATAATTAATTTATACTCTGTACAGATATTTATTTTCATTTAATTTTTGTATCTTCTATTTATTCTTCCACAAAGTGTGTAGTTTTTCATATGTTAGTTTTAGTTTCATACCATGAATACACAAATCTAATAGCTCATGTAGAATGAAAGTCGTTTTTTAAACCAGAAACCAAATTAAAGGACTTGTCGATATGCCTACTGGCTTCCATACAATATGGAATAAATGATCTCAAATTTAAACGTGCATTGTTTTTTTCGAGTGTCATATTAATCAATCAACTCCTTAAATTTTATTGATGATAACGAGAAACAAGAACTTGTAAGGTATATTTGATATAATGCATTTTTTTTTATTAACTGAGAATAGTATTTTATTGATTCCATTTAGTGGTGTTATTTTACGAAAGTTACTTCAGAATTACCTGAAAAATAAACACATCAGTTTTGCCTGAAATTTTATTAACTGATGCTGTATTTCCGTTTTACTAAAGCACTGAAGCATTTGCTTTAATTTTCATGTATACAAATGTTTTATTATCTTATGTTGGCTGATTGATGAAAACGCTGCCGACATTATTGTTAATAAAACCAAAAAGAACAGATTACTGTATTCATCTTCTTTTCAAATATGTATGTGTTCCCTTTTATGTAATTATATAGCAATATGTATGACAATAAACCATTTTAAACTTTAATTTGTCATTATTTAAGAAGTTTCTCAGATAGAGAACGTACACAGATAAAAATAATTAATGCCTTGAATCAAGAAATCTTTGTTTAATATAAAAATAAATAAATACATTTTTCATATGAAAGATATATTTTTGTGGCAAGAAATAAAAAGCTTGTAAAAGTACCATTAGCTGATGGTAAATTTAAAAGGTGAGTTAAAGGTTCAGTTTGAACTTTAAAACTTGGTAACTTATCTGTAATTTTTTCAACAACTAAAGCATCTATAGCATATTTTTTATCTAAATCTAATGGCGAAATGATTACCAAATTTGTCTGTCCTTGGACTTGGCTCGCAAATGAACCTATGAAAAATACAGTTATGCAGAAATTTGCATTTGTGTGTTATAAAATTAGATTGACTAGCTGAATCAAGTAAAAATCTAATTTTATGCAAGTTTCCTTCTCTATCTAATATGTTGACAACGACAGTAGGCAATAAAACTGTTGTTCAAGTGCAAGACATAGCGTTTTTATTACTAGATAAAGCGTTATTTTTAGGCAAGTCGTTACTATTACAAAAAGTTGTGTCCACCATAGTCCAATTAATGAATGCCCAAAAGGGGATTGTAGAGAACATTTTATGAGGGGAGAATTTTCCTCTTCAGGGATGTGTTGAGGGTGTTGAAGGTAGTTAGGTAAAAATACTAAAAGTCCCCGTCCCTAGCCCCTCCGCTTCAGAGGGGGAGGGGGGTGGAAAGGTTCCTTTTTTCGATTCTTCACTTATAACTCGAAAACGATGCGTCGTATGGAAAAAGGTAATCTATGCAAAATTAAACGTAATTAAATTTTTCACAAGAATGTTTATATTTATTTTCTGCGCGAACGGAAAAAATTAGATTATTGATCAGAATTTAATTTATTTAGGTTATTTAAACCATAAAACAAGCATCAAAAAACTAAAGCGTGTTTATATTAAAAGTTTCAACTAACAGAAAAAAATTACAAAAACATCGTGATTTTTGCAATTTTTCATAAACTTTAAGTACGATGCGCGAACGGAAGATGTTAACCGATTTTAATTTTCTTTATGCCGTTTTTCTTTTTATTACAATAGGCAACTTTTCCGCTCTAAAGCGTTCTGAAAAAAAAAATATTAATTTTTTCGACCCACCCTAATATACACTTCTTCTTTGGTTCTGATTTATTTATTAAAAATGAATGTGTAACACGGATTTAGAATTATTAATATTACTATCACCACTTTTATTTAACGTAAATTAATTTTGCCCGCGACTATAAAAGTCACAATTTCTTCATACGAGGGTATACTGGCATTTTGTCTAAGCATTTCAAATTAATGATGGGCAGAATCGGAATAAGGAATCGGCAGATTCTGATTCTTGGAAGGATCGGAATGTTCCGATTATTTTATAAATTCATCCGATTCCCAATTTCGAAGCAAAACAAGCAGCAGTCACGGATTCAGATTCTAAAAATCGCCGATTCTGCCATCACTATTTCAAATAGTAAATCTTCCAGTCAGCACAAAGTTATCCACTGGACATCCTGAGGATATCAAGTTAGGTTTAAACAGATATCCTTAGGATATCTCCCCGATTTCCACAGGACATCCCTAGGAAGTCCAAGTGAGACTGTCAGATCTCCCGAGAATAGCCTGCAGATGCACTTTCTTATATCCTTGGGATGTATTTAGGCAATATCTAGGCATTACCTAAAGACATCCTATGGAGAGCTAAAAGGCAGATTTTCAGGATCTTACGATTTGTCTAGGGCATCCTTAGGAGATACAAATTGAGCTTAGGACAACCTGAGGCAGAACTTTCAGACATCCCAAGGATGTCCTTTGATTCCTCGATATCAGTCACTATACAGGGTGCACCACTTAAAACTCCCCAGACTTGTAACATTTCTGTTTTTGAAGCGACGACCATGTTGGACACATCAAATTGTAGACATTTTTAAAGCCTTTAAACATGCATACAGAATGATTTATTTATTTAAAAACAATTTTTTGGAAAAAAATGTTAAGAAAGGAAACTTAATTTCTTTGAATATTTTTTTAACTCACTCTGTACATGAACTGTGATAATGTTTTCTTATAAATGGTTTTAATTAGCTTCGATTTATGTTATTACAATAAAAAATTTGAAAAATAAAAATTTTGCAATTTCCTATTTAGTACATTTTAATATGAGTCTGTTTTTAAAAATATTTATTTCTTTTGTTTCTTGTTGCTATTTCGTTACGTTGTTTGTGATATGTCTTTTACAAACAAAACATAAAATTATTATTTACATTCTTTTCAAAGTTATTTTAAAAAAATTAGTTTGGAATCGGAAAGAGTGTTTTTAATTTCTTTCTCCAAGAACAAAAAGAATTTCGAATATGACGTAATAACATAAATTGAAGCTAATTAAAGCCTTTATAAGAAAACATTAACGCAGTTCATGTACAGGGCGAGGTAAAAAAATATTCAAGGAAATTAAGTTTTCTTTCTTAACAGTTTTTTCAAAAAAAATGTTTTTAAATCACTCTGTACACATGTCTAAATGCCTTAAAAATATCTACAATTTGATATGCCCAACATGGTCGTCGCTTAAAAAATAAGAAAGTTACAAGCCTGGAGAGTTTTAAGTGGCGCACCCTGTATACTGGCGATGACTCATCCCTGTAAAACTCATGAAGTATCCCACACCACTTTTTTCATTTTACGTTAATTAAACAGATGTTGGTGATATAAATACCCAAAGAACTTAAAAACTTATAAAATAGCTATACAGGGTAATTACGGTGGTATATAAAAAAATAGTAGACTGGTTATGATCAATATTTTTATTATTTTAAAATAAATGAAACAAAATAAAACAACAATATGTATCAAGGGATATTATTTAGGTGTAAAACAATTCACTAAATGTTTTCTTTTTACCTTTCATCCATTAAGAATCTTGCTTTATGTTTCACAAAAATATACTAGATACAAAGTGACCCATTTGAAAGCAGGGCACTTTCTAAAATTTTTATTTGTTGGCCGATTTAAACTATTTTTTTTCTAAATGATATAGCTTCAATAACTTTACTCTAATGCCAAGTTTCAAAATGAAATTTAAAATTTCAAGGCTTAGGTTTATCTCTCCTAAGTTCGAGTCACAGCTGCGGCAGATGGCAATGTCGAAGATAGTGGTTGTTGTGTTGTTGTCTGTGTGCCTTGGTTGGGTAGTGGTAGCTTTACTTCGAAAAACGGCCCAATTATGAGCAAAAGCTAGTAGCAATTTAGTTTTGCGATATGTTGTGAACTTTACTTTCTAACACAATAATAATATAATAAAAAAGTGCTACTCGCCGAGTATAAAAATCAAAAAAATATATTGGGAAATGAGCGAAAATCGCAATTATATAAAAAAACCGCTGCCCAAGGAATCACTACTTCCACATCCAGATTCTCTATCCAAGTCACTCACAACGAAAAAACTTTGTATGTGAAAATAATTGTTTATGGAACTTTAATAATATAATATTTGAAATCTTCTACCCCAAAAACCCATAAAACGATACCCCACATCGGTAGTGGGGTGGGGGTGGTGATAGAGGGGTGGTAGGGGGGGGTGGATGAAGTAAAAAAATATTTTGAGGTTTCTGGTTCCTGTACATACACTAAATCACATTTTTCTTCATCCCCTTTAATAAAGGGGTGGGGGTGGTAATGGGGGTGGTTAATGCCAAAATTTTTTTTTTGAGACCTTAGCTTCTCTTGTATATACTAAATGCCAATTTCGTGGACTCTTACCTGCTTGATTTACCCATTTACCCCAAATTTACCCCAATTTACACCCCAACCCTTCGACGGAACAAGATGAAAATATAATCTAATTCTAGATCTCGTTAACGTACATATGTGTACCAAATTTCAAGTCAATATCTTAAACGGTTCCAGAGTAAACGTGCGCACAAAAAAAAGTTACAGACAGACAGACCGACAGACAGACCGACAGACAGACCGACAGACAGACAGACAGACAGACAGAATTTTTTTTTTCGCTCAAACTTAAAATCTCGACGTTTCATGACATTTTAAGCCTATTTGGGCAATACAAATTTTTAAAAAAAATTTTGTCGTTACTATACTTCCACTGGACGTGGAAGTAATACTCCAGAAAGAGAAGATACCTATTGAGAAAATACATGACATTTTGAAAATATTAACCTGTAATTGAGAAATATTCTAAACAGTATCGTAAAACCCCAATATGTCTATAAGCAGCGGAATAATCATCTGTGCCCGCTGTGGACACTAACAGGATGAATGAATTATTTCAGAAAAAGAAACATTATTCTTAAATATAATTTCCTGACTGACAACACTTGCTTGTATATTTTAGTAAATATTTTTAAAAGCCACTGTATATTTGATGAACAACTTCATAACCAATATTCTTCCTTTCTTTTTTTCTTTTTTTGCCTTATTTTTATTGTAAAAATCTTCTATACAACCATAATATATTACTTTTTCACCTTTCAATTTATCTAAAGGCTGAAATAGCGTCTGGAAAAGATTTTTTTGGTCTCTATCGGTGTAATCTTTAACAAAGATTCGTTTAATATCTTTTCTTTCTACAAAATTAAGCTGCACAAATAAAAAGTATAAGGTTAGATAAAAAATATTTATACTTGCCACCTTTCAAGTTGTTTCTTTTTAGAATCAAACAAAGTAAACTCCTTTTTCAATTGCAAAATATCCATATTTGCTAATTTTAGCTTTTAGAAACAGAAAATTAAATCGATTCACGGTCACTAAATTGTAAATAGCTGATTGAAAAGGAGGGTGAGAGCAGAGGAAGGATACCAAACTTCGATTGAAGCGCCACTAATGGGAAATTTTTAAACTATTGTCACGCAGTAATTACAATTTATATAAAAGTTGTTTGGGACACCCAGTACATTACTTTATTGTTACATAGAAATTATTATTAAAATATTTGCAAACAGAAATTGTTGAGACAGCAGCAAGCTGGTGCATTCATCCGAGTTACTTGTTATCTAGGTAACTGCTGAATTGCAAAAAGAATAGCTAGAAAATATTTTAGTTTCAAAATTTAGTTGGGTTTTTGGTTTTGGTACGAACTGGTGGTGGCTTGGTGCGTGGCCCAACTCCCCCCTTGGGGGTGAGCCCCAGGGGGTATTTAATGTAAGTACTAATTATTCTGTTTTGTTGTGTTGTTTCTTTGTTAATAAACCGGTAACTTGTTTTCTACCACAATGTTTTATTTACAAGTATTCATTTAATTCATTAAATTCAAATCCTCTTGCAAGCAAGCGAGTATTTTAAAGGAACCCTGTCACAGCGACCCGAGGGTCGTGGCACGTGGTGGAGGCGCCGGGCATAACACGTGTCGGGGTAATTATTAACCAACCCCGTGACACGTGGTGGAGGCGCCTAGCCTCGTTCCTAGGGGGTGGTTCTTCACAACCCTCCCATTTTATTTAAATTTCTTTAATGTAAAATGTATTTTTTTTAAGTGTGAAATCATATTTTACTTGCCTAAGTTTTTTTATGTTACGTGTTGGTTTTCATGATTAAATTTGACGAATTTTTTATTTTAAAAAGTTTTAAATGAATACTGGTTAAATTTTCATACATCTTGTTGAATTTTGTGATTATATTTGGAGGTTTTAATTAAATAATTTATTTTTTCGTGTTATTGACAATTATACGGTGGTAGAAATCACAGGGTACTACAAAATTAGGTCGAATAAACTGATTTAGGGGCATCACGTAGATAAGGGGTGACGTACTAATTTTTTTTGGTGGTAGCGATGAAAACAACAATGGTTTTAATCTTTGAAAAATTTATACTTAATTTTTACAAGGGCTTTTTGCAATGGTGGGGTTATAAATAAATTTACCTGCTGATAAGTGAATTCGCGATTTTTTTTGCTTTTTCTCCCATCTTAGGGAAGTTTGTAATTATTTTTTTTTTAATATACAAAGTTAAATAACTTGTCGCCGTCGCGTCGATCAAATATGCCACATGTGAATTTTTATTTTTTTAGTATGTACCACCATATTTTATGTTGTGAGAAAACAGTTATTTTTGTTGCAGTTAGTTTTATTTGCAAAAAATTGATTTGAGGGTGAATATAATGACAAATCCAAGGATAGGCGTTATTTTGTAAGCCTTTGTGAATTTGCGGTGAAAAGTCGATTGGAACTCAACTGTTTGAAGTCATCTCTTATCTCTAGAAATTAATAATAAACCTACATTCTTTACGAAAGTCTTCGTTTGTGTAAATCTCTTGTTTTTTAAGTTAATTTTTTTTTTACCGCGTAAATTCAAATGCCCCTAAAAAAGTACATCTTAGAAAAACCACGCACCAGTAAGGCCTACCATAGGAAATTTTACATCAGGGTGAAAATTTTTGTTTAAAGTTACATAAAGGAGGGACCAGAGTATTGGTAAATTTTTTAAGTTTGACTAGGAATATTAAATTTAGCTTGAATGATTGTATTTTTTTTAATTGAGTTTAAAGTAAGATGGAGGGAGAAAACTTATAAAATATAACTGGATTATACAGGGTGATTGTGGTCATTGGTTGAGTGCAAGCCACATCGCGTGAATGATAGAATATAATTAGAATCAGTGAAAGGCTACAAAGGTAATGTTTTTTTATTAGAATGAAAGAAATACCTAGGCTATGGTGGGGACATTGAAATATTTTTATGTATAATGAAGAATGGGTGACAGAGATTTAATTGAGATTCTTTCTTTTAATTGGTGAATATGAAATAATGAGCAATAAGGAATATCGAGAATTAGAGTTACTTTGTGATGTGATATTTTAGCACAAAAGTTGTGTTGTGGACAATGAGACGTACAATGAGTTTTTTCTTTTGAGTTATGAGATTTATGATGAGTTACTGAAGTATGTTGTTTTTTGTAACGACGCTTATATCGCGTTATCAGGAGTTGATACGGATATCCATAGCTTTTAAAAGCCTTGTAGGGTGGACAAATGCTTGAGACGACGGGAACGAGAATGAGATGAAAGTTAGCCCGGTCAAAAGTAGCATAAGTACTGTCACGCGACTGTTCACAGTAGAACAGTTAACCTCTTCTTTCGTAATTCAATGTTCATCGAGGCACATAGCCGGGGAAGTAGTTGTTGAAAGAAGGGAGCGATGTGACATAGAGTACGCCGACGGTGGGACTTTATTTTTTTTGAATAATGTGTCATTGGAGGGTCCAAAGGAGTTTTTACGAGTTTATGAGTTTCATGAGAAGTTAGTGAGAGATATATATATTTTTTTGAGGCCTACATTGAGTAAAGAGTTGATTTGAGTTTCGAGAGATATTTTTTGAAATATTGAGAGTGGTATTTTGATTATTTATTGGTACCACAGCCTTTGAATAGGCACAAATGCTTGAAATGAAAAAGCATAAGTACCGTTACGCGGCTGTTCATGGTAGAGCAGTATATCCCTTCTTTTGTAATTCAATGTTCGTCGAGGCATATAGACAGGAGAGTAGTTGTTTTGAGAAGGGAGCGATGTGACAAAGAGTACAAAGAAAGTTGATAATTAATGGGTGATGATTCATTATGTGTGTTGGTACCAAAGTTCCTCAGTTTAGCGAATGAGGTTGAATGAAGCGTCGGGAGTGAAAGACGCGAGAAATAGAAATAATCTGTACGTGAGTTGAGACAAATAAGGTTCAACTAATAATGGTACATGAAAGTTAACTCTAATTTATAATTCGCACTAGAACATAAGTAATAAATGTGTGTACGGTCAATATTCCTGGAGAAGTAAACCATTCTTGGAACGTAGATAGAGGAAAGAGTTATTTTGATATGTAGTTAAAGCCTAGGTGGCCAACAAACCGAGGAATCGAGAGGTATAATACCGTGTGGGGTGTGCAAAAGAAATTTTTCTTTTGCGAATTCAAAGTAGTAAGATCGGTTGTTGGATTTTAATAAATTTGAACCAGGACACAGTCTAGAGTGTGTCCTGTAGGGAATTGAGGGGTCCTCAGATGAAGGCCACAGTGCCGAATCGGGTGTGAAAAAAAAATTTTTTTTTTCCTCGGACAATTCCAATTGAACCAGAGCAGTCGGTTGAGCTACGATGCGATGTTGCTAGGCGATTTAAGCTAGTTGCTACGTCGAGGTGACTAGATAAATGGCAGAGTAAATAGCTGACGACTCAACACTGCCCTTGTTCAAGCAAAATTAACGTTGATCACACAATAACCACAACAAACTGACATTTAAACACCCGCGGTATACTGAAAGTATAAAAAATTTATTTTTTTGCTTAGAGCCTGTGATAAATAATCAATTATTTGTTTATTAATTCCCATAGTTCAAATTCGCGATATAGGACACCAAATAAGCGTGAGATATTATGGTAAAATTTTTGGGAAAAGCGCGCGAGAGTAATATTTTCTATTACATAAAGTATTTCCTTTACCCTGTTCCCCCCAAAGGGCAGAAATCAGAGTAATAATTAGTTATGTGATTTATGATTAGTGAAGAGGTCCTCCTATAAAAATGCCCTGTTTTAAAAGCAATGTAATATTTTTTTTTAGTAAATTTTTCACTATGAGATACAAGGTTAGGAACATTTTTTATTTTTCCTAGAGTCACAATTGTCTAAGTTTTGCGTAAAAAGAAATAATGGCGTTTGAAATATGAATGGCTTTTAACGCCCATGAGTTATATTAAATAGTGGAGGTGAGAAAAAGTCATCAAAGAACTAATGAATTATTTATATGAGCTGACTGTTCAATTTTTTTTAAAAGGGAGAGATAAAACAAGGAATAATTGCTTATAGCATCATGACTTTTTTTGAATTTTTTTTTAATGATATGGAGTAAAAAATAAGATATATTTTTTCTTTTGGACATAATTGTCAAGGCATACGTTGGTGATTTTGTTTCGCAAGCCCTAAATAACTCTAACTAAAATGTTTTAAAAGATGGGAAACAAATTTAAGTGTTTTGTTGAATTACATGGGTAAAAAATTTTTCTAAAATTTTTAATAGTAACATTGTATGTTAGCATAACGTATGAACCGCCTATTACGTTTAAATGAGCAGGAAAAAATTTTTTTTTTGGTAATTAGTTTTAGTTAATTTTTAATTTTTTTGTGCTACCCGGTAGATGATGTTCTTTTATCAAATAATAATAATAATAACTTGACTAGGTGAACCACTTGTAAGGATTATTTTTTCACAATTTTATGAATGTTCTGTTTATTTATTTATTTTTTTCACTATATAAGAATTTACTCGGGTGTATTTGTTTTATGTAATCGCACCATGGCAACGAGGCACACATAGCACAGGAAGACAACCCTATTCGAAAGCCCCAGGATTAGAATAGAACTAGTTCCAGAACTCCACCTGTTAGACGCAGCAACTGAGGCCCATCCATTGTTAAATTTTCTATAATTTCATTCCCAATTTTCCCGAAACCAATCATAATGAAAATGGTAACTGTTTCTTGAACGAGTTCCCCTGTCAGTCAGGCAACAAAAAGGCCTATGTCAAAAAGGCAATTTTTTTTCGCAGCCACATTGCGAGTGGTTCCTCTTCGCCTAAATTTTTCCTAGCCTTAACCTGATTGATAGTCAGATCCAGATGTAAGGATCAAATAATGGCGGGATGACAAGCAGACAGCACATTCCTGAAAAATGGTGGCAGCTATGGAGGAAGGGAAAAGGGAGCCCAACAACCCTACGTAAAGGGAGGATGGTCAGGATGAGAGCCAGCGGTCATAGTATGCGGGTGTGGATGTTCTTCCCTCAATTCTGAGAAGCCACAGGTTACACATCACGAGTCTAGATGTGAAAATGATAATTCCTCAAACTAGCCCCGGGGGAATAATAGACATTTGGAACACATTGGAACCGTGGGAGGACAATAGTGTAAGTGTGATCTAAGAATTGAATTTATCGAACAGAGCCGGACTCAAAATTTTGTGCTATAACAGTCGTGTGCTGACTTAAAGTTATACAGTGCGAGACATTTTCGCGTGCCCTAGTTAGAAATTTTTGGTTCATCCTAGATTTTCAGTTAATGTTTTTTTTTTGTTCATTTTATTCAAAACCTGCTTTAGTTTATTACTGCAAAGATTTATTTTTTTGTCTTTTTAGATATTTCCGTATTTTTTTTTTGTTGTTAAATCAAGAGCGATTTATTATAGTTACGCGGTAAAGGGGCTTGCAGTACTAAAGTAAAAGAGGAGAGTTAATGTTTTTTCTTATTTATTTTAAAATGATATATTTTTTTTTGAAACTGACAATGAAATTGTTGTTTGATAATAATATTGCGTCCGTTAGTTTATAATTTGTCACTGCATTTAATGGATTTAACTGAGATACAATGCAACTTCAAGTAGAGACTTAACGACTTGCAAGTGATAAGATTATAATCTATCTGGATTTTATTTTTTTACTTTGCTCCATGTGATATATTTTCAATTTTTTTTTTGTGGAATTTAACACTTCCCCAATGTATGTTATGTCTATGTGGTTAATGCCATTCAATTTAGATTTTTTTTTGTTGTCCATTAAACACTAGTTTTAAAGCTGGAGGCCAGCTTTCTTAGGTGGGGGAGATGTGTCACGCAGTAATTACAATTTATATAAAAGTTGTTTGGGACACCCAGTACATTACTTTATTGTTACATAGAAATTATTATTAAAATATTTGCAAACAGAAATTGTTGAGACAGCAGCAAGCTGGTGCATTCATCCGAGTTACTTGTTATCTAGGTAACTGCTGAATTGCAAAAAGAATAGCTAGAAAATATTTTAGTTTCAAAATTTAGTTGGGTTTTTGGTTTTGGTACGAACTGGTGGTGGCTTGGTGCGTGGCCCAACTCCCCCCTTGGGGGTGAGCCCCAGGGGGTATTTAATGTAAGTACTAATTATTCTGTTTTGTTGTGTTGTTTCTTTGTTAATAAACCGGTAACTTGTTTTCTACCACAATGTTTTATTTACAAGTATTCATTTAATTCATTAAATTCAAATCCTCTTGCAAGCAAGCGAGTATTTTAAAGGAACCCTGTCACAGCGACCCGAGGGTCGTGACACTATGATTATACCACCGATTCCACCGCATTTAGTTTTTTTTTTAATTTTGTTTTGTTTTGTATATAAATATAATTTCATGTTTTAACACTTTTGTAGAAATATGTTTCTTAAAAAAGATGGCAAAAATGCTCCCGTGTTTGGATATCCGTGGGCAAACTGGACAAGATAACCAACCCATGTATATCGATTCTATTACATCCGTAGGATATAGATATTTTGTACCCCTATAGGATACCGACATCCCGCCGGTATATCCGTAGGCAATCAGTTGCGGATATCCCTAGGTCATCCATAATTTGGATCTATACAGGATATTAATATTCAGTCAGGTCATACCTGGGATGACTTACGTCTATGGGATAATTCCAAATCTGGGACAGCGGGACTATACTAGGATATCCTGAGGATATCGTGTGCTGTCTGGGCTAACGTATCATAAATGGCGCACTAAACTATTCTGGCTTTTCAGTCTGGTTATGCTCTACACTTTTCAGTGCAGCTGCTAACCACCGCAGAATTGAAAGTGTTAGGAGCTGGTTGAAGCCTATTGCGCAACCATTCATTTCTCAACACTGACAGACGTATTTAGTCTTCCCAGGCTCATCAGTACCACACGGTAGAGGAAGAACGAAAATGCAAACCAATAGTCCATAAATTTCTTGTGGATTGTGACCACTAGGCATTAACGGTGCCATCTATGCAAGATGGTAAAGATTGTTCAGAAGTAGATATTTTACAAAATTCGATTATTTCTAGTCATCACAGAAACTCCGAATGAAGATTACTACTTCTGATATAATCCACGCGTAGTACCAGACGGAAAATCTGGATCCAGTGTATCATAGATGGCGCACTAGACTATTCTGACTTTTCAGTCTGGTCATACTATACACTTTTCAGTGCAGCTAACCACAGGATTGAAAGTGTTAGGAGCTGGTTGAAGCCTATTGCATAGCCATTCATTTCTAAACAGTGGCAGACGCGTTTCGCCTTCCCAGACTGATCAGTGCAAAAGAACTAAAATGCACACACTTCGACCAGTACTCCATAAATATCTTGTGGAGTGTGACCACTAGGCATTAACGGTGCTATCTGTGCAAGATGGTAAAGATTATTGAAAAGTAGGTGTTTTACAAAGTTCGACTATTTCTAGTCATCACAGAAACTGCTAATACAGATTACTACTTCTGATACAATCCAGGAATAGTGCCAGATGTAAATCCAGCGTACCATAGATGGCGCACTAGACTATTCTGGCTTTTCAGTTTGGTTATACTCTACACTTTTCAGTGCAGCTAATCACAGAATTGAAAGTGTTAGGAGCGGTTTGAAGCCTATTGCATAGCCATTCATTTCTCAACAGTGGCAGACGCGTTTCGCTTTCCCAGATTCATCAGTGCCACACGGTAGAGACAGAACGAAAATGCAAACGTTTCAAGTAATGCTTCATAAATTTCTTGTGGAGTCACGTTCCACAAGAAATTTATGAAGTATTATACAGTGTGACCACTAGGCATTAACGGTACCATTTAAGCATTTCAAAAGTACCTACGTCTGATTTCATCATCCAATTTGAATGTAAAATCAAATAAATCCTCAATACCAAGCTTTTTAAACGCGGCTGTAGCGGTATCTTTGTCCAGAAATAAATTTAAACCTGTGATAGTTTCATATCGCAGAGGTTTAAACTTTCTTTCTTATATCTTGATATTTTTGTACTAGATTTAATAAGGCAAATACTTCTGTTGAAGTTTTTGCCTTGTCAAACTTATAGACCACAAGCCCATCGTAATTTTTAACCCAGCATGAATTATATCCAGTACGATGCTGGTATATGAAACCAGAACTTTAGGCACTATGCCGCCACTTTTGGGCGGTACAGGTGAGTACACAGGTAAATTGAATTTTCCATCCGAAAGTGCGCTCTTCAAACAAAATATTCTTGTAAGGCATTCTTCATGTTGATAATGGGACCAGAAGCCAGAAGATTTTCCGAAAAGTTTTCCAGGCAAATAGGTAATTTAATTCTGTACAGTTTGTATAATTAGATTTGTATGCTTTAATAAATTCATTATTCAGCAACGCCGTACATATTTGGTGGTTACAGGGTGGGAAATCCCGAGCGCAACCCACTACCCCTAACTAGTATAAGTGGTGGTGATTTGAATCAACATTAAATTCAACGATCTTAATGCTTTTTCATGAAGCAAACGCGTCATGCCGTACATTTTTCATGGAACATATGGCTGCACCAGGAAAACTTATTTCCCTCCGAACAGAGCAATTTTAGGGTGAAAGAATTTGTTTACGGCATTAGCATACTTTGTTAATACTTAAAACAATAATCAGTAAAAACTAAATGCCGTACAAAAAGAATGGACTGGAAAAGTATTTTTGCAACTATTTTCTACTTCATAAAGGTGATTTAATACTGTACGGCGTTTGTACAATTCAATTTTTATGTTTTAATGGATCTGTTATTTAGCAATGCCGTACATATTTGCTGGTTACAGGCCTGCCCTATAAAAAAAATTGAACAAAAATCATTACTATTTATAGTTCGTAATACATGGTGCAAACAATAATTACTAATTCTTGATAACAGTTACAAATTAATAAATATTTTTTATATTACTTATTCTAAATAAAATGTTATTTTTGAATTAGGAACTTATTCTATTATTTACAGAAAAGGTCTTCCATAACTGTAATTTACAGTAAAATGGCGTAATTGAAAACAAAATAACTCATTGGAAAATTTTTCTTTCAATGGTAATGCCTTTTTTATTGCCCCCTTTGTACCTGGAAGTGTGACAACACCATTTTTGCTATTTTTGCTCCATTGCGTCTTGTCTTTCAGAGAACGCAAGTTCCTTCCTTATTTACGTGAAATAGGACTTAGAGATTTTTGAAATCATTTCTTCTTTTAAAATAGTGTTAAACTAAATAATCTATGATAATGTTAGTTAAATGTTACATCCCCCAATACCTCCTCTTCGAAAGAGTTTTTGTAATAAACTGATCATATTAACTTTGGATATCACGGAATTCCCTATAAAAAGTACAAGGTAAGATACCGTGTGTGTAGTCGCGGGCTAAGCATGGGGAGAAGAATTACAACATCGCGCGTGCCAGCTGGCTGAAATGAAATAACAGAGCTGGAATACTCCACCGACGGACGAATTTACGGCTGCCGGTGTTGTCAAATCTCTCGCGCTACGTGAATGTACATGCCTAATGGGAAATTACACGCACGGTATATTGTGTCATACTTGCATAAAAATCTTTCTGCGCTGGCAGAGCCACCCTGACTTTCACGTCACCGAAATAAAATTCCCTTTCACATTCAATGATTAATATATAATCCCCGTTCAATCTAACTCTAAGTCAATATGGCTGCCACATTGAATGGACTAATATGAACGGCATCACAATTTTCGATTACTATTTGATGTAGTCGATAACATTTTGTAAATGCCGTACAGTAATTAATGACCCTAAGGCCGGTAAAAATGTTATGGAAAATTTCATCAGCTGAGGAAAATCCTAAAAGTAAAAATGAACGGCATCTATTTTTCTTTATATTTCCATCTTTAAAAAATTTAAAATAGCAATAATTTTAGAAGTATTACTCCTTTTATTAATACACAGCGCATTATGAAAATCTTTTAAATTTTGAAAATTTTATTAATTTTTTTAATTCATATTTTCATTTGGTTCCATTAATTATAACCTGCTATAATGTACAACTATAATATTTAATTACATCATGTCAAAAAATCGGTTGCCGTACAGGAATTTATAATCTGATGGCCAAAAAATGAGATTCAACCCCAAGCGCAGGTAATTGTTTATTTATATTTATAGTTACCATAATTTTTAGACGGCACAGTTGTTAAAAATTATTGTAGGTGTTGAATAATATTTTAGAATCGATGCCGTACATTTTGCAATGATT
The DNA here is from genome assembly GCA_936432065.2 of Rutpela maculata. Classification (NCBI taxonomy): domain Eukaryota; kingdom Metazoa; phylum Arthropoda; class Insecta; order Coleoptera; family Cerambycidae; genus Rutpela; species Rutpela maculata. Next base: position 217,547,357 of record OW386287.2, read on the forward strand.
TTGCACCCTACGGGTCTAGGGAAGAATTTCTCACCAGGTATTCACCAAATATGTACGGCATTGCTGAATAATGAATATACGAAAGCATACAGATCTAATTGTACAAACGCCGTACAGTATTAAATTACCTATTTGTCTGGAAAAACTTTCGGAAAATAAAAAATTCTTCTGGCTTCCCGTCCCATTATTACTTCCACAACCAGTGGAAATATAGTAACGACAAAAAAATTTAAAAAAATTTTTATTGTTCAAATAGGCTTAGAATGTCATGAAACGTCGAGATTTTAAGTTTGAGCGAAAAAAAAATTTCTGTCTGTCTGTTTCGTGCGCACGTTTACTCTGGAATGTGTAGTGGCTTTCCTCTAGTAAATTTGATAAACAGTGGGTTACCTCGGGTAGTATGGATGCGTAGTAGGTTTTGTTGAGGAAAATGCTTGAAGTAGAGGCTCTACTTCTATCGTGTAGTCCACGGCACAGAATTATTTTTTATATCTTTGTCATGCTATTTTCTGCGTATTACTTCTACATCCAGTTGAAGTATACTATCGCAAGAAAAATTTTTGAAAACTTTCATTGTACGAATAGGCTTAGAATGTCATGAAACCTCAATATTTTAAGTTTGAATAAAATAAATTTGTCTGTCGCGTCGGTCTGTCTGTTACTCTTGTATCTTTTTGGTGCTCACGATTACTCTGGAACCGTTTAAAATATTGACTTAAATATGGCACACGTATGTATTTTAACGAGATCTGGAACTAGATTATATATCGATCTTATTCCGTTGCAAAGTTGAAGATAAATGGGGGTAAATAGGCAAATAGGTAAAGCAAGCGATTAAGAGTGCATGAAATTCGTATTTAGTAAATATAAGAGGAGCTAAGGTCTCAAAAACAATTTTGGCAATAGCCACCTCAGTTACAACCCCCACCCCATTATTAAAGGGGGTGAAATATATTGTGATTTAGTGATGGGGCATATCATTTTATCGGTTTTTGGGGTACACGATTTCCAATATTATACTATTAAAGTTCCATAAACAATTATTTCCACTTAGTGGAGTGCAAATATAGTATTTTCGTTGTAAGAGACTTAGATAGGAAGTCTTGATGTGGAAGTAGTGATTCCTTAGGCAGCGGTTTTTTTGTACGGCGGTAGGTTCTAAGTGATTATTTTTTATGAACGGAATGCCGTACAAGAATATTTTGTCTGAAGAGCGCAGTTTCGGATGGAAAATTCAATTTACCTGGTACTCACCTGTACCTCCCAAAAGTGACGGCATAGTGCCTAAAGTTCTGGTTTCGTATACCAACATCGTACTAAAAATAATTCATGCTGGGTCACTTGACCCCTTCAAAATTACGATGGGCTTGTAGTCTATTTTTCCTAATTAGAACCTTTTCAGCAACCACTTGAGTGTAACCGTACCATCATTAAAACTTTCTAATGCTTTAATTGGGACAAATTCTGAATCAAATACTAAATTTAGTTCATTACTGCATTAATCTGATCCATTACCCTCTTAGAATCTTGTCTTGTTTGCTCTAAGGTTTTATATCTAATCTGAAATTTTTTTAAGTTGGCTTCGTTATCAACATTTCGACTATCGTCATATAGTCTTTGTACTAAAAGAGATTCATTTTTTGCAGTTAAAACTTTTAACTGGTTTTGTTTTTTGTCAGTCATTTTCAAATGCTTATATTAAATAGCAATAAAATAACTAAGGTAACAAATTGAATTTACAAAGATAATTCGAAGTAAACTAATTTATTAATGTAAAATACGAACGAAGCAATAGGTATATTTTCTAAAGTAGTAATATTCCTATCAAATAATATTTGTTAAATTATGTACGATCGCCGTCACCTTAAACTCACCACAGTTAGAGACGCTCCCTTTCTAACCTCATGTGTAGTGAGGCGTATTAGAAAGAGAGCATATCCAACAGCGGTGATTTTAAGCTGAGTCGATTGTACGTACACAGTGTTAGAGAAAGACTATAAAAAATTAGGAATTCTCTAAATATTCCAACGTTATTAAAAAAAACTAAGTTCAAAGAAATTAATAACAGAATCAACTTACCTTTTCTCTCAATTCCTTGATCGTTTTCCTGTTGGACAAGTTTCCTATCGTCTAGACAATTAGCAAAAAATGATTTCCTCTAAAGTTTTTTGGAACCCCTACTGCACCAACCACGGGTTTCACCAAATTCGGGTTTCACCAAAAATCATACACAAATAAATGTATCCATGGCTAAATAGTTACTTGCAATATATTTACGTACGCCTTTTTAAAACCTATTCACGACTGAATAAGGACCTTACGCGCTGGCGTATCATGGAAGGTTGTAGTAATAATTTAAAAAGCAACTGATATGGTTCGTCTACTAATTACTTCGTATGATAATAGAAGTAGGCTAAGTAAAATACTTCCAATTTCCATGCACTAGTTTTTGAATTATACGATATATTTCAAAAACTTATAACAAAGGTTTATTTTTTTTGTATGTCGTGTACTACTTGTGAACAAAAGAAAATATAGTAAAGGAAATACATACTAAACTGTTTAATTATTATCTTGTTATACAGTCCAGTCAACGGGGGGCTAACTTGAGTGCTAATGAATGGATTTTCATGAAACCTTATGCAATGTGTTTGTAATGACGTTAATAAAAAAGTTAAAAAAAAGATTAAAGTAGAAAATGATCGGAAGGGATAGGATATCACGGGTTCCGTAACTTGTGGAATTAAGTCAAAATTGACATTGTAGCGCTTTAAAAATATGTAATTTAAAAATTCAGACGTATGCATTGAGATCTATTAAACATTTTTTGTCTCTTAGAATTTTTTTGTAACTTGCTAATTTTCCGAGTTACAGGCAGTTTTTCACGATAAATAATTTACTACATTTTTTTCACATTTTCAATTTAAAAATTATATTGAATCTTTAAAAATGGTATAACTATATAGGTTTCATGTTTTTTTATAATAATATAGAGTATGTCTCACTTTTCATGACTCCCATATCACAGCTCTCTTATTAACGATGCGATTTTTTTAAAATTTGGGTGGAAGGTACCTACCCATCAGGAGATAGTGTCACCGTAAAACATTCAAAAATCCGCCAGTGGCGTTCGTCGTTGTGAAGAAAAATGTACCTAATTTTCCAAAAAAAAAAGGTATTAGGAATTTTTTTACAAAAATACTAAGGCAATATTATTGATCAGCATGCTTCAAAACCCCTAAACCCAAAATTTAACAATATTTTGTTGTATGGTTTACGAATTACGGCCCCCTTAAAATTCCATTTTTAAACATTAAATATTCAATAACTTGGAAACGAATTGCTTTTAGAAAAAAGTTATTTACATTTTCTTTTTAAATATACTTTCTCTACCAATCTATGTCATCGATACTTTTAAATTCGGTAATTTTTAAATGTTTTTAGACTGTTCGATTGGTTGACTTCAGTGGGTAGAAGGTTATAAAATTTTGGAGCTAAGTATTGAAAAGATCTCAAAGCGATATTCTTATTGATGATACGTATTTGAAGATTCTTCTGTATTTTATTACTCCTAGTATTCTGTTGATGTGTTATAACTTTTTTTAAATTCTCATTCTTATGTAAATAAGAGAAAGAAGAAAGAATTAGGGATCGCACATTAAAAAATAGCTGCCCAAATAATCACTACTTCCATATCCAGATTTTCTATCCAAGTCTCCCGAAAAAAATTTGTATGTGGAAATAATTGTTTATAGAACTTTAATAATATTATATTTGAAATCGTCTCCCCCAAAAACCTACAAAACGATATACCACACTTTAGTGGGGCGGGGCTGGTGATAGGGGGGTGGTAGTGTTGTAGAACTCTCCAAAATCGTCCTAAGTTGAAGACAGAATCAAAATTCGACTTAGGCAAAAATTTCATTTATAGACATTTTTAAGAATCTGCAGAGGCACAGATCAGTCCATAAGAATGTTTTTGGGTTCTATAAGGCGTTGGAAATGACCAGGTGAAGATTCGAAGAAACACCGAATTTTCACTTAGGAAAAATGTTTTTGGTTCAGGATATGAGAGCAGAAGTATATAATGACAAAGATTTATGAATAATATGCTTTTTCAAAGGTACCACAAATTGGACTTTGAAAAATAATATTTTTGAAAGGGCGTCAAAATTTGGCTCAAGAATCGATTTATCGAAAGTACGTCAAAATTTCACTTGCAGACTAATTGTTCAAAACTGCGTCGAAATTTGGCTTGAGAATCGATTTGTCAAAAGTACGCCAAAATTTCACCCTCAGATTAATTTTTCAAAACTGCGTTGAAATTTGGCTTGAAAATTGATTTTTCAAAAGTACGCTAAAATTTCACCCGCAGATTAATTTTTCAAAACTACGTTGAAATTGATAAAAATCAATGCACATGTACAAGGCCGGTTTCTCGCAAAGAAAGAGTTTGGATTGACTCAGCGGCTCGCAATTTGGTCGAGCGCGTTAGTGGTCCAGACAAAGTAATGGTAGGAAAGCCAATAGCAGGGCTTTCCAAATGACAAAGTTACAGAGGAAAACGTCTTGTGCATAAAAAACCAAAAAAATTCAATTTTGCCTAAAAGTCGCTCGAAGGTGGGTAGCTGCCATATCGATAATATTGAACAACTGCATAGGAGCAAGTAAATCGTGGACTGATCGAACGCCATTAAACTTATGCAGTTATAAGTCATCACGAATGTGTTTGAGTACGTGAATCTCCACGATACAAGAACTTTAAAGCTAAGTAGTCTCTAGCGAAACTAAATTCATTTAGTAAAACTTTTTTAAGTTAATATCAGTCAGCCGTAATTATGAATTACAAATAGTCTCAGACTTCTCTAAAAAGCTCGCATTTTGATTCTGAGAAGGTATGCATGAATCTTTTCTACCTAATCGATCGTTAGCGTAAGCGCTCTCGTTTGGCATTTTTTTTTTCAAATTCGCGGAGGCCCGTTGGCTTCCGAGGGGTCCGTAGCGAGACCCCGCCAGAGATTTGGACAAAAATTTTTTTTCCCGCTTATCAATTATTAGGCGTGGGGACCCGCCAGTGAATTTGGTACCGGGGCCCATGATTTGATGCGGGGGGCCTGGGTGGTAGTGGGGGTGGATGAAGTAAAAAAATATTTTGAGGCTTTTGGTTCTTGTACACACACTAAATCACATTTTTTTTTATTCCTTTAATAACGGGGTAGGGGTGGTATTAGGGGTGTATTAGTATTGGGGGTGGCTAATGCCAAAAAAATTTTTGAGACCTTAACTTCTCTTGTATACACCAAATATCAATTTTATGGGCTCTTACCTGCTCGATTCACCTCCTCCCATTTACCCCATTTTACCCCCCAACCCTTCGACGGAATAAGATGAAAATATAATCTACCGACCGACAGACAGACAGAATTGTTTTTGTTCAAACTTCAAATCTCGACGTTTCATGACATTTGAACAATAAAAATTTTCAAAAACATTTTTGTGGTTACTATACTTCCACTGGATGTGGAAGTAATATCTTCAAAATATAATAGTTCTGTAGGATACAGACAAATTTTTTTGTAGATTACTTTCAGGATGAAGTCTTGTATTATATTCAGTTGCTTTAGTGAATTGTTATATAGACCACCCCAGGAAGTAGTGCCATACCAACAATTTTTTCCTACAAATTCCCTCATTATATAAAATGTATGTATAGGTTTACGTATGTTTGTTATTAATTTAAGAATGTGCTTGTCCCATTTTAAATGCTGGTCAATTATTATTCCTAGGTATTTTGTTTGAGTTGTTTCTTTAAGTTCATCAATCATGTTATTGAATTTAATGCTTTTAAATTCAGACCGATTAGCAGATGACAACGAAAAGGCTATGTGGTGTTTTATTTAAATTTAAAGACAATTTGAAAGTGTTTAGCCAATTTTGTACCTTGTAGCTGCGACTTTAGATTTTGTTTGATTCCAAGAAACATCTTGAAATAAAATACTGTATCATCCGCAAATGAGATAACAGTGCCGTTTATATCCAGTTTAGTTAAAGAATTTAAATAAGTGATAAATAATGTTGGTCCAAAGACAGTGCCTTGTGGGTCTCCTATAACAATTTTACTTAGAGAGCTAATGGTTTCTCTAATCCGGACCATTTGATATCTGTCTGAAAGATAGTTTTTAAAAACATTTAACACCGTACCCCGCACATCTTAACCCTTTAATATATCCAGTAGCTTTTTGTGAAGCACTGTGTCAAATGGCTTAGCTAAGTCCAAAAATACTGCAACGTACTTATTACTGTTGTTAAGGTTATCGGTTATTTCATTTGTAACTTGGTTTATTGCATCACATGCACTAGAGCTACTTAAAAAGCCATACTGATTTTTTGATAAGATTTGATTAGTACAGGAGTAATAATTGTTTTTTTAAAGTAACTGGGGACAATTCCAGTTTTGAAAATTAAATTAATGATTTGAACTAGTGGCTGAAGAATATATAAGTGACAGTCTTTTATAATTTCTTCTGATATAATTTTGTATATTTTTTTAATACCAGATTTATTATCTTCGATTTTGTTCTTATAATAGTAATTTTAGTACGAGTTATTATTTTATTTAAATTATTTCTGTAATCTTTATATTCATTTTTTAACACTGTACTATCATTTTTTAGTAGGTCTTTTTATTTTATCACGTTTTTTTATTGAATTGGTGATACCAATGGTTATCCATGGCTTCCGTTTATTTATATTTCTTTTGTAACGTTTCTTAATAATTTTTGATCTTTCAATTAAAGTTTGAAATATAGAGGAAAAGGTATCAGCAGCCATGTTTGGATCATTTAATATCAAGACGTTATTCCAATTTGTTCTTTGACTAGTTGTAATTTTTTATGATCACTTTTTAAATTTATTAATTAATCAAATTACATCTTTTCTAAACACATGGCAATGCAAACCATAATTACATTACAGAGGCGTGTGAACTGTTATGTTTTACGTAAACATGATTTATTATAATCAAACAATGACTATTAAAAATTTTCAATATATAGTTACTTGAATAAATAAAATAGATATAATATACCATTTATTATATTAATTCGAAAATCTGACGTTCAACCTTACCTGCTTATGACAATTTTAAACATCAATACTAAAGGAAGACAAAACCGCGATAAAATAAAACATTTAAATATTTTTCTGAAGTGCTGTGGAAGGTAGTTCAAGTTTAGTAGGAAAAAACCGTTTACCGTAAATAAAAATTAATTATTTGCTCTCAACTATTCTTTTTATAGTCATTGTCAAAAGATAGCCTTTGTGATAACTAGTAACAATATTATATATAAGTGCTTCATGATTGACAGCTAAGTTAGGTTTCATAATTGATCTATGAGGAAAGTAAATATAATTTTATATAACTTCAATTGTTTTCCACGTATTCTGTGCAAATTTAGATAAGGTAACGTTAGATTAGGTACGATATATTTAAATGAATGGATATTTTTTTTTTGAAAGGACCATGTATAACGTAGATACTTGAGAATTAATCCCCAATCAAGATACCGGCTTAGATTTTGTTATAAGCTGTTTTTGTTTTAAATTGTATCTTACTTACTAGTGTGGATAATGTTATTTGTAAAATACAGTAAGACCCTGCGCAACAGACATTGGTCAAGCATGACAATATTAAGATCTTGATTAAGAGAACATAATAGGTTCCCAAAAAATAAATAACACAACTTATATCTTTAGGAGAATGTCATGACGTAAGTGGGTGTGACATGAATGTACTTTTCACATCTTGTAACTCTTTTTGTGACTGACATGAACTGGTAGACTATTGAGTTCCATATTAGATAAACTGTCAAACCTTTTGGATAGCATGGCATAAGCAGATCTGTTGTAGTCTCTCCTTTATTACTTTTTCAGACAGAAGTTGGTATTTAAATAGTTCTGATCACTACAGAATGTTTCACACCTAAAAATAATATAGTACAGTAACTTGGCGATCTCACTTCGAACTAATTCTATATAGCAGTTTTAAATTCAAATATTTTTGGATAGTTTGATTCAAAATGGATCAAATATGAAATATTAAAAAGGAGTAAATGTGCTTTTTCGTTGGGGGGTAAGTTTCGTTGGGGGTGAGTTTCATCCCAACTCGTTTCAAAAAAAAAGTGACTATTGGAACGTGTAGATCGTCGAATTCTACTAAAAATTGAAGGCTTTATACAACAAACATGGCTGAATTAACGCAGCGAGAAATAATACCTACACTTTTCGCATTTATGAAATAAAACTCTGGATTGATTTATTAAAAATTGTTTATTATTCAGTGTGCGTCAAGAAACTTAAGAATTCTTTTTTAAAAATGTATACGGAGTTGGTGTCGCTGGAGGTGGAGGAGGTGTAGATGTTGACAAATTACCACAGTTCGTATTCCAGTTGCACACGTTCAGTTTTTGGTCCCAGTAAAGACCAGGAGGACATTCGAAAAGTACAGCTTGTCCTGAAGTGCATTCGTAGAATTTCCCACATTCCACTTCATGTGGATAGTAAATAGCATCAAGGCCTGGGTTTGCTGGGTCTCTCGAGGGACATGGTTCTGTAACAATATATTAACGTAAAATAATTATATTGTATTTTTGTTGTTAATTTGTTGATGTTTGGTTTCTTTCGACTTCTATATACGAACGTAAAAACCTGAAAAACTTTTTGGAGATGATAGTTCTTGCATATTTTGGAGAAAAAGCTAAGATATTTAAATTATCTACTCTTTGGGCATATTATTCTACTAAAATCTACTATAATGCTGAATACCGACATCGATATTACCTAATATTATAAATTAACAACTTTCTTGAAACTAGCATGAAAATTATAAGGTATTAACTAGAACTGAAATCGGTTAGTTTCTACGTGATGCTGAATATGAAAAGTTCTTGATGAAAGTACCTAATTATATTTTTTTCTTAAAAAATAATAGTTTTTTTGGTTGCTGTTATTATAATCTTCGCAAATACGAAAACGAAGAGTATATTGCATGTGATCGGCACATTTCTAAAACCGTAAATATCACTCGCAGACAAAAATTTTCATATCATTGTATTAGTGAACGAATTCTGAACAACTTTCAAAATGTCCGTCTGTCCGTCTGTCCGTCTGTCCATCTGTCCGTCCGTCCGTCCGTCCATCCGTCACGTTTCTTGTAAGCACGATAACTCGAGAAAGAAAAATCCGATTGTACTGAAATTTGGACAGTAGGTTAGTGTTAGCTAGGGGAAGAACCCCGTTTCTGTTTTTTAACAGAATCGATTAGTAAATAAAAATGTTATTAATGATTTAAATTTGAGGTTTTTTTTTAATTTTTATGTTTTTGTAAAAAATTACATATTTTTACGTGTTAGGTGGTGGTGTAGTTCTTACGCTTTTGACTCGGAATCCAAGGTTCGAAACCCACATGGGGTTTGATATAGTTTTTTTTTCTTTATTTTACACTGAGTCTTTCACCAATTAAGTTCGTACTATAAAAGTAAAAATGTCTAAAACCAAAATTATTTGCAGAAAACTGCGAAAAGTATCCTATAGAATGTGTAACAATTGTATACAAATTTAGTAAACCGGCGAAGAGTATGTGTTTAGCTTGTTTTTTCTGCAACCGAAGCTTACCAAACAATTGACCTCACAAATATGTTGACCAATAACATTGAAGATAAAAATGGGTTTTTAATAGTGAGAATTCTTGAGACTAAATCTAAGGTAGGAAGAACATTTACCATAACAAATGGTGTTTCCGAAGATACAAATTATCTAAATTGCAGATTGTTTAAGGGCAAGGCCCTGAGTTAACCTTTCTTCACCTCGACCTAAAATATATTTTGTGAATTACCCTACAACTAGTTATTGCCCAGGATTTCACGACTTTTGCAAAGCTTGTGATTTTCCTGGAAGCTAATTTCCCCATGTCTTCGGGCGTTAATTTCGCTTGTTCTAGATACTTTAGCCTAATGTGGATTAGTACCTTGCATTCACAAAGTATATGTACCGCAGTCTCAGTTGCACCTTCACAGTATCTACATTTGTTATCTTCTGCGATGCCCACGTTCTTGAGACGATATCTCAAGGGGCAATGGCCAGTAGAAGGCCTGTCATCAGCCTTAGGTCGGACTCTTCGAGTCTTTGGCCTGGAGTACTCCTCCAGTAGGACTTATTTTGTTCCCTTTCCCATTTCTGGACCTTCTCCGTTATGTGTCTCTTAGATAAGCCACAGAACAGTTCGGATCCGAAAAATGGGGCTTCAGCCCCTTTTCTTGCGAGGCTGTCAACTAATCCATTGCCTTCTATTCCGTCATGCCCTGATATCCACATCAAGGTAACCTTGTTGTTTTTGCCAATTGTTTCAGGGATTCTCTGCATTCCCAGGCAATTTTAGACTCGAAGGTATAGGACCTGAAAGCCTGTAGTGCGGCCTCTATTGAGACATTCCTGGACGCACAGATCTGTAGTATAGATTTCTGCCTGTAAGATGGTTGGGGTGTCACCAAGGGCTTTAGATAGCCTGCTCGACACTGCTCGCCTGACGGCTTTCACTCAACATATCGAACGGGCAGTCAAAGTCATGCATGATCGGCATTGAGTCAGTGGGTTTGGTCATGGATTCAAATCACCTGGTCTGGATTTAAGTGCCTGATGCAATCTTAGAGTACTAAGTGCAGCGTCCTTTCTCACGTGCAAATGCAGAGGAAGTAAGTCCAGCATTGCCTCCATAGCTGCTGTGGGACAGGAGCGCATTACTCCTGTAGTCCCCAGATAGGCAGGGCGTTGCAGTTTCTGCAGCTTTTCTTGTGCCAGTTTTTCTTCTGTTTTCGGCCATCATACACATGATCCTACCGAAAGGTAGGACAAATGTATCATTTTTGGCTTCAGGCCCCATGTCTTACCAAACAGCCTACAACACGTTCAAGTAGCCGTGGTTGCTCTTGTAAGTGTCCTTTCCAAATGTGAATTCCAGGTAAGTTTTTTGTCCAGGATTACTCCTAGACACTTGGCTTCAATGGAAAAATTCAGTACTTAACATAGAAACTTTTAAATGTAGTTTTTTCCGTTTGGTGAATGGGACAATAACTGTTGCTCGGATTGACACTAAGGCCCTCTGACTAGCACCATTTTATGTTTAAGGCAATTTGCATGTCGTTTAAGATCATAACCTCATGCCTGCCTCTCACAGTAACGGCCAGGTCATCAGCATACCTGAACGTTGAAGTCATAATTACTCAGCGTATGGAGGAGATCGTCGACCACCATTGACCACAGCCATGCAAAATTACCTAGATATATACGGTAAAAATATAAGTATATGTTTTTCAATTTAAAGCATTATCGTTTCTTAATCAAAGAAGGAAAATATACTGTACAGGTGGTTGAATTTAACCCTCTTAGTGAAAATACCTTAAATACTGGCGCTGCCCAGTACACGAATCATTGTTTCAATAACTTTTTCTCGACAATTCAAAAATAAGAAAGTTTACCAGAGTACGGTACTCCATCCGGAGAAACATTGTATATGTATGTATAGATTAACCGCCAAATTAAAGCCGCCATTTTAAATTTTGAAAGTTTTGGAGTTACTGGAGGTCGGAAAGGTATTCTTTACCTCAATGTCAAAAATCATTAAAGTATAAATGACTGACAGAATTTGGCAGTTGTCAACTGTCAGAATAATATTAGTTACTCATGAAAAAATACTTCTACTCCAAAAAAGTTAAAAACCGCGTTAATTATACCGGTATTCAAAAAAGGGGAAACGAACAACATAAAAAATTATAGACCCATTTCTTTGCTTAGTGTATTCTCTAAAATAATTGAAAAAAATATGGGAAATCGCATTACAAATTTCATAGATGAACAAAACTTAATGACAAGCAGTCAACACGGGTTCCGAAGTAAACACTCAACCGAAACTGCAACCATTGAACTTGTGCAATTCGTCAATGATAGCTTGGACCCAACTGATTATATCATGGGGATATTTTTCGATTTATCCAGTGCATTCGATACGTTAGATTATTGGTGAAAAACTGGAAAAACTTGGAATACGAGGCAATATAAATAATTTGATAATATCGTATTTGAAAGACAGACGTATGCTTGTTAAAATAGGAACATCCCTGTCAGATCCCATGACGTCTCTTTAGGAACCCCGCAGACAAACAAAAGCAGTATGGAACATAGTTAATGACAAATTGGGCAGGAAAAAAACAACTGATAAAAATATAAAATTATATGATAATAATGAGTTAATTTTGGATAATAATATTTTAACCAACATATTCGCAAATCATTTTGCCACAAATATTCAACAAAAATTACATCACTACTTTGATTCCAATTTGTCATTTCCATGCACCACTTCTATATATAGGGAGAACGAAATTTTCTTTCCACCCATTACCACCGAGGAAGTAAGTGAAGCTATTATTCACTTAAAAAATAAGAAATCAGTTGGGTTTGATAACTTAACCTCCGATTTACTAAAAACCATAAAAGAAAATGTTGATCAGTTGACATATTTATTTAATATTTCGATTGAACAGGGACATTTTCTCAACACACTAAAATTAGCTATTGTTATACCGGTTCACAAAAAAGGTGTTGTCGAAGACATTGAGAACTATAGGCAGATATCACTATTAAGTGTCGTATCAAAGCTGTTTGAAAAAATCATATACAATAGAATAGCTTCATTCTGTGAAATAAACAAAATATTAACAATATCTCAACATGGATTTCGAACTGGTAAATCCACTGAAACTGCATGCTGTCACCTACTTGAACATATATACAAATCTTTAGACACAGGCAAGTATGTTATTTCTCTCTTATTTGACTTATCAAACGCATTCGACATGATTGATAAGAATTTGCTAAGAAAAAAACTTTGCAGTATTGGTATAAGGGGGACTATATTGACGTGGATAGTATCATATATGGATAATAGGTCAATAAAGGTTAAACTGAATGGAAATAATTCCAATAAACACGATGTAAAGATTGGGGTGCCTCAGGGTTCGGTACTTGGACCACTTTTTTTTTTACTTTACATTAACAACTTACCTAGTTATCTAACAGCTGGTCATGCAACCATATTTGCAGATGATCTAACGGTGACTCTAAGTGCGGGGAGCCTTGAGGAACTTCAAGCACAAATAAATTTAACCATGCTAGAAATCAGCTCATGGTCCCAACGGGATAGACTGATACTAAATGACAGCAAAACAGTTTTTATCAATTTTCATATCCAAAAGCCTTTACCTCATGATGCGATCAAATACGATGGTATCACTACCTCAAAAACCACCAAACTGCTAGGCACTTACCTCGACTCTAAATTATCATGGGAGGAGCACATTCATTTTGTGTGTGGACAGCTAAATAAAGCTTACTTTGCAATATTACAAATGAGAAGCAGCCTTGATCAAACTGGTCTGCTAAACATCTATTATGCGCTAGCTTACTCCCACATAGCATACAATATAATTTGCTGGAGGAGTGCCAAAGATAGAGATAGAGTCTTCATATGCCAAAAGCGATTGATAAGACTAATATATAAACTAAATTTTAATGAGAGCTGCAGAGAAATATTTAAAAAGGAAAAAATTCTAACCACGCCCTCTATATTTATATACAAGTGCCTGACGTATGCTAGGAAAAACATGAGTTTATTTATTAAAAGGAATGAATGTCATACATATAACACGCGACATGCTGAATTGCTTGACATACCTAAGCATAATACAACTAAATTTAAACATTCCCCTCACTACAATTTCATTACTCTGTATAACAGTCTACCTGAAAACATAAGAAAAATAAAAATATACAAAAAAACCGCTACCCAAGGAATCACTACTTCCACATCCAGATTCTCTATCCAAGTCACTCACAACGAAAAAACTTTGTATGTGAAAATAATTGTTTATGGAACTTTAATAATATAATATTTGAAATCTTCTACCCCAAAAACCCTTAAAACGATAATATCAATTTCGTGGACTCTTACCTGCTTGATTTACCCATCTACCCCAAATTTACCCCCATTTACACCCCAACCCTTCGACGGAACAAGATGAAAATATAATCTAGTTCTAGATCTCGTTAAAGTACATGTGTGTACCTAATTTGAAGTCAATATCTTAAACGATTCCAGAGTAAACGTGCGCACAAAAAAAGTTACAGACAGACAGGCCGACAGACAGACCGACAGACAGACCGACAGACAGACCGACAGACAGACCGACAGACAGACCGACAGACAGACCGACAGACAGACCGACAGACAGACAGATTTTTTTTTTTTTCGCTCAAACTTAAAATCTCGACGTTTCATGACATTTTAAGCCTATTTGGACAACAAAAATTTTTAAAAATACTATACTTCCACTGGACGTGGAAGTAATTATAAAACTGAGACAAAAAACTTGCTACTCAAAGGCGGTTTTTATAGTATACAAGATTTTTTAAATAGGGAACCTGAAGGAATATAATTTGTGTTCAACAAATTTGTTTGTCTTACCAAAATTTTCTTTATGTCTTCGTTTGATTTACATAGTATAAATGTTTACCTCTCTTTGGTTGTATATAATATATGTGTACCTAAGGGTATTTACGTGTATATTATTTATGAATTTGTATAAATTTGTACTATTTACTATTTGACTTGCCATATATACTTATGTATCTGGAATGGTTAATAAATTATTGTATTGTATTGTATTGTATTTAGTGTAGTTTTAATCTGTATGTATTATGTATATGTAGGTATGTAATTTTAACTTCTGTATTTTACTACATTTTTATTTTATTCTTTTAAATTATATGACATATCTTATCTACAAATACTGTAGCCACAGAGACAAATATTCTATTCTATTCTAATACAGAAGAATTTATAGTATCAGTAGGCCCTACGATTCGGTAAACTAAAGGTCCTGTATATATCTTCTTACTGTTTCACCCGTGGTATTGACAACGTTATGACAGCTGTCGATACGATACGATTATTTACTCAATAAAGTCAAGGCGTGCCAATGGGGAAACGTTACTCTCGGAAGTTTTCAATGCAATTAACTTTGCAAGACATAATGTATCTAAGATTATTAGTAGGTACCGTTTGAACCATATACCGTGTGTGTAGTCGCGGGCTAGGCATGGGGAGTAGAATTGCAACATCGCGTGTGCCAGCTGGCTGAAGTGAAATAACAGAGCTGGGACCCTATTCTCCAGTCGAGAGAATGATCATTTCGGGAGAAAGGAAAGAGAAAGAAATAGGAAACAATGAAATAAAAAGAGAAAAAATACCCCGATTCACTTCTCCTAAGCTGGAGAATAGGACCCCTGGAATGCTCCATCGATGGACGAATTTACGGCTGCCGGTGTTGTTATATTTCTCGCGCTACGTGAATGTACATGCCTAATGGGAAATTACACGCACGGTATAACAGGACTTACTACCACCGAAAAGGATGTAAAAAACGTGGCAGCAAGATGTATTACTGTCAATAAAAGAATCCAATGTTGTATTTGAATAATATATATAATATTAATTAAGAGGTTTTATTTATTTTCGCCTGTAGGTAGCTTTTTAGAAGGCGGTTCAATTTTTTTTTTTTTAATTACAGAAACACTAACGTAGTGTTTATCAAACAAAATGTTCCAACTTATCTCAAAAATTAGAATTTATGATGTTAAATAGACATAATAATATTCTTATCTAATAACATAAATAAAACGTAATCACAAAAGAGGGAACTTACCATGTGCGCTAACAAAAATTGTACCAAACACTAGAATACAAAATACGATTGCCTTGTTCATTTTCGATGTCTTACTATTACTCAGTCTGAAAGTAAAACTAAATTTCCGATATAGTATTTATACAAGAAATTTATCTATTTAAAAACTACTAATAGCAGATTTTTAGATAGGTACGTAAGAATACGGTAGAAATACTTTTCGTCCTCTTGACATGTTTGCAAACTGATAAGTCAGGTATTAAAAATGAAAATTTTTGTTATGCAATCTATCGTATGTGTCACAGATTTCCAAGATTTTCTGTTACGCCATAAAGAACCAGCACACCAAGGGCGGATCTGGACCTTGAGCTTGAAGGGGGTAACACTGAACCCAGAATTTTTTGATGAGCGGGGGGGGGGGAGAAATCCGAAAAAAAAATTTCGCTCTAAAATTTTTTTGAAGAGCGAGGGGGGGAGAAATCCGAAAAAAAAATTTTTTCGTCCCAAAATTTCTTTAAGAGCGGGGGAAGAATCCAAAAAAAAAATTTTTCATCCTAAAAAATTTAAAATGAAAATTTCGTGGGGGGGGTAATTTCTCGAAATTTAGGACATTTTGGGCTTTGTGGCCATAAGCACTTTTGATCAGGAAGTTATGGACTATAACATACCAAATCAGCCAGATCGACGGCTGTATGAAATCCCATGTATTGTGTGCGTGGTCCTTTCAAATCAATATCTCAAACCGCTGCTGAGAAAACGTGCGCAAAAAAAAAGTTACAGACCGACTGACAGACAGAAATACGTATTTAAAGTTGTATGATTAAACAAAATTGTAAATCCAATTATTTTTCACTTGAAATTTCACTAATTTTATTTGTTTAATAGTTAATTTAATTTAATAAAATTTATTAGAATAATATTTGTAAAACGATGCATATAGCAGAAGAATATTTCCTTGCAACTGTTGTATTTGAGTTGTCTTTTTGTAGGTTGTAGTATACTATACAATGCACAGGGATGCGCGCGCCTTTTCCATTCATTCTAAACGGAGCGTCACTGTGCGTTGAAATTCTTTCCCTTTCAATAGCATATTTTTTCCTGAGAAATATAGTATAATTTTAAATGGCATGATCAATTAATATGACCAGGTACATTCAAAAATATTAAAATACAAGGACGCTAGATTAATTTAAAACGAAATCCAAAAAAAGACTGTATATTCAATTATTTGATATTTTTTTTATGCAATTTTTTAACTACTAAATGATTAGAAACAATAGTTATATGATATATAAACTCAAAAAAATATTTTTGAGCTGAATTTTCAAGATGTTTGGGTCTTCTTTTTATTTTTAGGAAGCAATAAAAAATTGGCCAAAATTTGGCTAACTTCAACATACTGGTAAATTTGTAAATGTGAATATTTTTATTCCTAACTTTTTTTGCATTGAAGTACTACCTTGAACTAAAAGCCTACCAGTTAGTTTTTATGGGCCTGTGAATAGTTAGAGACGCAAAAAATTTAAAGATAACCATATTATATTGTTATTTTTATATACTAGTAAATATCAATAGCCATCAGAAATGGCAACACGAGAGAGTATTTTATATCCCCTTCAAAACCCATTTTGATTTTTCTTCCTAGCTTGTACGGTTTTCGCGCAATTCAATTTTTTCTATAGGCCGCGCGCAAAAAATTTCAAATAAACGAAAATTAGCGTGCATTAAAAATACAAATTTTTTTCAATATAGATTTTCTCGAAAGCCATGGCATATACAACAAAATTACAATTTTTTTTTAGGAAATTATTCAAGCTTTCTTTTTTATGATGAGCAATTTTTTTATATCTTTTTCACCGAAGGGGTGGTTTTTTGGGGGGGGTTGCGCGGCACCCCCAGAACGGATTTTTGTGGTTTTGTTACTGTTACTGAAGGAAATCTCAGATAACATTTTTTGTGATGGAAATTTTTATAATCATTGGATTAATATATACATAATCACGTACGAATACTTATTAATACAGGGAAATTAGCCAGGAAAGGCGGAAACCTGGACAAAATTGCTAAAAATCTGAATTTTTGCACACGTTCTTTGAGGTGTCCCAAACCCAAATCCACAAAAATCACAAAAATACCAACAATCCCAAGGTATTGAAGGTCAAAGTTTTTTGCAAATATTTCGCTTCTTATGCATCGGATGCTCATGACGTCAATGTGAAAGTTGTAGAGAATTAAATTGTCTTCTTTTTTCTTTTTTACCAACCCCCCCGCCCCTTTTCAAAATACTCAAGGTCAAAGTTTCTAAAACATGTTTTTTCGCGAATATCTGGCGCCAAAAAAATCGGACAGCAATAAAGTTAATATGAAAGTTGTAAAGAATTCAATTATCTACAAGATTGGTATTTTGCATTTTTCCCGAAAACCTCGCCTTTTTCGAGATATTCAAGGTCGAATTTCAAAAAAATGTTTTTTTTGCGAATACTTCGCTTCCTATACATCGGACGTATGTACTTCATGTACATGTGTGTTATTATTATTATTATCGATAATATTCTCCGAGGCGAGGTGGCGATGAAAGGAATAACAGACAATTAGGGATGGCTTAAGGGCCGGACAACCTGGGTGACTGCCCCTTGCGCCAGCTCGGAGGGGCGTCAAACTCAGGGCAAAAATTGTTTATTTTTTTTTAATGTACCATTTTTATTACTTTTCGTTGGAAAATAATATCAGTATCTATATCAGCTAAAATGGCAATAATGCCGATTAGTCGAATAACATTATTAGTCGATTAACATTCCTAAATAATTCAAAAATGTAACACAAACATTTTTGTTTAGCTATGAGATACCTCACTAATTATACCTCAAGCTTCTCGTCCTGTTATTGACGTCGATCATTAAAGATTTTGCATAAACGAAGGCCGGTATTCATTCACAAAATATTCAGAATATTTCGGAAATTTTTATATCAACACACCATTGTATTTCATTGTAGATAATTTACTGTTTATAAATAAATAAAATAAACACGCTAAAAACATACTCTTCGCCGGTTTACTAAACTTTTTATATAATTGTTTATTTATTTTTATTTTATTTATTTATTTGGTACACTATTCAACAGGTGAAACCCAATTATAGAATAGGAAAATACAAAATAATTCAATACTTATCTAGATTATGAACAAAAAGATATATAAATATTATTTATATATCTGAATTAAACTAATAAACTAAACTAAATTAAACTAAATTAAACTAATACAATGCATTTGTCATATATAAAACAAAGTGAATGTAAGATGTACACTCTAAATTGAGTCTAACAGTCCGCAAGTCAACAAGAAAGAACAAAAATATATTTAAGCTAGAAACAATTTTTTTATGTTTACAGCACTGCAGGTGAAAATATCTAAAAAAGTATCCAAATTATTATATATATTACACATTTGCTGAATACAAGAAAATTTCTTTACATTTGTTCTTGAAAATGGCAAGTAAAATAAATTGTTGTGCCTAGAGGCCGCCCTAGGAATTTGGAAATTAAGCATACTTAAAATTTCTCCACAGTCGATGTTACCATGTAAAATTTTATATAAGAAAATTAATTGTGATCGATGTCTACGGTTTTCTAGACTGTCTAGGGAAAATTTAGAGAGAAGTTCTTGATGTGGGTAACCAATAGCAGGATAGGTCCCATCAGTCTTAGAAAACGCATATTTCAGAAATCGACGTTGAAGCCTTTCCAAATTTTGTATGTGTACATTATCAACAGGACACCATACTATTGAAGCATGCTCAAGATGTGGTCTAACAAGAGTAGTGTATAGTTGTTTTAATGTATTTACGTTATTAAAATGTGCGGAGTTTCTAATGACAAAACCCAGTGTTCTATAACTTTTACTGACAGTAAGTTCGATGTGGTTTACAAACGTTAATTTTCTATCAAATGTCACACCCAAGTTACAAAAAGTGTCAGGACGGGAAGGTGTGTGATTGTTCAATTGGTAATCAAAAACAATAACATTATGTTTTGTTGTAAATGTCATAGTGTTACATTTTGCTTCATTTAAAGGTAATTTATTTATTATACACCATGTATTAATACGATCAATATTATTTTGCAATTCAAGGCAATCATATTCACACGCGACATTGCAAAATAGTTTTAGATCATCCGCATATAGAGTTAACAGTGATATTATCTACTATGTCGTTAACAAACAAATTAAAGAAAAGTTGCCCTAAATTTGAATCTTGGGGGACCCCCGACGTAACTAAGACTTCAATAGATCTAACACCATGATGTACAACATATTGTCTTCTATCAGTTAGGTAGGATTTAAAAAGAGCAATAAGGTTATCCGAAAATCCAAAAATTTCAAATTTTTCTAAGAGGATATCATGGTTCAGTCTATCAAATGCCTTTGAAAAGTCAGTATATATAACGTCTGTTTGTATACCCTTATCAATAGAGTCAGATATAAACTCTGTAATATTAATCAAATTCGTAACTGTTGAACGGCCTTTGAAGAATCCGTGTTGAGCTGTTGATATTTGATGCCTTACATGGTTAAAAATAAAAAGGGGTAGGATAATTTCAAATGCTTTAGCAAAATTATTTATTATTACTATCGGACGGTAGTTAAAAATATCGGGTCTATCACCCTTCTTAAAGACTGGAATTATTTTCGATAATTTCCACTGTAGTGAAAATTTAGAGGACTTTAGTGATAAGTTAAATAATGTAGTAAGGGGGCTAGCAAAAATAGCAGCACAGTCACGTAATATGAATGCGGGGATCCCATCAGGCCCTGAAGTTAATTTAGGTTTAATTTTCTTTAATGCTGTAAATACTTCGTCTTCCGTAAAACAGGTTATATTTAAATATGAGCTACTCTCAACAAAATTTTTAGGATTATGCGTGATATTTTCAGATTCAGAATAAGATTGCTGAAAAAAGTTAGCAAAAGAATTAGTAATCTGTTGAGGGTCAGATGGATATTCATTATTGTAATTCATAAAGTTTGGTAGGTCAGACGAACTACGTTTATAATTAATAAATTGCCAAAACGAGGACGGATCATTAATTATATTTTCCTCAACATTATTACAATACATTTTATAAGAATTATCAGAATCAATTTTTACTTTTCGCCTTAATCTTTTAAATTCGTTCTGATAAGTTACATCACCTGTTTGCTTGTATTTATTTAACGCTTTATGTCTTTCTTTGATAGATTTAATTAATGGATAGTCAAACCAGGGTGGATATGTTATTTTTGAAGTTTTAGATTGAGGTACAGTATTAATAAATATTGAGTTTAATTTGGAATAGAACCGATCAGTAGCTTCGTCTACAGTTTCAGAATTATTTAAAAATTCCCAATCTGTTTCAGCTAATGTTTGATAAAGGATGTGGAAGTTAGCTCTCTTAAAGTTAAATTTATAATTTGAATTAGATTTAATTTTATGATATTCGTGATTTTTTATGATACTAAATGTCGAAATAAGAGCAGGATGATGGTCTTCCTCTGCAATGAGAATATCAATAGCCCTCTCGAGTTGACAGGTTTTATTGGATAAAACTAGGTCTAGTAATCGGTTATTTGTATTTTTTACTCCATTAAATTGCTTAAGAAAGTTTACTAGTGCCTGAAGAGTCAATGAGGAAGGTGTATTAGGTGTAAGGGTGCAGTACTCCGGTAATTGAAATCACCTAGTATTAAAATATCAGAATTATAAATAAAGTTGAGAGAGCAAAAAAGCACCAAACAGAGCTTGATACATCTCAACAGAGGTTCTGGGAGGAATATAAATAGTAAATATATAAAAAGAGTAGTGATTTATAACTATTTTAACTCCAACGATATCAATAGAGTGTAAATTTTTAAACAAAGTGTCACCTAATTTCAGATCAACAACCATTAGTGCAGAGCTAACTGCCAACATAACTCCACCTCCCCCTTCACGATGGGTTTCTAACAAATTTCGATCCGCTCTAAAAATTCTAAACTGCTGTTCATTTAGTATCTCTGTATTTTGTATGTTTGATTGTAAATTAGTTTCGGCAAGAATTAATACACTGTAATTAGTGATTGATGCAATTTTATAGTACGAACTTAGTTCGTTAAAGACTATAGAAAAAACTATACCATACCCCACATGGGTTTCCAACTTGGAACCCTTGGATTCCGAGTCAAAAGCGCAAGAACTACACCACCATCTAACACGTAAAAAAATGTAAATTTTTACAAAAACAAAATCAAAGAAAAAAATTTCTCAAATTTAAATCATTAATAACATTTTTATTTACCGATCGATTTTGTTCAAAAACAATAGGATTCTTCCCCTAGCTAACACTAACTTCCTGTCCAAATTTCAGTACAATCGGATTGTTCTTTCTCGAGTTATCGTGCCTACAAGAAACATGACGGACATTTTGAAAGTTGTTCAGAATTCGTTCACTAACTCAATGATATGAAATTGTCTGCTAGTGATATTTACAGTTTTAGAAATGTGCCGATCAAATACAATATACTCTTCGTTTTTGTATTTGCGAGGAGTATAATAAGTGGCAATTCGTTTTGTGTGAAATATTAAAATAATAAAGAGGAAGCTTTCTCTAACCAAACTTGTGGCGGTATGGTCCTTTCATTATAATAGCGTTCCTGCAGACAAAAAAATTATATTGCAAATTAATTACTATTAATAAAATGTTATTGATGTGTAAACATTAATTACTTGAGAATGGTTTATGGAAATGCAATAAGAATTTTTTTTTTATTTCTAATGATCTATAAATTTACCCCTTTTGCAGATATTCAAGTTATCTACTACTTGTATATAGACTTCGTTGCAGTCCAATGCATAGGGAGCGAGATATTCGCGGAAAATCGTTATTTTAAACTTCGACCTTGAATATCTCCAAAATGGCGAGGTTTTGGGAAAAAGTGTAAAATACCAATCTTGTAGGTAATTGAATTATCTACAACTTTAATGTTAACTGTATTGCTGTCCGATTTTTTTGGCACTAGATATTCGCGAAAAACCATGTTTTTGAAACTTTGACCTTGAATATCTCGAAGGGGGGGGGGGGGTGGAAAAAATAAAAAAGACAACTTGTTCTCCACAACTTTCACACTTTCACTTTGACCTCATGGGCATCGGATGCACAGGACGCGAGATATTCGCAAAAAACTTTGACCTTCAATATCTTGGGTAACCATGTTGGGATTTTTCTGGATTTGGGTTTGGAACATCAAAGAACGTCTGTGGAAAAATTCAGAATTTTACTAATTTTGTCCAGGTCAAATGCTAATTTCCCTGGACTCTATAAGAGAAAGACAATAAATCAATTTTTTCATGACATTTTTTTGTTCGGAAGCCCTTGAACCACCTATTCCCAAAGTTTAAGGAAAATTTCACCGAAATGATTTTTCCAATGCTAATGTGCGGAGTCCTTTGTAATAATCATCAAGGACGTCCCAGTTTAATTACCCCATACTATAAAACAATATTGACAATTTGTTGCATGAATTTCATTATGTTTTTTTTGTTATTATGTAAATTTCTAATTACGTCAATCTTCAGTAATGACTCTCTTTCATTGTTGGTAAGTTGTACCTACAGAGAAGAAAACAAATAACAGAGGTAAACGGAGAAATATTTAATGAAATATTAAAGACGGGATATCACAATTTGTTTTAAATAAGTCGGAAGAGATTATATTAAGTTATGAACATTATAGACATTATAGATACTGTTGTGTAAAGTTGAGAAACTCGTAATTTCGATTTTCAATAGAAATAATAGAGGGTGGTAGAAAGGCCTTTGTATACTTGGTTTCATTGACAAAAACTTATAAAGATAAAGAGATAAAGATAAAGATAATTTATTGCCCAAGTTACATATACATGTTTAAGGTTGTCAGTGGTTATAATGCTAGTATCTAAGGTATAAATGAGTGTATGAGTGTATAATAACAACACAATAAAAAAAAAGTACATAAGTTTGTAAAAATAAACCTACACAATACATATATACATATATATACAAATTTACCACAAAGAAAACACAGAAATATCACATCTTATAATTAAATTGAAGAATTTAACTGAAAGTCATAACTGAGAAATTCAGCAGTACTATAAAAAGGATGTGCAATTAATATTTTCTTAAGAGATGAGTTTAATGCCCTGATCGACTTATCCTTCAAATAATGTGGTAGCTTGTTATATAATTTTATAGCTAAGTAGTTAATAGATTGTTGAGTCCTACATAAGCGGTGATAGGGTATGGTTACATCGTCCTTATTTCTCGTATTATAATTATGATAGGTAGAGTTTGTAGGGAGGGATTTTCTTTAATATACATTATACAATGCAGTATAAATACACCAGGTAGTGTTATAATATTAAAATGTTTGAATAAGGGTCTACAATGTTCCCTATTGCCTGCAGAGGCCAATATTCTAATCATTCTCTTTTGTATTTTAAAGATTCTGTCAAATTCTGTAGAGTCTCCCCAAATTAAAATGCCATAGCTAATTAAGCTGTAGAAGTTACTATAATAAAAGGTGATAGCTGTTTCGAGGGTAGTTAATTCGATAAGTTTCCTCGTTTGGTAAAGTACCTTATTTAATTTTTTGGCTAAATAATCGATATGAGTGTTCCATTTTAGCTGGGAGTCTATGTAAACACCCAATAATTTTACAGAAGAAATTTCCATTTTTGGAGAAAATATTATTGTTTGGGTTTTATCGGAATTATTTTTTAATTTATTGGGTACAAACCAGCTAATAGCATCTGTTACAGCTGTGGAGCTTTTAATTTTTACGTCATCTACATTTGATGCAGAAGTAACGAAAGTAGCATCATCGGCATAAAGTGTTATGCCTTCTGATCGTACATTCACTGGTAAGTCATTAATAAAAACTAAGAAGAAAATTGGTCCCAATATTGACCCCTGTGGTACCCCAATATTTACCGGTATAATCTTACAAAATCAATGAACGAAAAGTTTGGATTAGATTTTCGAATTTCAGTAAATAGGATAAAACTTGTGAGAAATACGATACATTTTCAAGAACCGCAATCACATATAATGATTATCACCTTGCTATTGCTCACAAATCAATGTCTAATCTGTGCCAGATTAATTACGTGTAATGCCAAGATCAAGATTTTTAGTCTAACGAGAATTCCAGAAAATTGAATATCAGCTACTTTATTTAAAAGATAACATTATTAATACAGATAGGTATATAAATCTGTAATCACTAATCCGAATTTAGTTCGATAATCTTTTTTAAAAAAGTAAGTGTTAAAAATCCAAGAAACAAAGGTCGGCATGGATAAAGCTCTAGTTCTTCTTATTTTGGGATTCGTTACAGTTTTTGTGCACGTGGATTGCGGTAAGTGAAGTTGTATATGAAACAAAATCTCTAATTTAAAAAATTCGATTGTCAAAAAGGAATCTTGAACTAAAAGAAACTAAACAGGTTCATCTAAATTAAAATTATTACATTAAGTTGTATAGAAGAAAGTGAATTTAAAAAGAAAGTAAGGAGTGATTTTTTTTTTTTTCGAAAAACAATTCGTTTCCAAGTTATTAATTATTTAATATTTGAAAAATGTAATTTTAATTGCTATTCTGGCGTAATTTGATGCACGATAAATCAAATTGTTAATTTAAGATAGAGGGGTTTCTAAACCATGATTATCAATAATACATTAGTATTTCAGTAAAAAATGCCAAATATGACTTCTCCAAAAGTCGACCCTTTTCTTCTTAATAAAAATCCATAATACAGTAACTTTATGCATCTTACCTGACGCCAAATCAGCTATGCTTTTTTAATATGTTGTATAGGATTAAAAATTAATGTTAAATCCAAGTTTACAACCTCGGCAGACCTCCGGGTCTTGGTCGAAAATCCAAAAAACTGCGAGATTTTTGTTTTTTTTTTGCAGTTTTTGTCGATTTTAGCACCCAAGGTGTAGTAGCGTAATTACCCACATATTAAAATTCTTTTACTATAAATACATAAGAATAATAAAAACCAATACAATAACAAATATAATTTATCGAATGTTATTTTAAAAACGTTAATATATAATTTTATAAATTGAAATTTTTTATTTATTTATGGATAAGACTCCATACAAGGCCTATTTTTTTGGTAAAAACAATTTAGTATTTTTTAAAAGTAGACTAAATTTGCTATAAATTGCTAACAGAGCAGACTCTGTCGATTAAATAGTATCCGAGACACAGACAGCTGTTCAAAATTTTGCAAAGTTTTCATATTTTACCATTTTTAGCAATTTTTAACTTAAAAATCTGTGAAATACGTACTACTATAACTAAGTTCACAAAATTCATTTTACCTCGAGCCCAAGCCCCAAATGGGGTCAGAGAGGGGCCAAAAAATGCACCCCCCCCCCATATATAGTATTATTATATTGAATGAATCCAAGAGGAGGAAGGAATATTATTTAAAAAAAAATCAGTTATAAACAGACTTTATACTTAACAAATTTAGCTCTTTTGGGCGGTTCAGGAGTGACGTCGGTGTCGTCTGTGTCTCTGTTCTCTCCTATCTCATCGTCTGATTCTTCTTCGAAGTCTGGGGAGTGCATATTTATACTTAACTCAGAAGCATTGTCGCATAACTGTCCACTGCAATACGTGCAAACCGTCAAACATTTTAATCCAGATTTTTTGCATTGGATTTTTTGCACTACACGCATTGCTACAGCCCCTCTTGCAGCTGCATGATATCAACTGCAAGAGTTGTTGCGGTGCTGCATCCCTGGACATTATTTTTGCTGCAGCCCTCGCAAACAGCTGGAAGCTTAAATCGTTTAGATTTTGGCTTGAATGTTTGCCTCTATAGAGCGCAGGTGTGTCATTTGATTTTTAAAATACAGCAATCTTCTCCTCAAGGTCTATAGGTTTCTTGATTATAGCAAGTAATCATTCTTCCTTGCTAGAACAGTGCAGATGTAGAGTGACATCCTCTAAAGCCATACAGAAATAGAAAGAGTTCAGGAGAAATATTTCGAGGAGGCGTTTGAATAAGTCGCGTCTGGTTTTTTCCTCTCCCACATTTTTGGAAAAAGATTGTACGTTTCTTTGTAATTCCAGTGAGAATGACTAGAAGATCTATGTCTTCGTCAGCGATCACCACAATATTGTTTGTAGAAGACATAGAAATGGCTGTGGTGACAATCAGCTTGTCAGCATCTTCTTCTGCTTTCCTCTTTTTCAAATGTGGTTTTTAATAAGTCGATAAAACGAATTGTTTTCATTAGATAAAAACTTTTCTTGTGAAATTTGTGTTATAGTTGTTTCCTCAAATACGACGTCGGGCGATATATTTGCCTTAATTCGGCGAACACGCTCTGAGCTCTTCGTACTTTTTTGTGAAGCGTCTGTTAGGTAGCCGTCGAAAACTACAGCTACCTTTGGACCATAATGTGAAACGAAAACTATTTGATGTACCTGGCAGCTATCGACCCAAATGAGGAGCTTGGAGGCCACACAACTTTGTGAATTAGATGACCACCATCTACTACAACAAATTTAGTTTTTCCTTGCATCTCATCCATTTTTATTGGTTGGAATGCTGCATGGAAAGAAGATTTCGTGCCCTTCCGTATTCCCTCTTCAGTAATTATTGACATTGGAAAATTTGACGTACGTAAAAAATCCTTTCAAATCTTCATGTGATTGTTTTAAAAAGCATAACCTGTTTACAACTGATTTTTTAAAATACTGTTCCTTCCTGTTTTCTGGCCCATTCAATACAATAGTACTATATATAGAGGGGTCATGTTTAGGTCCCCTTCGGACCCTGTTATGGCTTGGGCTCGGATAAAATGAATTTTCTGATCCCCGGTATACTAATAGTAGGTATTTCACAGATTTTTAAGTTAAAAATTGTTAAAAATGGTAAAATATGAAAACTTTGAACAGCTGTATCTAGGATACTGTTTGATCTACAGAGTCCGCTCCGATATCAATTTATAGCCAATTTAGTTTACCTTTAAAGAATACCAAATTGGTTTCACCAAAAAAGTAGGCCTTAGGCACCAAAATCAACAAAAAATTTTTAAAAATCTCGCAGGTTTTTTTTGGATTTTTGACCAAGACCCGGAGGTCTGCCGAGGTCGTAAATTTGGATTTAACATTAATTTTTAATTCTATACAACATATTAAAAAAGCATAAATACCCAATTTGACGTCGTACTGGTTACTGGATTACCACGCCAATGGATGAAATAAGTTTTTTTACTCAAAAAAGGCAAAAAATGTTTCTGATACGTATCCAAATTTGGTTGAAATCGGATAACTAATAACTAGGATATGGAGGAGGGGCATTAAAAGTGGAACACGCCGTATAACGCAGTTTTTGCATTTCATTAGATTTTTATATAAAATAAATCGTTTTCGAGAAAATAGCCAAAATATAAAAACGTGTACATTTGGAAGTGAAGAAAATGGAATTGCGGAAGGAAGATTTTGCAGGACATTTGGTATGTTGGATCTGAATTCGATGTGTTGAAAACAAATCAGGTACCCGTTTAGCTCCATCAGCCACCATTTTTTTTGTAAATCGTGAAAATAACCTAAAAAACTCATAATTTAGGTTATTTTCGTGAATTATGTAGGTTTTTCGTTATTATCTCGAAAACTAAGCATGCTAGCGAAAAGGTCATTCTATACAAAATGAAAGTAAATTAAATTTTCTACAAAAAAGATCTTATTCATTTTTTCGCTAGGGGCAGTAGTTAAGGGTGTACGTGAGTTTGAAAATGCGAATAGCTGTGTATTGTGGGAAGTAATGTTTAACAAATGGAACCATTTGCGAAGACCATTCTGTTGCTTCATTCGTCCAGCGGTTGTGATCCTACCTCCGCTATTTACAACAAGAGCAAGGAAAGTGTGGTGAAAGTATTTTTGAAGGCGGAGGAGCAGGTCATAGGCATCTACAAAGTCTTCTGTGATCCCTCAGCAACACAGAACATGGTAGCTGATGCAGGAGAGCAGCTTTTTTTGGCATTGTACCAGGCCCCACAAGGAGCAGTCCTGAACCGGGTACAACACCAGGCCTTTGTTAAAGCCTCAACAAAGCCAAAGCCTGATTTTGCGGCACTTCCACCCACCAGAGGGGCTGCTCGCCAACACTCCCTTACAGTTCATTTGCAGGTTTGTATCAACATATGCTTGTTTACATTAACTTATGTTTTGTATTGTGCTTAGACAAGATTGTGTCACATTTTTTTAAACTACAAAGGACGAATTATTGTTTGCAGATTCAACAATGGCTATATGGAGATCAGCAGCAGGAGCCAACTGCTTTGGGAAGGATGAGGGGGTCGGATGGCTTCCTTACCCGTGTCACAAGCACGAACCCAGTTGTGCCAGAATTCGTCCTAAATAACATATTTTGCGGGGGGCGCTGCAGGTGCTGCAAAGCAGGCATACCCTGCTCGCCTGTGTGCAGCAGTTGCCTCGACCAATTATTTAATATGGCCTTGTAAATACTTGTAATATTATAGAATTTTATACTTGTTAAACATTACCTCCCACAATACACAGTTTTTCCAGGTATTCGCATTTTCAAACTCACGTACACCCTTAACTACTGCCTCTAGCGAAAAAATGAATAGGATCTTTTTTGTAGACAATTTAATTTACTTTCATTTTGTATAGAATGACCTTTTCGCTAGGATGCTTAGTTTTCGAGGTAATAACGAAAAACCTACAAACCGACCCTTTCCACCCCCCCTCCCGCCTAACGCATGAGGCCCACGCCTGGGGACTTTTGGTATGTTACTCCCAAGGGCCAACCGTGCAACTTAAAACAATAATCCGTTGAGGACTATTTATTTCCGAATTAATGTCTTCGTTTCCTGGCCTATATGTAAATTTCTTGTTTTCTGTACAGTCTGTAAAATGGATAAGTAGGCAATTCCAGTTAACTGGATATGAAATGAAACCGACCAATCACAGTTCGTGTATTAAGTGCATAAACAACTATTCATTTTAATATCAAATTAGTTGTGTAAGCTGTCAAAGTAACTGTCAGTGTGTATTTGTGCAATATATTAATGTTTAATAAATTTTGTAGTTTTTTTTAAGCTGGTCGTAGAAAAAGTATACTGTACAACTCGAGTGGATTATCCATATCGCACTCAAATGATTTGAAGCACTCCGCCTACGGCGTCGTGCTCAAACTTCTTTATCGTGCGATATGGATATCATATCCACTCTTGTTGCACAAACTATTATCAGCAAAACTGAGAGCTGGAATGCTGAGCGAAAACAGTGCACACACGCAGCAGGATATGCAGTATAGGTCTATAAAGTTGCTACGGCAATAGATTTAATTATTCACCTTCTTTTATACTTAGCTTGGCTCTCTATTAATATAGCCAAATTTTTAGAGTGAAAAATTTGTAATAAGAAAGTAGGTAATCTTTCTAAAATTAATAGAGTGGGAGAAAATGACTGCTAAAATACTAGGTTTTCGAGAAACCGTTCAAAATAGGTTTTAATTGCTAAAACAATTTTTGGTATACAGGGTGTCCCGAAAGTCAACGTCATCCCTTGGAGGGCAGATAAGCCAGCTCATGACTGACCAGAATATCAAAATATGACCTTAGTAAAAAGTTGTTAGTTTTTGAGATATTGGCACTTAAAATATGGCATTTTGTAGCTGTGGCACTCGAAAAACCGATCTAAGTTGTCGAACTTCACAAAATTCATAAGCTCCAAGGGATGACGTTGACTTTTGGGACACCCTGTATATGCACAGGGTCTTTTTTAATTATATCCATATATTTTAATCTGTGAGTCCTTACGTAATGTGAATACCAATGCCACTTTTTAAATTTAAAAATTTAAAAGAAAAATTATACCCATCTTTACCCCTCCAATCTCGACGCCCAAAACGTGAATTCTTTTCGAACAAATAAAAAATAAATCAGAATATTTTTTTCACTCCCTTTTATAATAGGGTGGGGGTAGTAATGGGGGTGGCTAATGCCAAACATTTGTTTGAGACATTAGCTTCTCTTAAATATACTAAATACCAATTTTATGGACTCTTACCTGCTTGATTTACCTATTTACTCCCATTTACCCAAATTTATTCCCCAACCTTTCAACTCAATAAGCTGAAAATATAATCTAGTTTCAGATCTCGTTAAAATACATATGTGTACCAAATTTCAAGTCAATATCTTAAACGGTTCCAGAGTAAACGTGCGCAAAAAAAAAAGTTACAGACAGACCGACAGACAGATTTTTTTTGCTCAAACTTAAAATCTCGACGTTTCATGACATTCTAAGCCTATTTGAATAATAAAATTTTTGTTTAAATTTTTTGTCGTTACTGTACTTCCACTGGATGTGGAAGTAATAGCTGGAATATAGCTAGTAGTTCAGTCGAGTTATAATTTGACATAGCGAAAATACATAACCACGGTTTTATTGTTTTAAGTTGATGGGTTGGACATCCAAAATAAGCCCTTATAGCGTGCCGACTGATGTCATACCGGGTAAAACGGATGGAGGGTCGTAAAGTTGAAAAATCAGTTTTTCGCGATTAAATAGAAGGCTAATAATCTGAGAGGAAATTTCAAATGGGAAAGTTATTGGTATTAAAAAAAACTATAAAATCAGCCCCCGAACATTAAGATAGCTTTATTTATTAGGTCAGGAGTAAGTTAAAAAAAAACGAAATTTTGAAAAAACAAATTAATTTCAACAAAATTTTAGAAACATTTTTGAAATTTTACTAAAGTATGTGCTATATAGGAGGGAATATCTGCATTATTTTTTCATAGATTCAATTTTTTTTAAAAAAAAAATGGTCTTTGAAAAATGGCAAAAGTACTTCACTTTCTGTCAGATTTTGCTACGAGAAGAAAAATCTTATTCTTCTAGAGTTGTTCAATATTTACATGTTTTTTTTCTATATGGTCACTATTCTGAAAAAAGTGGTGAAAATTTAATTTGAAAAAATATAAAATTTTTTTGCATAAAAAAAATTCATTTAAAGTTAAATATCTCTTGAATGGAATGCATTGACGAAAAATCATGTCTACCATTTTGGAGTGCTCTTTTTAGTTCACCTCAAAAAAGAACATTACTCTATGATAATTGGTTTTCGAAAAATATGAAAAAGTAGTGTGCGGATTGGGCAGTCATAAATTGCGTTCAGGCATAATAATTGATACAAAATATTAGCTACTTACTTTTTATTTTTTACATTTTTAAAATGTGACGGCAGTTGTAATTATATACACAATTATTTAAGAATAATTATTTTTATTTCATACAGAATTTTTAAAAATTATATTAATTTCATACACTCGTCAAATGAATCGCTTACATATATAATAATAATAATAATAATACACTTTATTCAGTAATGACATAAAATGGCGAAGTTCAGCTTAGTACAGCACAGACGCTGTAAAAGCTGTTCTTCCACTTAACCTAAAAAAAAAGAGACAACAAATTTTAAAAATAGAAATATACATAACAATATACATACAATTTAAACAACAGAAATACACATGCAATTTTCTTTTCTCTTTTCCTTTCCCGAGGTGGGCACACTTTGTGATAGGCAAATACGTTAGACATTTTTGGGAAAAGAAGAAACAGAGAGAGGCTTAACTGCAATTAGGATGGAGTTATATATGGTAGAAATATTTTGAGAAAACGACCTTTCAATTATCGCGGATTATGAACCGGCGACGTTAGAGTACCCTCGTGTCTAATATTTATGTTGTTTACATCAGTCCGAAATACAATTTTTCTGAATAAGTAGTTAGGACTATGAAACAGTATTATTTTATGGTATAATAATGTAGCACAATGTAGCTTTCGCTTATTTTTCATGTTCAACCACTTGACCTCTGGTAATTTGTGACTGACTGCCTCACATTTTCCGATTCCATATACGAATCTCAAACAATAGTTCTGAATTCTCTGTATGCGCTGAGAACAAATTGCTGTGAGACAGGGCCCATAAACAGTATATCGCACCTAATTCTTTTAATACTGTCTATATCTTCGTTTTCATCTGGTTCGTCTGGATTTACCTCACTATGTATATCTATATTTACATCGTCATCGTCTTCAGGTAACTCAATGTTTTTAAGTTCAACGTTACAAGTTTCGCTTCGACAAGCTACACAAATACTCGTACATTTCAAACCATGTTTTCTACAGCTGCAAGTAATTGTTTTACATCCACTTTCACATGCGCAACTATTTTCAATAACTTTTCTGGAAATAACTTTTCTTCAGTATAAACTGGATTTAGACCTTTTGGAGAAACTGTCGAACCATATTGAGCATGGCTTTTTTCATTTCCTGAACAAAATTGTAATTGTAAATATGTCCTCAAAGCATGTTGTTTTACGGCACTTTCAGTTGGTGGTAATAATTCTAATTTAAAAGATTTCTTACAAGTTAATTACTTCCACACGGTCTGTAACTTTTTTGTGCGCACCTTTACTCTGGAACCGTTTAAGATATTGACTTGAAATTTGGTACACATATATACTTTAACGAGATCTAGAACTAGATTATTTTCATCTTGTTTCGTCGAAGGATTGAGGGGTAAATTGGGGTAAATTTGAGGTAAATAGGTAAATCAAGCAGATAAGAGTTCATAAAATTGGTATTTAGTATATACAAGAGAAGTTAAGGTCTCAAAAAAAATTTTGGCATTATCCACCCCCATTACCACCCCCACCCCATTATTAAAGGGGATGAAAGAAAATTGGGATTTAGTGTGTGTACAAGAACCAGAAACCTCAAAATATTTTTTTACTGTATCCACCCCCACTACCAGCCCACTACCGATGTGGGGTTATCATTTTATGGGTTTTTGGGGCAGAGGATTTCATATATTATATTATTAAAGTTCCATAAACATTTACATCCACATACAAAATTTTTTCGTTGTTAGTGACTTGGATAGAAAATCTGGATGTGGAAGTAGTGATTCCTTGGGCAGCGGTTTTTTTGAAATAAGAAGCGATACTCATTGAGTGTCATGTTATCGTGTTTTAGGCCGTATAAATGGCAAGCCATTTTGTTGGCCGAATTAAAAATTTGTTCTGGTATTGTATTTCAATCATAAAAAACATTAGCAGCTGTTTGTAAACTGTCGTTATTTGTAATTATTTTATTAAAAATAATACTAGGTACTTAAAGTAAATAGCTTTTTATTTTTTAACACAATTAACAATTTCAACGAATTGAACTAAAAACTTGTTCAAAAAGTGGACCTAAGTTACTACATAATTCCACCCTTCCTCTATATAATTCTTTGTACCTTCTAATTTCTTCAAGAGGTATTATTATTATTATTTTATTTTTCTTTTTCTGTTCAAATGCAATGAAAGTTGGCATATGGCATGATCATCATCGTTTTCTTCGGCAGGTATACCTTGTATTGATTCAAGAGCATCCATAAGTTTGTACTTAGCTAGACAGTGGTGCATACTCCCGTCAACTGCAAATAATGACTTCGGTAGTGCTGAGAACTCATAGTTGCTCTAACTTTCAATGGAAAATATTTTATCCAAATAGAATTTTTCTGCAAAATTAACAGAAAGACCAGTTTTCCTACAATGATTTATTTTCTTTTATTTTCTTCTTGGATTAACTCCGCGGGTTAGATCCCATTGTAACTGAAACTTGGTAAAAATCCATTTTACGTCAAGCATACCGAGACTGCAGAAAATGAAAGCCTAATTTTTTTTGGCATATTAAACATATCGCAAACTCAGTCCGGGGACACACTGTATACTCTAATGAATGACCCCAAGCAGACTGTTTTTTATTATTATGTCAGCCAGAAATAATTTTTGTCTCCATGTTTACCTTGATTTATTTTGCTTTGTTTTTCAGTCACCTGCCCAGAAGATGACGAGAGCAGCCAATCTACTTACTACCCTCACGAATCCCAATGTGGACTATTCTACGAATGTGTAGCAGGCAGAGCAACACTCCTTCAGTGTCCTGAGGGTCTTTACTGGAACCAGAGGTTGACCGTGTGTGATTGGAATGTAAACTGTGGTGTCTTAGAGACATCGACAGCTTCAACAAGTCCGCCTACAACCACCACTCCAGTACCTACTGACTCAGATGATGATGGAGGTGACACTCCAACTGAAACTTCCTTTTAATATAGCTGTTTTGTTACTTTAAATTAAAAAAATGAAAACTGGGGGATTTTTTTTTATTAATACAGTCTTGTTAGATCAAGAAGGTCTAACAGAATATTGATTCGGCCATAAATGGAGTACTATTCAACATTTAAAATATTTTAACAAAGATATTTGGGATAATACCTCCAAATTGGGGATGAAAGAAGCGAAGAAACAGTATTTTCCAAAAATCTGTTAAAGTATCTGTCATTTAAGGCTTTAAGCACTTCGGTCTATTTGTATAAAAACTGACTGGGATAGATGTTTTTTCAAAACTTCCTTTTTCATTAATTTTAAATCATTCAATTTTTATTCGCGTTTTTCATTTAAAAAAATAAATAAAAATTATATACAAAATTTAAAACTTATTTAATCCTCAGCAATTTGGTTTTTGTTTATCTCTCTAGAACTAAACTTGGCCAGTTGCGGCCAGTTTTTGTGTGTTCGTGATAATCTAAATTGTTAATTTAACCGTTTAAATTGCTTTGGACTAAAAAATGTAAAACTTTTTGTAACTTTCAAAAAGATTAATCAAGTCGCATTTTACCATTTTCATTAAAAATAATTTATAATTAAAAAAAATATATTTTTATGAAAAAAGTTTTTTAGAATTTGTTATTAAATTTGTTATTAAACAAATAA
Organism: Rutpela maculata; assembly: GCA_936432065.2. Lineage (NCBI taxonomy): Eukaryota > Metazoa > Arthropoda > Insecta > Coleoptera > Cerambycidae > Rutpela > Rutpela maculata. The sequence continues at coordinate 217,583,039 of OW386287.2, forward strand.
AATATTAAAAAGTTCTGTTTTGAAATGAAGTTTGTTTGTTAAATTATTCTTAAAAAATAGGACCAACCGCTTCCATTTATCTTTATTAGATAATGTTTTAAATAGCCATTTTATTGCAGGCTAAATTTTAAAGAAGAGATTAAAGTTGAATAAGTATGGTAAAAAAGCGAAAATAAAATTAATATATTTACTTAAATTGGGGATATTTTTGAGCGTCTGTACTATGAATATCTTGTATCCAAAAATTACTCAACAATTATTTTTGTAAATTTTAGATATTTTAAAAATATTTAATTTTTTACAAATATCTTAAAAAAATGTTCGTGAAACTTTGAGTTATCAATAACTAAATTAACTGTAGCTGATAAGGGGGAGTTCCTTAATTTCATTTTTAGTTCGTCGCAATACGATATTTTTGGAGGGAGCTACATCTGTTAAGAGTTAAACTAGAGATTGAGTTTTGTACCTAAGAAATAACCTATTTTTAAGCATTAATTTACACCTATATGTTTTCCGACGCAGTAGTAAAAAAATTGTTATTTGCAATATTTACCTTGGCCAAAAATTAGTCGAGGAGATTTTAAAAAATCAAGTGCATTCAAGTCATCAGTAAGACTGTTGAAGTGATGAGAGCTCCCGTGGGAGTTGAAAAAAATTAAAATCTCTAAGAGGACGACACTTTTTTTATATTTTTTTGGTCGTGTGTTCGTGTGTCTGTGTGTGAAATAAATAGTAGTCCAAAAACATATAAATTATTTTTTTTTGTTTCAGGGTTTTTAAGAAATCAAAAAAAATATTGTGAAAATCGTTTTCATTAATTTTAGTATTTTCTATATTATACAATAAAAATTATATTTTATACAAATTATATCATCTTATTTTTTATCACGAGTGCATCGCAGTTAGTAGGTTATTAGACGTTTTAGATAAACTACGAATAATTTGAAGCTGAAAATTTAGGAAGAGGGGTTTTTTATTTAATGAAAATAACGTCTAGTATGTGACACTTCCGGTTAAACCATCATCTTCCTTATTTTAAATGGTATGCCTTATTTTTTATGCCGGACTCGAATTTTATTCATTATTTTAAAGTAACTTTCAATAACATTCCCTATCTAAAAAACCAATAGTTTTTGAGGTATTTTTTTAATATTTAAAATTCAAACCTTAAAAGACCACACAGGGCCCACAATAGGTAGTGTACAAGATATCTGTATTAAAAAACATATCATCATAATAAAAATTACTAAATTAGTAAAAGACATATCGTACTTACAAGTATACAATTTTAATATAAAAAAATATATAAAGCAATAATAGCAATAATAAGAAGGCTACAAACACTGAAAACTATTACTTTGTTTAGGTACAGGTGTCTTAATCAATATATAGTACATATTTTTTACTGTCTCTCTTGAATATATCCGAACTCGGGGCACTTTTTATTTGCAGAGGTAGATTGTTATATATGTGATTTTATTTTGTCCAGATCGACTGCGACAGGTAGGTATGCGAAGATTATTTGCTGCTCGTGTGTTGTGTGTATGATAGTCCGAGTTAATTTGTGGTGTGATATCTGTTTGAATTAGGTTACTTCCACATCCAGTGGAAGTATAGTAGCGACAAAATTTTTTTTTTAATTTTTATTGTTCAAATAGGCTTAAAATGTCACGAAAGGTCGAGATTTTAAGTTTCAGCAAAAAAAATCTGTCGGTCTGTCTGTTTGTAACTTTTTTGTGCTCACGTTTACTCTGGAACCGTTTAAGATATTGACTTGAAATTTGGTATACATATGTACTTTAACGAGATCTGGAACTATATTATATTTTCATCCTGTTCCGTCGAAGGGTAAATTTGGTGTAAATGGGTAAATCAAGCAGATAAGAGTCCACAAAATTGGTATTTAGTATATACAAGAGAAGCTAAGGTCTCAAAAAAATTTTTGGCATTAGCCACCTCTATTACCACCCCTACCCCATTATAAAGGGGATGAAAAAAAATGGTGATTTAGTGTATGTACAAGAACCAGAAACCAATTTTTTACTTCATCCATTAAATAATATGAACTTTTATGTAACAGTGCCATTATACAATATATTTTCCTAGTTAGGTCTCGTATGTGTTCAGACCATGTCATTCTACTATCGAGAGTTATTCCAAAATATTTTACAGCCACATTTTTTAATTATTTTATTTTATTATAATTTAAATTTTAATGAAACCTGATGTGAAAATTAACCCATACCCATACTTGAAAATTAACAACCTTCACTATGGTAAATTCCGATAACCAATTTTTCTCCAATATGTTTATGAGAGATGGAGCTTATGTGGGCTTAGGCTGCAAATGCCGCAAAATGTACAGGGTGTCCGAAAGTGAGGTCCAACTTCGACCTCCATTAAATCGCTTATTTCAAATGGAACTTACTGTAATTTATAATCCTATTCGCTTCCCGCTATTTTCATTAAATAGAGCATTCCTGAAAGCCCCTCTTACTAAATTTTCAGCTTCAAATGATTCGTGGTTTTTCTGAAACATCTAATAGGCCACTAACCGTGATACATACTGTATATTTATCGTACATTTTTAACTAAAAGAATAACAACTTACGTTTTTGGATATTTTCTCCGTTTTTTTGGCCATTACTAAGCCAATTTTGGTCAAAACGGGATAAGGAAACAAATTGGGCGGTATTGAAAAAGCATAAAACATTTCATTTAACATTTTTTTATAGAGTTCTTAGTTTTAGAGTTTCGTTTTCTTAGATCTTTCATCCCTAATTTGAGCGTGTTGTCTCAAATTGTTGGCTGAGTCCAACAATAAAACTTAACCTATATATGGCTATATTTCCATTCATCACAAAATAGACAAATTTTTTGTTATAGCATTATAGATGATTTTGTAAGATTAAATTGATTTATAAGACTTCAATTTTTATCTTGTTAAAAAAGCAAGCTTATAACTTTGTATATAAACGTAAAACAAAAAATCGAGGAACTGTGCCGCTGGCTCTCGATTCAGTATTTCTAACGACATCTATCTTAAACTTGCTATACTTAGTGATTACCCTAACAAAATAAAACTACAGGAAAATAAGATTTGGAGTGTGATTGATGCCATTGCTAAGTAAAAAACCTGCTACGCCTTTGGTGAAAACAAATATGCAAGGTGGTCACTGAAAGGAAAAAAATAATAAATAAATAAATCAGTTAATTAATTAATCAATAAAAGGTGTCAAATAGAGAAGAGAAATTTTCGCTTACTGAAGAGAAGTATAGTAATCTTGAAAAAACCATTATTCCAGATTACTTAGGATTTCCACTTTTGAACGTCACAAAAATTAATCAAGAAACATCAAAGGCGGTGCTGAGAGTGTCGCTTCTGGTGGTTTTTTGTTCTGTGCTTAGACTTAATTATTTCTGTGTTAATTCAGATGGTATAACTCGCGAAATTTTTTAATCAGGGTTAAATTTTAATACGGGGTTAGCTTTATACCGGGTTATAGTCCGGTTTCAATTCGCAATCCGTTTGCAGATTTGTGATATCATATTGGGCAATACCTTAAAATTTTCAGAATACCCCACAGATTCCGAGTATGGATGGGCTGTCTCTCGCAAGTGCGTCTGAGGGAAGAAACAACCCCCTATATCCACCCCTAAATTAATGTAAATTAGCTTAGTAAAATGTATTCGAACATATCTTAATTTTAAAGAGTAGTATTTATTAATACAAAAAAGTTTTTAGAACTTATAAAGACTTCCACTAGTTCCACTCCTAGATCATTAGGGGTTGAAAACATACAATTGCGCATTATATTAAATGCGAAATCCTTAAATTGGTCATTTTAAGAATAATATGGAGTACGGCCATGTGAAATAAAAAATTATAAATGTTAATCTTATTCCAAATAGTAATAAAAGTAAAAACATTTTTAAAAACCAACCCTCCTGGCTATATAAGTGTTGATGTTTATAGAAAGACTAATGAATGTTCATAGATGTTTATTAATGTTTAGATACCAAATAAAATAGATATAGAGAAACCGAGTTTAAATGTTTTTAAATTACGCATTTTTGATACTAAGAGGAAGAGAGAGAGAGAGAGGCGCAGGCTTTAACAGTTAGAATTTCATCCAACAGTCTAAGACGCATCATCCGATAAACCTTCTGAATCCAAGTTGGTTTCCACTAAAACCCCGACATTTGCACAAAAATCAAGATTTCCTTCACATGCGCACATCTCTGTGCACACCACATTTAAAGTGGCACATTTGCAGCGTTGGGAGCAATTATTCTTGGAACATGAGCATCTTACTAAATTTAACACTTCGTCAGGGGCGCACGGAAGGTCACATATTATGGGTTCAAATTCACCATTAACCAATTTCCACCCGTATTCTGCTGGTGGTGGTAAATATGGATAGGGAAATATGTCTCTATACTATTCCATGTACTGATAATGACATCTCAGTATTGCTGGTTTTAGAACTGCTAGGGTGGGTGGCATACTATCACTGGAACTTTGTTTTTTGGCTAAAGATCCACCATCTTAGGTCGGATAACTTATTAATACTTTTCTTGCTTACAAAGTTCGTATCTTCTGGCAACAAAGGATAGAGCGGGAGCTAGGTGGCTTTTTCGGAAGCTCTTCGTTTTATGAACTTTGAGATATTTTTATGGTTTAATGGATGATAACGATTCATAAAATCGACTTCTGGCGAGGCACCTCCTGTCAGGAGCGTCACGAACACTGTTTAAAAATCAGTGAAATCATGTCATCGTTACAAGGCTCATTTTTTTGTATGTACACATTTTTTATGTTTAGAATGAATAAAATAAGATCGCCAGAAAGTGTGGGCCGTCAGGAGGCGCAGCCAGAAAGGTAATATAGTCGGAGAGCAGCCAATCTGTAGGAAGCATTTTAAAAGTAGTCTATACAACTCGCGAACACCCACCTAAAAAACAGATGATATTATGTAAAATGACCTTCTGGATTTGATTTTTGAGTTCGCCCATTAATTTGAGATTGCCAAATCGGTCAATTCGCAAATTTTTTGAAAAATTTTAAAATTATGTGTTAATTTTTGTTTTGCACATAACATATCATATCTTTTTTATTTTAATTCCGATTTTGACCAATATTTTACACATTATCCCTCCAATATTCTTGGACAGGCTGACGGCAAAGAATATAGTGTAACTAATAATATAGTGCCTAAAAAAAATATAATTACCCTCTATTGTCGCGGTTTTTTAAAATTTGCATTGAAAAATACCCGATCGAGGTAACTTTTTTATTTTTAAAGAGAGAGTTATAGTATAAACGAGAAAAATGTTCCATATACTTTAAACAAACTTTTTTATAAAGATATTTTTTGGAAATTCGGCTCATGTAACGAGATGACGCTGTTGGAAGTGGCCGCGCAACTCGTCCGCATTAATTTAAAGCATAACTTCTGTTAACGTCGCCCATCTGTGGTGTCGTTTAAGCGATCAAGTGAGTCTACGGATTATTTAGTTTCTATTTGCAATTAAATATTATAAAATTATGTAGATAATCTCGAAACATACACATTAAAAAATATATTTTCATTAATTATAACAGCAAGTGGGTACTAAAGATTACATTTTCCTTCGCATAAACAACTTATGTTACATTGCGCGTTTGCTTTGCTACACTTGCAGCTTGTAGTACAGTTATATAATTTACATATACAAAATGGAGTTAACTCAATAAAATTGAGTTTTGGGCTTTTTGAAATCATCTTTGGAAATAAGATTTCCTCCTTTAGGTACCATCCAAAATCTAAAACATTTGGAATTCTGGGCTTAATTTGGTAGGCTGTCTTGTAAATAGCACATTGCAGAAAAGCCCTTTTTACTTGTATTCTCTGTACTAGGATTTACAATTTCTGATTTTCTTTTATAAGCAGTTCGGGTATACGATCTTCTACATTGTGCATGGTAAACTGGATTTAGTGATAAAAATAAATTTTTCTGTTCTAAATATTGTTTTAGAGCCACAGAAATGTCATCGGATTTTGCATTTGATCGGTACATTTCTAAAGCCGTAAATATCGCTCGCAGACAAAAAATTTTCATACCATTGTGTTAGTGAACGAATTCTGAACAACTTTCAAAATGTCCGTCTGTCTGTCCGTCCATCACGTTTCTTGTAAGCACGATAACTGAAGAAAGAAAATTCCGATTGTACTGAAATTTGGACAGTAAATTAGTGTTAGCTAGAAGAAGAACCCTATTTGAACAAAATCGATCGATAAATAAAAATGTTATTACTTAATGATTTAAATTTGATAAATTAACTCCTATATAAAAAAGTCTATTTGACAGTCACATTTTGTCACTTTGACAGCGATAAAAAAGGTGCATCGTTTCTTATCACGATAAAAATACCTGTTCCTCAAAAGCAGAGTATATCTAGTAGTCGCACGTCATTTTAAAATCTGTACTGTCGGCTATAATTTTTAAGTCTTGTGGAAATTATACTGTACGATATGAGTCGTTTTGAGAAAATTATAATTATTTTTAATTGTTGTTCGTTCACGTATTCTGTCGTTAATTTATCTTGCCAAAAATCACTCGAGCTTTTCTTTTATGGATAAATTTCTTTTTAACTCAATATTTTGTCAATCAGTAATTTTGCTCGGAAAACTGACATTTGACAAAATCGCTCGATCTCCGGTCTCGCGATTTTTTCATGTCAGTTTTTCTCATAAAAGCACTGTTTGACAAAATTATTTCGTTACAAAGAGAAATTTATCCGATAAAAAAAAGCTCTTGTGATTTTACTGTTGAAAAAATTTTTTTTTAATTTTTATGTTTTTGTAATTGAATAGAAATCTGGTGAAATATTTCATTTTAATATTTCTAATTATTTATATATTTTACAAATATACATTTCATAATGTAATATACAACCGAGAAAATATGATTTTATAGCTCGTGTCTTATAATGTAAAAATTTACATTCTTCTACGTGTAAGGTGGTGGTGTAGTTCTTTTGACTCGGAATCGAAACCCAAATGGGGTTTGGTATAGTTTTTTTACCAAGTCTTTTACCAACTAAGATCGTACTATAAAATTAAAAATGTCTAAAAGTAACATTATTTACAAAAAACTGCGAACAGTATCCTATTGAATGTATAACAATTATATAAAAATCCAGTTAACAGGCGAAGAGTACGTTTTTAGCTTGTTTCCTTTGATTTCCTATCAGAGTAATTATAATTTATTATGCCAAACTATGTGTTTATAACGCAGTAAATATAAGGACTGAGACAAAAAGCACTTTCAACTTAACATAAATGGATACTGGAAAATAATAATCACCCGGCACGTGTCTGCGTTTAGCTCTAGATGCGATTGCGGCCGATTCATAGTAGCACGCATTCGTTCGGACGCTGAAACAATTAATGAATATTTCGATAAGGGAGCAAAATTTCAAAAAAAAACTTCTTATAAAAGATTTTATTTAGTTCATTCGGAACATTTTCTTCGATTATAGTAGGCACCTAACTTTAAAAATAAAAAAGATACCTCGATCGGACATTTTACTCTGCAAATTTTAAAGATTTTGCGTCAAAGAAAAGTTGTTATTTTTTTTTGCCAACTAATTATTTTTTAGGTAAAGTTTTTTACTTTCAACATATCAAAGAATAGTTAGAGAATATTATGTAAAAAAATTAAAAAATTCTGAAGTAAAATAAAAAATATATGACGTGTTATATGAAAAACAAAAAATAACACATAATTTTTATTTTTTTTAGAAAATTGCCAATTTGGTCATTTTGGCAATCTCAAATCAATGGGCGAATTCAAAAATCAAGTTTAGCGGGTTATTTTACATCAGATTACCTATTTTTTAGGTGGGTGTTCGCGAGTTGTATAGAGGGTGTCGAATTCAGAGGGTCTGGTCTTCCACTAATAATGATACAATACATCTGAGGCACGGTACGGAGTCAAGTTAGCCGAAAGTGTTAAATTCCTGTATATTTAAGAGCCTATGGTACTTTTGTTGACACTAAGAACTTTACGAGGAGGCTATTTTATTGTTTAAAATGGAGCCAGAACTTGTAACGATGAGTTTAGAGTTCTGAGATGAAATATTCGAAAAAAAAATCCAATTTTCTTCAAACATCCTAAACATATTCTTTCTTGCTAGCCTTACTGATGGGAGTTTCTTTCTGGGAATTTTTTTCTTTGTTCAAAACATTTAAATAAACATGCTCAACCTTAAAAAAGTTTGTAACGATGATGTTATATAACTCCGTTTTTTTGCCTCTTTGACCTTTCTGGTTGCGCCCCTGATGGCCCACACTTTCTGGCGATCTTATTTTATTCATTCTAAACATAAAATGTGTACACACAAAAAAAATTGGCTTTGTAACGGTGATATAATTTCACTGATTTTTATATCTTGAACCATGGCCAACTCGACGGGCTGACATATGCCAGAAGTCTATTTTGTCGTTATTGCAGTTCGATAGAATTAATCAGCGCATAGAAAATGCTTGTAACGATGAGTGTCCGAAAAAGCCACTTAGCTCCCGCACCAGGAACACGTCTTAAAGCAAGTACTAAAACGTCAGTATCTGGCGAAAATATCCTTATCTTATTGACACCTCCATTTGATGCATGTGCAGAATGAAGTATTAATTTTGCGTCAGCTTTTTCGAGCGAGCTCTGCAAGTCCATCATATTGTCACAAGCATTTGTAGTCATTACGAAATTTTCCAAGGAACAGATCACTTTCCAATTAGTTTCATTTCCCAGTGATATTAGACATTTTGAAAAATATTGAGTAATTTCCCCTTCCGTCGATGTATGAGAGGGCAGCTTTTTTAGATTTGGGTTTTTAAGGCTAGTTTTATCACTAACGATGTATTGTATAGGGTCCCTTTTTGCCTTCTGACCCTTTTCATTGATTTCAAAGAGTCGTGCTTATCGAGTCAAAAACAACGTGATTTTAGAATATACGGAGTATTTTTTTAAATCTTGGTTGAAAACTGAATTGACAAACAATTGTACTTCTGCCATACCATCGACAATTGCTACACTGTAAGGCTGTTTTAAGATATCTACATCCATATCACTAACTTTCGAATCATTTTGAAAAAGCTCTTCCAGAAAGTGCCTTGTCTTACTTTTTCCTACTTTACTTATATTTATTTATTAAAACAAAAAAAATAAAACTTTTTAATTTTAGGGGTGACATATTATACGGGGTGAGTTTCACCGCTCTGTTACTCCAGCGAAAATTTTTATTTAGATTTATTTAGAATTTGAAACTTGAAAAGAATATATTTATTTTCAAGTTACACAAGGATTAAGAGTTACGCTCTTTACGACGCAAGGGGTAAAACTTACCCCCATGCCACTTTTTAAACCATATTTTCTGTTATCTTAAATAAAAAAAGTATTTCCTTAATTACGCAACAATTTGTTTACATAATTTTATTTTATTTCATTTTTGTTCATTTGGGGACGTTAAAGGGGTGAATTATACCCCTCTGTCGTATTTGCTAGAGAAGGCCCATCAATATCCATATTCTACAAGGTTTTCTGAACATTTTGACGTATTGCACAATATTGTATCACAAATATGCACACGGGATCCCATATTTGACAAATTGAAACCGGGATACTTTGGTATAACTTACCCTCAATGAATTTAGCAAATTGTAAAATGATAAAAAGCTCGTTACAGTATTAAAGAAAAATTAATGTAAATTTCATACAATTGTTTATTTATATGCATTAATTTACACATTTTTTTAATCCATTCCTTCCTTACTAGACGGTTTTTAGGGAAGGAAAAAAGCATTACCATCTCACCACTTTTCTTTTTGCTTGAGTTGTTGCGGCAAAAAGCTACACCACAAATCTTTCCCCCTCAATAATCGTATTTAAATTTGTTATTACATCGGAAAATTATAAAAAACTGCTTACAAAATTATATTACAAATAGTAAATGCATAGATTACAAACTGTGGTAAATACAGTCTTTTTCTCTTTAACAACTAGACATTATACACTAAAAACTTTAATTGCAAAATAAATAAACACAAAAACAATAAATCTTTAAAAAGAACTCAAGAAATAAACGCTATTTACTTCTTAAGTACATATTAATATTATACAGTTTAAACGTCAGCAGGCATGGTGACGCGCGACATGGCCGCCTCCACTGGATCCCCTCAAAATAGTTCAATTTACCATGTTACCTTATTTATAATAATTTTAGTAATCTTGCTCCAGACGCACATCTCTAACAAACAGGGACTGCGCCAAGCGGGGGGCTGCAGAGGCACGTGATCCCCCCCCAAAACGAACTGTGCCACGAGACCTTCAATAACGTGTCAATTGCACATGCGCAGATAGATTGAATTGACATGTTTTTTTGAAAAGACAACTGCTTTTTAATATTTTTATTTGAGGACTCTCCGGAAGTTGGCACAAAGCTGTCCGTTTCAATTTTCTTCAAATCCAGAAGGTTGCCTAGCATTTCTTATAAGTGACAGCATTTGTGATAATATTTCTTCATCAATGTTCGCAACTTCAGTGATAGTCGGTTGTGCCTTCGAAGCGAACGGTTGAGTGCCTGAAACACTCCCACTATAAACGCAAAATTGCCGTGAAAAACTCCGTCAAATTTGATAAAAATTAGGTAAATTATGGCCCAAGAATTTACGCGCAAATTGATACCTCATATCAAAAGAACAAAGTTGAAATAGAATTAATATTTGAAAACAACTAATACAGTTTTGTGACCAGTGCTGTGTATTAAGAAACGAAAAGAGCGTAATTAAACAAACAACCCAAGACAGGCAAAAGCAAGATAAGTACCTCCTTTTTCATGTTTAAGTATCTTCCCAGACAAGTATATTTATATACAATTGAAGGGTTTAGGCCCATCACCCTTGAAGAGTCGACATTGTCGACAAGTTTATGGCAATAAATTAAAGCATGACATGATATCCCTCTGTAAACCTGTAAATTATTTTTTTAATCATTATAAAAATATTCAAATGAATTTGATCTGTCTGTAAAGTATGGTCATATAAATTTCTTTTGTTAAACTTCAAATAATCTTTTTTCATAATTATTAAAAATACTCAGGCGAATTTAATATAAACTGAACCTGTAAAAATCAAACGTATATGGTCATAATATTCTCTTAGGTAAAATATCAAGTGAGGGTTTTCAGGTCGAAATTACGCTCATTGTCAAGTGTAATAACTTAAAAATAAGTCAATAAACAATCCTTTCTAGCAAATTTACATATGAGTCTGGCCAGGGGCGTGCCCCATCGGGGTGACAGCGCACCGTGTGGAATTGAAGCAATTTAAGAATATAATGGGAATTTTGGATGGAATTGGAGGCCATTGGCTTGGTTTCGGTGCCATTGGAATTTGGAAAGCCTTATCCATGCTATGGAAACATACAAATTGTTTATGCTTCTGGTGCGGCTAGGGTGGGACTGAGAAAGTTTATTAAAAAGTTTGAAAAGGTTAGGACCGTAATAGTGACAAGCAGGGGGTAAACGGGAGGTAGTAGCTCTCCGGAAAGCACAAGAATGATGTATCTACTGCGGAGCGCGGGAGCGAGGACACATTGGCTACTGATGCGAGGGATCGACGGCGACGGGAATTGTCTGTGTGGAGCGCTGGGCCATCGTTGGAAGGAGAAAACATAGAAAACACATTCCTTTTTGTGTGCCATCACTTGGTCTGGATACAGAGTGCGAAGGATACAGTTTTGAGTTAGGTGAGGGATGAGTGTTTGAGGGGGTGATGCATACCTCGGGACGTGCGATTGACGATTTTGTGAGTGGTGATTGGTTTTGTATATGATCCAGAGCTAGGTGCAATGTTTTTGGTGTGGTGCGGTAGAGCGGATCAAAAGGAGAGGGGAATGGAGGGGAGGAGAGGTATCACAGAGAAGTGTTGTTGATCCTGACTTTTTGTTGATGTCTAGTTTAATAGGAGTGTGTTTTGTGGTATTGCATATTTTTTGACCTTGTGGGTGTTACAATATAGTGTTGCGAATCTGATTACATAATATTTTTCTTAAGTAAATTATCAAATGAGGTTTTCAGGTCAAAATTACGCTCGTTGATAAGTGAAAAATTCTACATTAAATTCTACACTAAAAACAGGGAGACCAGGTTACACGTGGAAATCACAAAAAGGATAGAAATGTACGCAATGAAGTACTGGGGACACACGTTCAAAGAAGGGAACCAACACACCTACTGAAGAAAGCACTAACACTGAACAGCAGCAAACTTAAAATGGGGAGACCATGTTACACGTGGAAAACAACAATCCAGAGGATTATGAACAAACTGGGAAAGGACCAAACATACTGGGAAAGAAAAGCGAGGGGAAAGAATGAATTTCACAAAGAAATCGGAGCGATATATACTCTACCAAAATCAGAAACGGAGGAATCAGAAGCCTCAGAAGAAGAAGAAGACTTGTAGAAACAGAAGTACAAAAATAGGAGCACAGATAGCAGCGACACAATGCGGCAACATATCTCACAAGAAGACCCAGAATAGGCAGAAGCCCAGAACCAAAAATCCAAAAAAAGGGGGCTTAAACGCTCCCTCACGACATAATGCGGTAACGCATCTCACAAATACCTACACCTCCCATCCCACATTCCTTTACCATGCGCCATGTGGCTCTCGCTGCTGGCAACAAGCATGACCTTTGTCCAACCCAGCGTGGACGTAGCAGGCCCAGCTGTATAACTTGGGAGTGGCAGTAATGCCTACCGCACGCTGGTAAATCAATCAATCAATCAATCAATTAATGTTCGCAACTTCAGTGACTACTATTTATGCGTTTAACGCAGATAATTCATTGCACAGCTTTTCTCTTATGTTATTCCTACTAACTATATCACTATTTAATTGTGAGAGGCACATCTGAATGTTATCAGTTGTCTCTTTACTAACTGAACACTTTCTATCAATTTCTAATTTATTTTCAAATCGTATATATGCATACAAAATTAATGTGGCCCTAATAAAAAAATCTGGATATGAACATTTATACATGTGAATACAGATGTTGCAGAAACTGCATTCGATTTGACATTTTGTAGCTAAAACTTTTTCTATATTATACGATTTATTTTCATCTAATATTTTCCACTGGTTTTCACTGTTATTAAATACTTCATTTTCATCATCCTTAATACTAAATAGGTGTTCTATTTTTAAATGTTTAATTAAATCCAAATTGTACTTAAATGAATTATTGCAATTTTCCTCTAGACACTTGAAGGTGTGTACAGCTTACAGCTTTGTCATATTATGACATCGCATTATTAATAACATTATGCACATTCCTAGAATGTCTATATAAATGATATCGAGAATTAAATACTTTATTACAAATATTGCACATAAAAGCCATTCTTGTTAAGATGACACAGAACAAATACCAAAGAAACAAAAATTGGATTGACATTAGCAGCACATGCGCACATGAAAGGTCACGACGCGTTATTGAAGGTCTCATACTGTGCCCCCCCAAGTGCCTAGATTTTCTGACTGGGGAACCAATCATCATGTTTTCGTTTTTTGTTATTGTTATTAAGTAAAAGTTATGTTTCTGTGCCCCCCCTACAAACCTAAAAAAAAAAAAATTGTGCCCCTCGGCCTGGCCAGTCTGGCGCCTTCCCTGCTAACAAACTATCACAGCCAGTTTCACATTTCTTGGTTAACTAATGATTAGGATTTGACCAATATATTATTATAAAAGTCTGTGACATTAACAGCTAGTTTTACAATTGTTGGTTAATTAATTAATAGTTAGGATTTGACCAATGATTTATTACTATAAAGGTATAAGAATGTCTGGTGAAATTGCATTTACTAATAACACAGCCCCACAAAAAAAAAAAAAACAAAAGTTCAAAGCAGCGAACCAGACCCATGTATGTATTTTTGGTCGCTGAATCCGAATCCGGGGTCAAAAAAAATTGTATACCCCCAAAATCATTAGCTATAGCCAAAAAACACCCCTGAAATGGGATAAAAAGAAGATTAAGCTACAGAATAGTTGTTACTTCTTAATCAATCGAATTATACAAATTAAGGTTAAACAGCAGCGTACATACAATAAATATGAAACACACCCCCAGGGAGGGGCGAAAACTAGCCCCCATATATAAAAAAATCGATTCAAAACAGCAATGACTGCTAAAAAGCTCGAAATGTCTAAGTTTTGTTAAAGTGTTAAGAAACTACATCAGGTCCAACGTACTCTTCATAAACTGCCCCTATAGGGCAGTTTATAGGGTTAAGTTCAAAGGACACGAGAAAAACAAGAAAAAACGTAAAATCCAACAGGATTTCTATTTTCATAGATGCTATGATTGGCTGAAATTGCGTAGTACTCTAAAATAGAACCAGAAACTTACGTACCATCAACAACCTACACTGTCAACCCTCAGAGGGTGTGAAAATTACCCCCTATGTAAGATTTAACTATAAAAAGTTACAGTGACTTCTACAAAAATTCGAAACACCTGCGTTGTGTGGAAGAGAGAAGAAACTAGACTATGTTCGACGATGTGCTTGAAAACCACCGCCACGGGGTTGCGAGATACTACCCCTATATCTGTAGGATGCTGGAAAACAGAGAGAAACTAACCGGATTTACATTTTTATGGATGCTACGATTGGCAAAAATCGCGTTGCACACTTGGAGTTTGAATCTCATGTCCTATAAATGTTATTAAGTAACACCCCCAGAAAGGACGTAAACTACCGTAATTCAAGATGTAACGAAAAAGCTATACTATTGCTTATTCGTTTCATTTTCATAGTTTTTTTTTATAGGAGTGGCGTCTCTCAACCCCGTGGGGGTGGTTTTCAAGCACAGCGTCGAACATAGTCTAGTTTCTTCTCTCTTCCACACAACGAATTTTTATAGAAGTCACTGTAACTTTTTATAATCAAACCTTACATAGAGGGTAGTTTTCACACCCTCTGAGGGTTGACACTGTAGAATGTTAATGGTACGTAAGTTTCTAATTCTATTTTAGAGTACTACGCAATTTCAGCCAATCATAGCATCCATGAAAATAGAAATCCTGTTGCATTTTACGTTTTTTCTTGTTTTTCTCGTGTCCTTTAAACTTGGATGGTTGTTCTCAACTCTAAAGGGGCAGTTTATGAAGATTACGTCGAATCTGATGCAGTTTCTTATCACTTTAACGAAACTTAGACATTTTGAGCTTTTTCAGCAGTCATTGCTGTTTTGGATCGATTTTTTTATATATGGGGGCTATTTTTCGCCCCTCCCTGGGGGTGTGTTTCATATCTATTGTATGTATAATTCGATTGATTAAGATGTAACAACTATTCTCGTAGCTTAATATTCTTTTTACCTCATTTCAGGGGTGTTTTTTGGCTCTAGCTAGTGATTTTTTTTTACCCCGGATTTGGATTCAGCGACCGAAAATACATAGGAATACATGGGTCTGGTTAGCTGCTTTGAACTTTTTTTTTGTGGGGCTGTATAATTATAACTAACAGGTTCTGGTTAGTCAACCAAAAAGACAGCCAACGATTGTGAAACTGGCTGTCAAAGGTAAATATAAATAAAATGCACATTCGACCCATAGTTTATTTATATTTATTATTATAGTTCCATTATTTTTTGCATTATCATATTATTCACTGGTACTTAAAGGCACATTGTTTCCTCATAAATATCGTATTATTTCTACTTTAAACTTAATATGAACGTACATGTACGTCACTATGAGTATTTTTCATATTGCATGATTTACTGACAGCTGCCTTTTTGGCAAGGATCAGAAAAGGTAGACATTTCAGCAGAAGCCGATAAACCGAAATATAAACCTACTGCACAATCTCTAACGGTCATGTTGCCATAGTCGCAAGTTATATACTTGGAACAATCGCAGTGAGGTTTTATATAGAGAATATCATCGTATTCGCAGAAAACTACATTCTTCGGTTGATCACAAACTTTTAGTTGTGGGTTGAAATAGAGTCCAGCTGGACAGTGCTGCTTCCAAGGCGTGCCATTATCACATATGTAGAAATTGGTACAGTTTTGTCTATCAGGTAAGATGTCTGGTTCCTTCGGGTTTGTTCCAGGGCAGTTCACTGTAAGTAAAAAGTAAAGGATTAGTTTCGACGCAAACAGAAGTACACTGAAAGAATCACAATTGATAATATTAATATAAGTAGTCACGTTTTGTGAGCACGATAACTAAAAGTCCAATTTTATTGAAAGGACAGTAAGTTAATGTTAGCTAGAGGAGGGAACCCGTTGATTTTGAAAAAAATCAATAAGCGAAAGGTTATGACACATTTTAAGAAGATTCTTTCAAAATTAATAGGGTTCTTTCTTTCTCTTCTTCTATCTTTCTCTAGTTATAGTCCAATCGATGAATGCCCAAAAGGGTATTGTAGAGAACATGGAGGAGAGGAGAATTTTCCTCTTCAGGAATGTGTTGGAGGTAGTTAGGAGGTAAACATACTAAAAGTCCCCGCCGCTTCGGGGGCGGAGGGAGCGGAAAGGTTTCTTCTTTCGATTCTTTGCATATAACTCAGAAACGATGCGTCGTATGGAAAAAGGTAATCTATGCAAAATTAAACATAATTAAATTACCTACAAGAATGTTTATATTCATTTTCTTCCTATGTGTTATAGTCGGGATATTCGCCAGCCAAAATAGATAATCAATAAATTAATTAATTAGGTACCTTGAATATTTCTATCAAAGCGGTTTACCGTGGTCTGCTAATAAATCAGTCACGAAACCATCTTTATTTTACAACACTCGACGTATTTACTAACGTAATATTTTGGCGAAATCTATGCATTTCCTTAAATATCCAGTGTACTCACTTAAAATGAAGACACCCTTACAACTTTTTTATTTTGTTTCCGATTTGAATCAAATTTTACTTAAGTATAGAACAAATTCGGATCTACTTATGACCAGAGAAACATTCGCCTGCTACAAAGGCAAAGCCACCTGCGGTACCAAAATATGTGGAATAAAGAAGAAGAATAAAAACATTTTGAATGTTAAAAATTCTAAAAATGCATCGGATCGGCGTCACAAACGTACTTACACCAAAATTTGATTTTGTTATTAATTACATAAGCTCATCTGGTAAAGGGGATCCTCAGTTTCCGCAATTTGTGGTGGATACGTGAAATTCGTCAGACCCACCAATACGATTTTTAATTCTTTTCCGCATATTTTGGTACCGCAGGTGGCTTTATCTTTGTAGCAGGCGAATGTTTTTCTGGTCATACATAAGTAGATCTCAATTTGTTCTATACTTGAGTAAAATTTGATTCAAATCTGAAACAAAATAAAAGTCATAAATCTTCAATTTAAGTGAGTCACACTGTATATTTAAGGAAATCTATAGATTTCGACAAAATATTACGTTAGTAAATACGTCAAGTGTTGTAAAATAAACATTGTTTTGTGACTGTGATTTATTAGCAGAAGCACTGAGGGAAAAAAGAGAGGCGGAGAGAAACCACGACGAGGAAAATGCAAATCATTCTTCGAAAACATAGAAGCACTTCCAACAGGACAACGACTAAACCAAACCTTCAGATATCTGAAAAAATATAGAAGAAACAACAATACCCACAGGAGAAGATACATACCAATACAACATTGGATCAAGAAGCTGGAGGAAGAAGAGAAAGCAACTAAAGAACGAAAAAAACTAATAAAAAAACAGACCACTGGCCCTTGGACAAAGCACCATCAAAAGACCAACTGCTAGAAATAATAGCCAGAGCTAGAAGAAACACCGCACCTGGAGTAGATAAAATAAACAACGAGTTAATACACTACGGCATGGAAAAGCTAAAGGAGCAAACCCTAGAAATCATCACTAGGGTATGGACAGAAAACACACCTCTGCCTACGGAATGGACCAAGACTATACAAATACCTCTCCCAAAAACCAACTCGCCACAGACCATAGAAGACTACAGAAGAATAACACTCTGCAGCATAGGATACAAATACTACGCACAATTCCTGCTCGAGCAACTAGAGAAGTACATTGGAAGACTGCCGGACAACCAGACAGCATTCATCAAAGGCAGATCAACGGACGACCACATGTACACCACCAGAAGAATACTGAAAGAAAAATGGAGAGACGGGACAAAACTGCACATAGCCTCTATAGATCTCCAAAGGGCATTCGATACCATCAGTCACGAAGCCATAGTCAACACCCTGTATTACAAAGGAGTGCCGCACTATCTAATAAACAAGATAATAAAGGCCTGCCTTCATGAAACAACTGCCATACAATGGTTCGGACAAATGACGGAAACTAGACAAAAGAACAGAGGAGTCAAACAAAGATGCCCCCTATCCCCCCGACTGTTCACCACGGTCCTAGACCAAGCGATACAAAACACAATAAACACCTAATTTTAACGAAGACACGGAAACACTGAGAACCCCAATCGAATTAGCTTACGCCGATGACCTAATCGTCGCAGAAGAAGAGCAACAAATTCTCAACTTCCTAGAAAACATGAAACCGCATTTGGACGCATCTGGGCTGAAAATGAATTTCAAGAAAAGTCTAATAATGGAGCGAGACCCATCAACAAAAGAGAGTCGGATCAGTGGAGAAGAATACAAAATAGGTGACTACTCCCTAAGAACAACGAACAAACTGAAATACCTAGGAACATATCTGACGAACCAACTGAAAAGGAGAGAATAAAAACAGCATACAGAGTCACAAGAGCAATTATACCGTTTATTGAGAAAAACAAACTATCATGGGGACTGGCCAAACGGCTGTACATAGCCATCATACTGCCAACAATGACATATGGAGTTAAAAACGAAGCAACAACAAAAGCCAACAGAAGAAGTTTGAGAAGAGCTGAAAGAGACATCATCCAATTACTCAGAAAAACAACAGGGCAAAAACAGCGACATAAAATATCAACACTGCTAGAAGGGAAGACAATCACAAAAAGGACAGAAATGTACTCAATGAAGTACTGGAGACACGTCCAAAGAAGGGAACCAACACACCTACTGAAGAAAGCACTAACACTGAACTGCAGCAAACTTAAAATTGGGACATGTTACACGTGGAAAACAACAACTAAGAGGATCATGAACAAACTGGGAAAGGGCCAAACATACTGGGAAAAAAAAGCGAGGGGAAAAAATGAATTCCACAAAGAAATCGGAGCGATATATACTCTACCAGAATCAGAAACCGAGGAATCAGAAGCCTCAGAAGAAGAAGAAGACTTGTAGAAACAGAAGTACAAAAATAGGAGCACAGATAGCAGCGACACAACGCGGCAACATATCTCACAAGAAAACCCAGAATAGGCAGAAGCCCAGAACCAAAAATACGAAAAAAAAGGGGGCTTAAACGCTCCCTCACGACACAATGCGGTAATGCATCTCACAAATACCTACACCTTCCATCCCACATTCCTTTATCATGCGCCATGTGGGTCTCGCTGCTGGCAACAAGCATGACCTTAGTCCAACCCAGCGTGGACGTAGCAGGCCCAGCTGTATAACTTGGGAGTGGCAGCAATGCCTACCGCACGCTGGTAAATCAATAAATCAATCAATCAGACCAGGGTAAACTGGTTTGATAGAAATGTTCAAGGTATCTAATTAATTTATTTATTAATTATCTATTTTGGCTGGCGAATATCTCTTAAACTATAACACATAAGGAGAAAATGAATATAAATATTCTTGTAGGAAATTTAATTATGTATAGTTTTGCAAAGATTACCTTTTTCTGTACGAAGCATCGTTTCCGAGTTATGGCGAAGAATCGAAAATAGGAACCTTTCCACGGCTAGGGGGCGGGGACTTTTAGTATGTTAATCTCCCAACTAACCGCAACACATTCCTGAAGAGGAAAATTCTCCCCTCCTTCATGTCCTCTACAACTCTTTCGTTGACTGGACTATTAACTTATTGTTCAAATTTCAATTAAATCGGACTCTCTTGGGTTATTGTGCTTACAAGAAACACAGCAAACGGAGAGACAGGCAGACAGACGGACGTACAATGAGTACTTTGAAAATTATTCAGAATTTCATGATTAACACAAAGATATGATATTTTTCTCTACGATAGATATTTACGATTTTAGAAATGTGCCAATCAAACGCAATATACTCTTCGTTTTCGTACTTACGATACGTAAAAAATACATACAATATTATTTGTAGAGAATTTTATAAGCTCAAATTTTTATAGGAAGCATAATTTCGATGTCGCTAATGGCTAGTGAGATGTAAGCAA
The DNA here is from genome assembly GCA_936432065.2 of Rutpela maculata. Taxonomy (NCBI): domain Eukaryota; kingdom Metazoa; phylum Arthropoda; class Insecta; order Coleoptera; family Cerambycidae; genus Rutpela; species Rutpela maculata. The sequence continues at coordinate 217,603,403 of OW386287.2, forward strand.
AGAACTGAATCGGAGCATTATTTTTCTAAGATGGAAGCTCAGGCGCAAGAGACAGAGTTAAGGACTTTTAGTATGTTTAATAGTAGGCCAAGTTTCAAAACTTTATCAGTTTTTTGCTTCGAGAACATAGGGGAAAATAGAGGTCGCCAAACAGCCGTTTGTTTGTTCAGACTACAACTGTAAACAAGCAAATTATTAATCCCCGATTCCTTGGCTGGTGCAAAATAATGATCTCATTTTCCCTTTATTATATATGCTCGAAGGTTTTTTCCGTCAAACGTTGAAATTTGTTCCTATTTGCAGTGACGGATTTGAGGAGGGTCTATAAGGGCTATAGCCCAGGACTGCAAAATCCAGGGGCAAATTTCTTGAAGAATACCAATGGCACATAAAAATAAGAAATTATTATTATTAGTGTGTACTATCAGAACAGTTTTAATTTATTCGAGAACGTGTTTTTTATTTTAATTAGACTAGAGTTCCTTATTATTATAGTCAACTGTACAGGGTGGTCGCGCGAACGTTAGTACCTCATTTAACTTCATTATTTTTGGAGTTACGTAAAAAAGTACAAAAATAAAAGTTATGAGAAATCGTTTCAGAAAAACAATTAAAAGTCGAATTTCGGAAATATGAGCTTTACCTTGGTTTTTAAATGGAATACCATATATTTTTACACCGTTTGAAAGGCCATAGAAAAACCTTTTCAATGATGTATGACACATAGTATTTTTCTTAAAAACTATAGTAGATATTAAGTTTTATATTCTCTTACATTAAATCATGGTAATCCGATTGATATATATATCAATTATCGAAATTCTCCATTGTATTTAAAATAAAGTGAAATTAGATACTAACAGATATTTTGACAGAACTAACATATTGTTTATTTTAATTTACATACTTTTTTTTCCATAGCTAATTTGACAAATTGTAAATTTACAGTAAATTAAACAACATTTTTTTTAAAACAAATACCATAGGTATATTATATATAATTAAAAAACCTTTTTTATGACCTTTCAAATGATATAAATATATATGGAGTGTACCATTTAAAAAAAACAAAGTAAAGTTCATATCTCCGAAATGCGACTTTCAATTGCTATTCTGAAATCATTTTTTGAAAATCACATGTGATTTTCTATAACCTTTATTTTTATACTGTTTGCATAACTCCAAAAATAACGTTAAATGAGGTTCTAAAGTTCGCGCGACTACCCTGTACATAGAACTTTCTCAATACCTGTTATAGCACTTAACTTAGTAGGAGTTGTTTTGCTGATTTCTAAGGTCTATCTGGCCTATGCCTATTTGGCCTATGTCTAAATGAATAACATTTTAAACGAATACCAAAGTTTATTTCAAATTTTATTTTGTTCTCGTTCTCTCTATAAACAATATTATATATTGATCTAGTTTTTAATTTATCCAAAACCACTGTTGCTAGTACTAATGATTTTGTGCTTTGTGCTATTGACAAACCTATGGGGAGCGGGGCGAGCGTAGAGGCGACTTCAATGTGAATGTCAGTCGATATTCCGTTGAAGCAGCGTCAAGCGCGGTTAGTACTTGGAGGGGTGACCCATCTTGGGAAATACAGCGTTCTCGTCCCACCTTCTAGCGGCTTGTATATCAATGTATACGCGGAAGTTACGTAATTTCAGACGAGGATTACGTAGAGGATATACCATCCTTCGGAGGGGATGTAAAGCAGGCGGTCCCTTGTCTATTAAATGTTAGGCAAGTAAAAGATCCCTACTCTTCTTAAGGGAAGAGGTTCGGCAAAATTTCCAGGTTGGGGGTAGCTCATCTACTGGCGTCGGTGATAGGCCCTGGTAGCGGAAATAGGCCGACGTTAAATAATTAAAAAAAAAACCTATGGGGAGAAAGCGTAAAAGGAGTGATCGTGGAGGGAATGGACCCTTTAAAAGGGGAGGTGAGGTGCAGAGGGAATATCATTTGTTGCTGCTGAGGCAAGGAGCAAAGGGTGGGAAGGGGGCGGGAGGGCGTCAAGTTTCCGATAGCCCCTAGGCGGCAAAAGTATAAATCCGCCACTGCCTATTTGACTTGGGTATCAATACATTCTTTAAATTATAATTACAGGTATCCCAAAACGGTTCTCTTCCAGTAATTTGAAAAGTATCACATTTAGCAAAAAAATACTATCAATAGGAGACCAATAAGATATCTTATAAACTAACGATGAATTTGATTTTTTTAAAATTTATGCATGATTAATATTTTCGAAGATATGTTTGAAGAGTTTAAACATGACATCCGAACGTTTATAAGACGAAGTATTAGTTTAAATGTAGAATATCTCAGAAACTATGACACTTACAACAAAAATACCAAAGATCATAATAAAAGATCGTTAATTAAACTTTCAAGTGATTTGTATCTGTAGCATTAAAAAGAAAGAAGTTACCAAAAGTACTAAAGTATCCCACACATTAGTAATTATGCGTCCATTTTGTTACTGTAATTACAAAGATGAAAATTTCATATCAGTACGTATTGTAAACCTGCGAGCCTTACTATTATCAAAATGCTTCTTTTGTCGCACTAGTCCAATCAACCAGCCCACAATACTTAAACTTTAATTTTTTTTATTAACTTTCGTTCAATTATTATTTCTTAGCGGTTGCGGTGAGTTTATTATTTATGTCTGTTGATTTAATTTTATCACAAAAGAGATTACAGTGGCGGCTGGTGAAATTTCAATATTTTTTTTCTCGTCTGTGGCGCATGGGACCCATACGAAACTTGGGAAATAACATCTAGAGAAGCACTTCTCTAATGACCCCTAAAAAATTTTGAAAAAGCAGTTTGCGAAAAAATTTTTGAAAATTCGCTAGCCTCCCCTGGGTCTAGGGACTCCTGTTTACTTTTATTTTTTTTTGTCATATGCGTTTGACTTTTCATAAAAATGCATCGACAGATTTTGGAGTTTGTGAAAATATTTTCATTACTAACTGAGATACAACGAATTGAAATATTGTAATTTGTTAAATTGTAAATTACAAAATTTCAGTTCATTGTATTTCAGTTAGTAATGAAAATATTTTCACAAACTCTAAAATCTGTCGATGCATTTTTATGAAAAGTCAAACGCATATGACAAAAAAAAAATAAAAGTAAACAGGGGTCCCTAGACCCAGGGGAGGCTAACAAATTTTCAAAAATTTTTTCGCAAACTGCTTTTTCAAAATTTTTTAGGGGTCATTAGAGAAGTGCTTCTCTAGATGTTATTTCCCAAATTTCGTATGGGTCCCATGCGCCACAGACGAGAAAAAAAATATTGAAATTTCACCAGCCGCCGCTGAAAGAGAATATAACCGCGTTTCACTGGTTTTTATTAGATACATAAGTGGTATTTTTATCAGACCCTGTGGAATATTGTATGATATACTGAGGTATTCAATTCAATTTTGAAATAGTTTTCAATAAACGACGAAAAAATTACTAATTCCAAAAATATATTTTGCACCGACTTCAAATTGATATTTGGTAATAAGGTACAGTTCCTTGCTACTTTCCACTAATAGGTAGACAGGTTTTTGTGAAATTCAGTGAAATTTTATTTCTTACTTTCTAGAGATATTTTTTTGAAGGCGAGGTTCGATTTTTTTTTTAACCTTTTTAATAGCTTCCCATATTTCAAAGTCCCTCTCTGGAGGATAAACAAATAATGCAACAGAACCTCATTTTAGTTCCTTATAATAATATAATTTTAGTCCACAGTACAATATTAAATAGTCGTTTACTTTTCGGTTTCCGCCATAGCACCAGGTTTCACATAAATCTACAAAAAATTTGCTGGCATTATCGCATCTCAGTTAAAAACTAGCATGCAATGAAATCGTCATCATTAACAGCAACGACATGAGCGAGGGCGTCCTATATAATTTAGGGATTAATCGACTTACCTGTAAGGAAGGGTAATCCTAATTTTCCGAGCTTGTCCGAAGATATAATTACAAATACATATACACTCTGTAGTTTCCGTCTGACTCACTCACCAGCACGAACGTTCAAAGAAAGAAAAACTTATCACACTGGGCTGGACTTATCGCACCAAGTCTCATTCCGGTTTTAGCTAATTATAAAATCGCTTATTGAAAGGGAATAAGGGTGGGTGGGTTGTAATTATATCTTCGGACAAGCTCGGAAAATTAGGATTAACCTTCCTTACAGGTAAGTCGATTAATCCCTAAATTTTCCTTCGCTTTTCCTCGATATAATTACAAATACATATACACTTTGTAGATGTTTAGAGTAAACGGCGATTTTGTAACAACGGAAATTTATTAAACAGTAGCTAAATAAGGTAACGTATAATTAAAGAAAATTTATAACCATTTTTGTTTAATTTAACAATTACCTTAACATGTACATAAAAACATAATTTGATATAACAACTGTTGATGCGTGGCGTACGCTATGGCTAGAAAATTGTGTTATATTTATTCCGCCTAGACCAAAAGTCTTTGGTTTGTTTCAGAAGTATGGAAAATGAATACGGGTTATGGTTTATTATAATTATTCGGATGTCGTTTTTTTTTTTTTTTAAATATATATCAATTAATGACAAGATATGCACTCTATGACCTGTTATTAATGCCATCAAGATAGTCAATTTATACTATAGTTGTTCCATACGTGAGGATTCTATTTTGATAAAAACTCTATTTTCGAGTTTCGGAGTTCCATGTAAATGGGTGGGTAATTAAGAGCCGACCTGCATGACATAATTGCCATCTTGTAGCATCTCGATTAAGAATTACATGTAAAGGAATGTGTTATTAAAATTATATTCATAAGGATGAACTTTTCACTCACAGAAGGTCCAACATTTTTTACAAGTTGAATACTATTTCAGTGAACATCTGTAAGGGAAGCAATTAGAGTTGGAATGAAGATATTCTTATATTCAATAATAATAACGGATATTTTTTCTGCGGCGAGGGAAATTTTTCTGTAAAGTGGGCGACTCTTTCTGAAATGAAAAATGAGTAGTAGACATATTTCTGGTTTAAAATAATTGGCTCCCCAGTAAAAATTATTTTGTTTCTGAAACATTTATGAAATATATCAAAAATATATTTCAATTGATGTATATTACATGTACTTTGAATTGTTTCATATATTTTTCGTGTTTACTATAATAACTATTGACATACAGGATACCAAGCTGAGAGTCCAATAAAGGGCGACAACTATACCTAGATCTTTTTCTTGTATGATTTTTCCAATACGTTATTGAAAAAGGAAGGGAAGTATAAAAATCGTATTCTTTCCATTTTGAAATGAATGCATCTACAGACAAGAAATCCGGCTCGGGAAACCATGAAATAGATTTATCATACTTATTAATACGTGTTATCAATAAATCTAATCCTGGTTTCTTCAATTTATTTGATATTAAGTTGATACTCTGTGTCTATTATCATATTACTCATCCTTGTCCTTGTCCGCATCCTATTATAGCTCAATATGTTGTAAGTTGCATATACTAATAAACATATAAACATAAATACATAAATCCATCACATACAGTAGACAACTCCCCCCCCAAGTCCAAAGCCAAAGCTGCCCGGAAGGGGTCACACATTTGAAAAAAAATGCAGACACACATCCATACTCACCGACATTATCAGTGATGGGGCTTGGGCTGGGAGTCGACCCAGTACAATGTAGGTAGTGCGGCTAGCATATTCGCCATATGATACGCTTTAGCCGGTAATTTTTATAAAGTATGTCTCTTAATGCTTTGCTTAAATAATTAAATTTATCAAATCTTGAAAGTAAAGTATTCGCATTTTTTTTTTTTTTTTTTTTAACAAATGATTTCAATGCATAGAAAGCTGCTTTGATTTCTAAAAAATTAGTATGCATTGATTTTTTTTTTTTTGTCCCAAAAATCGTAGTCCCTTGCAACAACTGCTTCAGCCTGTCAGTTCAACTTAATGTCTTGTCCATCTCCAATATTGCGTAACTCGTTTATTAAGAATTAAGAATAAGCATTTCAGAGCTATAATTTTTATAATTTCCTCTTAAAGAATTATGCTTTATTTTCTCGAAAGACTTGATATGATTAAAACCAAATCTTGTGACGGGGTAAGCACAAGCCAAACTATTAACTAATTTGCAAATTGGATGGTTGTTACGTGGAATTTTTCTTTGTGATTTTTTACTTATTATGATTTTATCTTCAGGTAAAGTTATTGTCATATCTATAATTTAACTTTGCATATGTCTGTATTCGTTTAGCATTCCAATTTAGTATGTGCTATGATTTGAAAGTCGTTTAACTAGAATACACACATAATTTTCAATCACTCTGAAGTGGTTTTTTTTTTTTTGCTGAAGCAATATAGTAAAGAGAAATGGTGCCATATAATTTAACCGAAATGGGTTACTACACTCAAATAATGTATCATTTGATCAAAATCTGAGATTTTTTTTTTTCTTCCTAATAGGAACAACAAAATAGGAGTCTTTTAGAATCAAGTTTTTATCACCAAAAGGGAAGTCGACAAGACCTGATCTTTGACTGGCTGACATTTGCTTATAGCACCTATCTCTAAGAGAGTTCCTGGATGGCGTTTTTGTAATTTTTAAATTGTTATCAGAGATCTAAACTTTAGGGTCCCCTGATTGAAGAAGTTTACTATAAAATGATATTTTAATTCGTTTTACCCAGCAAATGTCCACTTGGTTCTTGGTAACATTTCTCTAGTTGGTAATGAGTTTAGCTAGAGAGCCTGCATAATTCGTTACCTGGGATGTTGGAACCTTTAGTTGCGGTGATATTGCATCTTCTTCTGCCGTGTTTACTTGAATCGATCCCTGAATGTATCCGACTCCCTCTTTCTCTATTTGAGTCTTGTTTTATATTGAGGTCGCCTGTAGTAATGGTAAAATAAAAGTATCAATTATATCAAGAGTTATGTGCAGATTATAGATTGTTTAAGAGGTCGCTTGGCCTTGAGTTAAAGCTGTATTTAATGTACACGGCACATTAAAGATTTTGTAAGAATCTTTGTGAAAATAAACTAATTCGGTTTCCTAACGTCAGCAAAATACATTATCTTTATTATTTCTGTTCTTATTCATCATTTGTCAGAGAACGCCTGTTCCTTTGACGTAAAAGTCACAGGCGTAGAGGCTGTTTTCCAGTAAAATACTGGATAATTATTGTATTATTTTGTAGATTTTACGGACAATGTTTCTATAAAAAAATACATATGAAAGATAACTCCAGTAAGAAAACAAAATAATCTGCACATTGTTATCAGATTTATATTTTGTAGAGATATTTTATTACTTTAAGAGCATCGCATGTTGCTCAGACTATTTTATGTTGGAACGCCTGTTACATATTTCTAGTGCGTATGCATGAAAATCAGGATAGAGAATCGTTTTTATATGAAAGAGTACCAAGCTAGGCGGGAGCAACGCATGTTGTCCAGAACTATTTATTTGTAACGCGTGTTACATAGTTCAGGTGCCTATGAAAATAAAGAGCAACGAGTGTTGTCTTGGAACTATTTATATTATAACGCGTGTTATATAGTTCAGGTACCTATCAAAATAAAGAGCTATGCATGTTGTCTAAGCACTATTTTAAATTCTAACGAGCAACGAGTGTTGTCTTATATTATGTCTATATTATAACGTGTGTTATATAGTTCAGGTACCTATCAAAATAAAGAGCAATGCATGTTGTTTAAGCACTATTTTAAATTCTAACGAGCAACGAGTGTTGTCTTGGAACTATTTATATTATAACGCGTGTTATATAGTTCAGGTACCTATCAAAATAAAGAGCAATGCATGTTGTCTAGGTCAATATATATCTGATCCAATACTGAGAATTTTTATTTTGAAATAAAACGTATATTGAATATTTCCTACCTGAACTATTGGAATTGGGCGACTTTTTACCACTGCGGTTATTTTATAACTGTATGTATTTACGCTTTTTTCCTGAATTAGGCGATACACTTTCCTTGAATTAGGCGATACACTTTTCCTTTTTGGCATTATTACCTTTCACCCACTAAATATTTTACTTAAAACTATTCACTTTAAATAAGTAAAACCGAACAATAAATTAACGTTCACTCGATGAGCACGAAAAACGGAATGAAGACTGGTGCGATAAGTCCAGCCCAGTGTGATAAGTTTTTCTTTCTTTGAACGTTCGTGCTGGTGAGTGAGTCAGACGGAAACTACAGTGTGTATATGTATTTGTAATTATATCGAGGACAAGCGAAGGAAAATTATCATTATTATAAATCGAGAGCTAAATTTTTAATTGATAGCACCGGCGACGCCGCCAAATCTTCGAATATGCTCGTAATATAAAAAATTGTTTGCAATTCTTGTTCAAAAAGACATTTATTCTAGTTTTAACACATTCGCGAACAGTACTGAAAATACGGATGGACTCAAAAACACAGTGCGATAACTTTTAAAGTAACTACTGGTGCGATTTTTATGAAAATTTTTTCACATTATTTTTCACAAACATCTAGGAACGGTCCTGGCTAAATATAAATTGCATAAACTAACGTACAAGATGTGAAATTATTCAATACAGTTATATTGGCATAAGTTTACAAAAATTCCATACTATCTGAACAACGTTAGCTTAAGCAAATTTGAATAACTTGAAAGCATAAAAAATAAAGTGATTACAAACGAGAGGACACTACCCGCTACACTTGCATAGATCACAATTAGTCGGGAATCAATCTTCTCAAAAGACGCTCCTAAAATGCCAGGGTGTGAACTCAAAGATATACTTTTGAAAAAATATGTACATTATCTGGAATGACTTTGCGCATCTAAATCCAGAGGGCGCCATTCTGTCCGCGATTGCAAAAAAGCATAAAAAAAAATTTTCCGAAAATTTTTGTGTCACTGAAAATTGATTAATTTTATGTTCCCATCTCATTTACAGGGTTATTTTTTAATATTTCTTAATGATTTTCAAACTAATGGAAAGCTTATTCCTTCTAGATTCTGGTACTGCCAAATAATTTTCGAAATTATTGTTAACAAATGCTACAGAAATTGTTTAAACAAAGCATGCTCGAAGAGTGCACGGTAAATTTCAGTATCGAGACATTTTAAAAACTATTATAGATAGATGCATACTTCTATGATATGAAATTTGCGGAATAGAATGGAGCAGTTTTTGGTGAAATAATTATCTGCATTATTTTATTGTTGTAAAAGATATGACTATTTTTGTACAGCGCTCCGTTATTTCCGCTATCGTTTTGGCTGACACGTTCGCGCGCTGTGGCCGATCGGTAACTTGCTGACAATATACTATCATTGCAAAAAAATTACGATGCGTATTACTTATACGTAAATATTATCATTTGTCATTATGAAAAAAAACGAAGGTATTTAAAGATTAGTTTACTTGAGAACCAAAATTATTATATTTTAACTTAAAATATTGATTAGAGACAGAAAACCATATAACTAATTAAATGAACTTAAATTTACTTTTTGCGCTTGAGAAATAGAAATACAAAAATAATAAAATACATACATACATACATTATACTTAAACTAAATTAACAGCTAATACATTTACCCTCTCAGTAGCAATCTATTATGCATTCCAACCCAGCTTTGCTACGACTGCAGTTTCCGATACATTTTTTAAATTTACATTTACAAAATACATTTTGAGAAGTTATATTGGGACGAATATTTATAGTTATTAATTTAGGAATAAGTACGTTATTTTTCAAATCCCAACCAAAATCAATTGGATCGGGAATTTCTGGGTTTATCTCAGTTGCACTCTTCCACAGAATAATTTGATACGCAGCTCTCAACATATGTTGATAAAAAGAATCTTCGGTAGGCGATAAATTCCTTATATCAGACTTATCGTCGACCATATAACATTTACTTCCACATCCAGTGGAAGTATAGTAACGACAAGAAAAAATTTGAAAAGTTTTATTGTTCAAATAGGCTTAGAATGTCATAAAACGTCGAGATTTCAAGTTTAAGTGAAAAAAAATTCTGTTTGTCGATCTGTCTGTCTGTAACGTTTTTTGTGCGCACGATTACTCTGGAACCGTTTTAAGTCGCTGACTTGAAATTTGGTACGTACGCGTATGTATTTTAAGGTGATCTAGAACTAGATTATATTTTCATCTTATTCCGTTGAAGGGATGGGGAGTAAACTGGAGTAAATATATAAATCAAGCAGGTAAGAGTTCATAAAATTGGTATTTAGTATTTACAAGAGAAGCTATAAGGTCTCAAAAGTTTTTTGGCATTAGCCACCCCCATTACCACCCCCACCCCATTATTAAAGGAAATTAAACAATTGTGATTTAGTGTGTGTACAAGAATCAAAAACCTCAGAATATTTTTTTACTTCATCCACCCCCAGTACCACCCCTCTATCACCATCTCCACGCCACTACCGATGAGGGATATCGTTTTATGGGTTTTTGGGGGTAGACGATTTCAAAATATATATTATTAAAGTTCCATAAACAATTATTTCCACATAAAAAATTTATTCGTTCTGAGAGACATGGATGGAAAATCTGGATGTGGAAGTAGTGAATTCCTTGGGCAGCGGTTTTTAAAAAAATACCGGGCCAGATTTTGAAAAGTAATGAAATCATTGTAGTTCTTTGTAGTTCTTTATCTGTATGTCTTAAACATTTTTTACAGCGTTAGTTTTTCCTTTTTTAAATAGAAAACTGACTGTATCACAGTCAGTCAAAGCAGAAATGCACAAAAATAAATTACCCATATTCATTTAAGCACTTATTGTCTTCTCTATAGTTAATTCTCGCACAGCATGATGAATCGGTATAAATAAATACATCAAATCTACGACACCATTATTCTAGACACAAAATACAGGGAGAAGACAAAAATATCTGTTGTAGCTTCTATTATTATTCTACCATACTCCAGATTTGATAATATAGGATGATCGCAAATATTCTAGTGTCGGCTTCATTATGATTATGATGAGAAAAATGCAATTGCGCAATTATTTTTGTAATTTCATCGGATACTCTGCAATAATAATGGAAATATACAGGCTATTAAACTAATACAAACATTATTTTAAATATATTTTACATGAATTTATAAACAACACACAACACAGTTACTGTATACGCTACTCATAAGATTTTTTGTTATTACACTACACCTCAGCAGGTAGTCAACAAGCCTAAAGAGAGCGAGGCAATGCGAGACATACATGTACACTGTATATCTACCAAAAGACGAGCCGGTTCACAACGCGTGCTGTACAAAAATAATCGTATCTTTTACAACAATAACGCAATGTAGATAATTCTTTCTCTAAAAACTGCTCCATTATGTTTTACAGATTTCATGTCTTAGAAGTATGCATCTATCGATAATAGTTTTAAAAATGTCTCGATGCTGAAATTTACCGTGCACTCTTTGGGCTCTCTTTGTTTAAACAATTTCTGTAGCATTTGTTAACAACAATTATGAGAAGTATTTAGCAGCACCGGAATCTAGAAAGAATAAGCTTTCCGTTGGTTTAAAAATCATTAAGAAATGTTAAAAATTAAGCCTGTAAATGCGGTGGGAATATAAAATTAATCAATAATTAGTGACACAAAAATTTTCGGAAAAAATTTTTTTTCGCATTTTTGCAATCGCGGACAGAATGGCGCCCTCTGGATTCAGATCCGCAAGGTCATTTCGGATAATGTATGTATTTTTTAAAAACTATATCTTCGAGTTCACACCCTATGATCGATTTAGTGGCTCCTGATTCCTGACTAAATGGCAATATTACTGCATATGCAGTAGCTGCTCTGCGATATATCCACGTAGTTCAAAAATGACTTGTTACCAATGAGGCATTTACAAGGCCTAAGAGGACAGAGCCCAAAATTTCATAATGCTGCTGTGGGACAGTAAATATACTGGGCACTGTCCTCTTAGGCCTTGTAAATGCCTCATTGGTAACAAGTCATTTTTGAAGTACGTGGATATATCGCAGAGCAGCTACTGCATATGCAGTAATATTGCCATTGTGATCAACGTCAGTTATTCTTACCTATAAATCTACTGCTACTACAGTAGTGTGTTTTCTGGCCTCTCACATATGTACTGCTATAGCAGTGGTGTCTTATAACATCATCTGAAATTTACTTCTATAGCAGTTACTGTCCGCGAATATGTTAAAGTTGTTATATAAAGAAAGTACAACCTTGGCTAAAGTTTCAACTATCATCAGGATTTATCATTTTCAACTATCATCATTTAATTGACGGCGATGCGTTCTGTAAACTACTTTTGTCTCGTAGCCATAGAAACGGACGTGGTAGATGCTTATTTGACTTTTGATACGCGATCGTGATTGTAAATCTGACAGTTTGTGTAATATTAAAAATACTTTTGTAAAATTGCATAAGTACACCATTGGTACATAGTAATTATAAACTAGTGGAGCATTGTACTCTTCGCCGATTTACTGAGCTTTTTATATAATTGTTACACATTCTATAGGATACTCTTCGCAGTTTTCTTGTAAATAATGTTAGTTTTTGGACATTAATTGTGATACCAACTTTGTTGTAAAAAAGAAATATATGAAAAAAATATATATGAAAAAAAAAATGAAAAAAAAGCACCCTGTCCGGAATTCGATTGCCAGACAAAGCTTAAACCATTTGACCATCAGACATCACTACGAAAATTGAATGTCTGTAGTACCTATATATCATTCGAGTATTATATTTCAATGAATTAGATATATACATAAAAATAAAATTTCGCAAGATTTCTGTTTAAGTACAAATAATAAAAATTAAGAAAATGTATTTTTTTTAATTTAAATGATTAATAACTTTTTTATTTACTGATTAATTTTTTTCAAGAACAATGTGGTTCGTCCTCTAGCTAACGCTAATTTATTTTCTAAATTTCAATACAATCGGACCTTTCTTTCTTATAAGTTATCGTGCTTACAAGAAACGTGACGGACGAACGGACGGACGAACGGGCAGACGGACATTTTGAAAGTTGTTCAGAATTCGTTCACTAACATAATGATGAATTTTTTTCTCTACGACCGATATTTACTGATTTAGAAATGTGCCGACCAAATACAATATACTCTTCGTTTTTGCGAAGAGTATAATAATAGCTATTTATGTAACCAGTTACGAAAGACTTTATTTGGTGTAACGAGTGGATGAAAATAACACGAGTTACACAAAATTGTCTTTCGAAACGTGTCACATACATGTTTTTTTTTCTAATTTTAAAAGTCTAAAAACCCTTTAAAGATAAATGAAATAGATGTAATTAAAGATCTTAAAAATTAAGTAACTTTTTTCATAGTTACCTTTGCTGCTATAACACATTATAATGTTAATGTCAAAATTGACAGACATTACAATATTATTTGACATCCTAATTTGATAACATAATAGCGGGTTTATACGTGCATGAATTTGGTGGCGTCAGTAGATATTGGCACGCCAGTAAAAAAATAATGCACTTATAACTGGCGAGCATGCATCAGTGCATGCAAGGTCAAGAATTACTCGCCAGTTCTCGCCAGTAACTGTTTATACGTGCAATATTTTTTTACTAGCGTGCCAATATCTCTGGCCCCACTAAATCCATGCACGTATAAAACCGCTATTAGGTAAATCCTATTAATGAAAAAGTTTTGTTAGCACATTTTGAAGGAAAGAATCATTTAGAAGCTTGCACTTTATGGACTCAGTATTTCATTTTGTGTTGAATAAATATTGTTTCTTATTCTTTTTGAGAGTTGTTTATCTTTCCTAATTTCTGTCCTCAATTAGGAACGATAAACAACTCTCAAAAAGAATAAGAAACAATGTTTATTCAACACAAAATGGAATACTGAGCCCATAAACTGGAAGCTTCTAAATTCTTCTTTCCTTCAAAATATGCTAACAAAACTTTTTCGTTAATACGATTTATTTTATGTTATCAAACGAACTTTTACTCACCAGTTATGTAAAATTTTACTTTACTTTAATTTTACTTTAAAGTAGGGCGTTTCGACACTTACGTCAGCTTTGAAAATTTGTCAGTTTATATGTCAAAATTAGAAAAAATAATAATTCTTGAATTTGCAATATGTTCTATTTTGTTTTTAGTCCAACTGAGAGTAAATTAAATCAATTATGTGCATTTAAAAGCTAGACGTAATTGATTCGCTGGTAAATTTTAAAAAAAGCTAGCGTTTCTTCAGTGTAATAGTTATTTACGTAATTTTACATGGCGAATGTAATATTTGCCAAAACGAGTGAGCGAAGCGAGCGAGTTTTGCAAATTACATGAGTCAAGTAAAATTACTGTTTTCATAATATGTTAAGTACAAAATTTTATCTAATCCCGCTCTAAATTAGAAAAGAAATACAATTTATTTTGAGTACTAGTTTGCGGTTTCCATCGTAGCTAGTTTGTAGCTGTAGAAATAAGTTCTGTGTTTATCGTTTTACCCAAGCATTACTATGGATTGACATTTATATGTAAAAAACTTTATCTACCCTTATTAGATTATATACTAATTAATGGACTGCTTTTGAACAATTAATAGTATCCATAAAGAAATAGCGTGAGTTATAATGAGTGAGTTGTTATAAATCACTAGGTATAGAGCCAATCACCTTTATCTTCATGCCTAGCCTGTCAAATCGACGTAACGCGCGACAAGAAGGTGGCTCTGTCCGAGAGAAATTCTATTTCGATACGGTGATATAGAACGGTCCATTATTATTGAGGGGGGGAAGGTGATTTATCATCATGTTTGAATAGTTTCGACGTTTTCAAATCCAAATTATGTAATAACTGTGCCAAAAATGATGAATTCGATTAGTGAAGATGAACTAATATGTACAGGGTTATTCATTTAATTTGGGCCACCCTTTATTAACGTTATTATTGGAGATGTTGTAGGGCTGTAACTGAACCCCTTTAATAAGTTAATGAAAGTACAGTGGCGTACAGAAATCGAGGCAAGAAGCAATAATATATTTTTAATGGAACACCCTGTGTATTGTTGAATTTTTTAATTATTCCTTTTTTTCTGATTTCAAAAATATAACATATGATAGTCCTATCTTAAACCGTTTTCAAGTTATTGAACATTGAAAATCTTATTTAAGCTATTTATTATATGAACGGAAATTACAATTATTAAAGTAGTCTATGAAAATGACAATTATTCTGTTATTAAATCTGTCAGCGTTTCATATAATAATAGAATACTTGTCATTTTCATAGACTAATAATTGTAATTTCCGTTCGTATAATACGATTTTCAAAATTCAATAACTCTAGAACAGTTAAAGATAGGACTATCATATGTCATATTTTTGAAATCAGAAAAAAAAGACTAATTCAAAAATTAACTAATATGTAGGGCGTTCCATTAAAAAATACATTATTGCTTCTTGCAATTTCTGCACGCCACTGTGCTTCGATTAACTTATTAAAGGGGTTCAGTTACAGCCCTACAACTTTCGTCCGAAACTTTTTTTTCTATCTCCAACGATAACGGTAATAAAGGGTGGCCTGCTAAGCGCTTGTCCACCACCAGAATGAAGACAAGTAGCTAATGATACAACACATAATTTATTGCTCGAAAAATCGCAGAACAAATATAAAAGTGTGTACAAAAATTAAATTTTACAGTTAATTCTATTCATAAACAAACTGACAATTTAAACAAAATTTTCTCAATTTAATATGTATTGTTATAATCGTAGATAAAGTATAGTATTCAACTTGCGGTAATGGTAATAACTCACTTGATGAATTACAGTACTCGCTCGCGACTGGTGCTGTAAACTTCATCTGCGTCAGTTATTACCTACGTTACCGCTCGTTGAATAATGTACTATTACTTGTCAATCTGTCGAATTTTTTGAAGCAAATTAAGTCGATAATGGTTGATTCAGATATGTATATTCTAGCTGATATAGAACAATTGTCTAATTTGATAGTAAATTCAATAATACCTGGTAAATCAAAAAGCAGGAATGAAGAAGTATTGTATAAGAAATTTGAAAATTGGTGTCAACAAATGGGTTAAATAATAACGTAAAAATTCATTACATAACTAGTTATGCAATGAAACTGACAGTTATAAAAAATTTGACGTTTCGTAACGTCAAAAATGCATTTTAAATTTGGCATTTTATAACGGGGAGGATAAAATTGTTTTCATTGGATGAAATTAAAAAATTCGCGAAATATCATTGGTCTATAATTTATGAAGGAAATAATCATGAATACTACTGCCTTTCAACAGACACAAAATAAAGTTCCACGTTTTGGCCTATTGTAAAAAAAGATCGACATATGACTTAATAATCGTTTCCTGAATGGTAAATTACTATGTCGACTTAGGATTAATTCCTGATGATTATTTTTGGAGTTCAATTCGCACAAAATGTTATATATTTAGTCCTCAAAATTAACCAACATTGTAATTAATAATCGAAAATGGATAAAAATATTTAAACAAATATTTTTTACTGGTTCTATGCAGGATATTCACTACTGACTTTAAAGGGAATAAAATTATACAAAAAATTTTTTAAGAAAAAGCTTTTATTTGAAAAAACTACTAAAAAGTAAAAATAATTTTTTTAAAATTCATACACCTGGAAACCAAAAGCTTTGAGGACGGTCATATAGCGCTATAGCGTAGTTACTTTGCTCAATTGACCGCCCCCAAAGCTTTTGGTTTCCAGGTGTATGAATTTTAAACAAATTATTTTTACTTTTTAGTAGTTTTTTCAAATAAAAGCTTTTTCTTAAAAATTTTTTTTATATAATTTTATTTTTTACTGTTTAGTCTACTTATTTTACAGACAAACAGACAGACATTTGCCATCGCCATTCACCCCTTCTCTCTCCCGTCTTATCACCCCTCTAACACTACTTTCCCACCTCTTCCCTTCCTTTTCCACCTCTGCCCACCTCTCCTTCTTACCCTTTTTCATGCTTAAAAAGTGGTAACGTCCGTTATTTTTGATTTTACTATGGCAACTTTTTTCGGTTAATAAAAAAAGCAGAAATTTTACAATGTTATTTTGCAACTAGAAAAAAACATGTATTTTTTATACAGAGTGTTAATAAATTCGTGATTCAAACTGCGGGTGCTAATTCCTGATGATATTTTTAGGCAATAAGTCTATATCAACACGTGTCACAAAATCACCCCTTGGGATGTTACGACCACCTAAATGGAGTGACGAAAACCCACTTTATGATTATGTCTGAAATGCTTTATCCTAATATAATAAAAGTTGGTAATAGAGCATGCTTAAATGGAGCAGTAGGGTAAATTTAAATATTAACTTTTTTAATTTTGATTTTCTGCCTACAAAGGAGGAGGGTATCCATTCCGAGCAACTGTTATCGTTATAAATAAATACTTTCATTTTTCCATAACTATAAAATTATCATTTTATATTTATTACATGTTTCTATCTCTATTTCTTTCTTAGCCTGACATTAACTCTCAGTGTGACGTAATAATTGAACTGAATTGATTTTTATCTAAAATTCTTTATATTTAAAATACATATACATAAAAGTATAAAATAGTAGAAAGTATAAAGAAGAATAAACTAATAAGGTGCCAAATTATTAACAACTTTTAAGATGTTCCAATCGATCTTGTTTAAATACAAGTTGGCACTTCCTTTGACCTAATTTGATAACATATTATATTTCCAAAAACCATTAGAAAACGATGTGTATGGTACATGTTTCTCTTCACTGTGTAAGTGGTTATTTAATCTTCTTAAGTGATTGTGTACTTGATTTTTAAAATATATTTATTGAAATAAAAAGGAAGTAATCCATTATATATAAAAATTAAAGTAAAATATCGGGGATATATATTTTTTGAGCATTCCTAGTTATAAGTAACATTCATGAGAATGAATAGCTCAATAAGCCACTGAGCCCAATTCCAAAATGAAGAATTTTGGTGTACCTATTTATATGAACTATTTATCTAAAAAAAACCGCTGCCCAAGGAATCACCACTTTCATATCCAAGTCTCTTACAACAAAAATACTATATTTGCATTCCACTATATGAAAATAATTGTTTATGGAAGTTTAATAGTATAATAATTGAAATCAATGAAATAAGATGAAAATATCTAGTTCCAGATCTCATTAAAATACATACGTGTACCAAATTTCAAGTCAATATCTTAAACGGTTCCAGAGTAATCGTGCGCACAAAAAAAGTTACAGACAGACCGACAGACAGAATTTTTTTTTTCTCTCAAACTTAAAATCTCGACGTTTCATGACATTCT
This sequence comes from Rutpela maculata, assembly GCA_936432065.2. Taxonomy (NCBI): domain Eukaryota; kingdom Metazoa; phylum Arthropoda; class Insecta; order Coleoptera; family Cerambycidae; genus Rutpela; species Rutpela maculata. The sequence goes on from OW386287.2 coordinate 217,621,789, forward strand.
AAGCCTATTTGAGCAATAAAAATTTTTTAAAAATTTTTGTCGTTACTATACTTCCACTGGATGTGGAAGTAATATTTTAAAACGTGTTTCACATTCAACCAATTTGACATTTAACATTAATTGATTGATTGAATAGATGTAATTATGTTGTATTTTAACATAATTATCATCCCGCTATTCTACAATTTTTGTAATGCAACAATGCTGTTGTTATCAAAGAAAATTTAAAATAATTAAAGTATTATTGTTTTAAAAACTGTTATCCTTCTTACTATTGTTAAATATTTCTGTATTAACTTAAATCATTGCTAATTAAAAATCCTATATATTTAGTTTCAGTTACTAATTCAAATTTTTTATTAACAGACTATAATAATATTATTATTTAAGAGGTCTACAGACGATCCAACTTGCTGGAGCCAACATTGCCGGCATGCTTTGAACTCATTCGTAAAAGTGAGCTGGTCTGCAGAAATTCCAGCAATCTTCAAAGCGTACCGAGAAGGTTGGCTTCAGCAAGTTGGATTGGATCGTCTGTAGACCTTTATATTCAATTCAGATTAGATGATTTTTTTAGTACAAATCACTACTTTATTGATTTTATTTATATTAACTTTAATTTATTAGAAATACCTTGACAGTTTATTTAATTCAATATTCATTTCTTCAATGACAACATTAACATCACTATGTGTAATTACAACCAAGGCGTCATCGGCAAACAATCTAACAATGTCACAATTAATAACCAGATTTAAACCACTTAGATATAATAAACAGAAGTGATCAAAATACATTACCTTGAGGTACACCAACATTAACTGACATTGTACTTGATATTTTGTCAATAACTGTTGTGAATTTTAAACTATTAGATTAGTAACTTTTACACCATTCTAACACAGTTCCACATATACCATAATATTTTAGTTTATTTATCAAAATATTTCTATTAACTATTTCAAAGACATACATTCCAAAGTTAATAGATGATTTTAACAATGTTTTCTTTTGATTTTTTGACATTACAACATTCAGAAAATGTAAAAAATTTGGCGTCAACAGGGTTGTTGAAACATAAGGTACATTCCCTACTACAAGGTAAAGTTGAATTTACTATATAGTTTTTAGTGGTATGGACATAAACTGATAGTTTTTTCAATTCAATTTTTTAAATGTATTTAGTCTATACTCAAAAATGTATACCGTGATTGCTTAAAGTTAAAGTAGTCTAATAATAAATACTTAATCTGTCACCGATAAAACTTTTGTGACCTTGGGGTATTCCCAACCACTTTAGGGAAAAATTCGTTCTAGCCAAAAATTGTTAACACAGTTGATAAGATAAAAGATGTAAGAGATATAAATACTCCAAGCAGATATATTTGTTGTCATAGGGGCAGAAACTGGACCTAGTGTTTAATACATACTAGTTATGCATGTGGCCTAATTATTATCCTTTCCCAGTATTACTATTTCTAAGTAAAAAATTTAGTTCTCCAGTGACCATCATAAGGGAGCAAGCACCATTCATTTTTTATTCATTGTTTTTAATTGTCTTATATATATTAGGCTATTCCACTACTCAACAATGACTCACGCCCACAATACAAACTCATCAGGAGAGATAACAGCGACTAGTCCGTGTCTACGCCACTAAACATCTATAGTCTGCCCAAGGTTCGAACCCGGGACCCAATTTTCTCAAGACTAACACGTATGCCACTGAGCCAGTGAGTCAGTTTCTTCATCAAGAGTGTCTTCCATATCTGATAAACTATTTTCAGTTAAAAAATAATTGTTGTTGTTTCTGCCATGCAGCACAACATATTCATTATACTGACACGATTCTGGTAGTGACTCTTTATTAGCAACAATGCTGTAGTCATTTCTGATTTACTGGTAGTTACCGTTAGCTCATAGTTTCCTTTGGATTTCTCCAAAATGCACCTGGTTTTTTTAAGCCTTTTCATTTCGACATTTTCATATTGCTCTGAACATTACACGAGATTACAGTATCCCAATAAATGTCAGAATAAAATGACGATCGGCACAAAAGTGAATGAAAAACTTAGTTTTGTTAATTAGCCCAGACGACAGAAAATATTTTATAGTGAAACCTCCAAAAACTTGCAAAATGAATAATTTTTTTTTATGAATTCGTGAAAGTGTATAGAATAATATCCTAAGAAGTTTACATTCCGCTCGAATGCAGAACATAAAAGAAAGTGAAATAAAATTTTTAAATTAAGTCAGGGTAGGAAAAAACAAAACAAAAAATGTCCTGGTACAATTTATCGCTAAAGCCACGGTATTCCTGGAAAAAAAATAGTGAAGTAACTTTGTCACTCTGCGCGGTCAAGAGCTCGGTTAAATGCATACTATGGAACCTCTAAAAATTCTTAGCAGTTCTAACGAGTAAAATAAAGCTTTTTTCTCTTTCTGATTACACATTTTTAACATTGTTCTTAGTGAATAGGAAGATAAATAGTGAGTATGGAGGGAAAATATACAATTATAAACGCATACATACTACACAGACACCACATAGAGCCGCTGAATCGCTCGCATGAATTTTTACGTGCCTTTACTGTTTGTATTGTATTTATTACAGGTACACCTATCCATATTTCAGCTATATCCAATGGATTCCTTATACATTTGTTAATGTATTGGAAAAGTTCCAGAATTTATATTCAAAACAATCAAGGATATTTTCATAGTTAGAAGAATAAGATCGTGAAAATCGCAATTTCTTATCATGATCTGATTGATCATATTTTTTGAAAAAATGCATACAAGTAAACGAATTTGTGTTTGAACATTCGAAAAGTATGCATTTGTTCCGAAATAGTGATATTTTATTTTTTCCAATGGGTCAAGTTCTCGGCAAGTTACAGCCTCCAATATATATATATATACAGGGTGGTCCGAATGTAATGGTCCATAGAGTAACAGTGGGTTTCTGATATTAAAATATTACGATTTAACTAAACTTAGTACAAAAGTTGATATTAACAGATATACAAGGTGTTAAAGTCAATATTATATTTTATATTTTCTCATATAACTTTTGAAGTTTTTCAAGTATTGTTGTGAAAATTGGTGAATTGGGGTTTTTTGAGATGAAAAATTCAAATCTGCTCCCATTTTTTTGTGTAGATCCTAGAGGGCGCCACATAAGCATTGTTTAAGGTGTAAATGTACTCTTAACTTTTTTATTAAAAAATTCTAAACCTGTCTCATTTTAGCGAACGAAAAATATACTTGTCATTAGTCTTAGAAATTGACCGTTTTCGAGAAAATCACACATTTTAACACTCACCCTCATAAATCATTATAAGAAATATTAAAGTAGTAGGCGCCGGTGCCTGTTTTTCTTAAAATCAGTTAATTAACGAAAATCAGGACATGCCGAGACATAATAATTATTCAAACTCAGATATGAGAAATATGGTTAATATTTATTGTCAACTGAATTACAATGGACGTTCTGCGCAACGTCAGTATTTGCGAAAATTTCCAAACAGATTACAACCTGATCGTAGATTATTTCAAAATCTGTTCAGAAATTTAGGCGAAAGTAGTTTATTTCATGATAATTTAGGTCGACCGAAAATTATTATGCCTGACCAAGAAGAAGAAATATTAGTTCGCACAGGGCCGGATTATCCATAAGGCTAAATAGGCTATAGCCTAGGGGCGCCGGAGCGCTAGGGGGCGCTTCGGCAATTGAAAAATACTATCTAAATTTATCTCCCGACGGCCGACGGATAATATTTACTGTTTACCATTGACCTGTGGAAAATAAAATGTATTGTACCGTCGTATAATGCATAAGGACTGGCGAAAAAAACAGCCATAAAATCGAGTTGGGCACGATCCAGCGGCAGGGACCCGACATTGTCGATATGCTTTGAAGATAATTGGAATTCCAGCGGACCAGTTCACTTTTACGAATGAGTTCAAAGCATGCCGACATGGCTGGGTGCCTGCCGCTGGATCATGTGTAGACTTCTTAATGAGCGTAAAAAAATTGTTTGTTTAAGGAAATACAAACATAAAAAACTTTGTCTGGGCCGAAATTAATAAATTTGTATAAGCCTATGTATACCCATTCTATGGTTAACTATTTTGGTTACATTTTATAATTATATCCGTATTAAGTATTATAAATACCAAAATATCTAACTATTCATTTACTTATATTTAATTTTCAGATATCAGGATCTGAAAGAGAAGTAAATAATATGAAATAGAAAATGTGATATGATTTTAAGTAGAGTCCTGTTCATACGTTTAAGTAACTATCTATATCTGAAGTTTTTATTGCCGTAATCCTTCCGGTTATAACCAGAGGCCTTCCTATATTTACGTCGGTACTTTTTTTTTTGTTCAAGAAAATTATTTATTTGTTATTTGATTATTTTATTTTGATAAAATTGTTGGAATTTATTATTTCTGTATTGTATAGTTCAGCGAAGAGATGTTTACCTAAACCCGTGGATAGTACAAAAAACACCCGACTTGCGCTGCACTTATATATGGGTCTACAGACTATCCAATCTATCAACCGACACACTTTGAATGTTGTTATGCGAACCCGTAAAAGTAAGCTGGTCTGCTGGAACCAACTTTGTCGGTACGCTTTGAAGACGCTGAAATTCCAGCAGACCAGCTCACTTTTACGAGTTGTCATGCCATTTTTAAAAGTGTTCCGAGAAGGTTGGGTTGGGTGGTTGGATCGTCTGTTGTACACCTCTTTATACTTTCAGCGCCGGTCTCATTGTTCGTCCAAAAGCGCGAAAGCAAAAAACGCTGCAATTTGACTGGCATGAGCCAGCTCAACTTTTTGTGCCAATTAAGGAAATGTATACGTCTCTTATATGTTCTAGTATATCAACATTTTACAGGATTATTTATAGGAAAATACGAACGGAAAGAGATAGATATTATATCTTTTCGCTTCCTTTATTGTAGCCGCTGGCCACCAGGTCGGACTATCCATAAGGCCAATTAGGTTATAGCTTAAGGGCGACAATACGTAAAATGAGGGTCGTCGCGAGTTCTTTGCGCTCTCTGCTTATTAAAAAAAAAATATATTTTGTCCTCCCCCTCTAATCAATTTTCGTTTTTGAAAAAAACATTTTTTTTTTCATTTCCTTCTTCCTAGGCATCAGTGTTTGTTTAAACATTTTTTTTTAGATTTCTCGCCCCCGCTCATCAATTTTGAAAGTGGGACAAACATTTTTTTCATATATCTCCGCCCCCTCCTCCCCTCGCTCGTCAATTTTGAATCTGGATAGTAATTGTTTTTTTCAGATTTCACCTCCCAGCTTATTAATGTTCTTCCTTATGAATAAGAAGGCGCAAATACATGATTAGCCTAGGGGCGCGCCAATCCTTAATCCGGCCCTGAGTTCGCATTGCAGATAATTCACAAGTTAGTACAAGACGATTAAGTGCAGCTACAGGAATCAGTGAAACTTCCATTCTAAAAATATTGCATGCAGAAAAATACCATCCATTCCATTTTACGCCCGTTCAAAATTTATTGCCTGTCGATCTTCCACTAAGATATCAGTTTGCAAGTGATATTCGGAACAGACAAAGTATTGACCACTCATTCGTCAACAGAATATTATTTACGGATGAAGCTGCATTTACCCGCTGAGGTATCTTCAATTTAAGAAATAACCATTTTTGGGAAGTTGAAAATACTTAGCGAGAACATTTTCAACAGGAGTTCAATATCAATGTTTGGTGTGGGATCATTGGGGGCCGTTTTCTAGGACCACATGAATTGCTAAGAAATTTGAATGGTAATAATTATTTACATTTTTTACAAGATGATTTTATTGATATGTTGGATGCATTACCACTGAATTTGAGACAAAATATGTTGTTCATGCAGGATGGTGCTCCGCCACATTTTTCCAATCGAGTACGAATTTATTCAAACACCATTTTTCATGACCGCTGGATTGGTCGTGGTAGTCCGTTTCCTTGGCCAGCACGTAGTCCAGATTTTAACCCATTGGATTTCGGTATATGGGGCGCAATGAAAGATCTTGTTTATAAAAATCCTATAAATACCCACGCACAACTTTGGCAAGAAATCAATGCAGCAACAGCCTTTTTTTATCCAATGGTATTATTTAATATGAGGCGAACTTTTATGAATCGTATGGATAAGTGTGTCGAGGAGAATGGTGGACATATTGAACATTTACTCTGAAATAATATCTTTTGTTGAGTTTCCTTTTCCATTCTGTTTTTTATTCGTTGAATCCTTGTTTAAACCATAATTTTGTTTAATTAAATTTTCTCTTCACTGTTTTTCAAATAAAATTAATTAACTTGATAATTCGTGCTTTAATTCTACATAATAGTATCAACATTACAATTTCCAAATGTCAAAAGTATTGTTGGCATCGTTAATATACGTTAATATTTCTTATAATGATTTATGAGGCTGAATGTTGAAATGCGATTTTCTCGAAAACGGTCAATTTCTAAGACTAATGACAAGTATACTTTTTTTCGTTAAAATGAGATAGGTTTAGGATTTTTTAATAAAAAGAGGGACTCCGTTACAGGTAAAAAAGTTAAGAGTACATTTACACCTTAAACAATGCTTATGTGACACCCTCTAGGATCTACACACTAATTTCCACAACAATACTTGAACAACTTCAAAAGTTATATGAAAAAATTAAAAATATAATATTGACTTTAACACCCTGTATCTCTGTTAATATAAACTTTTGTACTAAGGTAAGTTTAGTTAAATCGTAATATTTTAATGTCAGAAACCTATTCTATGGACCATTACTTACGGACCACCCTGTATATATATATTTATCAAGAAAATCATCAACCAAGGAAATTAGAATGACTTGAAATGTACTTTTTTGTGAATCCACGTTACTACAACTTAATAAACCATAATAAATGAAGTATACATACTTTTTAACAAAAAAAAGAAATATTTTTTGAAGGGCTTTTATTTTTTCTTAAATATAACACTTAAAATCAGTCATTTTTGAGAAATAGATGATTTTGTGTACCAGAGAGTCGTCGCACATATTGTTATATTTTCTATACGCTATACATTTTGCTCCATATAACTGATTACGACAGAAAATAAAAATGTTCAGATAAAACTCTCCACTGAAGACTGATGACTATCTAAGACAGAAATCTTTTAAAAAATGTGAGGCATATCAAAATAAGTTAAAACTCGAGTAAAAACTACTGTAATGTCTTATCAACGGAATACTTAATAATTAATCTCTCATTATTTTCTACAAATTAAATGGAAAAGAATCTGCTCTCTGCATATACAAAGTGTTATAAAATTGTGCTTTTATTGATAATATGGACTGTAATTTGGCGAGTTAACAACTTCTTTTGGTTAAATAAATTCTGCTTTTTCCTCTTAAAAATTTCATGTACCTATAATAGCCCAGTCAATGAAGGTATTTACCTACAAAAACTTGCAAAATGAATAATTTTTTTTAATGAGTTCGTGAAAGTGTATAGAAGAATATCCTGAAAAGTTTGCATTTCGCTCGGATGCAGAATATAAAAAAAAGTGAAAAAAAAAATTTTTTTTCAAAATTTTGAAATTAAGTCAAGCTAGGAAAAATAAAAAATACACATGGATACATCACGGGAAACAAAAAATGTCCTGACAAAATTTATCGCTAAAGCCACGGTTTTCCCGGAAAAAAAATAGTCAAGTGTAACGTTATAACTCGGAGCGAGATCCATGCGTGCGCGCACTTGAATACGCATGACTGTGACACCGACGCACTGAATTATATGTCACTAAATCAGAATTTGTTCAATCTATATGAGTGTTGGTTCATTTAAAAGATGGAAATTGTAGCTTTCTGATGCATTTTTGTTTTAAACAATACACGTAAAGGATGCATGGAAAAAATATACTTATATATCACGCCCGAACTCAATCGTCGCAATAAAAAAATATAGAAAAAATAAAAGCCCTTCAAAAAATGGCTTTCTTTTGTTAAAAAGTATGCATACTTCATTTATTATGGTTTATTAAGTTGTAGTAACGTGGATTCACAAAAAAGTACATCTCAAATCATTTTAATTTCTTTGCTTGATGATTTTCTTGATAAATATATATACCGGGTGTAAACGAATAGTGGACCACCTCTTTAACTTCCTTGTTTTTGAAGATATCGGGATGAAATTTTGTGTGGTGAAATTAGGTAAGATTTCCAACTTTTTGAGACCTATCCGCCATATTTATCACTTCCGGTTTCACCGGAAATTGCCCCAATAGTCTTTTCTAAATGGACCACCCTGTATGTTTTTACATTTTTGAAATAAGATCACATTTTGGATACATTTATACTATTTTGAACCATTTAGACAGTGTTGCATGAAAAATAATTCGAATTTTAGTTGTCAATCTAGATGGCTGCGAATTTGTTAAAATTATTATTGTTCCAATGTAATTCATATAGAAAATACGAAAACGTCAATATGTCCAATAATACATCATACAGGGTACCTACTGTAAACTCATTAAAATCACATTTTTCAAAATGAGTCATTTTTTTTTAATATTATGATATGGGCCACCCGGATATTCAGAAAGCTCTATTTAGTAGGGGTTAAACGGTACCAAAAGTTCCGTAATGTGTTACCGTTACTGGCAGGAATGACAATTTTTCCTAAGAAATTTATAATTTATATCTAACTTCAATTAAATTTTGATCAACCCTGTATATTTGTGTTAATATTTTATGATATGCCACCCTCCGCAGGAGACAGAATGGGCCTCTGACTCATTCTTGTTGCATATCGCAGCACCCTGTATGATGTATTACTGGACATATTGACGTTTTCGTATTACTTCCACATCCAGTGGAAGTATAGTAACGACAAAAAAATTTTAAAAAATTTTTATTGTTCAAATAGGCTTAGAATGTCATAAAACGTCGAGATTTTAAGTTTGAGCGAAAAAAAAAATTTCTGTCTGTCGGTCTGTCGGTCTGTCGGTCTGTCGGTCTGTAACTTTTTTTTGTGCGCACGTTTACTCTGGAACCGTTTAAGATATTGACTTGAAATTTGGTACACGTATGTATTTTAACGTGATCTGGAACTAGATTATATTTTCATATTGTTCCATCGAAGGGTTGGGGGTAAATTGGGGTAAATTTGGGGTAAATAGGTAAATTAAGCAGGTAAGAGTCCAGAAAAATTGGTATTTAGTATATTAAAGAGAAGTTAAGGTCTCAAAAAAATTTTTGGCATTAGCCACCCCCATTACCACCCCCACCACATTATTAAAGGGGATGAAAAAAAATTGTAATTTAGTGTGTGTGTACAAGAACCAGAAACCTCAAAATATTTTTTTACTTCATCCACCCCCACTACCACCCCCTAGCACCACCCCCACCCCACTACCGATGTGGGGTATCGTTTTGTAGGTTTCTGGGGTAGAGGATTTCAAATATTATATTATTAAAGTTCCATAAGCAATTATTTCCACATACAAAATTTTTTCGTTGTGAGTGACTTGGATAGAAAATCTAGATGTGGAAGTAGTGATTCCTTGGGCAGCGGTTTTTTTATATGAATTACATTGAAACAGAAATATTTTTAACGTATCCGCAGCCGTCTAGATTAACAACTAAAATTCGAATTATTTTTGGTGCAACACTGTCTAAATTGTTCAAAATATATAAATGTTCCAAAATGTAATCTTTATTTCAAAAATGTAAAAACTTACAGGGTGGTCTATTTAGAAAAGACTATTGGAGCCATTTCCGGTGAAACCGGAAGTGATAAATATGGCAAATATGGCAGAGTCTCAAAAAGTTGGAAATCATCCCGACATCTTCAAAAACAAGGAAGTTACAGGGGTGGCCCACTATTCGTGTACATCCGGTAAATATTGGAGGCTGTAACTTGCTGGAAACAGTAAAATATCACTATTTCGGAAAAAATGTATACTTTTCGAATGTTCAAACACAAATTCGTTTACTTGTATGCATTTTTTCGAAAATACGATCAATCAGATCATGATAAGAAATTGCGATTTTCACAATCTTATCCTTATAACTATGAAAATGTCTTTGATTGTTTTGTATATAAATTCTGAAACTTTTCCAGTACATTAACAAATGTATAAGGAATCCATTGGATATAGCTGAAATGTGGATAGGTGTACCTGTAATAAATACAATATACTAAAGGCACCTAAAAATTCATGCGAGCGATTCAGCGGCTATGTGCTATGTGTCTGTGTATGCGTTCATAATTATATATTTTCCCTCCATACTCACTATTTATCCTCCTATTCACTAAGAAAAATGTTAATAATGTGTAATCGGAAAGAGGAAAAAGCTTTATTTTACTCGTTAGAACTGCTGAAAATTCTTAGAGGCTCCATAGTATGCATTTAACCATGCGCTTTGCCATGTAGAGTGACAAAGTTACTTCATTATTTTTTTTTTCCAGGAATGCCGTGGCTTTAGCGAGAAATTCTATTAGGGCATTTTTTGTTCAGCAACACGTGGTCTATCCACCTGTATTTCTATTTTTTCCTACCCTGACTTAATTTCAAAATTTTGAAAAAATGAATGAAAAAAAATTTTCTTCACTTTTTTTTATGTTCTGCATCCGAGCGGAATCTAAACTTTTCAGGATATTATTCTATACACTTTCACGAACTCATTGAAAAAAAATTATTCATTTTGCAAGTTTCTGTAGATTTCACTATAAAATGTTCTTTGTCGTCTGGGCTACAACCTCAGGACGGAAGCCTGGATTGCATAGCCCAGCGGTAAGTCCGATTGATAACTAAATTAACAAATTTTTGCAAACATTTGATGGGGAAGGTTCAACCTCTTCCAATAACAGCCTATTTTTTATGTTAGATATACAAATGTGAGGAGTTTCTGCTTTGGCAATCATCCTTGGTACATACATCTACAACTATTATAATTTTTGTATGACTTGAATGTTTTCCAAATCTTGGAATTATTCCATATGATTGGCAATGAAAGAAAGAAGTGAAGAAGTCCTTTAAAGAAGAGTACCAGACCTATAAACAGCTACTTTTTCTATAGAAAGCAAACTTTACTACCAACAACAATATTTAAGAAATTGTGTTTGTTTTAGTGAACGAGATTATGTTGGTACACATTGTTTTAAAAAATATTAATTGTTGAAAATTCATCCACTTGTTTTCTAAACCTCAGAAATTTAGCATTCACGCCTGAAATTTCAACAAAAACGTTACCAAAAAATCGATTCATGATACAATTAAAGGTATTTATCAATACACACTTCGGGCAACCTTATTATATGGACGCACTACTTGAAATACCTAGTCAGAGCATAGTCATTGTTAGAAGCACTAGCATGACAATTCTATTTAAACAAAGGCACACTACAAATTGATAAGCAGCTGATTTGTCCATAAAAGATAAAACTTACCTTCTGCTTCTACCGTGATAATAACCATAAAGAAAAAACAGAACTCTATCACTCCTGGAACCATATTTAAAAAAATGTTGATTAGTTCGCTATGAAGCACTAAAGTGATGATACCTACATCATTTTATATATAGTGGAGCCTGGCGATTAATATTTTTCTCCGTAACAACAATAATACTGTATGTAAGACTCATTATAAATCATGCTACGAATATACTAACGAAAAAATGCACACAATATAAGTATTGTTGTTTTGGAGGGGAAGTACTACAATAAAATGGTTTTATTGTGTGATAATAATTATCATCTATAAAAAAACAGAATTGCAAAACCGACAGTACTTTTTTAAATAAATCTATTAATAAGTTTCTTGGAAAAATTGGATTAACAATATGGGTTTTTTAATAGTGGGATATCACTATATTTTTTATGGTGGGAAAAATTGGTATAAGATGATCGCTTGATTCAAATGATCACTTCATTTAGAGTTGTTACAAATGCTGTCATCTAGTGAGATTATATTTAATTGTGTATTATCGTAGTAGCAGATAAGTAGAATTATTTATTTCAGTTTTGGTCTTTATGCAAATGCGCGCGTACTTGGGTAATTATAAATTCTGACGAGGCATACATTTGGCAGTATTGTGGGAGTAGGAGAAAGCAGCGACTAGATCAGTAGGGAGAGGGGGCTATGCGCCAAATGAAGGAAGATCTTCCTGTAGTATTCATCTATTTTTTTTTTCATTTGGCCACTTGAAATAGCCAACCACTACCCTAAAAACTATTTACTTCAGCTAACTTATGTCGACAAAAAAAATACAAATATATGTATGATATATTCATCTATTTATAAGAAAATATTTTTCTCCATTCAGTATTAGTCAATTTGTCAAAAACGAGTTCAAATTGGGAAAAAAGCGGAGAAAATGTTGTAGAACTCTCCAAAATCGTCCTAAGTTGAAGACATAATCAAAATTCAACAATTTCATTTGAAGACATTTTTGGGAGTCTGCAGAGGCGCAGATCAGTCCACAAGGGCCGTTTTGGGTTCTATAAGGAGTTGGAAATGACCAGGTGAAAATTCGAAGAAACACCGAATTTTCACTTAGGAAAAATGTTTTTGGTTCAGAATATGGGAGTAGAAGTATATAATTACAAAGATTTATGAATAATATACTTTTTTTCAAAGGTACCATAAATTGGACTTTGAAAAATAATATTTTTGGAAGGGCGTTGAAATTTGGCTTGAAAATCGATTTTTCAAAAGTACGCCAAAATTTCACCCGCAAATTAACTTTTCAAAAGTACCTTGAAATTTGGCTTGAAAATCGATTTTTCAAAAGTACGCCAAAATTTCACCCGCGGATTAACTTTTCAAAAGTACCTTGAAATTTGGTTTGAAAATCGATTTTTCAAAAGTACGCCAAAATTTCACCCACAGATTAGTTTTTCAAAAGTACCTTGAAATTTGGCTCGAAAAACGATTTTTCAAAAGTACGCTAAAATTGGTCTTAAATTGGATTTTTCAAAAGTACCACAAAAGCAGTTTAAAAAGTACCACGAAAATATAATTTAAATTATTATTTATTTTTTATTCCTCAACCAAAGACATTGACCTTTGAGGTACGGTCATTGAAAGCCCAGTTCTAAAGTATGAGCATAAAATTTTAACGATGCACTGCATCCAAAAGGCAAAATAGAAGATTTTGTCAAAGCCGGCGTAGTGCCGATAAGCAAAAATTGATAAAAATCAATGCACATGTACAAGGCCCGTTTCTCGCATAGAAAGAGTTTGGATTGACCCAGCGGCTCGCATTTTGGTCGAGCGCGTTGAGTGGTCCAGACAAAGCGATGGTAGAAAAGCCAATAACAGGGCTTTTCAAATGACAAAGTTATAGAGGAAAACGCCTTGTGCATAAAAATCCAAAAATTCAATTTTGCCTAAAAGTCGCTCGAAGGTGAGACGCTGCCAAATCGATAATATGGAACGACTGTGATAAGGGTTAGTAAGTCGTGGACTGATCGAACGCCACTCAACTTATGCAGTAATAAGTTCTCTGAATGTGTTTGAGTACGTGAATCTCCACGATACAAGAACTTTAAAGCTAAGTAGTCTCTAGCGAAACTAAATTCATTTAGTAAAACTTTTTTAAGTTAATTTCAGTCAGCCTTAATTATTCATTTACCCAGAGTCTGAAATGATTCTAAAAGCTCGCATTTTGATTCTGAGAAGGTATGTATGAATCTTTTCTGCCTAATCGATCGTTAGCGTGAGCGCTCTCGCTTGTATGGTCTGAAAGTCACTACCTTGATTGGGGAAGGCACGATTCATATCTTGAGAATTTTGTATAACCAATTCTGTTAAATAAACGGATTCTTTGAACTATTGTTTCTTAATTGATCTTGAGGCCTGTTGACGGTCTATAATCCCTGGAACTTTCGTATAGAAAACCGGATGTGTCCAGTTAATTCGCATTAACGTTCGACCTTCTGGTTGCTTTACGGAGGTTTGATAGGGATTTTTTTATGCGTTTTTTGAGAAATATATTCCGTTATTAATGGACCAAAACGTGATTTACGCGTACCAAAACTAATCCCTCCGCAGAGAAATTCTTCGGTTGGGATTTTTTTATGCAAAAATTCAGGGAATTCAGGTCCAGAGAGAGCGTAGTTTCCGATCTGTGGTAGTGCAGCCTTGGTCCATTACTCGGCTACCGAAGTGCATCTTATCTCGAACCCGCCTGGGAGGTAGAAGAACGGGGTAATACGCGACTGGCGCCCCCTGAGAAATAAATTGGTGTCGCGTCATTTTGACGCCCGGTAGTGCGTTCTTCTACAAAAACACTGAACAGCAGTTTCTCTGCATAGGAAGTAAATATTCAACTTTTAGAACAAGATTTTGCTTATGCGCAGAAAAAAAGAAATGATTTTTGAGATATACACATAATATACGTTTTTCGTGTTTTTTTTTTCATTTAGACGTATATATCTCGAAAAGTACACGTTTTTACGGCTAAATGAATATAGGTAAACGTGTTCAGAATAGAACGTCCTACAAAAAAGGTTCTATACATTTTTCCGATTCTCCCATTGGCTTTTCCGGAAAAGCGACTTGAAAAATATATGTATGTGTTTTTTTCGTATTTTTATTTTATTTAGAATGCAAATATCTCAAAAAGTGCTCGATTTTAGGGCTAAATAAACATAAGTATATTTGTTTCTTCGTGTTTTTTTTTTTTTCGTTTTGACGTATAATATATCTCTCAAATATATAGAACCTTTTTTAGTTTACTGATGTTCATTTAGCCTTAAAAATGCGTACTATCCGAGACATATACGTCCAAATGAAAAAAAAAAACGCGAAAAAGCAAATATGTATATTCTTCAAGAAGCTTTACCGTCTACAATTTGTGGTGTGTTTTTAAGAACCAATGGGATAATCTAAAAATGTATAGGAGCTCTTTTTGTAGAACATCTCCTTCTGAACAAGTTTATTTATGTTCATTTAGCCCTAAAATTGTGTGCTTTTCGAGATATTTGCATTCAAAATACAAAAAAAAATAAGAAAAAACTCATATACATATTTTTCAAGTTACTTTTCCGGAAAAGCTAATGGGATAATCGGAAAATGTATAAAACCTTTCTTGTAGAAAATCGTATTCTGAACACGTTTACCTATGTTTGTTTAGCCTTAGAAACGCGTACTTTTCGAGATATGAAAGTCTAAATGAAAAAAAACCGAAAAAACGTATATATATGTATACCGGGTGACACAGGAGATATGTAACGCCCCGTAGCATGTTTATTTAAAAAGATATTATTTTGAAATTTGGTAGACCTAATAATGTCTGATTGTCCTTTTTTTAGTACAAACAAGAAATTTTTTCCACTTCCGGTTTCACCGGAAGTGACATCTATTTCGTTATTTTAAATAGCACCCCGCATATATTTTTTCCTGTCTGATTCTACTTAAATTTCTCCTTTCAACCATGTATACCAAGATGACATTCGTTTTTAAAATGGCTGCTGAAAACCATTTTATTGCACTAAGTCAAGTTGGCTATGGAATGAAATGTGGCGGTAATTAATGCTTAGTGTGCTGCAATATCAAAAGAACCGTAGTACACAATTTTGTGTTTCATTTTTGTTTTGTTCTAATCAGTATCCGAAGAGACTTTGTACAATTTGTATATTAAAGAAAAATCTCTAGACTAAATCCACGAAATCACAAAAACTAAGATAGAAACACTAATTTTAAATTTTATCCATTTGTAAAATATTTATTCATATTTCACTTTTACCAATTAGATGGCCCCCGAGGTGTCCGGATTTTACGCCACTTGATTTTTTCATATGGGGCCATCTTAAGGAAATGGTTTATAAAACTCCGCTGCAAAATAGGGAACACTTAAACATGAGAGTCAGGTTAGCAATAAATTAGTTTACTGAATTGCAGTTAGAAAATGTGCTTAGAGGTACTGGTTACAACAATTCCACGCTGCTGGGAAAACTAGTGGAAGCATTATACTCTTCGCCGATTTACTGAGCTTTTTATATAATTGTTACACATTCTATAGGATACTCTTCGCATTTTTCTTGTAAATAATGTTAATTTTTGGACATTCTAAATTTTGAGATACCAACTTTGTTGTGAAAAAAAAAATCACGATGTGAGGGATCGAACCCGGGACCCTTGGATTTTTTTTTTTTGTCCCTAAATCCCCTTCAGGCCGAAACTTATCCAAATCCTAATTTTTTAAATCACAGCTTTTATCTTTCCGTCTTACCTTCCTTGTCGGCGATCAGACCGCAAGGCCGTCATTTGTTCGAACTGGTTTTTTAGTTCAGTTTTCCCGTGTCAATAACCAAAATTGTGTAGTGCGCGTTCGCCAATGTTTTTAGAGTTGTGTTTATTTTTAATTTACTTGTAGGTCCATGTGAACAATAAAATATTTTAACCTAGTTTTTAAGTCCACCTGCGGTGGACAGGAGTTTCTAGCCCCCCACTCGAACTATCTCTAAGCTGAGTCGGGCCCACCCCGCCCAGCCCCACACCCACCTCGACGTCATCTGTCCTGGTCGTGTGGCTGGCTCCGGGTTGGGCTCTGAGGAGGCACATATTGTACTATTAATACTGAATAAATACTATTGATTGATTGATTGCGAGACGAAACTCTTGCCGCTACACCACCATTTCTTATTACTAAAATTGTTAATGAGTGTAATATATAACATTAGAAAATTTATTGTGATTATTAGGAAACACACATTAGTAAAATGTATTAAAAAAAAACAATAGTGATAGGAAATAACATTTCGCAAGGTTTCTATTTATTACAAACCATAAAAAAATGTAAAAAATATTTTTTTAAATTTTAAATTACTAATAACTTTTTATTTACCAATCTATTTTGTTAAAAAACAATAGGGTTCTTCCTCTAGCTAACACTAAGTTACTCTCCAAATTTCAATACAATCGGATTTTTCTTTCTTGAGTTATCGTGCTTACAAGAAACGTGACGGACGGACAGACGGATGGACAGACGGACGGACAGACGGACGGACCGACGGACGGACGGACGGAGAGACGAACATTTTGAAAGTTGTTCAGAATTCGTTCACTAACATAACGATATAAAAATTTTTTCTCTACGAGCGATATTTACTGATTTAGAAATGTGCCGATCAAATACAATATACTCTTCGTTTTTGCGAAGAGTATAATAATGGCCAGTATTTTAGATTCTTCGAAAACAATTTTATTTAAAAGCAAGCAAAATTTAGGGATTAATCGACTTACCTGTAAGGAAGGTTAATCCTAATTTTCCGAGCTTGTCCGAAGATATAATTACAAATACATATACACCCTGTAGTTTCCGTCTGACTCACTCACCAGCACGAACGTTCAAAGAAAGAAAAACTTATCACACTGGGCTGGGCTTATCGCACCAGTCTTCATTCCGGTTTTAGCTAATTACAAAATCGCTTATTGAGAGGGAATAAGGGTGGGTGGGTTGTAATTATATCTTCGGACAAGCTCGGAAAATTAGGATTAACCTTCCTTACAGGTAAGTCGATTAATCCCTAAATTTTCCTTCGCTTGTCCTCGATATAATTACAAATACATATACACCCTGTAGATGTTTAGAGTAAACGGCGATTTTGTAACAACGGAAATTTATTAAACAGTAGCTAAATAAGGTAACGTATAATTAAAGAAAAGTTATAACCATTTATATTTAATTTAACAATTACCATGTACATAAAAACATCAACAGCTGTTAATGCGTGGCGCTATGGCTAGAAAATTGTGTTATATTTATCCCGTCTAGACCAAAAGTCTTTTTTTTTTTTTATGGAGTAGCGTAGTGGAAGGGAATTTTATGTGCAATAATTAAGTGATGGTCATAATTCCGGAAAGAAATTGTTTTTAATAAATAAAAATAAGTATGTGTCTTTGGTTTGTTTCCGAAGTATGGAAAACTAATACGGGTTATGGTTTATTAGGTCAAGACGTTTTTATTTTTTCCTGATATTCGGATGTCAGTTTTTTCCCGTTCGTTTTTTTTTTTTTATAATATATATACATATATATACACACATATATATCAATTAATGACAAGATGTGCACTCTATGACCTGTTATTAATGCTATCAAGATAATCAATTTATACTATAGTTGTTCCAGACGTGAGGATTCTATTTTGATAAAAACTCTATTTTCGAGTTTCGGAATTCCATGTAAATGGGTGGGTAATTAAGAGCCGACCTGCATGAAATAATTGCCATCTTGTAGCATCTCGGTTAAGAATTGCATGTGAAAGAATGTGTTATTAAAATTATATTCATAACGATGAACTTTTCACTCACAGAAGGTCCAACATTTTTTACAAGTTGAATATTATTTCAGTGAACATCTGTAAGGGAAGCAATTAGAGTGGGAATGAAGATATTCTTATATTCAATAATAATAAGATATATATATATATACATATATATATATATATATATATATATATATATATATATATATATATATATATATATATATTTTATTTTTTTGCGCGAGGGAAATTTTTCTGTAAAGTGGGCGACTCTTTCTGAAATGAAAAATGAGTAGACATATTTCTGGTTTAAAATAATTGGCTCCCCAGTAAAAATTCTTTTGTTTCTGAAACATTTATGAAATAGATTCATTTACTTTGGATGTACTACCCCATTCAGGTCGTAATGAAACATTTATGAAATATATCAAAAATATATTTCAATTGATGTATATTAGATGTACTTTGAATTGTTTCATATATTTTTCGTGTTTATAATAAGTATTGACACACAGGATACCAAGCTGAGAGTCCAAAAAGGGCGACAACTATACCTAGATATTTTTCTTGTATGATTTTTCCAATACGTTATTGAAAAAGGAAGGGAAGTATAAAAATCGTATTCTTTCCATTTTGAAATGAATGCATCTACAGACAAGAAATCCGGCTCGGGAAACCATGAAATATATTTATCATACTTCTTATTAATACGCGTTATCAATAAATCTAATCCTGGTTTCTTCAATTTATTTGATATTAAGTTGATACTCTGTGTCTAATTTCATATTACTCATAACTCCTTGTCCGCATCTTATTATAGCTTAATATGTTGTAAGTTGCATATACTAATAAACATCTAAACATAAATACATAAATCCATCACATACAGTAGACAACTCACTCCCCCCAAGTCCAAAGCCAAAGCTGCCCGGAAGGGGTTACACATTTGAAAAAAAAATGCAGACACACATCCATACTCACCGACATTATCAGTGATGGGGCTCGGGCTGGGAGTCGACCCAGTACAATGTAGGTAGTGCGACCAACATATTCGCCACATGATACGCTTTAGCCGGTAATTTTTATAAAGTATGTACCAATACCACAAGTCTCTTAAGGCTTCGCTTAAATAATTAAATTTGATATTTCCTCCTCCAGTTATCCAAGAAATCGTTGTTGTGTTATCAAATCTTGAAAGTAAAGTATTCGCGTTTTTTTTTTAACAAATGATTTCAATGCATAGAAAGCTGCTTTGATTTCTAAAAAATTAGTATGCATTGATTTTTTTTTTTGCCCCAAAAATCGTAGTCCCTTGCAACAACTACTTCAGCCTGTCAGAGACCTATCAGAGAATATTTCTAAACAAATTTTTCAGCTTAATGTCTTGTCCATCTCCAATATTGCGTAACTCGTTTATTAAGAATTAAGAATAAGCATTTCAGAGCTATAATTTTTATAGTTTCCTCTTAAAGAACTATGCTTTATTTTCTCGAAAGACTTGATATGATTAAAACCAAATCTTGTCACGGGGTAAGCAGAAGCCAAACTATTAACTAATTTGCAAATTGGATGGTTGTTACGTGGAATTTTTCTTTGTGATTTTTTACTTATTATGATTTTATCTTCAGGTAAAGTTAATGTCATATCTATTGTAATATATATATATACACATACATATATTTGGACGGTTGAGGTTCTAAGTAACTTTGCATATGTCTGTATTCGTTTAGCATTCCAATTTAGTATGTGCTATGATTGAAAATTCGTTTAACTAGAATACACAAATAATTTTGAATCACTCTGAGGTTTTTTTTTTTTTTTTTTGCTTAAGCAATGTAGTAAAGAGAAATGGTGCCATATAATTGACACTGAAATAATGTATCATTAGATCAAAATCTGAGTTTTTTTTTTTTTTTTTTAATAGAAACAAGAAAATAGGAGTCTTTTAGAATCAAGTTTTTATCACTAAAAGGGAAGTCGAGAAGACTTGATCTTGACTTGCTGACATTTGCTTATAGCACCGATCTCTAAGAGAGTTCCTGGATGGAGTTTTTGTAATTTTTAAATTGTTATCAGAGATCTAAACTTTAGGGTCCCCTGATTGAAGAAGTTTACTATGAAATGATATTTTAATTCATTTTAAAGAGCAAATGTCCACTTGGTTCTTGGTAACATTTCTCTAGTTGGTAATGAGTTTAGCTAGAGAGCCTGCATAATTCGTTACCTGGGATGTTGGAACCTTTAGTTGCGGTGATATTGCATCTTCTTCTGCCGTGTTTACTTGAATCGATCCCTGAATGTATCCGTCCCCCTCTTTCTCTATTTGAGTCTTGTTTTATATTGAGGTCGCCTGTAGTAATGGTAAAATAAAAGTATCAATTATATCAAGAGTTACGTGCAGATTATAGATTGTTTAAGAGGTCGCTTGGCCTTGAGTTAAAGCTGTATTTAATGTACACGGCACATTAAAGATTTTGTAAGAATCTTTGTGAAAATAAACTAATTCGGTTTCCGAATGTCAGCAAAATACATTATTTTTATTATTTCTGTTTTTATTTATCATTTGTCAGAAAACGCCTGTTCCTTTGACGTAAAAGGCACAGGCGTAGAGGCTGTTTTCCAGTAAAATACTGGATAATTATTGTATTATTTTGTAGATTTTACGGACAATGTTTCTATAAAAAAATACATATGGCAGATAATTCCAGTAAGAAAACAAAATAATCTGCAAATTGTTATCAGATTTATATTTTGTAGAGAGATTTTATTACTTTAAGAGCATCGCATGTTGCTCAGACTATTTTATGTTGGAACGCCTGTTACGTATTTCTAGTGCGTATGCATGAAAGTCAGGATAGAGAATCCTTTTTATATGAAAAAGTACCAAGGCTAGGCGGGAGCAACGCATGTTGTCCAGAACTATTTATTTGTAACGCGTGTTACATAGTTCAGGTGCCTATGAAAATAAAGAGCAACGAGTGTTGTCTTGGAACTATTTATATTATAACGCGTGTTATATAGTTCAGGTACCTATCAAAATAAAGAGCAATGCATGTTGTCTAAGCACTATTTTAAATTCTAACGAGCAACGAGTGTTGTCTTGGAACTATTTATATTATAACGCGTGTTATATAGTTCAGGTACCTATCAAAATAAAGAGCAATGCATGTTGTCTAGGTCAATATATATCTGATCCAATACTGAGAATTTTTATTTTGAAATAAAACGTATATTGAATATTTCCTACCTGAACTATTGGAATCGGGCGACTTTTTAAAACTGCGGTTATTTTATGACTAGTTTCTTTTTCAACTGTATGTATTTACGCTTTTTTCCTGAATTAGGCGATACACTTTCCTTAAATTAGGCTTTTCCGTTTGGCATTATTACCTTTCACCCACTAAATATTTTACTTAAAACTATTCACTTTAAATAAGTAAAACCGAACAATAAATTAACGTTCACTCGATGAGCACGAAAAACGGAATGAAGACTGGTGCGATAAGCCCAGCCCAGTGTGATAAGTTTTTCTTTCTTTGAACGTTCGTGCTGGTGAGTGAGTCAGACGGAAACTACAGGGTGTATATGTATTTGTAATTATATCGAGGACAAGCGAAGGAAAATCAGACATAACAATGAATTGTATTGGGTAAAAGTGAAAGATGAATAAATATTTTACAAATGGGTCAAATTTAAAATTAGTGTTTCTATTTCAGTTTTTATGATTTCGGGGATTTAGTCTAGAGATTTTTATTTAATATAAAAATTCTACAAAGTCTCTTCGGCTACTGATTAGAACAAAACAAATATGAAACACAAAATTGTGTACCAGGATTCTTTTGATATCGCAGCATATTAAGCATTAATTACCGCCACATTTCATTCCATAGCCAACTTGACTTAGTGCAATAAAATGGTTTTCAGCAGCCATTTTAAAAACGAATGTCATCTTGGTATACATAGTTGAAAAGAGAAATTTAAGTAGAATCAGATAGGAAAAAATATATTCAGGGTGCCATTTAAAATAACGAAGTAGATTGTCACTTCCGGTGAAACCGGAAGTGGAAAAGATTTCTTGTTTGTACCAAAAAAAGGACAATCACGCATTATATAAGTCTATATAATATCTTTTTAAATAAACATGCTACGGTTTGTTACATATCTCCTGTGTCACCCGGTATATCCCAAGAATCATGTCTTTTTTTCTGCGCATAAGCAAAAAATTGTTCTAAAAGTTGAGTACTTACTATCTATGCAGAGAAACTGCTGTTCAAAATTTTTCTCTAAAACGGCGTTTTTTTTTCCTAATTTGAGTGGACTCTAAGCATCATTTCAGTATAATGCCCTTTTAGTAGATGGAGCCACCATCTGTACAGACTTCAATATTATTAGCAGAGACAATTGTCTCTGTTAATAGCTTCATCCATTAATAAAGAACGTGGTAAAAATTATAAAATTTTCTATAAACATTTCACAATCATGTGTGAACTGTGAAGTGCTTATAAGACTATTATGACAGAAAAGTTTTCACTTTCTAAAAACGTCAAGTCATCCGACGACGCAAAATTTCGGAAAATATGCTAAAATTAAACTTTTTTCTCATGTCGCCCAACGACATTGTTGATCGGCAGCGCGAATTTTGGAAAGTGCACTGAAATCAGACTATTCAAAAGTGGTCTAAAATCTGAGTTAAACATAAAGTCAATGTTTATTGTTTTTCATCGGAAGAGCTTTGGGTGAAGGCACCGGATGACGACTTAGCAATATTTTATTACACTAATTAAAATTCTTGCAAAATGAAAAAACTTAATAAAATGAGTATACGGATGTCTCTATAAGTGTAGCTCGAAAGCGGATCGAAATTCCATTTTCCTTATTGAGTTGAAAATCTGGCAAGTCTCGTATACATATGTACAGTGTGTCCCAGGATAGATGTAACAAGAGGTGTAATGGACCAAAAATTTTGAAATTTTGGAATGGTATTTGGGGATTGAGTCCTGCTTGTTGGAAAACTAAAGTATACCAAAAATGACTTGATTTGGTGTTCTACAAGGTGTTTTATAAGCAAAGTTGTAAAAATCACCACTAATAAAGTACTTTTATTCTTCAAAATATGAAAAAATTCCACTAAGAAAAGTTATTTAGAATGCAATTTTATACCTTTGTACCAAATTTCAGGAATATAAAATAATTTTTTTGAAACTTCCCATTTTTTCATATACAGACTGTCTATTTTACGAGGGCCACACCAAATATCTCGCTTAATATCTATTGTAGAAGAATAAAGTTTCAGAAACAGTTATCCCATTTTTTGTGAGCTATATTTCAGTAAAAAGAAATTTGAAATCCATAGCCTACTTTATGAGATATATTACAAAAACCTGAAAAATAGGAAAACCACAAACGGTTATAGCTTCCTTATTTGAGGAGATACGAAAAAAGTTAAAGGAATGAAAGTTGACGGCAAAGACAATAAGAATAATAACGTGTAACAGAAAAAACGAAAAATGCAGTTGGCTTTGACATACGCTCTTGTGCAAAAATGAAAAATACAAATCTCAAAGTAGGCCATGACGCCATTAATTCCGTTATTTTTTTCTCTTTCCAACGATATAAAACATGTCACAGAAATTTTAACCGATAGTGTCAATATTTAATATTTTACGAATACCACAATTCATATAATAGAATCGTAACAATCAGCTGTGCCATGATAGTAAAAATTCACTTTATAATAATTATAATTCCGTAATTATTTATTACAATTTAATACAAACCAACAAATATCTCATAAATAAAAATACAAGTACAAAACGAACATCCAAAGAAAAAACGAAAAACTATGTATAACAGTACTACCTACTACTATATTGAAAAGAAATTGTGTGTATTTATTTTTCTAACTACAAATGCTCAAATTGTGCACCATGCATTCTGACACATAAACGTGCTCTACGAGACACGTCACGCATTACATTTTGGAGCATTTCAGAAGTAATTGCCTCACATGCGTTTCAAATTCTGGTTTTGATGTCCTCAATATTTTCAGGGGCAGTTTGAAATACCTTGTCTTTAATGTAACCCCAGACGAAAAAATCCAAGGGAGTAATATCTGGTGATTGAGCTGGCCATAGAATGGGTCCATAGGTGCCTATCCAGCTATCTGGCATAACTTGATTTAAATAATTTGTACATATTACAGCAGTGTGAGGTGGAGCCCCATCTTGTTGAAAATATGAATAATTTAATCTTTCTGCCAATGTTAATTCATAAAGAAAATCTTGAAATTCGTTTTGCAGGAAATTAAGGTATCTACGAGCGGTTAATTTGCCATCATAAAAATAAGGTCCAATTACTTTAGTCCCTAAAAGACCCAACCAAACATTCGTAGAAAATCTTTCTTGGAAAGCAGTCTCTCTGCACCAATGTGTATTTTCTCGTGTCCACTTATAATGCATATTTCTATTGAAAAATCCATTATTAGAAAAATTTGATTCGTCCGACCAAAGAATTTTGCTACATATCAGCGCGTCATTCCTTTTTTTATTTAATAACCATCTACAAAATCTTACTCTCCTTGGCTTATCTCCCTCATTTAAATGTTGAACTTTCCTCATTTTGTAGCATCGAAATCCGTTTTTTTTTCAATATTTTTCTTGCACTGTCTTTTTTTATACGACAGTTTCTCTGAATTTGTCTCAAAGAGGTTTCCTCATTTTGGTTAACATAATTCAATACTCTATTCACTTTTCTTACATTATCCGCAACATGCGCTCGCCTTACTACTTTTTTTGAAAATGAACCGTGCGTTTTTAGATTTTGAACTAACTTCCTAAACATAGTTCGATTTGGCTGCGGAGCATCTGGAAATCTATCTCCGTAAACCGTGACTGCCATCTCAGCGTCAAAATTGCACTGACAATAAATGCTAATCATATCGAATTTGTTATTATTGGTGCACACCATAATTACTGTTATAAAATTTGTCTTAGAACTCGACAACGCAACATACAACATACAACAGTGGCAATCTGTCAAATTTGTTAATAACTGTATACATTGTTTTTCACTAATTATGGCACAGCTGATTGTTACGATTCAATTATATGAATTGTGGTATTCGTAAAATATTAAATATTGACACTATCGGTTAAAATTTCTGTGACATGTTTTATATCGTTGGAAAGAGAAAAAAATAACGGAATTAATGGCGTCATGGCCTACTTTGAGATTTGTATTTTTCATTTTTGCACAAGAGCGTATGTCAAAGCCAACTGCATTTTTCGATTTTTCTGTTACACGTTATTATTCTTATTGTCTTTGCCGTCAACTTTCATTCCTTTAACTTTTTTCGTATCTCCTCAAATAAGGAAGCTATAACCGTTTGTGGTTTTCCTATTTTTCAGGTTTTTGTAATATATCTCATAAAGTAGGCTATGGATTTCAAATTTCTTTTTACTGAAATATAGCTCACAAAAAATGGGATAACTGTTTCTAAAACTTTATTCTTCTACAATAGATATTAAGCGAGATATTTGGTGTGGCCCTCGTAAAATAGACAGTCTGTATAATATCATAAGTGATATAATTTTGACGGCAAAATTTAGTGATTATTAAGAGAGTTTGTTGCTTGGCAATTTCGAGATTGACATTGACAGATAAAAATAACGAGCCGTCAGGCGAGTTATTTTTGTCAATGTCAAGAGCGAAATTGCCAAAGCAAGAAACTCGAGTAGAATAATAATTAAATTTTGCCAGACGAAATTATATCACGAACGATATTCGTCATGACTATTTCATGAATAAAAATTTAGGCAAAAGAAAACAAATGTATTAGATATAGGAAGTAAATTTTAAAAAATAAAGACATAAATCACCAAATCTTGAACATTTGGGGCCGTTATAGGGCATCTGCATCATGTAACCAACATAACCTTAAATTTGTTGATTAATAAAAATAGACTGCTAATTACAGGTTAGATTTCCAACCTACAAAAAGAGTCCTATTTTATTAGGACAAAGTATTTAGAACTTCATAAACATTACACTGATCTAGATTTTAGTTGAAAATGCAGGAACCAGGCAGAAATTTTAATAATCGCTGCGTAATACTCTTAAATCTTAAGAAACACATATTTTTGAGGTTAACTGTGACGTCGCGTGCACATGCCCTATTCTTTCACATTTTTTAAAACTCACGTGCACTGACGTTTGCAAAAATTATTGTAATAACGCCTTACTTGTTGAATCGGTTACTACGTTTTCAAAAAACAAAGGAAAATTTGCCGCTGAAAGACAGGTTGGTTGCTTCATTCTGGCTTCTCATTGGTTGAGCAACCTTGGCAAAACTTTAAATGTTAAATTTTATCGATGCGAAACTATTTATTGATTAAAATGATCGATTTTGATTGGACGAAATTTATAGGAATGAAATAGTCAATAAATTAGTATTTTATTTTGAACCATTCAATTAAAACTGCATAGAAATTATTTTTTGTGAATTAATATTTAAAGTTATGTAGAAGCTAAAAGTAGGCTATGAGAAAAGTAGTGGATGATTAACATTTGGTCCTACACAACTTTAAATATGAATTCAACTCTTAATTCGCAAAAAATGGGAAGTTTCAAAAAAATAATTTTATATTCCTGAAATTTGGTATAGAGGTATAAAATTGCATTCTAAATAACTTTTTTTAGTGGAATTTTTTCATATTTTGAAAGGTACTTTATTAGTGGTGGTTTTTACAACTTTGCTTATAAAACACCCTGTAGAACACCAAATTAAGTCATTTTTGGTATACTTTAGTTTTACAACAAGCAGAACTCAATCCCCAAATACCATTCCAAAATTCCAACATTTTTGGTCCATTACACCTCTTGTTACATCTATCCTGGGACGCACTGTATATTGCCTTAAAAAGCATTTTCAAGTGTTTAACATTTCCAAGAGTTTATTCCTGAGGAATGATCGCCCTCAGAGACTTTTAAAGCTAACCACAAATGGACCAAAATTTTTCAAAAATATATTATTGCCGCCGATGTCAGTCCTTTTAGCATCCAGAACCAAAATTGTTAAACATTATAGAAATATTTGAATCAGTAAATTGCTGCCATCATTATAACCATTGTATATAGTTTAGATTAAACATCCTCAGAGGATGTGTCCCTAACTTGCTATGTGTGTTATGCAGATTTGTTTTATACATAATTAGTAAATTATGACTCATTTTACATTATACGAATTGAATTTTTAATTAATATGTATTCGTTTTATTTCAATTCCAACCTTATTATTAAACTATTAAATTTAACACCTCGTGCGACTCTGTGTATTGGATCGGTAACTGATTTTTAAGTACTTCATATATTTCCTCAGGTCTGTTGAGGACTCTAATTATAGCACAAAAACTAATCGGGTAATTCTAAAAAAGTAATTAGCATTAACTCACGTCAGAAACAGTGTATTACCGGACTCAGGTCCAAAGGCGCCTCTCAAGATTTGCAACAAATCACCCTGATAGTGGAAAGACACCGCCAAACGTTTCCACAGCACATAAATTCTTATTGTGTCCTTCAAACTCTAGCTGGTAAAATCGTTCAAGGTGACGAAATATTTTGACATTTCGAACATATACCGCAGTGCAAAGATAGCACGGACTATAAAGTAGATATACAGGTACAATGCCGTATATGCGCCGAATTTGGGACTGATCTTGTCGTCAGCAATGGAGGAGAAAACGCAACAGTGAGTCTGTTCTCTGTCTGTGAAGGTGAATGTTGTTTTTTTAACTACGCCGTTAATCGTTATTGTTATTGTTTGATATCAGGATTTCAAAGCGTGACGTGATCACGACTTCCGCCCATGACGAAATCAGTTAAAATGAATGATTGTTTATTTACAGATGAATTAATATTTAAACTTAAAGCAAAAAACGTTCGCTCTAGCTCTTAATACATCTTGTCGAAAGCAAAAGTGGACTTAAAGAGTCTAAGCCGTGTTTATGTATTATTCAATGTATAAATATACTGGAAAGTCGTGATCACGTCACAGATTTCTATCAATTTTAGTAACAGTCGTTATCAATATGTAACCCCAAGGAACAATTTAAAAGTCATTTGGACTTGAGGAGGTTTTAAGAAAGGTTTGTCGGGGTTAGGAAATAGTCATGTGCTTTATTGATGTTGTAGTTAAGGCCTTTTAGGCTTCAAGTATACTTGCTCTTAATAGTAAGTTTTAAAGCATTCTGTAAGACCTAATTAGAAAGCTAATTTGCTTCAAGGATAATATGTATTTGTAATGAATTTATCATAACCTACATAAAACTCTCCATAAAGCTAATTAGTTTTATGAACGTCTTAAATTCCATTTATATTTAAAGAGGCTTTAAATTATTCTTTAACATATTTGCAATAAATGCATTTTAAATCCTTTTTAAAACTAGACATTTTCAATGCCTATTAGTACTTATTAAAGGCCATTACAAAACTAGACTCTTAAAATATCCTTGATAAATGTTGTGATGAAACCGTTATGAAGAAAAAAAGGCCTCTATTAATCTGAAAGGCAAATTTTAATTCCATAAAACACTTTCCAAAACCTCAATAAAACATTTATTATAAAAATAATAAACAATATATGTCTGCCTGAAGTGTCGTTGATGCATGTGTGTATGTGTGTGTGTGTGTGTGTGTGTGTGTGTTAATTAAGAGCATTTCACGACTTACTGATGTGTAATTAAGTCTTTTTGGGAAAGGTGGAAGAAAATAAAAAAGAGTGGCCATTTTAAAAGGACTGTTAAAACACATACATACAAATTATTTTGAGGTTAAGTTTTAAGTTTTTTGTATCAAATGTCAACGTCCCAAACGTTTTATTACAGCTTTTATCAAGTCCATGTGATCTTCGCCAAGTGTATTTGCATTTTTGTAAGGAAGGGATTATTTGTGATAGTATACAAAAAGACTAAAAGGGCTTCATTTAGAGAAAGTGTTATAGGTCATTACCATTATTAGAATATATAGTTTAATGAGAGGACGAGTGTTGCCAGATCAAAATTTTAAAAGTTATCAGACGACGCTTTAAAAAGTTACTAAATCTTACTAAAATTTCACTAGATTTGAAATTAAAGCTCTCATCTTTAATTTTCAAAAGTTGCAGTGTCTGTAGGACACGTAATTTTATTGAGTTCTCTGAGCACAGCATAGCTTTGAGCGTCCTCTATCTGATTACTTCGTTGCCAGACTTCGTACTCTGTATTGTATTAAATGGTTTGTAATTAGAAAGTACTGTTTGTCTACGAGACGCTAGAGGGCAACGAGCCCAGGATATACGGTTATAGCGATTCACGGTCAATAAACTATACGGTTACCTCAATTAGCAGCTTTTAGACGAGAGAGACGCGCGGAGCGGGGAATCGAATGAAAGAGATTCTGTTAGGGTCTACAGCCTACGTCAGCTGTAGACACTACAGGCATCTTTGTCTGTGTCTTTTGCGCGGAAATCAGATATGTCTGTCTCTTTCATTCGATTCCCCGCTCCGCGCGTCTCTCTCGTCTAAGAGCTGCTGATCGAAGTAACCGTAGAGTTTACTGACCGTGGCAGCGATTAACGTGAACAGTTCTGTATTAAATGGATCGCAACTCGAATTTAATGTTTGTCTACCTACCAGTAGAGGGCAATAAATTGGATGATTAAAAAATCATTAAAAATGGACATTTTCATAAAAGTTTTCACTAAATCACTAGATTTAAAAAAATCACCAGATCTAGTGAAATTTCACTAGACCTGGCAACACTGGAGAGGACTGTAAAATGACAATTAGGTTTTTAGTTGGCCGGCCATGTTTTTCTTGTTATATAAAAATATTCAAGGTCAATCTCGCAATTATAATTATCAATAATTATCACTTTTTCGTTAGCAAATTAAGGTAGAATTACAAGAAACGACTGAAAATTACCGTGGGAACCGATAAGCAGCCCACTTTTTTAAATTTGCTGATTACGTGTGTCTATGCAAATTTTGTATGGATATTAAAATTATTATTATTTCTGAGGGGCTCTTGTTTTTTGGGCCTTTCTTATGTAGTTTTAACGATAAACTGCCGTTGGTTTTAATTTTTTTGTCACACCTGATGGCTTTTTATTACCTTTTAAATCGGCCTTAGAGAGGTTATAGTGCTCTACGCTTTATACATTTCAAATTCCATTTTATCTTCAATAAGTCTGATGGTGTGTTTGCTTAAATCAGTTTAGAAAAAATAAATGAAATAATAAAATTATTTGGATTCCTTCGTGGACATTCTTAGAGCTTCTCAGTTCGAATATGGTTTTAAAAACCAGTTTTAAGGTAGCCTTCTAGGTGTTTTCTAGAAATGCAGGAAGCTAATAGAAAAGCTTCTGACAGCTTTAAAATAGGTTTTAAGAAAGGTTTTAAAACGGCCCGAACAAGGTTTTCAAGAGCAGCACTATGCCTCACTAGGGAGTTTTATGATGGAATTTAAAAAGGCCTTAACAACCTTCATAAGGGTGGGCCCTTTTAGTCTACAAGTCGCTTTATGATGGTATTAAGGATATTGTTACAGCAAAATAGATTTTTCAAGGCATTTTATAAATAGTTTTATAGCACCCTTGTATACATTTAAGAAACTAAAATTGTTCCTTGGGACAGCAGCGTGAATTGACTAGAGCATATAGGTCTTTTATTTAGTTAAATGTTCAGAAGCTACAGTTTTGGGGATTTGTGATATCCCAGAATTGCAATTTATCGGTAGAAGATTGTATTGTAGTAGGCGTTACAAAGCAGATTCTTGAGGACATTTCCTTAGAAAACAATAAAGGAAGTGTGAGTGGCATTGGTGATAGTGACAGGAAACTCAATTTTCACTTTTGCTTTGAGTGGTCTTTCTCACAATATAAAACGATTTTCAACCAAAGGCGCCGAAATTTAACTCCAAAACATTCAGTAAGATACTTTTATTGTTGTAGGTAACTGTTACCTTGACACCCGTCACGCCAATCCTCTTCGAGTGGCTATAATAAATTAAGTTTATCAGTTTTGGATATTACGGAATTTGCTTAAAAAAATTGAAGGTGAGATGTATTGTGTCATACAAAAATCTTTATTTCATATTGTCCGGCAAATGACTATTTCCCGGACTTATTTGCGGCCGGTAAATCGAACATTACAGTATCTGATACTGTAATATGTTAGCTAGCAACAATATCATGTTATTTGTTTACATTTTTTTTATATCTATCTGACGATTTTTTCGGGATTAATTTTCCCGTTGCTTCCACAGATTTATTTAAAATTGCCTCCGAAATGTCCATAATACAAAACAATGCAAAAATTATAGTTTTATTTATTAGACAGTGACAAGCTAAAGACACTCATAATTAGCTATGGAAAACAATGGCTAAAACATCGTTAAGGTGATGCAATTGTTAGAGATTACGAACTAATATTTTTTAAATTTCAGTAATAATAACATTTTATTCATTTTAAAAAGGATTATAAAGATAGTATGAAATAAAATATTATACGATACACGTCCGGTAGGATTACAGTAGGTAGGATTACAGTACTCGGCTCCTGCGTCGCCTCGTCCGTAATACAACTCGTACTGTAATAAGTCACCTACCAGACTTACAACGTAAATTACTATTACACACTGTCCCATGATCTAAAGCCAACCCTGGTTCTGACGTCATAAATACCTGAATTCCGAGCTCTGCCAACACCAAAGATACGCAGCACTTGCTTTATGGTGACACATACGACAGACCTCCATATTTAAATGGACCCACACAGATTGAGATTACAAGTGGAATCTTTGTTTCCTGTGATAGGTACGTTACACACTATTTCAACGTGAAATATTAGAAAGAGTATGTAGTTCCATGTAAGTTTTATGTGAGAAAATGAGAATGACCCGATTACTTCAGGGTCGCATTAAGGATTGAAATATTTCCGTCCTCATATTCTTTGGGGTTCCAAAATGCACCGCCGGCGAAAATTTGAAATTTTTCAAGGTTTGCCGGCATTAAATGAAAGAATTTGTATTAAAACTATACTGCTTTCGAAAAATATTATATTTGCTATGCTAATTTATACAAATTCGAATTAGTTCACATCTTAAGAGCTTAGAGTGCAATTAAAATGATTATCCCCCACGACAAAAATAAAGCAACTCGTTCAAAATCCGAAAAAACTTTAATCTTTATTAATACTCATTTAAAAATGAACAAAAAATATAAACTCCAAATACACACAATGAAAACATAGATAAATTAAATAAATTAGTATCAAGTATCACATATGTGAATACGTGGCACTTTTAAAAGATATAATTTTGCAGAGTGAGAGGGAAATATGCGTTTATTTTCAATTCATTTGAAATAATTAAAAACCAAACATAATATAATCTTTAAAACTGTTTTAAGTAATTGCTATTGTTCTAAGGAATACAACTATATATAATTACTTCCACATCCAGTGGTATAGTAACGACGAAAAAAATTTTAAAAATTTTTATTGTTCAAATAGGCTTAGAATGTCACGAAACGTCGATATTCTAAGTTTGAGCGAAAAAAAAATTTCTGTCTGTCGGTCTGTAACTTTTTTTTGTACGCTCGTTTACTCTAGAACCGTTTGAGATATTGACTTGAAATTTGGTACACGAATGTACTTTAACGGGACCTAGAACTAGATTATATTTTCATCTTGTTCTGTCGAAGGGTTGGGGGGTAAATTTGGGGAAAATAGGTAAATCAAGCAGGTAAGAGTCCATAAAATTGGTATTTAGTATATACAAGAGAAGCTAAGATCTCAAAAAAAAAATTGACATTAGCCACCCCCATTACCACCCCCACCTCATTATTAAAGGGGATGAAAAAAAATTGTGATTTAGTGTGTGTACAAGAACCAGAAACCTCAAAACGTTTTTTTTTTACTTCATCCACCGCTACTACCACCTCCGATGTGGGGTATCGTTTTATAGGTTTTTGGGGTAGAGGATTTCAAATATTGTATTATTAAAGTTCCATAAACCATTATTTCCACATACAAAGTTTTTTCGTTGTGAGTGACTTGAATAAAAAATGTGGATGTGGAAGTAGTGATTCCTTGGGCAGCGGTTTTTTTATTATAAATTTCTGTTGTACTTGAATATCGTAGTTTGTTAATGAAAATAGTTATTAGAGTATGACATTTAACTATATACAAAATTTATGATAAAAACTGTATTTGGTTTTATTCCTTAGAGCAATGGGAAGTATCTAAAACAATTTTAAAGATTATACCATTTATGATTTTTTAAATATTTATAATAAACTGAAAATAAATGCATATTTCCCTCTCACTCTGCAAAATCCTCCTATCCTTAACGTCTTTTGTTAAAAAAAAAATGTAAAAAAGGAGAGAGATTCTCTATTCAACTTGTATGGCTTAGAAGTGATCCCATAATAGCGAGCCTGCTTAATAAAAACTCAAAGCGATGGATATTTTCTTTACTGTGTAGAAGCTAAATAAAGAGACTGCTAAAAAGAGTGAACAAATAACTAATTCAAACGTATTTTTTAGTTTTTATTACTGTATTTTATATTACCCTGTATATTTTTAAAAATTGTAACATATTATAATCGCACTCTTTTTAGAAAGTAAAACATTTCGATAATTTTTTATTCATTTATTAGATAAATATATCTAATATAACAGTAAAATGAGGTATTTAAAATAGCAGATTTTTATAAAAGAGTGAGTAGCTAACGCGCACAGAATAACTTAATAATAACTATATACATGGTAATTTTATTATATATTTTTCTTAAGATCCAACAGTACATCCTGCATCAGCAGGGGCTACGCAGACAAGTACTGTCGGACTGAAATATAATCCTGGTGGACATGGCATAACGTCGGCTTTCGAGTGATCACACGAAATGTATAAACCACAGTCAGTCGGGTGGGGGGTCAAGAAGAAATCTTGGGGTTGTCCCTTACAAATGTACGATACATCCCCTGGATTCTCTGGATCGGGAGTTGGAGGAGCTATTGTCGTCGTTGTTGTTGGTGTAGTTGGGGCCTCTGTTGTTGTAGTCGTTGTCGTAGTTGGAGGCTCTGTTGTTGTCGGTTCCTCGGTTGTTGTTGTTGCTTCAGTAGTGGTAGTTGGTTCTTCAGTTGTAGTTGGTGCCTCAGTTGGTTCCTCGGTGGTTGTTGGTTCCTCAGTAGTCGTTGGTTCCTCAGTGGTTGTTGGTTCCTCAGTGGTCGTTGGTTCCTCAGTGGTCGTTGGTTCCTCAGTGGTTGTTGGTTCCTCAGTGGTCGTTGGTTCCTCAGTTGTTGGTTCTTCGGTTGGCTCCTCAGTAGTTGTTGGTTCTTCAGTTGTTGTAGGTTCCTCAGTTGTTGGTTCTTCGGTTGGTTCCTCCGTGGTCGTTGGTTCTTCCGTAGTTGTTGGTTCCTCTGTCGTGGTTGGTTCCTCTGTTGGCTCCTCTGTCGTAGTTGGTTCTTCTGTTGTAGTTGGCTCCTCTGGTGGTTCCGTTGGCTCCTCAGTAGTAGTTGGTGCTTCAGTAGTGGTGGTAGTAGTTGGCGCTTCGGTTGTAGTAGTAGTGGTTGGTGCCTCAGTTGTGGTGGTGGTAGTTGTAGTTGTTGTGGGTGGAGCTGTAATACATTATATAATTATTTTTAATGTATAAGATGTAAAATATACTTTACAAGTGGATTATTACCAGTATTAGGTAGTTTAAAATATTTTTTTAACGCAACAGAGACAGGTAGCGATAAGAAATAGCCAAATCATGAGATGAGCGAAAATGACTTGCAAAGTGATTGCTATTACTGGGAGAGCATATAGGATGAGCCGACGATGTGGCAAAGTTCAGTGCTTCCTTTATTATCAAAAATACAAAAATATACAGGGTGATTCATGTAAGCGGGGCACCATGCAGGTACATTTGTATAAAACGAAAATTCGATTTATTTTTAATGAATTGATTTTTTATAAAATTCTCAATATTTCTTCATAATAGTACCATAAGTCCAAAGAGATATTTGAGATAATAGTATTTTAAACAACAAGTTTCGAAAATGAATCTTTTCACACGAGCGAGACAGTTTGGTGGAACGAGCCGAAGGCGAGTTTCATAAGTCGAATGAGTGTGAAAAGATGTTTTTCTACGAAAGCGACAAATAACGCACAGTAGCCATGACTCGAAACTGTCATTTACACTGTCATTTACACACGATTTATTATTTTCTCTAAAATGTGATAAATCAGATAGAATACTGACTAGTTTAATATTAAATATCTTCATTACTATTTTGCACTTATAGTATATTTAGAGAACCAATTTTATAAAGAAATCAAATTTTTTTAAATAAGTACGGTATTTCACTTTAAAAAATTGATCTCCATAATGCTTCGCTTACATGAACCTCCCTATACATTTTTACATTGTGTTATAAAGAATAATCCCATTGTCAGTGAGTTAATCGAGTCTCAGTATGATTAAAATTGATGGATTTACATAAATTAAATTTGAATTTTATCAAAAAGAAAACGACGGAATTTGATTTACGATTATTTTATCTTGGAATTTCCAGGAAAATCATGTAGATAACTTGTTTTGAGATCATTCTTATTTTATTTCATTGCATAAATTTTCTGTTATTCTACTAATGTATTTTTTTTCTACAAAGGAAAATAATAATTCTGAAAATTATCGGTGAATTATTCAAGATAATAAAAAGTAAATGGCATGTAAACATTATAATGAAAGTCACTTTAAAGTACGTACCACTAATAAATAAAAAAGTTAGGTCTGTAAACTTGACACCACAACAGTGGAAATTACAAAACGTATATCACTGTGCTAAATAATACATGAATATGTAAAGAAAAACAGTAAGTATTTATACAGTTACTACATTTTGAAACATATGACTTAAATTATCCGACTTCCAGGTGACTTCAATGACCCCCTTAAATCTAGGAAAGCTAGATTTGTCTTAATAAAGGAAACACAGCAAAAACTGTATACATTTGACTCTGCTGTTGTCTGAGAAAGTGTTAGTTTCGTCATTTGGTATTACACACCAAAAATCAGCTATTTCAAAATGATGTAAGTTAATTTTTTTTTGCATTTTTGGAGTACGCCCAAGCGCCATTGCTGTACCTTCCGGCAGCATGATGGGCGATGACACTTTTCGTGATCGTTACCTTTCATGATTTCGCAAAAAATAGTTGTTCCCGTTTCAAAATAACGTAAGGAAAATATTCACCGGGCCTTAAACTATTAGCACCTCCGTTTTTCTTACATATTCAGAAGGTGCTAAATGAGTGCTAAATGATGGTATAGGATTTGCAATTGGTACCGAACAAAACTCCAGACACTCACACTACACGCGATATGCGTTTCACCAATCAAATAGACACCATCAGGAGTTGGTTCACATTTTAACTCGTCTCAGGATGATGCCAAACTTGATTTGCGAATCACGCGCTAAGTGTAGTCTGGATAAAACATCAAAAGGATTTTGCACAAAGCAATATCGTCGTCAACTTTGTAGAAATATTTAATTTGTTATACCTGTAATTATGGGATCTTCTCCTACACACCCAGCATCTTCGGGATAATCACAAACTTCTAGAACTGGATTGAAGTGAAGATCTGCCGGGCAGGTGAACAAGTAAGGAACTCCATTTGAGCATTCATAGAATTGGCTACAATTCTTATGGGGGATATAAACTGGATAAGGACCATCTACTGCTGGGCATTTAGCTGAAATAACAAAAATTATAATTTATTACACTACATTCACAATAATAACATTATTATTCATTATAATATAAGGAATAATATAGCACACATATAAAATTAAAAGTTTCCATGTAGAGGGTGGTTCATTTTGGCGGTCTATTAGAAGTTTATGGAAAAAATACATATTTTGAGGCCTTTGGTTCTTGTGCACACACTATATCACAATTTCTTTTCACCCTTTTTATAATGGGGTGAGGGTAGTAATGGAAATTTTTTTTTGAACCATTAGCTTCTTTTGTATATACTAATCACCAATTTTATGGACTCTTTCTTGCTTCATTTACCTATTTACCCTCATTTACCTCAATTTACCCCCAACCCTTCAACGGAATAAGATGAAAATATAATCTAGTTCCAGATCTGTTAAAATACGTACGTGTACCAAATTTCAAGTCAATATCTTAAACGGTTCCAGAGTAATCGTGCGCACAAAAAAAGTTATAGACAGAGAAATTTTTTTCGCTCAAACTTAAAATCTCGACGTTTCATGACATTCTAAGCCTATTTGAACAATACAAGTTTAAAAAAAATTGCCGTATATGTCGGCCACGCAAAAACAGTGCAATTGAATTAATTATTTTCGGCAACAACATTCCACTAGAAATTTTATTGTTAACTCTTATGCTTTATGACATCCTAATTACGAAAAAAATATTTGCGCCTAAAAATTCCTGGTGCGTCAAAAGTTACTTTTTGACATACTTTGACGGATTTCCCACTTATCTGCTTAATATATCTTGCACTAGTAATCGAATGGGAATTTTAAAAATATTGGCTTATTTGAAATAAAATTCTTAAAAAAATATAAACCTGTCCGATATGTGTAGGTCAATCCGCCATCTTGGAAAAAATAGAGAACACAAAAAATAACCGAAAAAATCTAAATTCACTTTTTTTAAGGAAAGATTAATTCTAGATATCTCCAGGAAATTTTTAACGAAATGCCGTTTAAATTTTCTGTGAAATATAAAAAAAAAATAAAAAATGGGGGCATTTTATTTAAAATAACAAACTTTGAGTTTACAATTTTTAAAAATATTTTCGATAAATAGATCCTACCCAGATAGCACCATAGCCAAATTTTCGGATCGATATTGTTTTTCTTCCTCCATGTAATGTCATGGGCAAAAAAAAATAAGACAACTATATTTTTCTAATGTAAATCTGTCTCTATTTCCACACTTGTAATGAATTTTGACAAATAACTAACAATGTCACAAAAATTAAAGTTAAATATACCCAACTAGATTTTAGCAAAAATACGTTATAAGACTTGTCCCATTTTTTTTTGCGCACGACAGTACTTGTAAAATACGACTAAAGTGAATCACTTTGTATATTCCAGAAACAACCCTTCCCAATTTTTCTTTTTGCACAACTCTGGCTTTGGATTTGGGGTGTAATTTTTAAGTATTTTACTTTGCCATCCATAGGGCAATTTTTTTACTGTAGCAACATAAAATATTTGACGGAAACTAGAATTAAATAACCATTATTAATAGATGGTATGATTATAAACCTAGCACTTCCAGGGTTTAAACCGATAACAGCAGGTAATTTATTAATTTATTTTCTACATGATCTGTGTACAATATGTTTCTGACAACGTGTTTTATTAAATAGTGTACCATATTTTAATCAATCATTAAAATGAGATAATATTGACATTTTGAGAGATCGAAATATATGATTACTAAAAATAAATAGATTAATGAATGCAATGACGAACAAAATTATTGTTGTTACTGTCAAAACGTATCTAATTTCCTTTGTCGAAATACAATGAATGTGATAAGTAAACTAGTTTTGACGAAAGTATAGTGAGTTATTATTATACAGTATCAGCAAGTTCTGGATGAGGTATGTATAGTTTCAACGACTTAACCGACCCCATAGAACAATTATTTTTCCGCTTAACTATTTTTTTTTCTAAGGCTATGTCGAAATGTCAACCGTGAAGGAGTGACACTTTTAGAGATTGGGAATACATGCAAAACCTATTTATTGATAAAGAGATCGTAAAGAACGTGGACATCTAATAGCAATTAATTGCAGTACCTGGCCAACAATCACTCATTTACAATTTTTTCGAAAACTGCTAATTTTAGAAAAAAAAGTTTAAAATAAAAAAGTTACTTCCATCTTTTATCTTCGTTACTTCTCGATACACTTGGTGTCTATTTCAAAAGATAAAAAAGTTTCCCGCATGTTACATTTGAGAATGCAAATTTTCGACATAGTCTTAGAAAAAAAATAATGCTTTCTACACTTATTAAAATTTGACCTACATATTAATACATTATGTTAACAAATATATAGTGATTACACGATAACTACACGACTACACGATTTGAGAGTAATCCATTGTGCCGTTTTTAAGTTAGAGCGAGTTAAGCGGAAAAATAATTGTTTTATGCGGTCGGTTAGGTTGTTGAAACTATACATACCTAATCCAGGACTTGCCCATAGTGTATATCAGTTTTGGTTCTTAATAGTAGAATGCGCAATATACAGGGTGATTCGACAAAACATGATTCCTCTGGAATTAAAAGAATTAAGACTGACAGAAATTATATATGACGGCACGGTAGGTCAGTCAGCTAAAGTGTATTGTATGGCGAATATTCTGGTTGCATTATCTATCATGTACTGGGTTTGAGCTCCAGCCCCGGCACTGACAATGTGGTGGGTATTTTCCCCTTTCGGACAGCCTTGGCTTTAAATTTGGGGGTTGTTTACTATAATGTGTTGCGTTTATGTTTATATTTATCAAAATTATTTTCAATTATCTCATGCCATGTTGTGTTGTTATAGAACCTAGCAAAATCAACAAAAAAAGTATCTTCCACACTACCATAAAATCTGAAAGAAAAGTTTTCAAAGCCCGTACATTTTTAAAAGTGCAACGAAATTCGACTTTTTCGAAATCGCACTAAAAACTGACTCAAAATCAATGTTCATTTTGAAAGTACGCTCAAATCTCAACTGGAGCGAGGCATAAATATTATTACTCTCAATCTCAATCCCTTTGATTCCCAAAACCAAAATTTTTAAACATATTTCTAGAGACAATTTAATTTTTTTGTGACAATCGACTGATACTATCACTCCATCCACTGTATGTAGTTGAGATTAAACATCCTCTGGGATGCGTTCTTAACTTGCCATGCTCGGTATGCAGATATGATTTGTTATATGTGTAATTAGTTAGGCAACGAATCAATTTACTTTATGCAAATTTAATTTTTAATCAATATATACTCTTATTATTTGAATTCCAGCCTTATCGTTGAACTAATTATCTTAAATTTTAACGCCTCCTGCAATTCTATGGGTTGAATCGGCAACTGATTTTTAAGGACCTCGCATTTATTCAGGGCCCTGATTAACTTGCAAGTAATATTTTATGTAATTTATAATTGAAGACACAAGTGGATGAATGGTTTATGTGACATTTCCGAAAAAAAACAAGTTTTTTATATGAATGTTTTAAGTACACGAAATTCTCCCAGGTACATTACATTCGATTCCAGTGCTAAAATATCTGATTTATGAATTGATAAAGGATCTATATGTGTTGAAGTTGATAGGTTGTTAAAAACTTTGAGATCAATTATATCAAAATCACTTTGTTATTACATAAACCTTTCATCCACCCGTGTCTTCAATTAAAACATATTATTTTGGTGCAATACCAATCGAATACTTGTCTTTATAAATATGCTGAAAACCTCATTGTAGACAAAGCCATGTTATTAAACAAAATCAATATTGACCTTACTTAATGCTGATGAACCATTTATTCGGAATATATTTTACCGAGGAAGCGTCCTCGAAAGTGTCTACCAGGGCACCGAAAATAGGCCAAAGCGCTATCCGTTAAAAGCGTCCCCAATAAATATTGTTATTTTTAGAACTGTTTGGATTTAATTTGCCGTTTCTCTTCAGATACTCGCAATTTTACAGTTTCAGTACGTTTTAGGCGTGACAATATCAGAATAAAATGCATCAACGAAGTAGATATATCGGAAAGTAGCAGAGTAGAAATAAGATGCAAGATAAGGAGTTTTATTTTCTCATCTATCACAGGACTCAGGTCCTAAGTCGTCTATTAAGAGCTGTAAAGAATCGCCCCGAGAGTAGAAAGACACCTCTAAATGTTGAAGAAGACATGATTGTCGCTCTTATCATATAAATTTGGTGTCCTTTAGATGGAAGCTGTAAGATAGCTCACAATGCCAGGTTGCGGTAGTTCAAGCGTTTTATAGAAAGTCGTTCATTCTTGGAAGAAAGTACTATTTGGATTGATTTATGAGCTGACAAAGAAGATTTATGAACGTTATCTGTCATTTACTAAATAGCTGTCAATCAATGAATAGAAATCAATGCAGTTGAACTGAAAGTTGAAATATGTCATTGAACCATAAGCTGGTCTATATCCAGCAGATGAATGTGTAAATTCTATGCATGGTGTTTTAATGATAATGATGTCACGACAAACTTTGAGTAAAAAAAAGCAAAACAAACAGTAACATTTTTCCTAAAATGCTACCTAAGCACTCTACCACGCTTTGAAAGTATAACATAACCAAACCATTTAAATAATTACATAGTAATGGTTGAAACTATCGGTTCCAAAATTGGCAGGGAAAAGTCTTTCGTAGTAGCTACGTATACGAAACGTGTATCTTTTTCATACGTCGACTTTATGGAACTCTACTTTGGCGGAAGTAGACAACACTAACTCCGACAAATGTAAAGTTGGCAAAGGCGTTAGTCAAGTATGTTATATCACCAATCCTCTTTAACATCTATAGTGAATACGTTGTTGTAGGACTGGCAAGGTGAAATTAATAGGCAAAATAAATATCCCTAATTTAAAATTTGCAGATGATATTAGTTGTAGCAAGCGAGGATGACCTCATACAACTGTTGGACAGATTTTAGGCTATAAGCTCTGATTATGGTTTTAATTTAAATTAAAGCAAAGCGAAAATTATGATTGTAAATCTAATAATAACCACCCAGATGGGATACCTCGGAGCCGTTGGGGGCAACACTACCAACATATAAAATATAAAATTTGATATATCGAATACTTTAACCTAACTTATCCTGAGGAGGATCAGCTTCCGTTGCCGGCATTGAAAAACCGCCACTGGCAAGATATTGTCAATGAGAAAAAGAAGATAGCAACATGCCGGCATGTTAGTTTAAGGGCAGTCAGTCTTCAGCGTCAGCAAGCGATATTTACACGTTCACATTAACATTATCTTTATTTAATTGCTTTATAATTCGTTCACTTCTTGGTATCTTTCGATATTCAACACCATTGACGTTAATTCCATTCATTAAATAATGTTTCTCGAGGTGAACGCTCTTAACACAAATGCCGACCACTTGATAGATTCAGACGTAAATTTCTAGGAAAATTTGGTAGTAGAACGTTTTTAAAACGAAAAGAGGTACCGGGATGTGGTCCTCGAAATTCCTTGCAAATTTAATAAATTTGAATTATCTGTGACATCGTACTACGATAACACAACACATTGTGTACATTTATTGATTTGCCATGTAGGGTAAGATTCAGTAATCTATAAACCGGGTGGCTCAGTCGATAGGGACACTCTAGTAACTTTTGAATGGGCAAATGATTTTTTTTCAAATTCGGTGTGGTGATATGGGATGAAATTTTCAATTATTTGACGTAATGAACCAAAATTACCAACTTCCGGTTTCGATGCAATTGATATGAAAACCAAATTTT
The DNA here is from genome assembly GCA_936432065.2 of Rutpela maculata. Classification (NCBI taxonomy): domain Eukaryota; kingdom Metazoa; phylum Arthropoda; class Insecta; order Coleoptera; family Cerambycidae; genus Rutpela; species Rutpela maculata. The sequence continues at coordinate 217,664,677 of OW386287.2, forward strand.
TAAATGGGACAATCTGTATATTTTTGCATATTTGGATTTTGCTGGCCAAAATACATATGATGTCACCCTTAAATATTATTTTAATTTAAAAAAAAATATAAATTTTTTGTTTTCTTCTTCTATCAAAATAATATTTAAGGGTTAGATCATATGTATTTTGGCCAGCAGAATCCAAATATGTAAAAATATACAGGTTGTACCGTTTAAAAAAATGATTTTCATGTCAATTGCATTGAAACCGGAAATCGGCCATTTTGGTTCTTTACATCATATAATTGAAAATTTCATCTCATATCACTACACCAAATTTGGAAAAAATCCATTTGCCCATTCAATAGTTACAAAAGTGTCTAACGGCTGAAACACCCGTACTGTCGTGAGCAAAAAAAATAGGATATCTATTTTTTTCTAATGTAAATCTGTCTCCATTTGAATGGATGTTGAAAAATAACTGACAATGTCACAAAAATTAAAGTCAGATGTACACAACTAGATTTTAGCAAAAATACGTTATAAGACTTTTTTTGCGCACGACAGTACTTTTCTGTCTGTAAAGAAAATCGCTAATACGATTTCGTGAATTTTCACCCCCAACAAATAACACAGCAGGCCTTGCTTTTTGTTAAAAAGTGTGACAGTTTGTCCTAAAGTGCAGTTTCCCACGCTCTACATTTCAGAAGAAAAATTGTCAAAATCGTATGACAAATTTTGTGGGGGTTGTCACATTAACTCAATGATTGTGAAATCAATTTCAACATATATATTTTTTTTCTATGTTCCTTTGCGCTTCCGTACTGAACTGCTATTTGACAAAAATTACAGTAAAACTTCAGCAGTGCAAAACTAATTTTATCTCCCGACAGGCGACGTTTATCGTTTGACATCGATCTGTTGGAAAATAAAATGCACAAGGAAATTATTTATTTGATATTTGATTGCTTTTTTCATAGAATTATCAAATTTATTCTATGTATTCTTATTTATAGGATTATATTATAGCAGAGTTCGTAAGCAAGAAGTCACGAAAAAGAACATAAGTTTTGTTTTTCAATCTAACGTTATCATATTTAATATTTATGTTTAGTTCAGAGGAAAATATAATGCAATTTTTTTATAATAAAACACTTCCATTTGGTATCTTATATTTTTATGTCTTGCGCCCACCCACTTTCGAATATATACATCGAATTTCTAACTTTTAATTTGAGGCTGTCTGGCCTTGAAAAATTCAAAATTTTCGCCTGTGGTGCATTTAAATCCCCCGCCACTCTGCTTAAGAATAAATTTTCATTAACCTAGCAGCGCCAGTCCTTCATCCAGCCTTGCAAAGAATACGATATTATAAGTTGTGGCACAAGAAACAATTTGTCTAAACGGATACCAGTGACGAACTCTAGCACTGAACACGTGCGGCTTAAACAGAAAATTTATTTTGGTTTATGATGTCCAATTTAGCCCTGTCAATGAATGTTCAATATGGGGACTAGAGGGAAATGCCGAGATCCCAATTTTTGACTTGAGTGTTGTGTTTGAACTATTTAAGAGGTAAACATACCAATAGTCCCCGAACATTGGCGGTGCGGGGAGTGCAGGGGGGCACGAAGAAGTTCCCGTTTTTTTGGTTTTTCGCTCATATCTCGAAAACGGTTATCCATAATCAAAAAGTGGCTAGATGCAAAATTAAAGCTGACTAAATTTTCTACAATAATGTTTCTATTAATTTTTTCGTATCTGCTATGGTTCAGTAATGGATTCTACATCTTTTAACTGTATTCTAACTTTATTATAAATTTTAAAAAAATATTTGATAATCATCGTAGAAAAAAAAGTACAGATTTCCGTATCACAGCAAACTGAACTCGAATATCGAATAAAAAATGTATTTGTATCTGTAAGTGTGTGTGTGGGTGTATATGTATATGTGTGTACATACCGTTTCTTGTAAACAAGATAACTTCTGTAAGTATTTAATTACAATTTGGAATAAATATAAAACAATAATCCCCATTTGAAATTGAGCCATATCTGTAATAAATGATGATAACCAGAGGCCTACACACTCTCACTCATAATAATCTTATTAAAAATACCATGTTCCAAATTTTAGGATAACATTGATATATCATCTAATATAAATAAAGTTGGTTTGAACCTGACATACACCCGGTATATTGCGATTTATAAATCTTATACATCTTCATATTTTCCTATGCTTAAGCAGTTAACATAACATTTTGCTCTGAAATTAAAATAAAACTTATTTTATGTAAGAGTGAGAGTTTGTAGGCCTCTGGTTATCAACATGTATTACAGATATGGCCCAATTTCAATAGGGATTATTGTAATATGCTGTTTTACATATGTTCCAAATCGTAATTAAATATTTTAAGTCTAACAGAAGTTATCGTGTTTACAAGAAACGGTATACACACACACTCACACATACATATACACGCGCACACACACTTACAGACACAAATACATTTTTAATTCGATATTTGAGATCAGTCTGCTGTGAAACGGATATCTGTACAAAATTTTTTTTCTACGATGATTATTAAATTTTTTCTTCAATTTATAATAAAATAATAAAGTTAGATTAAAGTTAAAAGATATACAATCCATTACTGAACCATAACAGATACGAAAAAAATTAATAGAAACATTATTGTAGAAGATTTAGTCAGCTTTAATTTTTCATATAGCCACTTTTTGATTATGGTTAATCGTTTTCGAGATATGAGCGAAAAACCACAAAAAACGGGACCTTCTTCGTGCCCCCCCTGCCCCCCTGCACTCTCCGCACCTCCTGTATTCGAGGACTCTTGGTATGTTTACCTCCTAAATAGTCCAAACACAGTCCTCAAGTCAAAAATTGGGATCTCGGCATTTCCCTCTAGACAGGACTAATTATACCGATATGTGTATTAATTTTGATTGATAGAGAATTTTTGTTTTTTAATTTTTTCTTTCTAATATTGGAAAATTGAGCACTGTGAGACAGTAAGCTCTTCTACATAGGTCGCAGGTTTGTATTGGACTTGGAGGAGACATATTTGAACTAAATCTGTAATTCTTATCCACATTTTCCCAAACTGATAATTAAATAGAAACTGCCCACCCTTAATATAAAAGGACTGGCTTTACTTTTGAGACACGCTTAAATATTTTCACACGTAAATTAGGCGATCTTTTAATTCTATCCAGTAATTATTAATGTATTACTTACGATCAGCAGCGGCCCAAAATGAGGTACTACATCCTATAATTGCAAGAAGCACTAACTGGTTCATGATATAGTGTCAAATACACAAGGGTATATCTACACTACTATATTGTGAAATGACTGTTTAACGTGTATGCACTGAAATTTCTGTGGTTTATGAGATGACTACCTCAAATCTAATGTTATATATGGCCGGCAAAAATTTAAATCCCTCAGTTTTATCAGGTTCTTGATAGACAGTCGATTTTCCTAATTATTTTTATTGTTTCCAATTGTTTATAGTAAACTTATTACCCGGCTTAAGGAGCTTAACATAATCTTATCAATTGAAAGAATAATAAGTTGTAGTGAAAAATCATTATGTCATGCAGCTGGTACCAACCACTCAGTGAACCCTGGTAATCGTGGAGTCAGTGCCCATTACAGAGTTTTCAGATCTCATTGTATATAAAACCCAGACGGATATTTTCGAAATTATAACTTATTACGTTGATTTGATAAAAATAACACAGCCCCATTAAAAAAAGTTCTGTTCCCTGAACACAACATAATATTTCCATGTATTTTTCAACGCTGAATCCAAATTTCATAATGAAAAAAGCCGTACACCCTCAAATTTTTGCGCTACAGCCAAAAATGGGGTAAAATCACCATATGCATCAGAATAGAGTAAATGAATACAAATAGATTGTGGAAAACGTGAATTACGTACAATTTCTTATTCCACGGTCAACTTTCCAAATACTAAACGAAAACCATGCCCATAATGGGGTAGAAACTACTTCTATATAAAAATAAAGAACATAAATGCCAATAAATCCTGGAAAATGTTGAAGTTTTTACAGTTTGGAGTAAAGTGTATAAATCTGAAGTGACTGTAAACTAGCACTTTCATGTCCAAATACCACACAAGCCGGTGTCTGTTTCGTAGTCTCATGGATGGCAGCCCTGTATGCCATGAGGAAGAACGGCAGGTGACGATCCCAATCTCGCTGATTTTGATGAACCACCTTAGAAAGGTGGTTTCCCAATAGTTTGCAGACTTCCTGGTTCAAAGTTCCTCCCTGAATCTGAATGCAATTCCAGGGGTTACCAAATCGACATACCAGGTTATCCACCAATAGCTTAGGTACAGTAACAGCCTCTTGATTTGGAATAGCATAGGCTTCCGGCCACTTACTGAAATAATCCATGGCAACCAGGATGTATTTATTGCCATCAGTGGTCAATGGAAACGGGCCAGCAATATCGATCGCAATTCTCTCAAAAGGAGCTCCGACGTTGTATTTCTCCTAGTCCATGATCCTTTACTGGCCCACAAATCTTGCATTTGCGACACCAAGCCTCTACATTTTGTCGACTACTGATCATATTCATGATCCAAAACCATCTCTATACGTAAGAACGAAGGACATGAGTGCCAGTTCGTTGTGAGAGAGGTAAATTTTTAGTTTGCTGAAGTCCGGAATATAAACTGCAGTAGCACCGGCTTATAGTGGAACGGATAGAGCTCTGAAACTCGCATATTTAAGGAGATAAATTTTTCGGAGTAGAATGATATGGGATAAAAACTATCTTGTTCAGAAATGTTTAACGCATCAGAATCTCTTTTTACGAAAATTTTGGGTGGTACTGAAAAAAAATATGAGCGTTTGAATCTTGAAAACGTCTAAGTTCGTACGGGCCTTCTCCGCAAACTGATGTTTTTTTTCTCCATAGCCAAGTAACGTAAATTACTAATTTTTTGTTTCACTGATGTACTATTGTGTATGGAACGAGTATATAATTTTTAATGTAGAAAGCACCTTCAATTTTAGTTGTAGTTATTTTTTTTCCCAGCGGAACACGGCAGAATTGAGAAAGTTACGAATTCAGTAGTGCTTAACTTTTTTTTCACGATATGGATTTCAATTTTTTTACCATGTTTGGCTGAATTGAACCAATACCAACATATGCCCTCGCATAACATATGGTCGCGTTTCAAAAATAAAATTTTTAGAGCCATTTTTATAACGCCGTGTCTGGCGAGCTGTTCTCCTCACTGGGAGTGCGAGTACCACCCAAAATTTTCGTAAAAAGAGATTCTGATGCGTTAATCATTTCTGAACAAGATGGTTTTTATGCCATATCTTTCTACCCCGAAAATATTTTTTAATGAGCTACGACGTTCTATCCGTTCCATTCACAGATAACATTTTGTAGTGAAACCCACAAAAACTTGCAAACTGAACATTTTTTTTTTTTAACGAGTTCGTGACAGTTTATAGAATAATATCCTGAATAGTTTACATTTCGCTCGGATGCAGAACATAAAAAAAAGTGACAAAAATTTTTTATTCATCTATTACACGTCCAGTGGAAGTAACGACAAAAAAATGTAAAAAACTTTTATTGTTCAAATAGGCTTAGAAAGTCATGAAACGCCGAGATCTTAAGTTTGAGTGAAAAAAATCTGTCTGCCTGTCTGTCGGTCTGTCTGTAACTTTTTTTTTGTGCGCACGTTTCTCTGGAACCGTTTAAGATATTGATTTGAAATTTGGTACACGTGTGTATTTTAACGAGATCTGGAAATATATTATATTTTCATCTTGTTCCGTCGAAGGTTTGGGGGGTAAATTGGGGTAAATGGAGGTAAATGGGAAATGAACCATGTAAGAGTCCATAAAATTGGTATTTAGTATATACAAGAGAAGCTAAGGTCTCAAAAAATTTTTTGGCATTAGCCACCCCCATTACCACCCCCATCCCATTATTAAAGGGGATGAGAAAAGATTATGATTTAGTGTGTGTACTGTGTACAAGAACCAAAAACCTCAAAATATTTTTTTACTTCATCCACCCTCCACTACCTCTCATCACCACCCCCACCCCACTACCGATGTGGGGTATCGTTTTATGGATTTTTGGGGTAAAGGATTTCAAATATTATGTTATTAAAGTTCCATAAACAATTATTTCCACATACACAATTTTTTCGTTGTAAGAGACTTGGATAGAAAATCTGAATGTGGAAGTAGTGATTCCTTGGGCCAGCGGTTTTTTTTCAAAATTTTTAAATTAAGTCAGGGTAGAAAAAACAAAAAATATTAATGGATACATGTGTTTCTGAACAAAAAATGTCCTGATAAAATTTATTGCTAAAGCCACGGTATTCCTGGAAAAAAATAGTGAAGTAACTTTGTCGCTCTACGCGGCCAAGCGCACGGTTAAATGTATACTGCGGAAGCTCTAAAAATTCTTAGCAGTTCTAACTAGTAAAATAAAGCTTTTTCTCTTTCTGATTACACATTTTTACCCATTCTTCTTAGTGAATACTAGGATAAATAGTGAGTCTGGAGGGAAAATATATAATTATGAACGCATATACAGACACCACACATAGCCGCTGAATAGCTCGCATGAATATTTACGTACCTTTACTGTATTGTATTTATTACAGGTACACCTATCCACATTTCAGCTATATCCAATGGATTCCTTATACATTTGTTAATGTATTGGAAAAGTTCCAGAATTTATATTCAAAACAGTCAGATATATTTTTATAGTTATAGGGATAAGATCGTGAAAATCGCAATTTCTTATCATGACCTGATTAATCATATTTTCGAAAAAATGCATACAAGTAAACGAATTTGTGTTTGAACATTCGAAAGGTATACATTTTTTCTGAAATAGCGATATTTTATTTTTCCAATGGGTCAATTTCTTGGCAAGTTACAGCCTCCAATATATATATTTATCAAGAAAATCATCAAGCAAGGAAATTAAAATAATTTGTAATAAACTTTTTTTTGAACCCACTTTACTACAACTTACTAACCATAATATTCATGAAGTGTACATACATACATACTTTTGAACAGTTTTAAATGAAGAAAGAATTTTTTTGAAGGGCTTTAATTTTTTTCTATATTTTTTATTGCGACGATTGAGTTCGGGCGTGATAATATATATTAGTATATTTTTCCCATCCATCCTTTGCCTATATTGCCAAAAAAGCATCAAAAAGCTACAATTTCCATCTTTTAAATGAACCCACACTCATATAGGTTGAGCAAATTCTGATTTAGTGACATGTAATTCAGTGCGTCGGTGTCACAGCATTCAAGCGCGCGCACTCATGTATCTCGCTCCAAGTTATAACGTTACATTTGACTATTTTTTTCCGGGAAAACCATGACTTTAGCGATAAATTCTGTTAGGACATTCTTTGTTCATAAATATCTGATCTATCCATCTGTATTTTTTATTTTTCCCTAGCTTGACTTAATTTCAAAAGTTTGAAAAAATGGATGAAACAATTTTTTTTCCCCTTTTTTTACGTTCTGCATCCGAGCGAAATGTAAACTTTTTCGGATATTTTTCTATACACTTTAAAAACTTATAAAATAAAATATATAAAAACCGCAGTAGATAATATAGTGCGCTCCTTTTCCAATGCGCGTCCGTAGTCGATTCTCTCTGGCACTCCCAGTGAGAAGAACAGCTCGCCAGACACGGCGTTATAAAAATGGCTCTAAAAACTTTATTTTTGAAACGCGACCATATGTTATGCAAGGGCATATGTTGGTATTGGTTCAATTGAGCCAAACATGTTAAAAAAATTGAAATCCATATCGTGAAAAAAAAAGTTAAGCACTACTGAAGTCGTAACTTTCTCAATTCTGCCGTGTTCCGCTGGGAAAAAAAATAACTACAACTAAAATTGAAGGTGTTTTCTACATTAAAAATTATATACTCGTTCCATACCCAATAGTACATCAGTGAAACAAAAAATTAGTAATTTACGTTACTTGGCTATGGAGAAAAAAAAACATCAGTTTGCGGAGGAGGCCCGTACGAACTTAGACATTTTCAATATTCAATCGCTCATATTTTTTTTCAGTACCACCCAAAATTTTCGTAAAAAGAGATTCTGATGCGTTAATCATTTCTGAACAAGATGGTTTTTATCCCATATCTTTCTACTCCGAAAATATTTTTTAATGAGCTACGACGTTCTATCCGTTCCACTATTAGCTGAACCCCACATTTGAGTATGTATTTGACGTATTTTTTATAGTCCAGAATTCGTGTGGTATGAAGCGGCCCGTTTGCAGGTGTACCTCCGGGTTGCATATACGTAATCTGCAGACGCATAAGGCATAGCTGACCGCTTCGGGTTTTTAAGAATAATAGGACCAATGAAAACGAGAGTAAGGTGCAGACGTAGTTATTCTAATACGTCTGCAGTTTACTACATTTGCAGGCGAGGGGCTGTGTTTATTTTATTTTGCAACAGTTTTAAACACCTCTAGATTTTTTTACTTTTAGAGATAAAAATATGAATTAAAATACTATTCTTTACTATTCTTATAAACTTTCATGTATTTGTTATATTGACATAATTGGAAAAAAACCGCTGCCCAAGGAATCACTACTTCCACATCCAGATTTTCTATCCAAGTCACTCACAACGAAAAAATTTTGTATGTGGAAATAATTATTTATGGAACTTTAATAATATAATATTTGAAATCCTCTACCCCAAAAACCCATAAGACGATACCCCACATCGGTAGTGGGGCAGGGGTGGTGATAGGGAGTGGTAGTGGGGAGTGGATGAAGTAAAAAAATATTTTGAGGTTTCTGGTTCTTGTACACACACTAAATCACAATTTTTTTTCATCCCCTTTAATAATGGGGTGGGGGTGGTAATGGGGGTGGCTAAAGTCAAAATTTTTTTTGAGACCTTAGCTTCTCTTATATATACTAAATACCAATTTTATGGGCTCTTACCTGCTTGATTTACCTATTTACCCCAAATTTACCCCAATTTACCCCCCAACCTTTCGACGGAATAAGATGAAAATATAATCTAGTTCTAGATCTCGTTAAAGTACATATGTGTACCAAATTTCAAGTCAATATCTCAAACGGTTCCTGAGTAAACGTGCGTACAAATAAAAGTTACAGACAGACAGAATTTTTTTTTTTTTCGCTCAAACTTAAAATCTCGTCGTTTCATGACATTCTAAGCCTAGTTGAACAATAAAAATTTAAAAAAAATGTTTTTGTCGTTACTATACTTCCACTGGATGTGGAAGTAATAAGCTATAAAACTATCAGTTAATTGCAGACGCTTAAGGCTTTTCTGTGCACATTCTACGACCCCACTTTACCAACAAGCAGTGAGACATATAAGCCGATGACGATTATGTCCGAATGTTACCGAATCATTTTGTCTATGCCTTATGCGTCTGCAGATTACGTTGATGCCTCCGGGTTTCTTCCCATGGCAATTCCTCGTAGCCCAGTCTGAGATATCTAAATTTCATTCCTTCTACAGATGACATTGTCAAACATGGTTTTGATGTTGCCCTTTGTTTTTTCCGCTGCCCAAGGAATCACTACTTCCACATCCAGATTCTCTATCCAAGTCACTCACAACGAAAAAACTTTGTTTGTGGAAATAATTGTTTATGGAACTTTAATAACATTATATTTGAAATCCTCTACCCCAAAAACCCATAAAACGATACAGGTAGTAGGGTGGGGGTGGATGAAGTAAAAAAATATTTTGAGGTTTCTGGTTCTTGTACACACACTTTCATCCCCTTTAATAATGGGGTGGGGGTGGTAATGGGGGTGGCTAATGCCAATAATTTTTTTGAGACCTTAGCTTCTCTTGTATATACTAAATACCAATTTTATAGACTCTTACCTGCTTGATTTATCCATTTACCCCAAATTTACCCCAATTTACCCCCAACCCTTCGACGGAACAAGATGTTTTAAATGTTTTCTTAAAATGTTTTCTTAACCGCTTCTCAAGTCACCGAAGTAACTCCTTGAAAATCCAGAATGAAAATATATCCAAGATGAAAATATAATCTAGTTCCAGATCTCGTTATAGTACATATGTATACCAAATTTCAAGTCAATATCTTAAACGGTTCCAGAGTAAACGTACGCACAAAAAAAAAGTTACAGACCGACAAACAGACAGACATTTTTTTCGCTCAAACTTAAAATCTCGACGTTTCATGACATTTTAAGCCTATTTGAACAATAAAAAAATTTTTAAATTTTTTTGTGGTTACTATACTTCCACTGGATGTGGAAGTAATTATATTTTCTACACTTAGGTGACCACAGTGAAGAGCAAGGGAAACGCTTTCACCAGGATACATCGGAGATGGAAACGCGCTATCAAAGAAGATGGGAATTGCACGTGATGGCAGACTACTGTTGGACCATAAAAAGGGACACAACCGAAGAACACCACAGACAGCCAGTGAGAAGATCGTTTGAAAACAAGACACAGAGGTACTTCAAGAGAAGAGATTGAGAAATTATTCTGTGCTCAAAAAAAAAGCAATCTTTTTCAATTTATTGCCATTTCTGTACTCTGTGCTGTGCATTTATGTACGTATCGGTATTTTCCACTCCATCCTAGGATATTTGTGGGTAACAAGTGTTACGAACAGGTAAGAGTCATTCCGGATTCATACACTTTACTCCAAACTATAAAAACTTCAACATCTTCCACGATTTATGGACATTTGTGGACTTTATTTTGATATTATGGAGCGCGATTTCACCGCACCATTATGGAGCGTGATTTCGGGTCATGACTGAGAGTGGCGCTTGAAAAACCACTCCAGATCCATGTACCGTACTCGATACTATGAAAACTTCAACATTCCCCAAGATTTATTGACATTTGTGTGCTTTATTTGTTTAGAGGGGTAGTTTCTACTTCATTATGGGGGTGGTTTTCGTTTAGTATTTGGAAAGTGGTCCGCCTAATACAGAAAGTGTACGTTATTCACGTTTTCCACAATGCATTTGTATCCATTCATTGTATCCTGATGTATATGGTGGTTTTACCCCACTTTGGTGGTTATTTTTGACTGTAGCGCAAAAGATTGGGTGTGTACGGCTTTCTTTATTATCAGATTCGAATTCAGTGTCGAAAATACATGAGAATATTAAGGGCGCGTTCAGAGATCACAACTTTTTTGTGTGGGGCTGTGTGATCTTCACTTGCGATGTCACTCTGTTTTAGTTCTTATGAGATATTAAATAGCCCAATAGGGAGCATGTATGTTTTTCTTTAACCGACTTTTAAAAAAAATTTAAAGTAAAGGAGGTCTTAATTCGAACCGTGTATGTTATTTTTTTTATATGTTCAACGATTACTCTGGCGTATATTAAGCGATTTTAATCAAATTTGTTGCAAACTGTAGGAGTATGGAGCAGTGGTGATCTCACTGTAGTTTCATCAAGCTACGTCTAGTCAGTGGATCCAGACTAGGCTTCCGGGGGGGGGGGTTAATTAAGTATTTATATATTTATATATATTTACTCAATACGTACAAAACAAAAATAAAAAAATTTCAGTATAAAACGTAAAAAGACGCATTCTTAATTAAAAGAAAAACAATATGTCAAAGTACCAAAAATACTTATAATAAAAAGTCCAATCTTGTTTTTTGTTTTGGCCTTTATTACTATATTACTTAATAACCATAACATTTTGCTTGATTTAGAAAAATATGTAAAAGAAACCTTAAATTCTGTTTGGGTAAAAGTAAAATTTGAAGTACTTGACTATTTGCCTTAGAAACAATTTGCTGGGGACCACCGGAATTCGTCGTCCATTCGTAGAAACAGACACTTAGGAGAGACAATTACCTACCAGTTAGAAATAAATAACCAGATTGATTATTAAACTTCGAAAATTCGTTACGGCTCATAAGATAGTTTGAGATTTTTAAGCATTATGGAAATACCATGAAATAGTCGGAGAACGAGCAATGTCTAAGATGCACCCTCTATAACACTCGCGAACAACCACCTAAAAAAAACTGATTCTTATGTAAATCGACCTGGCGGATCCGATTTTGGAGTTCGCCAGACAATCCGGAATTGCGAAACTGGTCAAAATCGGCAATTTCCGAAAAATCTCAAATTATATGGATATTTTTAATTTTTACTTATCACCCTATATATCCCTTAGTTTAAGTCCGATTAAATTGAAATTTTTAGGAGAGCCAATTTAGACCTTTGTTATCATGACGGAAATGTAAAAAAATTTACGTGTCACCAGTAATATTTTTTTTTAATAGTTGGTGACACGAAATTTGTTAAAAATGCAGCAACAAATACTCGATCGAGAAAACTTTTTTGTTTTTAAAGATATATGTATATAGTAAGCTACAAAGTTGTAGCCAAAGAACCAAAGAAACTTTTTTAAGTCAGTGATTTTTTTGATAACTGGCTTGGTTTTTAACATAACGGTGCCGCAATATAGAAAAGAACTAGCCGGCCGCGGCCGGTCACGTACTGCGCAAGCGATAACGCCATGCATAGCTTGAGAGCGCCAGGATTTGTATTGTACTAATAATAACCTATTTAATAATCGTTTATTCAGTAAATTTTAATTTTGAAAAAGGAGCAAAATATGAAAAATAAAGTTTTAAATTTTGATAAAGGCAATTTAGATAAACACATTTTATTTCCACATTTAACTTCTACTCGTATAATTAAGCAGCAGTATTTAAGAGATAGTTAACACATTTGTATTTTTTTTATCGTAAATTATACGACGTTTTGGGCTTTCAACGGTCTTCCTTTTTTTATAACCAGTATTAACCACATCTGTGCTTTCTGCTTTTTGTTTATAAGCTTTTCGGGTGTAATTTCTTCTGCATCTTGCATGAGAGACAGGATATTTTGACAAAAATAAATCCCTTTTTTGATGTAATATTTCAACTTAAGAGAGATATCATCCGACTTTATAGAAACTGCTTTAAATGCTTAGTCCAGTGCTTCTTCTGTAACACCCTGCACAGTTTCTTCACTATTTTGTTGGCAAAATATGCATTTCATAAAGTTTAACGCTGGATTTAACTGTTAAAAAAAAGTTGAAAACGCGCACAAAACTGCTGACGTTAAAAAAATTGCTTAAAAGTTGTTCTTTGTTCAAATTAAATATTAAAACTAGTTTTAAATGTCTGGAAAAGAAATTCCGTTACTTTAATATGCACTTTACCCTCTATAGCACTTTCCTAACGCAATAATAATAATTATTATAGCTGCAACTCATCAATTTTCAATAAGAATAAGCGTCATAAACCACACAGACAACTCCTGTAGATCGGTTAAAAACAACTAAATAAATGTTTTATAATAGCTATTTATGTAACCAGTTACAAAAGACGTAACAACACGAGTTACACAAGATTGTCTTTCGTTACATACATGATTTTTCTAATTTTAAAATTCTAAAAACAATTTAAACATAATAAATGAAACGGATGTATTTAAAAATCTTAAAAATGAAGTAATCTTTTTCATAGTTACCTTTGCTGCTATCACACATTATAATTTTAATGTTAAAATTGACAGACGTTATTTAGTCAAGTTACAATATTATTTAAAATCCTAATTTGATAATATAATAAAGGTAAATTGTATTAAAAGTTTTGTTAGCGTATTTTAAAGGAAAGAAGAATTTAAAAGCTTTCACTTTATGGACTTAGTATTCTATTTTATGTTGAATAAACATCGTTTCTTTATATTTTTGAGAGTTGTTTATCTTTCCTAATTGATGACATAAGGAACTTTTTGTAACGCCTTGTCCTAAAATGGCATTTATTTGACACTTTCCATGAATCAAAACAATGTCATTATTGACAAGTGTAAATTAAAGAAAATAGAGTGAAATAAAGACATTTTATTTCACAGTGTGATATAAAACTTATTAGTTTCTATCGAAACAGCAATAAAATTTAGTCTATTTTTATAAAATTATATTGTTTTCTGATTTCGAATGGCGATACAAAAAATTTTGTATACAACTCGAGACTAAAATGGGTTTTATTTTTACTCGTGTGGTGTATAGCACTCGCCTTCGGCTCGTACTATAAACGCCCCACTCGTAAAAAAAACACCATTTTAGCCACTTGTTATATAAAATACTATTTTGTAACGCCATGTCCTAAAACGGCGTTTATTTGACAGTTACAATGAATCAAAACAATGTCATTATTGACAAGTGTAAAATAAAGAAAAAAGAGTGAAATAAAGGAATTTTATTTAACAATGTGAAATAAAACTTACTGGTTTCTATGGAAACAGCAATAGAATTTAGTCTATTTTTACAAAATTATATTGTTTTCTAATTTCGAATGGCGATACAAAAATTTTTTTTCTAATTTTAACACATACTGTGACACTTTTCAAAACTGACTTAAGTGTCAAAACGTCCTACTTTATGTAACCAGTTATGAAAAGTAAAATTTTACGTAACTGGTGACGAAAAGTTCGTTATGCCATCAATTAGGAAAGATAAACAACTCTCAAAAAGAAAAAGAAACAATGTTTATTCAACACAAAATGGAATACTCTGAGTCCATAAAGTGGAAGCTTCTAAATTCCTCTTTCCTTCAAGATATGCTAACAAAACGTTTTCATTAATATAATTTACCTTACGTTATCAAATTAGGATTTCAAATAATATTGTTACTTGGCTAAATAACGTCTGTCAAATTTGACATTAAAATTATAATGTGTGATAGCAGCAAAGGTAACTATGAAAAAGATTACTTAATTTTTAAGATCTTTAAACACACATATTTCATTTATGTTTAAAGGATTTTTAGACTTTTAAAATTAGAAAAAATCATGTATGTAACACGTTTCGAAAGACAATCTTGTGTAACTCGTGTTATTTTGCGGGATCTCGCTTCGCTCGTCCCGCAAATTCCACTCGTTACACAAAATAACGTCTTTCATAACTGGTTACATAAATAGCTAGTATATAACTCGAGACTAAAATGTGTTTTTTTTTACTCGTGTGGTTTATAGCACTCGCCTTCGGCTCGTACTATAAATGCCCCACTCGTAAAAAAAAACACCATTTTAGCCACTTGTTATATAAAATACTATTTCTTCATCAGTTACGTAAAATTTTACTTTTCATAGTTACATAAAGTAGGACGTTTTGACACTTACGTCAGTTTTGGAAACTGTCACTTTATACGTCAAAATTAGAAAAACCAATATTCACAACTACGCATTATTTTATTCACATCGGGCGGGGCATCCTGAAAGACGAGAAACAAAGCCGCGGTATAGGCCAACCCAATCTTTTATCTTGCGACGCGACCCGGCGCGGCGGTTAAATACTGCAGCACCATTTTCTTGAAAACTAAGTAAATTATCATAAAATCACCGAAATAAAAAAGTTCTTTAGTTCTTTGGCTACAACTTTGTAGATTACTATATACATCTATCTTTAAAAACAAAAAAGTTTTCTCGATCGAGTATTTGTTGCTGCATTTTTAACAAATTTCGTGTCACCAACTTTTAAAAAAAATATTGCTGGTGACACGTAATCTTTTTTGCATTTCTGTCATATCAGTCATAATAACAAAGGTCTAAATTGGCTCTCCTAAAAATTTCAATTTAATCGGACTTAAACTAAAAGAGATATAGGGTGATAAGTAAAAATTAAAAAATATCCATAAAATTTGAGATTTTTCGGAAATTGCCGATTTTGAAAAGTTTCGCAATTCCGGATTGTCTGGCGAACTACAAAATCGAATCCGCCAGGTCGATTTACATAAGAATCAATTTTTTTTTAGGTGGTTGATCGCGAGTGTTATAGAGGGTCCTTAAAATGCATCGTAGAGATCCCTCGTTCTCCGACTAAAAGGAAGTCACGACTCGAATTAGCTATTAGCTAATTGTATATATTATATTCAAAATTATACTCTCAACGCTGTGTTAATTATTAATTATTATTTACATTTGGTGACAGGTACAGTCCTCCGAAGGTCGGGGGGGGGGGGGGATGGATCTGCCACTGCCTCTAGTGTTAGGTGAGCAAAAAATAGAAACAGGTTTTTTATAGTACCAGCATATTCGCCAATTTGGCAAATGCGCCAGTGACATAAATTTATAATAATGATATAGTTTGTAAACAATAGGGTATTGTTGTAGTGTTCTGTATTCATGATTTATTACTTATTATATTTTACTAAATTATCTGTACATATTTCAATTAACTGCCTAGTAACTTGTAAGTTCATCATATCTAAAAATGCACACGTGATATTTTCTATTAATTCCCAACTTGTATCAAGGTAACAGTAACAGCCAGTTTCACAATCGTTGGTTAATTAATGGTTAGGGTTTTTTATTTTTTGACAAATAATATCAAACAATATCAAACAATTCAACAAAATTCCTGGGTACTCTTTTAGATGGCTCGTTAAACTGGAACGAGCAGATTGATCACGTCTGTGCAAAACTAAACAGTTCCTTTTTCTCACTAAAAACTCTAAAAAATACGCTAACTGAAGACTCACTAATACATTTTTGCTACGGCTCTGTGTATCCAGTGATGTCAAATAACGTAATAGTCTGGGGCAACTGAGCATTCACGTGTATTCATTATTCAAAAAAGAATAATACGTCTAATTTTTGGTCTGACACAAACTGAATCATGCAGGGATAAATTCATGACAAAAAAACTGTTATAGTAAACCGCAGATTTGACAGGCACTTTAAAAATGTCGGCATCTTTGGCTTTGCGATGCGGCGTGTTTGATGGGTCAAAGGCGTCGACATTTTTTGAGTGCCTGTTAAATCTGCGGTTTACTTTAACTCTTACATGTTGATTCAACTGTATAATCACATTAGCGTCGTTGCAACGTAAAACGTATTTTGCTTTGCAGTGACGCAGCCAGAAAATTCATCTGGAGGAGGGCCAATAGAACCGACCTCCCCAGAGGATGAGGAAAACTTTTCAGAAAATGGTTGAAAACTAGATAATATTGGCATTAATTACAAAATATTTATTTTAAGGGATAATTTGGATACTTTATACTGATAGAGATTATACTTCTTTTTTTTTTGGTTCATGGAAGACGGCTTGGGGGGTGCCCGGGCCCCATGGTCCCCCCCCCCCGGCTGCGCGCCTGTTGCTTTGTATGTTTATAATAAAAACCTTTACAAGAATACATGTGAAAAACCTAGACAAAATGACATTAACGAGACAAAAGTTACAGTAACAGTTCATAATTAAAAGTCAGTAGTTCTTAGATACATTTTTTTGGAGGTGATGACATAATATTTATAGAATATTACAGTAAATTAATGGAGAATCTCTAACAATGGGGTTTACTGAAATAAGTAGAAAGTGTAAAAACAAATTTTCTAAGATTTTTATGTCACAACAAATTAATAAAATTAAATGTTAATCAAACAAGTAAATAAAAAGTAAAGTAAACAATCAGACAATCAAAAAACGCATTTGTTTTTGATATTTTTCAATTGTAATTTGCTCAATGTATTCTTCTACATTTAACATCAAGATAATGTTCTACTATACAGGGTGATTTTTTTAAGGCGGCCATTAGAATATTTCTTACTTGCAGATGAGATAGACATTTGAGATTTGATACCCCACCATAGTCGACCATTGCGAGTGCGAAAATAATAATTTCAAAATGGCGGCACTTCCGGAAATACTGGAAGTCGATACCAACTTGCTTATTTTAAATTGAACACCCTATATATTTTCGACTTTTTGAAATGATCATAAAATTCTGAGTCAAAACATGTAGCACACCCTATATCTAAACCGAGCAGTTTCGGAGATATTTGACATTTTATAAGAAATTTGACAGGTGCAACGGTTTGCAAGAATCGTTATAACTTTCTTCGTGTAGGAGATCCTTATTTGCTCTTTGGTGCGTAGAAAGAACACAAGATGAGCTACTCTCTAAAAAAAAAAAATTGATTAGTATACCAAGTGTTTTATTTTTCACGTTACATTTTGTCAAATTCAAACCTCAAAAACTTTTTTATTTCAAATTGTGTTAAATTAAATTGTTGATAAATGAACATTTCATACATTTATAACATTATTTTACAGTATTATTCACATTACCGCGAAAAAACCCCCAAAAGGGTTAGTTTATGGCATTTTTAGGGGTGACGCACTATTTTTAGAGCCGCGGAACCCCAATTTTCGTGATCAGCGACCCAAAAAACATAAAATACAAGTAGTCCCGATGAGGGGGGCATCCCGAGCGTCAAACCCCGCGTTTTAGATGGATAAATTAACTCCTATATAAAAAAGTCTATTTGACAGTCACATTTTGTCATTTTGACAGCCATAAAAAAGGTGCGTCGTTTTTTATCACGATAAAAAGGCCTGTTCCTCAAAAGCAGAGTATATCTAGTAGTCGCACGTCATTTTAAAATCTGTACTGTCGGCTATAATTTTTAAGTCTTGTGGAAACTATACTGTACGATATGAGTCGTTTTGAGAAAATTATAATTATTTTGAATTGTTGTTCGTTCACATATTCTGTCGTTAATTTATCTTGCCAAAAATCACTCGAGCTTTTCTTTTATGGATAAATT
Source organism: Rutpela maculata (assembly GCA_936432065.2). Classification (NCBI taxonomy): domain Eukaryota; kingdom Metazoa; phylum Arthropoda; class Insecta; order Coleoptera; family Cerambycidae; genus Rutpela; species Rutpela maculata. Next base: position 217,683,332 of record OW386287.2, read on the forward strand.
TCTTTTTAACTCAATATTTTGCCAATCAGTAATTTTGCTCGAAAAACTAACATTTGACAAAATCGCTCGACCTCCGATCTCGCGATTATTTCATGTCAGTTTTTCTCATAAAATCACTGATTGGCAAAATTATTTCGTTACGTTAAGAGATATTTATCCGATAAAAAAAAAGCTCTTGTGATTTTACTGTTGACTAGTATTTCCTCGAGCTGGGACAATTATTGTTGACGAAACTGGAAAACAACACATCCCTTTATTATTTTCTGTGAACTATGAACGTGTAACTTAATGATATTATTTGTTATTCTATGATTACACTAATTATTTACTTTAAAAGAATTTGTATAAATAAAGGATTATGTTGTCAAAGCGTCTGGTGATGAATGGGTTTTAATCCCATGGAAAGTTGTGTAATTAGTTAATTAGGTACCCGCCTAGTGATTTGTTTTCAATTTAAAAGATAGGAAAATGTGAAAAAATACATATTTATGCTTGGGAACAATAACAGCGTGATCGATTTGCTTGTTTCTCTTTAATTTACTTAATCACAAAATAAATAAAATAATGAATGAGTACCATAGTACGATTTCGCACCGGATATTGCATCTTCAAAAAGTTTAAGGTGCCGTGTCTTCTCCAAAAAAGATCCGATGAGGAGATTTTATCTATTATTGCTAGAACTTTTTTTAAAATACATATTTTGTGGAAATACTATAAAACTACTAGGGGATATAAACATCAATATTATTAACAAAGATGATATATCTAATAACTATCTTAATATTATTGCTTCTCTAGGTTTTATATCCTGCATTAACAACCCCACTAGATTTGGTAAAACATCAGCAACCTATCTTGATCATATATTTATAAAAGGAATTGAACATAATAAATAATATTGGTAATATTTCATCTGCAATTTATCATAGCGCTATGACCATTTTACTACACTAAAAATTGAAATTAAAGATGAAATTGAAAAAACTAATATAGGTATGTAACAAACAATTTAACAAAAAATAAATAGACTATGATAAATTAAACAAAAATGTAGAGACTGAAACGTGGGAGGATATTTATAAAACTAACAAAACAGAATATATGACAGACTATTTTATAAAAACATTAACAATGCATGTATACAATTCTAGTAAAATTTAAAAAATAAGTAATAAATCAAACAAATTAAAGCTATGGATCACGATAGGGTTGATAAAATCTATAAACAACAGAAATAAACTAAAAAAAGAATGATGTAAAAACAAAAATGATATTGAGTTAGAAAATAGATATAAAAGATAGAAATTTAACTGACACATTATTAAAAAAAGATTAAAGATTATTATTCAAAAAAGTTGGAGAAGCAGATAGGAATATTTAAAAAATCCGGGAAATAGTTAGGGACATATGAAATACAATTATACTCAAAGAACATGAAAAAATACCAGATGCAGCAAACGAATTTTATACAAATATTGGTGCCTAAATGGCAAGTAAAATAAACTCAAATAAATTAAAAATTAATACAAAAACTCAAGAAAATAGTATTTCAATGTTTCTAAGAAAAGTTTCAACTAATGAAAAAACGCTTAAAATTCCCGGACTTAAAAACAACTGCTCTTCAGGAAAAGATGGGATATCAACAAATGTACTTAAATATACATAAGTATATCATTACTCCCCTTGCTTACATTATAAATAATATTTTGACTACAGGAATTGTTCCAAAAGATTTTAAAGAGAGTATTGTTATATCAATATACAAAGATGGCGTTCCTCTTGAAATTACAAATTGTAGACCAATTTCTCTCATTTCTAACATAGCAAAGATATTTGAAAAATGCTTAAAAGATAGATTACTTGAATATTTAGAAAAATTTGATCTACTGTCACCAAATCAATATGGTTTTAGGAATAACAGAAATACAGAACTAGCAATTTACGACCTTGTAGATAGTATAAATTAATCTTTAGATAGAAGTAAGAAATGCTTAGCTGTATTTCTAGACTTGGCCAAGGCCTTTGATACCGTTTCTCATAAGATATTATTAAATAGGATATAACAAATGGGAATCAGGGGTATTGTACTGGAAATTTTAAAAAGCTATCTGGACCCAATATGTAATAATTAATGACATCTTGAGTGAACCAAAAATTATACAAGCAGGTGTACCACAGGGCACGATGCTTGGTCCAATATTGTTTCTAATATACATCGATGTAATACCTAGAATAAATATAAACAGCAAAATGCAAGGGCTTGTCGGATCGGTTTTTTTTTTTTGGTCAATTTGAATAAAATAAATAAATATTGACCAGAGGGGTGAAAAAAAAATTGAATTGTGATTTAGTGTGTGTACGAGAACCAAAATCGCAAATGGGGATGGGTTTTTTTCGATTTGAGGGTAGTGGGTGAAGAAATATTGTCACCATCGCCTTCGAAAACGGGGGTATTATACTGCTTTCCAGCTGATTTTTCGTTGCTTTCATGGCATTTAGTTATTGGGGATGGGGGTAGTTTCAACCCCCGGAGGGTGGTTAGGTCACCTGTAATAAGTATTTAACTATTTTATTCTAACTGACCAAAAGAAAAAACGGTACGACAGGCCCTCGCAAGCCTAGCACCGGAAAATCGGAAAGGGGGTGGTATTCAGGTTTAGGAGGGATAGTGGATGAAGGGTAGGTCGGGAAATATTATCACCATCGTATTCCTCGCCCTCAAAAACGGGTGTATACCGTTTTCCAGCTGATTTTCGCTGTTTTCGTAGCATTTAGTTATTGGGGGGTGAGGGTAGTTTCAACCCCCAGGAGTGGGTTAGGTCACCTGTGGTCAATATTTACTTATTTTATTCAATCTGACCAAGAAATACCAGATCTGGCAAGCTCTCGCAAGCGTAGCACCGGAAAATCGATTTAGCGGTAGCGGTTGGACGCTAGGTCGGAAAATATTGTCACCATCGTGTTCCCCGCCCTCGAAAACGGGGGGGGGGTACATGTCTTGCGGTCCGGTGGGGTAAAAGTTTTACCCCAAGGGACTATTGATGACTTAAGAAACATTAAAAATCGTAACCGGAAGTGAGGTCAAAAATCCATGACGCGGGCAAAATTAGCTCGTATAAAAGGTGGCTACCTTTAGGACTGTGGCAGTACTAATCACTCGCAAAAAGTTTTTCATGTATCTTATTTATAGGATATTCGACGGCCCTCTCCGTCTATGATCAACTTTTACTGCGGCTGACAATCAACTGTCAACGTGACAACCAAGTGTATCGCCATATAGGCGTCTGAATTTAAGATGCCAGCGCCAAAGTGGAGAACTCGTGAACTAATTATAGGCCGTTTGTTTATTTATTTGGCGAATACTTATATCGATTTTTTTCTGTTTATTGTTATTTTTGGCGTTGAAAATAGTAACATTAATAATACTGACCTAAAGGTTTGCAAGATCTTGCTGTAAGTGATTTGCAAGATGTTAATGGCATTATTCAGCAAAATTCATATTTTTTAGGTTATCTGGTTTTCCCTTTGAAAAGTACAGTTTTTTCGACATAAACGGTGTCTGGCTAGTTAAATATTAATAAACCCAAATATTTCTTTAAATTTATGTACAGTTGTAGTTTAAATCACTTCTTTTTCAGGAAACATGAGTGACATTTGGGTTAAGCATATTGCAATGTATGAAACATTTGGGAAGCACTAAAAATGTAAAAATTCTAATTGTGTGTATGAAGGGGAATATGTTTTAAATGCAGGACATATTATTTTGTGTGGTACAACTCATATTCAACTCAAAACTTAATAAATGTGTATGCTCTATGTTTACAAACAAGTGTCAGATCATGAAATTAGTGGTACCTACACTGAATATAGGTAACTGAAAAGATATTTATTAATTCCTTAACTAAAATAACTGAAACAGTATTTTGTAAAATATAAAATAGAAATATTCAGGGGTAAAACATAATAGTGCATGATGCAATAGTATATATACAATACTTTTATAAATATACTGAAATTGCATATATTTACTTATTTCAAAAATTTCACTTAAATGTGTGATTGTTCAGGCTATTATTATTGCTATTCGGGCCCCTCGGGCCACGGTTATTTGCACCAGCTTTTTCCCTCTCAATGCCTGGTTAAAGGTGTCTACATCAAAGAGGGTACGCTGTGAACATTGTCGTGCCAATTCAACTTTTACGAGTTGTCCCTGCAATCTACAAAGGATACCGACTAGGTTGGCTCCATCAAGTTGTATCTTGTGTAGCCCCTTTAAACGCTATTATGATAGCGTATGTTTTTAATAACTTTAGCATCTCAGTTTATCATTATTTACTTATTGTTGATATCATCGTACACTAAAGAGACAATGACAGAAAGGCCTATAATTCGTTTGACTATGGATCACCAGGTGGCGTACTCCTTATTTTCAGACGCCTATTGCTTGTTTACGTTTTCCAACGTATGCACTTCTTACGAGTAGGATTTTACAGTCCGTGTAAACTAATAATTCAACCACTAAAACTGCCAATCAGATGTAACAATGGAAGTGACAACCTCAGATTTAAATATTACTAACTGCAAAAATTTCAATATAATATTATCAACCTAGTTCACTTAATGAAAAATAAAAATTAATTAAATGTATTATATTGTGTTCCATTAAAGTTATCAAATTTCAGTCTAATTTACTTGTGTAATAGGTGTAGAAAAAGCATAGTATTACATTCGCGATTATGGCCATTATTCACTCATATGATTTGAGCCACTCGCCTACGGCTCGGGGGCTCACACATGATCTTCGTGCATAATGGCTATCATAATCGCTCATCATATACTATTAATGTGTTAATTGGTCATCATTGTTATTTTGTTTCTAAAATATAGTACATGTATTTTTGTCGTGTGTGTTATCATCTTTCGTATAGGTTGTAAAATTAACTAAACAAATATTGTTTGTGTAACATATAGTAAAATTTCTCAATGAGAATCGCTTTTTGGGCAATAAAATATATCAGAAGCTTAACATTTTAAATAACAATCTTATCGAGTTCGAACTAGTTCAGAACTGATATCGGCTATAATAGTTATTAGGTAAACCTAGTTCCTTGATCAAGTTATCATCAGTTATATGATGTTGACTATGTAATTCTAGTTTTTGATGATTTATTGCTGAATTTTTAAAAAAATCATATATTATTGAAGAAATTAACAATATCCGACGTATATATTTTTCAAATTCGTTTGTATCACGATATTATCTATAAAATAAAGCAAACGTGTTTTCATATTATTTTATTCATTAATATAAATTTTCTGCAAATTCTTAATTAACAAGATAAAAAATAGCGTTAGCGGATCAGGAATTAAGATATGTATCTAATGATTAGGTATCACAATTTACGTGAAGTGAAACGAGCAATAAACTTAATCCTCTTCACCTGCGCGGGAAAATGTATAATAATCAGTTAACAACTGCCAACAACAATCCTATGAAGATATACAGGGTGACTGGAAATGGTGTATTTTCTTATTATTTTAGTTCCACATCCAGTGAAAGTATAATAGTAACGACAAAAAAACATTTTGAACATTTTTATTGTTCAGATAGGCTTAGAATGTCATAAAACGTCGAGATTTTAAGTTTGAGCGAAAAAAAAATTTCTGCCTGTTACTCTGGAACCGTTTAAGATATTGTCTTGAAATTTGGTACACGTTTAATGGGATCTGGAACTAGATTATATTTTCATCTTATTCCGTCGAAGGGTTGGGGAGTAAATTATGGTAAATGGGGGGTAAATAGGTAAATGATGCAGGCATTTGTGTACTTACACAAGAGAAGCTAAGGTATCAAAAAATTTTTTGGCATTAGCCACCCCCATTACCACCACCACCCCATTATTAGAGGGGATGAAAAAAAATGTGATTTAGTGTGTGTACGAGAACCAAAAACCTCAAAATATTTTTTACTTCATACTACCACCCCCTATCACCACCGCACTACCGATGTGGTACATCGTTTTATGGCTTTTTGGGGTAAACGATTTCAAATATTATATTATTAAAGTTCCACACACAATTTTTTTTCGCTGTGAGAGACTTGGATAGAAAATCTGGATGTGGAAGTAGGGATTCCTTGGGCAGCGGTTTTTTTTTATTGAATATCACAGAATATGTATAAACAAGCTCAAAACTACATTTTGATATGCTTTTTATCCCTGTTGAGATGATTCAGTACCTTTTTAGCAGAGGGCCGTAGGATGACTCAGTACATTTTGACATGTTTTATTTTAATTTTTTTTTCTTTTTGCATTGACTAAAGTAAAGGCTAACTATATTTTGAAATACAGAAAGGGCATCGGTTATATAGTTATTTAATAAATGAAAATCGGTCAAATATTATTTATAGAGATAGAATTTTCCCAGGTATGAACTTCATTTTATTTGGTTCGGACACCTATAGATAATTTCGTATATTACCAAAATAGAGACTTTTTCGAGAAGGCACGATATCAAAATCTGTTTCATAGCAAAGCCTGTTTCGTTTTGCATTTATTTTTTTAAATAATTCTATGGACAATTATATTTTATTTATATTTTTATTACTTAATTTTAAACGTAAATTGAAGCTAATTAAAACCTTTATAAGAAAACATTAACACATTTCATGTACAAGGTGAGGTAAAAAAATATTCAAAGAAATTAAGTTTCCTTTCTTAACAATTTTTTCAAAAATTTTTTTTTTAAATCACTGTATGCATATTTAAAGGCCTTAAAAGTATCTACAATTTGATGTGCCGAACATGGTAGTAGTTTAAAAAATAAGGAAGTTACGAGTCTGGGGAGTTTTAAGTGGCAGACCCTGTATATACAGATTTCCACGAAAATAATTATCAATTTTTTGAGAAAACATAAGTTAAAATAAATGTAAACGTTTGTAAATAAATAAGTAAATAAGTGTAAACGTGAAAGGTGTTTTAAATTGGTGACGTAAGTAATCTGCCGATGACGTAGTCTGTGTTGATTTGTTGATAGAATGTTTTTTTGTCAAAACAGTGTGGTGTTGCCAAGTTGAAATTTCTTCTCTAGTTCTAGTAAAGATAATGGGAGTGTCTGCTACACCGACCGGCCGGTGATTTAGGAACCAGCCTGCAGTACCGATCATGTATTTAAACAGTGCTGCACCAACCGGTCGGTGATTTAGGCACCAGCTTGCGCTCATACCATAGAACTCTTTCTATGCTGTACTGCCCCTTCACCGCTGACTGCACGTCAATTCATTCAAATTATCTTTCGGACTTTATTTAGGCTATACTTATTCTTAAAAAAACCAAACCTCTGCATAATAAATTTAATATAGAAAACATAAACAGATTCTTATATAAGTAGGTACTGATTTGGTATCTACGTAAGTAACTAAAAACATGTATGATGTCCTTATCAACAAAATAAAGTGAAAAATAAACAAAACAAAAAATATTTACGTTATAGCTAGATAATTCATTAATCTTTTAATTAGTATGTTTTTTCTTCCTTTTTGTTTGTCTTTTGATGCCTATGACTGTCGTGTCGACATTTTTAGGCCTGCTCCTACCCTTTCTTATTGAAGGCAATTTTACACTTTCAAGCTATATGAATAATTGTTGGTTTTGGTTTTCCAGTTGTCCTTCTGTTTTGTCATGTGGTTGTTGTTGTGGTTCGTCCTGATCATGTTGGTTTTGTGGTTGTTGTTCTGCTTCATATTGGTCTTGCGACTCTTCTTCTGGTTCATATTAATCTTGTGTTTCTTGTTCTGGTTCATGTTGGTCTTGTAGCTGTTGCTCTTGTTGGCTGTCGTTTTCAGCACACAGTTCATCATTATGACTATCAATGTCTGTTGGTTCAACTTCTGATTGCTCAGAAACTTCCACCTTCCAACTTAACCATTCTCTATGATTGTTTGTTACTTCAAGCAAATAAGATAACTTTCCCATTGACTCTTCGAATTCACTTGTTTCCTGCTCAGCAAGTATTGCTGCTAGCTTACTGCAGACTTTTCTGCTTTTTAAATTTTTTGTTGGTAAGTTGTACATGTCTTGTAAACAGAAGCAGATTCCATTTCAGTGATGTTGACACTAGATTGTTCCATACACTGTAATGTAAATTTACCATCGTTACATGTGAAATTTAAACCCAAATTTAATGTAACTTTACCTGCAGAAAGAGTGTAAAATTTTATTTATCCCATATTTGGGTAATCCTCCCTAGTAAATAAAATTTTACACTCTCTTTACATTAAAATTGGGTGTAATTATACACGCAACGATGGTAAATTTACCGTCATTTTTTACAGTGTATATCAAGCATTAAAATTTCAAAGCAAAATTACAGTTTTACTGTATGGATAAGGGTAAATTTTGTTACACCACAAGGTGTAACAAAATTGAGTGAGCAATGTCTTGGAAAATTTTTCTAGCTTTCCTTTGTTCAGCAGAAGTGATGCCCATTGATTTTGTAACTGCATTTCTGAAAGCTTTGAGCGTATGAAATAAACAACAACTTTGCCTAAGGAAATTGCTGTGCAAAAATTTTCCGCTCAGTGAAGTCTTTATTCGTTTCCGTTTGGTCCCAACAGGAATTAGTACTTTTGAAAATGTTGATCATAGGTCTATTCATTCTTCCGTTTCATTCTCAAGAACAAATGTTGCCACTACTTCACAATTATTGTTACCATCACAATAACATCAATAACATACATCAATAACAGCAAAGATGAACAATGGCATTATTAGATTATTTAACTTGTATGTTGAATCACAGAGTATTACTTCATGTTACCGTCTTGATAATATATGCCAATTAACTCATTCTCATCATTTACTACAACAGTTACTGTGGAATTTTCATTCCTCTTCAGCCTTTCCACCACCATTTTGAGATCATTTTTTCTTATATTTTGTGAATCTTGTTTAATATTGGATATATCTTTAAGGATTACGCATTTTCCTGTTTTTGCAGCGATGTATCCCTGAACCAATTTATGGTTACATCTTAAGGATACCATCTCTTCAACAATTTTTTTATCTTCTTGATCAAGTTCCTTCTGCTTGGCCATAGTGTGAAAATTTTCTTCATCTAGTGGATGATTATGATCTAAAGTTACATTTGTAATCATCAAATCTTGTCCATTTTGACTCAAAGATAATCGCATATGCATTGGACAATCATCTTTCATCGTGCTAAAATAAAATATATATGTAAGTAAACTAAGTGTATATATACAGTATCTTTCACTTCAACCGGCACCACTAGAAAATGTTTAATTTATAATAATGCTGGTATAAAATATAGCAAGAAGATAAATAGGCTATAAGATATGATAATATTGTTATGTGTTGCAACCCCCAGAATGTAGGCAATACAGAATTCAATTAGTTCGGATGTTGTCTGAATATAGAGATTTGCACCTACTAGAGAGAGAACCTACTAGAAGCTCTAGAGTGATGACATCTATTCAGGAACTATCTAGAGAATGGTAACGTCATACAGAAAATTCGGGATCCCTCATCTTTAGGTATATAAGGTGTGGCGATCAGTTCACTTACTAGTAAATATAAGATTCAAGGACTTCAAGTAACCAATGGGAATCAAGAAACAAAAAGAACAACAATTTTGAAATAAAAAAAATAATAACATGTATTATACAAAATGTTAATCTAAAACTTTATTTATCTTCGAATATATACATTATCTAACAAAATGAATTCTAAATAATTATTATAGATATATTATTTTCCAAACCCTAATATCTATAAATTGGTGACCCCGACGTGTTAATTACAAATCATTTGTCAGTTCAGACATCTCGACTTATAATTTTGTTTTCGTTCGGAAAGAACGTTTTAAAAAATCTTTCTCCCCTCTGTACGATGGATCATATAAAGTTTTGTCCCGTACAGATAAGTTGGTTACTTTTATTAAAGGAACCAAACTCGTCACGGTAAATATTGATAGGATTAAACCAGCATATTTACTAATTGATAAATGCGATGTCACTACACCGTCGATGAAGAAAGTTTGTTTTGCTATTGACGAATTAAATGACTGACTGTTCTTTTTCTTAACGAGGGAGTAATGTGGCGATCAGTTCACTTACTAGTAAATGTAAGATTCAAGGATTACAAGTAACCAAGGGGAATCAAGAAACAAAAAAAACAACAATTTTGAAATAAAAAAATAACATGTATTATACAAAATGTTAATCTAAAACTTTATTTAACTTCGAATATATACATTATTTAACAAAATGAATACTAAATAATTATTATAGATATATTATTTTCCAAACCCTAATATCTATATAAGGCATGGAGTAAACCAGAGTGGACAAGTTATTACAGTTCTAATGGTCAGAGAGTCTGGAGTAAACACAGTGATAAAGTGACTGAATAATTAAATTGTAGTACACAGTGTATTATTAGTCAAGTAATTAATTGTTGTTGTAATTAGTAAGTTAATAAATTAGTGTTTAGTGTTACCTGATGTTATAATTTCCGAACCCTCGATACAGGGTGTTTACAATTGGTGTCAGAAGCGGAATTTAAAAGAAGATTTTTGGACTGTTCGAGAAGGTTTCTACAGTGTTCTTCTCGGGAATTAGTGGTGACATGGAGAATTGACTTACGGGACATTGTTTAAGGACTATTTTAGAACTCAAAACTGTGAAAAAGTGCGTTTTCGTGAAAGTAACAAAGACACTTAAAAAGACTCATTTGTGTCAGTGCGTGAAAATTTCTAGAACTTTTCTATTTGGACATTAGTGGAGATATTATTAAATTCTCTCAACTGGATACTGACAAAAGACTCCAGATAAGACTTTTTCGTGCTGTTTCAAGATTTGGAACTGGAAAGTTCCATTCCCGATATTGACGTGACAGGTATACTTAGTTCATTTTAACATAATCTTATGCTCATAGAAACAAGAAGCATGGCAGCAAAAAAAACAAATACAGGACCTACTTGCGGCGTTTACGAAAATGATGGCGCAGCAACGCGAAGACAAAGAAGAGCAGAAAAAGCGACGCCTAGAAGAAAAAGAAGAGCAAGAAAGAAGACGTCAAGAGGAAGAAAAACGGCGTCAAGAAGAAGGAGACGAATTGAAGAAAATAATGGAAGAACAGGAAACAAGATGACAAGAAGAAAAAACCGAACTGAGAAAAATGATGGTGAAAATACGACAGCAAGAGGAAAAAGGAACAAGAAAGACGACGTCAAGAGGAAAAAGAGGAACAAGAAAGACGCCAAGAAGAATTAAAGAAAATTCTGAATGAACAAATGAAAATACAGCAGGACGCTATCATTTCCGCCAACGAAAAATTAAAGAGTGAAGTCAAAGAAGAGATAAACAAAGTCGAAGATAAAGTGGGTATGGTCGAGACAGAAGTTAGTCAAATCAAAGGGAAAATGAGTGAGGTCGAAGGAGAGGTAGAGCGCCTTAAACGTCAGTTGAAAGAGAAAGGAGGCCAGCTAGTAGCATCGTCAGGCCCTAGATTAAAACCTCCCTCCTTCGACGGCCAAAGCTCATGGACAACCTACAAAAGACAATTCGAGGCAGCTGCATCTGCTAATAACTGGGACAACGAGGAGAAGGCTATGGCATTAGTTCTAGCGCTAAAGGGTCAAGCCTCAGAGTTACTTCAGACTATCCCAGTGGAGAAACAAAAGGACTTCAAAGTTTTGGAAGCTGCCTTGGACTTGAGATATGGTGACCAACATCTCGCCCAAGTATACCAGGCCCAACTGAAATCCCGGATGCAAAAGACTGGGGAAAACTTGCAAGAATTTGAAGCTGCAGTAGAAAGACTGGCACACCTGGCATATCCAAGTGCATCCAGAGAATTCTAAGAACAATTAGCCGTGGGAGCCTTTTTAGATGGCATAAGGGACGAAGAAGAGGTCAGGCGAGTTCTTAGGTTAACTCGACATCAAAGTATTAGCGAGGCTTTGGTGCGTGCCCTTGAAGTAGAAGCTGCCTTTAAAGTCACTCCGCGATCAGAAGTGAGTGCTGTGACAGTCGAAGAAGCACATTCAGATACAGGTGAAACCCCCCGTTGACTGGACTACTAGTAGAGAAATTTTTTATATCATTGTGTTAGTGCGCAGATTAACAGTCAAAACTGTCAAAATGTCCGCTGTCTATCTGTCTAGTTGTCCGTCATGTTGCTTGTAAGTTAGAAATTTTGCAAGTTTGTATAGTTTTGTAAGTTAGTGTCTAATGTTTTTATCCTTGTATGTTGTAATCAGACCTCCCATCAAATCATGGGCCTCGGTACCAAATTCACTGGCGGGCCTCCGAGCTTAATAATTGATGAGCGGGTTGTCAAAATCTCTGGGGGGGGGGCGCTACGGACCCCTCGGAAGCCCGGGCCCCTAAACTCAGTACCCAATAGACCCCCACCCATACGGGGGGCCTGGTTGTAATATATTTATTGATTCCAGTTTGCCAACAAATGGATAGGACAAGTCAAAATAGTACATGTAAATAATAATTGCTTATAAATTAGACGGAAGTATACATTTATAAAATAAAACACAATAATAAATATGATAGATAAAATAATAGGCTAAAACTATAATAGAACATTTAGCGCTTATAAAATTTATATAAGTTCAAAGTCTAAAAGGAATAAAAGAGAAGAGATAAGTCTTTGTTACAATTAATTCTAAAACATTTTGGTATGATGATATGCACACATATATAAATATAACTATGATCTATGATTGTAAGAGGTCTGTCTGTTCGTCCAAGTCAAAAAATCCCCGTAAAGTATAGAAACAATTGGTTATAAGAAACTGTTTTAAATTTCTTTTGAACTTGTGAATACTATCATAGGATTTTATTCTTTGTGGTAGTTTATTGTAGATGGTTGCGCAAGTATAATAAGGACTCTTTCTAAAAAGTGCTAAGTTGTAGTGGTTAATATGAATTTCATTTGCGGATCTGATATTGTATGAGTGAATATTACTTCCAAATGTAAATTTACTTTTGTTTAGATGCACGAAGATAGCGGCCTCAAAAATTAATATGGACGTCAGTGTTAGAATATTGTTTTCTGTAAAAGTTGACCTACATGAGTCTAAAGGACCGAGGGAAAAGATTAAACGAATAATTCTTTTCTGTTGGATAAAAACTCGATGTGATGCAGAACTGGAACCCCAAAGGATCACTAAGTATTTGAGGTGGCTATAGGCAAGGCTATAGTACACGTTTATTAACTGGGCTTGAGATAGAATATATTTTAAATTTCTAATTGCAAAAAATGCTGAATTTAATTTATTAGGTGTAAGGCTAATATGTTCTTCCCAATTCAGTTTTTCGTCAATCATAACACCTAGAAATTTTACATTTGAAGATTTTTGTAGTTGACAATGTAATGTACAATATTTGAATTTCTGACTTATGTAAAACCACTGATTCTCAACATGAATAAATTATTTATTTATTTATCTGTTTTTTTAATTAATCAGGTATTATAGTTCCCGTGCTGTAGATCTCAGTGGCAATGCCAATATCAATGACGGCAATTTAATTTATCTACATTGTTAACGTTTTCGCAGAATATTTATATGTACAGCGATTAAAACGTTAATACGTTGATATTTCCGTCAGATTAATAATTAAAAAATCATCTTATTTGTATTATAATGTATACTACCTACCATATTAATCTTTGTCACACTCGAGACGATATAGATTACAATAATTTGTTTAACTGATATGGATATGAGATAACGTACGCATTGACACTTCATACTCCAATTTGTACTATCTCAAACGCAAGTTTAAAGGTACATGTTTCAATTATTGGAAAAAAATTACCTAAACTCATTTAAATAAAGGAAGTTCTGGTTTAAACATGTCTCCCTCACGGAGGTCTATAATCTGATAAGAAATGATCGAGTGAAGTATTCTTGTTATATGCCAATCTCCTCACTGAAATTGAATAATTCTCAACGAATGGAAAGTTAATACAAAGTTGTGGGGATTAAATTTCCCCCAGAATGTTACGCAAGAGCGCAACTCTGTATTTTCCAGTTTTGTTCAGGGGGAGGGGGTAATCAAAATTGCGAGTACTCTATAAGCCTATAGGCACTTTAGGTATGTTAAAGTCATTAATATTAGTATAGTCGACAAATTTTGGAGAGGCCTGCGGGGTAGGGCGGGTCATCGAAAAATTTGCTGCCAAAGCCGATAAAAGCGACCGACAAAGGCTATCACTACTAAAAATGTTTGAGGCCTTTGGTTCTTGTACACACACGAAATCACAATATTATTTTTTTTACCCCCTTTAAGAATGGGATAGAGGTGGTAATGGAGGTGGCTAATGCCAACTATTTTGATACCTTAGTTAGCTTCTGTTATATATACTAAGTACAAATTTTATGTACTCTCACATGCTTGATTTACCTATTTACCCCCATTTACCCAACAACCCTTCAACGGAATATGATCAAAATATAATATAGTTCCAGATCTCGTTAAAATACATACGTGTATCAAATTCCGAGTTAATGTCTTAAACGGTTCCAGAGTAATCGTGCGCACAAAAAAGTTACAAAGCGACAGGCAGACCTACAGACCAACGGATGACACTCTAAGCCTATTAGAGCAATAAAAATTTTTTTTTTGCGTTACCATACTTCTAGTGAAGATGAATTGTTTGTTTCGGCGTCAACATTCCACCTGAAACTTTATTATTGATTCTTATGAATTATTACCTGATTAAAAATGTGCGCCCAAAAATTCCTTGTGCGTCAAAAGTTATTGGCACTTTTTGACGAGCTTTCAAGGATTTTCAACTTATCTGCTTAATATATCTTGTACTAGTAATCGGATGGGAATTTTAAAAACACTGGCTTATTTGAAATAAAATTCTTAAAAAATATTGACCTGTCCAATATGTATTGGTCAATCCGCCATCTTGGAAAAAATATAAAATACCAAAAATAGCCTAAAAAATAAAAATTGGTAAAAATAAAACTCCATCTCAAATATAATGCACCAACCTCGGACACCGTATGTCAAATAAAACGGTCAAAGATGGCGGACGAAATAAAATTTTTAATTCTTCGTCAGGCATTGTGCGTCACTTTTTTTTAGATTGTACGTTATTTTATGTACTTTTAAGAGATAGAGTTCATTTTTTTTTTGACTTATACGATGAGAAATGCGGTGAAATTATGACATATGACGGTAATGAAACTAATATAGTATATTTCATTTTGTCTCGATGAAAATTGGGTGAAAAAAGGTGGGTCAAAGAAAATAAATTTTTGAAAATTAAAAAAAAAATGATCTCCTAAAACTACATAAAATAACGTAGAGTCTAAAAAAAATGACCTTGATAATTGATGAAGAATTGAAAATTTTATTTGGTCCGCCACCTTTGGTGTACGGTGTCCGAGGTTGGTGCATTATATTTGAGCATAAATGAGTTTTATTTTTGTCAACTTTTGTGAAATTACTCCTTCTTATAGAAAAGATATTCAATTTTGTTTTTTTCGGCTATTTTTGGTGCTTTCTATTTTTTCCAAGATGGCGGATTGACCAATACATATCGGACAGGTCTATATTTTTTAAGAATTTTATTTCAAATAAGCCAGTAATTTTAAAATTCCTATCCGATTACTAGTACAAGGTATATTAAGCAGATAAGTTGAAAATCCGTGAAAGCGCATCAAGTGCATATAACTTTTGACACACAAGAAATTTTTGGGCACAAATATTTTTTTCGTAATCAGGAGGTCATAATACATAAGAATCAACAATAAAATTTCAGGTGGAATGTTGTCGCCGAAAAAAATTAATTTAAATCAATTCGACTGTACTATTCCACTGGATGTGGAAGTAAAATTATCATTACAGTTACACACATTATTTTTGGATTTTTGTAGAGGTTCTCGTGGAAAAAAAAATGTATATCTATGTTGCTTCATAAATTATAACATAATTTAAGTCAAGCCTGAATGACCGCGGTAGTTTCAATTATTCTTTTTTAAATTAACTTCATAAAACAAACACAACGGTATGCAACCAGAGTTACGTCTAAGCTGTACTCAAGGTAGCTGGGTATTCTAACTTAGCTTTAAGAGTGGAAAGGGTAAAGAGACGACACGATTTACATACTACAAGAAAGGGAAGTCAGAACGAAATATTTTTCCGTTACAAGAAGCTTAGAACTTGGAAATTGTCCGCTAAATTTTTGAATAGTGATGTGTCTTCATTAAGTTTCTTTTTACGACTTCAACATCGAAAGGGTTGATAGTCCCTCTTCTTTAACATGAAGCAGGCCTAATTGTTTTTCACCGGTTTAATCCGTAAGTAATTTATAAAGAAATAATTTTTTTTGTAACTTAGATTTGGCAACGGCCATTTTGCAGCAAGTTACGCTTACACTTCATTTCTTTACAGGGTTTTAAAGTTAGACGCAAATTTTCGAAAGTTAGATGCAAATCTTATAAAGTTAGATGCAAATCTTCTAATTTTGGATGCACATCGTAGATATGCATTTATTTTAATTTGGGTTGGAAACTTTAATTTTTTTAACCATCCAATGGGGTTGTCTTTCTTCTCCTCTACGTAATTAGAAGATGGAATGTACATATTAGTCTAGGACAACTTTTTACGGAGATCGCGACGATAGTATGGTAGAATAGATGTGATTTGTCCTTATGGAATTTCTGGAAGCGTCGAACATGGCACTGGGAACTTCTTGACTTAATATTGGGCTCATCTAGAAGTCAGCTATTACGTCAATGTGGGTTGGATTTCACCATCATCATCCCTCACTGGAGTCACTACTTTAATTCACTAAGAATTCCAGATAAGTGTCGCAAATAAAATTTTTATCCGATTTTTTTTTATATATATCTCATATTTTTATGCTTTAACATTTTTAGAATTCTTTGAAGTATCAAATTGCAAATGTTTTTTTTTAAACTATTTCCATTTTCAATTTTATCTTTAATATGTTTTCAACGAACAGTTAGTATTTTCAATTATTATTAAGATGTAAATTATCGGCGTAACGTCTAATTAAAAACAAATATATAAAAAGTTCTGTAAAGACTTTGTGATCACAATTTCTACGAAACGCTTATATTTAATATAATAAATTTTGACCTTTGAACACCATATTGTCGGTTCATGTTTAAGACAATATTTTAAATAATATATACATAACATATTATCGTCCATTCGTTTTTCTCTTTTGTACATAAATTTGCTTAATTTTTAAGGCCTCAATTTAGTTGTTTTCTAACAAAAACCCATCCAGTTTGATTGGTTTATAATAAAATCAATTTTATAATCACATTGTCCACTTATTTCAGGTATTTTGAAACAAACTATTTTGAAACAAACTATTTTGAAACAAACTATTTTTATACAAACTATTTTGATACAAACCACTTTTTTTTAGTCAACAATTTATACTTTCCTTATAATTTGATTAGTTTATCTTTCTTGTAATCAAACTTCAGTTTTAGTGTAAATTACAAATATAGAAAGATTGGCGCCCCACCTCTCTGGGAAAATTATCTTTATATAAGTCAAATTAACATCTTTTTAAGAAAAATTATAAAAACACCTGTCATTACAATCTATCAAACAGATAAATCCATTTGTTAAGTGTTTTCTGACCCATGACTCATCTGCCGAGTCTCTGAGCTACTGGGGTAGTAACATTTTTTTCTCTAAATAAATAAGGTTCAGTCTAAATCTCGAACAGGTTACAAAAAAATAATTAATTTATTAAACAGCGAGGAAATAATGTTATAATATTCCACCCTTGGCCTCCTAGACAGGTACGAGCGGCACCACATTTCTCAATAATGTATGTATACTTACTGTGTCTGCTGTCCACATTTTATTGCAGGTAATAAAGTAGTCTAGAAGTTATGAGCAAAAAACCTTCTCCAAGATTTCTATCTTTAAGGGCTAGTAGTTCGGAAGAAAGACGTCATGGGAAAAAATGTACACATACTTCTTTGGATCCATCCTATATCCTATATGCCTCCAAAGCATTGCTCTTTTAAGTCACCCCAAATTATTAAGCCGGACCTGCTGTCCCATTAAAAATATTAAACTAATTATCTATCTATTTGGCGGCATCTTGTTGAAGTTGTTGTACTATAAGCTTGCCATAAATCCGGTAGATGGCGCATAATGTTTATATGTAAAATCAATAAAAAAATAAATTAGATATGTGAATAATCAAATTTTTGTTTCTGACATTGTACCGTACTTAGAATTCATTTCTTCTGTAAGCATAGGTTATCAATTGAATTTTGTTATCTTTAGGCTATATTGTTTGGGTTAGGTGTAAGAACAGAGTGCCATTAGGCACTACTGAACCTCGCCCAATAAAGTTGTCTGCATTTTGAACTGTTAATATTGTTATTATTATTATTATTATTATTAAACTAGAAATTCCTATAGTAGAGGAGGGCTCCACTTAACCAACCTATATGTGCATTCCAGTTATTTGGTTATTTAAAGTTATTTAGAAGAACGGTTAAATCAACATCAATATCGACAACAGTGTGTCATGAGAATACAGTAATTTACAATAATTTTGTAAAAGAATCACAGTAGATTCATTTAAGATGCTTCAAGTTCATCAGGAATGGTAAAAAATTCGATTTAGTATTTTGTACTCTCTCTCTCCCCCCTCTCTCTCTGGAAAAAAAATAAATGTGCAGAAAATACATCTATAATATCACAATCATTTCCTACTGGGAGAAGACGATGATTCCACAATCCTCACTCAGAAGGTAGTGAAACTCAATACTTCTCATTGTATAACTATATATGTACTTAAAAAAAACATTTTTTTTACTGTGACTATACTTCCACTCCGTTACGTGGATGTGGAAGTAACCAGAGGCGGATTTATACTTCTGCCGCCTAGGGGCTAATGGCAACTTACAGCCCACCCACCCCTTTCCCACTCTCTGCTCCTTGCCCTCATTGCAGTCAAAAATGATATTCCCTGTATACTTCATCTCCCCTTTTAGAGGGGAGCTCACTACCTTTTACGCCTTCTCCCCATAGATTTGTCAATAGCACAAGGCACAAAATCATTAGTATTAGCCTAATTATATTCAACAGCGATTTTGGATAAATTAAAAGCCAAATCAACATTGTTTATTTTATCATATGAGAACGAGAGCTAAATAAAATCTGAAATAAACTTTGGTATGCATTTAAAATGTTATTCATTTAGACATAGGCCAAATGGGCCTAGGCCAGATAGGCCTATCAGCAATCGGCAAAACAACTCTTACCAACTTAAGTTCAATAACAGATATTGAGAAAATTCTATACAGTTGACTCTGATAAGGAACTCTAGTCCAGTTAAAATAAAAATCACGTTCACAAATAAATTAAAAATGTTCTGATAGGACAATAGTAATGGTGTAATGGTAAATGTTTAAATGAATTTTAAGTGATTTCTCGTAATTTCATACAACGTCCTTAAAACATGTTATTTTTATTTTTAGATTGGTTACCATTTTTATTTATTTTTATTTTTATCTGCCATTGGTATATTTTTCCAAAAATTTTGCCCTGTAATTTGCCGCTCTGGACTATAGCCCCTAAAGCCCCCCCCCCCCCCTCCTAAATACGCCACTGGAAGTAACAAACAATTAAAATCAAATTAACATACT
This sequence comes from Rutpela maculata, assembly GCA_936432065.2. Taxonomy (NCBI): domain Eukaryota; kingdom Metazoa; phylum Arthropoda; class Insecta; order Coleoptera; family Cerambycidae; genus Rutpela; species Rutpela maculata. The sequence continues at coordinate 217,703,042 of OW386287.2, forward strand.
GTCTTCATATACAGAACATGACGGAAATGTCAGTATTGTCAGTAAAATCAAGTTTTCTCTCGAAAACCGATCGTTTTATCCGCATCAAGTTCCTTTTTTTTTTCAGAAAATTCTCAAAAAAATGGCACCTCAAATCCCAAAAATGTGTCCATGTTCATGTTTAAGGGTACAGAGCATTCAGGGTATTCCACCCCTGGCTTCCTAGACAATATAGGAAGGGAGTCATATTTCTCAATTACAGATACCTGTGTATATTACTTTAATTTTAATAAAATTGATACACTAGTTTGGAACCTATGAGCAAAAAATCTTCATGATTTAATGTATAAGGGCGAGTTTGAATTGCTCCAAAGGGGCGTCCTAGGAAAAAATGTACTTTTATTATTACATTGACCCAAACTATTCGTTTCCAAGTTTTGCCCAATACTTCCGAGATATTTTGTATTTGAATCCTCAAATTGAATGTAATTTGCTAACAATAGCAATTTAATGTTATTCTTATACTGAGTGAAAAACAGTACAAAATAAGCATATTATAATGTAAGGGTCCCAAATGCTTATTACTTCCACATCCAGTGGAAGTATAGTAACGACAAAAAATTTTTTTTAAATTTTTATTGTTCAAATAGGCTTAGAATGTCACGAAACGTCGAGATTTTAAGTTTGAGCGAAAAAAAAATTTCTGTCTGTCGGTCTGTCTGTAACTTTTTTGTGCGCACTTTTACTCTGGAACCGTTTGAGATATTGACTTGAAATTTGGTACACACATGTACTTTAACGAGATCTAGAACTAGATTATAGTTTCATCTTGTTCCGTCGAAGGGTTGAGGGGTAAATTGGGGTAAATTTGGGAAAAATAGGTAAATCAAGCAGGTAAGAGTCCAAGAGGCTGTATTTAGTATATACAAGAGAAGCTGAGGTCTCAAAAAAAATTTTAGCATTAGCCACCCCCCTTACCATCCCCACCCCATTAATAAAGGGGATGAAAAAAAATTGTGATTTAGGGTGTGTACAAGAACCAGAAACCTCAAAATGTTTTTTTACTTCATCCACCCCCACTACCACCCCCTATCACCACCCCCACCCCGCTACCGATGTGGGGTATCGTTTTATGGGTTTTTGGGGTAGAGGATTTCAAATATTATATTATTAAAGTTCCATAAACAATTATTTCCACATACAAAATTTTTTCGTTGTGATTGACTTAGATAAAAAAACCGGATGTGGAAGTAGTGATTCTTTGGGCAGCGGTTTTTTTCACTGTTTTCGTAATTATTGATTTTCAAACCACTCGTTAGGGGTGGTTTTCTATTGCGCATAGTGCAGTGGGGTTCATGTCCGTCACTCAAGCATTATTTTGTTGAAATTATTATTAAAATCGGTCATCATAGTTGATTTATTTTGTTAAATATTTATTATATTGGCATTGTTTAAATATTTTCAACGCTTAAATAGAGGTGGTTTTCGCGTTTATTCGCAAATCGAAAAGATACCATCTCTGTAGAATTTCTCAAAGATTAATTCGGGACCATCGGAATCAATTTGTACTGTTTCTTCGTTCGCAATATACTGCCCAAGGAGGGATGAATTTCTTGGTTATTTTGCGGTCACTCTTTATCTTCATGATATAAACTTTGTTCATTAGGAATGAATCCAAAATTTTTTTGTAAGAACATTTATGAGAAATAAATTAAAAATATTAAATATTTAGTTTTCATTTTTAATTGAGAACATTAATATTCATCATTAAATACTTAATTATAAATAAATTTATTTAATTTGTTGAAACAAAATATTTTTCAATTAATTAGTATTGGTGATGTGGAAATGGCTGCAGAGGAAACCGTCCTTAAAATTGTTGCAGATTTACTTGACGTCACTGTAGACGATTTTTCCGTAGAAACTGGAGTTGTTGTTGAAGTTATTTCTGAAGTAGTAGTTGATAGTATAAACGATACTGTTTTATTTGGTATTAATGTAGTAGATTCTAATGTAGTAACGGTTGTTGCAGTAGCTGTAGGTGTATTTGTTGTAGATTTACTTGGGATCATTGTAGGTGATATAACTGGGGCATATGTGGTTAGTTCCGTTGCAGTAGTCGTTGATGATGTATTTTCTGCTGGTTCTGTTGGTACTGCTGTAATAGATTCTGGTGGTGTGGTAATAGTTGCAGAAGTAGGCATAAGCATAGATATTGTAGAGTTGCTGGTTGTCACTGTAGATAGTGCTTCTTCAGAGGAAGCTTCCGTCGGTGTTGTCGTTAAGAGAATTGGTGTTGAAGTAGTTAGTGTTTCTGTGGCTGATATTGTTTCAGTTGATATTGCGAACAACGCTGTTGCACTTGGTACTTCTGTAGTAGGTTCTGATGGTGCAGTGATAATTCCTGTAGCTGCTTGTGCGGCTGTCGGATAATTACTTGACGTCACTCTTGATGGTACTTTAGTAGATGAGGTTGTTGTAGTTGGTGATATTAATGATATTAATAGTTCACTCGATGTTATTGGTGTTAATGTAGTCGATTTTCTGGCGACAGTTGCTGCTGAAGAATTTTCTGCAGTAGTAGTTGATACTGTAGACGATGCTATTATGGTGGGTATAGCTGTAGTTGATTCTGGTGCTGTAGCAACGGTTATTAAGATAGTTGAGGGTGTAGCTATTGTAGATTGAACCGGGGTCACCGTAGATGAAGCTGTTCCTAACGTTGTCGATGGTGTCGACGTAGTTGATGCTTCTATTGTCGGTTCTGTTACAGTAGTCATTGCTGAGGTAATTTCGGCAGTAGTAGTTGTTACTGTGTATGATGGTGTTTTAGTTGGTATTGCTGTAGTTGATTCAGGTGGTGAACTAATAGTTGTAGAGACAGTCGTGGGCATAGTTGTTGTAGGTCTACTTGATGTCATTGTAGATAATGGTTCCGTAAATGAGGCTGCGGTTGTTGTCTCTGATAGAATTGGTGGTAATGTAGTTAGTGTTTCTGTGGTATATACCATTTCACTGGTTGATATTGAAATATTTTCTGCAGTAGAATTTGATACTATTGACGAATCTGTATTTGATAATGCTATAGTAGAGTCTGCGGATGTAGTAATGATTTTTGAAGTAGCTGCAGATGTAATTGACGAAGAACTACTGGATGTCACTGGTGATGGTATTTTCGTAGATGGGACTGTTGTAGTTGGTATTATTCCAGTTGAATTTGCTATTGTAATTGGTGTTGTAGTATTTTCGTTTCTAGTGGCTGATACTGAAGACGTAGCTGTTACTGATGTAGTACTAGTGGTGGTAGCTGTAAACATACTTATAGATGTTGGTTTAGTTGCTGGTGCAGTACTCGGTATTGTTGCTATTGGATCAGATGCTTCAGTAGTCGGTAAATATGTGCTTGAACTAGATATTGTGCAGCCCGCCTGACGACGACAAGTGGTTGAAGTTGGATTAAAATATGAACCAGATGAACAATTCATAAGATGCGTTACTCCATTGGAATATAGATAGAATTTTGTGCAATCAGATTCATGTGGGAAATACTGGGGCCCATTTCCTTGGGAGCAGGAAGCTGAAAATAATAACAATTTCTTAGAAGAAGCTCTTTACTTATAGGCATTTCAAAATAGCGGGCACGCCCGTATTAGGCCGCGTAAGCAATTAATTGAAAGTACAAATGGTTGCTGTTTAATAGATTTTGGCCTGATCAAATCAAATGCAACTTTCAACCAAGTTAATAAATCGACCTTTAAGGTTCAATGATCTTAAATTCAGCAGTAGTCCAGTCAACGAAAGAGTTGTAGAGAACATTTAGGAGGGGATAATTTTCTTTTTCAGGAATGTGTTGGAGGTAGTTTGGAGGTGAACATACCAAAAGTCCCCACCCCTAACCGGCTCCCCGCTTCAGGGTGGGGGGGGTGGAAAGGTTCCTTTTTTCGATTCTACGCTTGGAACTCGGAAACCATGCGTCACACGGAAAAAGGTAATCTATGCAAAATTAAACATAATTAAATTTCCTACAAGAATGTCTATATGAATTTTCTTCCTATGTGTTATGGTTTACGAGATACTCGCCAGTGAAAATCGATAATTAATAAAAAAAAAATAATTATGTACCTTGAATATTTCTGTCAAAACGGTTTACCGTGGTCTGCTAATAAATCACAGTCACAAAACAATCTTTATTTCACAACACTCGACGTATTTACTAACGTAATGTTTTGTCGAAGTCTATACATTTCCTTAAATGTACAGTGTGTCTCAATTAAAATGAAGATACCCTTATAACTTTTTTATTTTGTTTCCGATTTGAATCAAATTTTACTTAAGTATAGAACAACTACTTATAACCTACTACTACTACTTATTACTTACTTACTCTTATTACTACTTATAACCAGAAGATCATTCACCTGCTATAAAGGCAAAGCCACCTGGAAAAAGATTAAAAATCATATTGACGAGTCTTGACGAATTTCATTTAGCCACCATAATTACCAGTCCCCTCCCCCCTGAAGCGGCGGGGCTAAGGGCAGGGACTTTTTGTGTGTTTACCTCCAAACTACCCCCAACATATTCCTGAAGAGGAAAATTCTCCCCTCCTAAATGTTCTCTACAATCCCTTTTTGGGCATTTATTGATTGGACTACAGGGATTGATACATAAACTAATAGAATTTTCTCAAATTAATAAAATTGACAAAAGCTCCAGAAAGCTAAGTGTTTTATTTATTTATTTTTTTGCAATGAAGAAATATACAAAGATTTGCTACAAAGCCATACTTCTACGGGGCATGGTGAAAAAGATAAGAGAAACCAATTTGTATGCTCTTTTCATCGAAGAAATGGTTTCCCTATTTGTTTCATTATGCGAACAACGTAAACTGAAAAAAATCTTTCCATAACAATAAATTTGTACTAAAGTTAAGTATAGACATCAAATTGATCTAATAAATTATTAAACGTAACCTGATGAGGAGGCTAAAAACATATCTTACATTTTACTAAATTTGTGCATTATGTCTCAGTTTGAACAATTCCTAATAGCACAACAATATCCTATTAATATCTGAAGGACGTCGTCGACGGACATACAGGACATCAGAATACATCCGACGGGCAGCCGAAGAACGTCGAAATGTCACAACCTTTTTATGATATCCCTGAGGGATATCATAAAAAAATCGAATTGAGTGGGGATCGAACCGCCGACATCCTTTATTATGTTATCATTAATCTTTCATTTTAATCAAGGTTTATTAAAAGAACTCGATACCTGCACAAGTAAGCTGCCTGATTATAGACTAATATAGCTATTTATTTCAAAATGTAGAATTGTATGTTTAATAAATGTTTAAGTATCAAATAACATCATTAATAATTTACAAAAAAAGGTTAAAATTAAACAAAAACATTGTAAAATTGAAAAAACAGTTTTGTTAACGTTTTTTTGTTTTTGACATCATTGGCATCGTAATTATGACGTCTTAAATCAATGGACACGAAATGGACGTCCATCTCCTGTCCCTATATAGACATAAAATGTACATACTTCCCGTACATAAAATGGACATTCGTCCATTCCGTACAATTTCAAAGTAAATCCGATGATGTCCGGCTAAAAATTAACATGTCGGGCTTTTCTCCGGCTTTTTGCTTTAACTCTCTGAAAAATACGAAATTTTACTCCGAATTATTAATATTGGCAGAGAATTATTTTGCTATTCCAGGCCACAATACAATATCCAAAGAGTATTTTCGTTAATAAATGCCCAATGGTCGAAAGAACGAAATAAACTACATATAGATACGATAGCCCAAATGATGTTCCTACAGTGCAATTTAAAAATAAGTTGCCAAGAATTCTACCATATGATCTGTGAAGGAAATACCTTACTTGATAAAATAGGCTGAAAAGATAAATATACATAATTTCTGCTTTTAAGTTTTAAAAAGACATTTTTTTTATTAATAAACATTATTTTATTTTATATGATTAGAATGAATCATTTAGCATTTTTTATGTGATACACTTATCAAAGTTTCATTTGATATTGTATGAATTAGTTTCTACCTACGTGATTTTTCAGCTTTTTTTTTTTCGTTTTTAGTCGCTTTTTTATAGATATATTTTATTGTTTTGCGATTAATTTTCTCTTTCAATGTAACAAATATTAATTTTTAAATTAAGTTTAATGAAAAATATTAAAAGACTAATTTTGTGGTTTAGTAATTTTTTTATGGCGAACGAATGTTGTCCGGCTTTTTGTACCAAATGTCCGGCTAAATTTATTAGTAAAATCCGGCTTTTCGAATTTTAGGTTTGGCAACCCTGAGTGTGCAGGGTGTATCTGATGAGTTAAGTTAAAAATATTGATTTTAAGGTATCGCATATTTATTACTGGCATCAGAAATAAAAACTAATAACCATTTCAATTATTTATTTTCATTATACAACGTGTAGTATAGATTAAAACATGTATAGTTGCTATACCATACAGAGTGTTCCAAAATTATTATCATCATAGGTTTTTAGTATCCTTACAATAGGGAAACATGAAATATATTTTGATTACTATTTAATTAGTGGAATTTAGATGGATTTGGGTCCTATCTATTTATGTGGTGTGTTTTATGTTATGTTATGTTTAGACAAAAATTATACAAGAAATAAAATACTAACTTCTGTTACATCAAACAGTCTTCCAAAAATATAACGATTAATAAGCACGTTTAGAAAAATATATATTTATCCGAGGAACATTCTGGTGATGAAAAACAATGTAAAATAGTCCAAAAAAGTAATTATTATTAAGTATTTATTAATGGTGGCCGTTTGGCAGAAAAAAATTTAAAAAACAATCTTGAAAGTTGCAATAAAACTCTTATCATTGTCATTAACGGTGGCGGTCCCGAGCGAAAAAATGCGTAAAAACAAGGAAGATTACATCGAAGAGGTGGTGTAGGTGTTTGGGTTAATTTAAATGAAAATAATGACTATTTCCCTCATTTACCACTAAATTATATAGCTTCGAAAACTTTTGGTACTTATTAAATTAATACTTTAAATTAAATTAATACTTTAAATTAAATTAATACTTTACTTATTAAATTAAAATTAATGCCGAATATATCCAAGACACAACGAATTTACTTTCCAAACAAAATTACACGAAAATGACCTAATAAGGGCTCGAATTTATTCCAGATTTACCCAAGCAACAAAACATATGTTATTCATAGAATATATTGAATATAGAAGATCCGATTACAGGTGTTGTATGTTATAGCAGATATTCATGGATAAAATTAAATTTGGTAATATATATATATTAGAAGAAGTTTTTTAAAATAACATTTAAATAAAATACATGTTATTATTATTTGAATGATAAAATTGTTATTATGTTTTTTGTTTTTTCTTCTTTTTCCTTAGTTACTTGAGCTTGAGGTGTGACTTATATTTACCCAGCAAATGAACTGATCGCCACACTACTCCCCCGCTAAGATCAGTCAGCCATTCAATTCGTCGATAGCAAAACGAACTTTCTTAATCAACGGTGGAGTGACATCGCATTTGTCAGATAATAAATATGCTGGTTTAATCCTGTCAATATTTACCGTGACGGCTTTAGTTCCTTTAACAAAAGTAACCAACTTATCTGTACGGGACAACACTTTAAAAGGTCCATCATACAGTGGAGTGAAAATTTTTTTAAAACGTTCTTTCCGAACGAAAACAAAACTACAATTCGAGATGTCTGGACTGACAAATGATTTGTAATTAACGTGGTGAACGGGTGGAATGAACGTTAAATTATTAAATGAAGTACGTAATTTAGTAATAAAATAAGGAATATCCGGACAAGTATATGATTTAATAAAAAATTCAAGTAAAGTTTGACCAAAAACGAGTTCTGCGGAGGAACATTGCAAATCGTCTTTAGGGATGGTCCTGAGAGCTAATAGTAAGATATGAAGTTCATCTACCCAATGTGGGGTAGAAGTCTAGCTCTCAGAGCAGTTTTAAGAGATTTATTAAACCTTTCAATCATTCCGTTCGAGGAAGGATGATATGGTGTCGTACGAATTCTATGAAATCCCAGAAATTTTGAAAATTCTTTGAACAGTTTTGATTCAAATTGAACGCCTTGGTCGGTTGTCACTGTGACAGGGACACCGAATCGACAAACATAATTCTGAAATAACGTACGCGCTACAGTTTCTGCAGTAATATCCTGAAGTGGATAAGCTTCGGACCATCTAGTAAAACGCTCGATCACGGTAAGAATATAAGAACAACCTTTAGAAGGAGGTAATGGTCCTATTAAATCTATAGGTATGTGGTCAAATCGTCCTTTAGGTATATCGAAGTTAGCAATCGGGCTCCTCGTATGTCTTGTCACTTTATTAGTTTGACAGCTAATGCAAGTTTTTGCCCAGAGATTACAATCTGAAGTCATTTTAGGCCAAAAATAATTTTTAGAAACTAATGTTCTAGTCGCTTTGATACCAGGGTGAGACAAACCATGAAATATATCAAAAATTTTCCGTCTATAAACGATAGGAACATAAGGACGAAGTTTAGGGCGGGAAACGTCACACCAAATAAACTTGTCAGAAAGTGGAATTCTAATTTTCTTTAAATGAAAAGTTCTCTTTGTGTTCGATGAAGTATCTGATAATAAAAATTTAAGGTCAGAATCATCTTTCTGAGCTTCGCTCAATAAATTTAAGTCAAAGTTAATATCCACTAGGTTAGACTTTTGGGTAACAATTGGGAAAATGCATTGTTGTAAAGAAGACGTAGCATGCTCACGTGATAAGGTATCTGCAACAATGTTATTTTTCCCTTTGATATGTCGGATTTCACAGGCAAATTGAGCAATGAATTCTAAATGTCTAATTTGCCTGGGAGATCTTTCAGTTTTAGTGAATAATGCTTTGACCAAAGGTTTATGGTCACTAAAGCAAATAAATGTGCGACCTTCAAGTAAAAATCTGAAATGTTTAATCGCTGTAAATAAATAAAGAAGTTCCTTGTCAAAGGAACTGTATTTTGTCTGTGCCAAGGTAAGCTTTCGTGAGAAGAAGGCTAATGGGGCAAGTACACCTTTGTCATCGCGCTGTTCAAGAACTGCCCCCATAGAGACATTAGAACAATCAACAGTCAGCGATAAAAACGAGCTATCATCACAACGTGGATGTGTTAAAAAGGTTGCACCAGCTATAGCAGCTTTGGCTTTGGAAAAACTGTCAAGACAGTCGGTAGGCCAATCATTTATCAGTTCACTTGCTGGGTAAATATAAGTCACACCTCAAGCTCAAGTAACTAAGGAAAAAGAAGAAAAAACAAAAAACATAATAACAATTTTATCAATCAAATAATATAATGTATTTTATTTAAATGTTATTTTAAAAAACTTCTTCTAAAAATATATACAAAATCTAATTAACAAATTTTTGTTATTCATATCCATGACGATTATATATATGTAGTGTGTACCTTACATACGTACGTGTAAATCTGGTGCCCGTACATTAGGTGTATGTGCGCACGTTGCATGCGTGTTATGGTATCTTGGAATGGAAGACACGAAAATCAAGTGAGATATCCAACAGATGTTCTGTAAGATGTGTTCAAGATGCGGCCAATAGGCACAATAATGTTAAAATCGTGGAGAACATGGACTGAAGAAAGTAAAGCACTCTGTATTACAAAGCAAGTTACCGCCACCGTTAATGACAATGATAAGAGTTTTATTGCAACTTTCAAGATTGTTTTTTTTTAATTTTTTTCAGCCAAACGGACATTAATAAATACTTAATAATAATTACTTTTTGGACTACTTTGCATTGTTTTTCATCACCAGAATGTTGCTCGGATAAAAATATATTTTTCTAAACGCGCTTATTAATCGTTATATTTTTGGAGCACTGTATGATGTAACAGAAGTTGGTATTTTATTTCTTGTATAATTTTTGTCTAAACATAACATAAAACACACCACATAAATATATAGGACCCAAATCCAACTAAATACCACTAATTAAATAGTAATTAAAATATATTTCATTTTTCTCTGTTATAAGAATACTAAAAACCTATAATGATAATAATTTTGGAACACTCTGCATGGTATAGCAAGTATACATGTTTTAATCTGTACTACACGTTGTATAATGAAAATAAACAATTGAAATGGTTATTAGTTTTTGTTTCTGACGCCAGTAATAAATATGCGATATCTTAAAATCACTGTTCTTAACATTTCAGATGCACCCTGTACACTTAGGACTTTGTTTCATTGATAAAATTACTTCCTTTAATATAACCTATAATATGTTAAAATTTCAAAATTTTTTACTGAGGGCCAAAATACTTTAAATTTCTGCCATGTCCCTTATAATATTTTTTATTCAAATAAACTGAATAAAAATGCACTTATAAAAAATAATTTCGCAAATAAAACTTGAAACTTCTTGCTATTCTACTATTCTATTGTATTTCTAAATCTTTGTCGATGTGCATTATAAGGAACAAGAAATTTTCCATTAAATCTGAAGGGATTTTTCCGCCACGTTTCGTTCGTGTAAGTAGTGGTATATAAGGTATTCATCTCTATCGTATTCATAAATCCCAGGCCCTATTTACCGCTTATTTAACGGAAAACAGTGAAAAATATGTATATGGTTATAAAAGTAGATTTGATACGTACCTGACACGTTCTTCACGATTATTAAATGATCATTTCCGGAAACGACATTAACATTTTCAGTAGTTGATGAACCTCTCACTGTCGACGTCTTACCAGGGTCTCTAAAAAATTAAAAATATTACATTCTATAGAATACTCTTCGCAGTTTTTTTTGTAAATAATGTTAGTTTTTGGAGATTTTAAATTTTGTGATGCCAACTTAGTTGGTGAAACCATCGTCAGTATAAAAAAACCGCTGCCTAAGGAATCACTACTTCCACATCCAGATTTGCTAGCCAAGTCTCTCACAACGAAAAAATTTTGTATGTGGAAATAATTGTTTATGGAACTTTAATAATATAATATTTGAAATCCATAAAATGATATCCCATATCGGTAGTGGGGTGGGGATAGTGATAGGAGGTTAGAAGTGATTTATAGATGAAGTATAAGAAATATTTCGAGGCCTTTGGTACTTGTATACACACTAAATCACAATTCTCTTTTCACCCTCTTTTATAATGGTGTAGGGGTAGTAATGCCAAAAATCTTTTGAGACATTAGCTTCTCTTGTATATACTAAATATCAATTTTATGAACTCTTACCTGCTTGATTTACCTATTGCCCCCATTTACCCCAGTTTAGCCCCAACTCTCCAACGGAATAAAATGAAAATATAATCCAGTTCCATATCTCGTTAAAAAACATACGTGTACCAAATTTCAAGTAAGTATCTTAAACGGTTCCAGAATAATCGTGCGCACAAAAAAAAAGTTAGACAGACACCATTTTTTGGCTTAAATTTAAAATCTCGACTATTCATGATATTCTAAGCCTATTTGAACAATAAAAATTTAAAAAAAATTGTCGGTACTACACTACTTGTATTGGATGTGGAAGTAAAATTTTCAAAAATTTTTTGCGTTATTATGCTTTCACTGGATGTGGAAGTAATACGTAGAAGTAAGCATTTTTTTGACGAAACGCATCCATACTGCTCGAGGTACCCACTGCGCATCCATACTACTCGAGGTTAACCTACTGCACATCAATGGTACTCGAGAAGGGCTACTGCGGCCTTCGAGGAAACCTAGTGCGCATCTATACTACTCGAGGAAACCTATTGCGCATCTATACTACTTGAGATAACTTACTGCGCATCAATATTTCTCGAGGAAAGCCACTGCGCATCAATATTTGTCGAGGAAAGCCACTGCGCATCCATAATACTCTAGGCAATCCACTGCGCATCCATTTTACTCGAGGAAACCCACTGCGCATACATACTACATGAGGTAACTTACTGCGCATCGATATTTTTCGAGGAAAATCACTGCGCATCCATAATACTCGACGCAATTCACTGCGCATCCATTTTACTCGAGGAACCCACTGCGCGTCCATACTACTTACGGTAACATACTGCGCATCAATAGTACTCGAAGAAAACCATTGCTCATCCATAGTACTCGCATCCATTTTATTCGAGGAAAGCTACTGCGTATTACTCTGGGGGTGGAAGGGGGTGGTAGTGGAAGTAAAAAAATATATTTTGAGGCCTTTGGTTCTTGAACGCACATTAAATCACAATTTTTTTTCTACCTCTTATAATGGAGTGGGGGTAGTAATGGGGTGGGTGGATAATGCCAAAATTTTTTTGAGACATTAGTTTCTCTTGTATCTACTAAATACCAATTTTATGGATACTAAAAATTTATTTTATCTTTTTATTTTTCTCTAGTGTGTTGTAAAGCTAAGGAATAATTTTTTTTTCATAGAATTTTAAAAAGATTACTTTTTTGTTTAAATAATTTCGATTTCAATAAAGAAATAATTATTTGCGCCGGCTAGTTCGTCTTCAATGAAACACCCTATATATTACCTAAAAATTATTTTAAAATATTGTATAACTAATTTAACTACCAACAAAAAGTCAGGAAACTTATGATCACAGACGAACTAGGACCAAAAATAAACAATATTAATAGTTAGTAGAGTCGATGAGGGTCTAAAAGCAACAAAACCTCGGAACCCGGCTTACAAAGATGAAACCGTTCATGTGTCGTTCGTTCATTATGCAACGTGTATGTACTGCACTAAAAAAATATGTTCGTAATATTAATGAATGCCGGTTTATTGGCTGAAAGTTTATTAATCTTTTTATTAATACAATGTACAATCGGCGTCACCTTAAACTCACCACCGTTAGAGATGCTCCCTTTCTAACCTTATTTGCGTGTTAGAAAGAGAGCATCTCCAACAGTGGTGAGCTTAAGCTGACGCCGATTGTACAATCCTCATCACCTTAAAGTCACCACCGCACATATGGCAATTCGACCCATTTCGGACGACAAAAATCAATTTCTCCATTAGGGCTAATACAGTGCGTGTAATTGCGGATTAGGCATGTACATCCACGTAGCGCGAGATATGTGACAACCCAGCAATAGTAACACCCGCCTGTCGGCACTCGACTACTGAAGTATCCCAGCTCTGTTATTTCATTTTAGTCAACTGGCACACGCGATGTTGTAATTCTTACTTCCCATGTCTAACTTGCCATTACTATACGCACGGTATATACAGTGTGTGCTATTTAATACCTCAACACCTTGTTATTTTGGAACGCGTTGGTCGATTTTCATTTTTTTTTTTGAGATATAGTGCTGGATGAGCTTTATTTGATTATTTTGAAAAATTTGTAATTTTCATATTTTCAAGGCCTACTAAACTCCTCTAAATGGGTCGAAATTTCGAGATCGACTATTAGGCAACTTTTATCGGCAAATTGGATAGCGTATTCGATTCGCAGTTGTCTCAAATACCTCTATACATAATTTTAGCTCGATACCTCATAGGGTGTTTGTTATTCAATAGCCAAATTTAAAATTTCTCACTTTTTGACTGGCGCTGTATAAAAGTCGGTTAGGTTTACGAAAAAGGTAAAGCAGTCATTCGACTTGAGGAGTATCAAATACTAAATGAGGAAGAAAAAAGAAAAGTTATTCTTTAAATAAATAATGTTTCTATACATTATTCGGTTACTGTACGTAGGTGCCTTAATGAAAATGTTTCAAACAAATGGATTAGACGGTATAGCTTTTCTTTTTTCTTCCTCATTTAGTATTTGATGTTGATGCCACTAAATAACGAAGAAAAAAGAAAAGATATTCCGTTCAATTCATTTGTTTGAAAATTTTTTATTAAGGCACCTACGTACGACAACCGAATAATGTATAGAAGCACTATTTATTTAAAGAATAACTTTTCTTTTTTCTTCCTCATTTAGTGTCTGATGTTCCTTAAGTCGAATGACCGCTTTACCTTTTTTAGTAAACCTAACCGACTTTTACATAGGGCCAATCGAAAAGTGAGAATTTTTTAATGTGGCTATTGGTGTATTTGAGACAACTGTGAATCGATTACGCTATCCAATTTGCCGATAAAAAATTTCCTAATAGTCGATCTTGAAATTTCGACCCATTACAAATGCACAAACCTTATGGAAATTGGCTCTGTCGAATTTTCTGAAATTTGGATATGTTGCAGGTTTTGTTTTTCTGAGCAAAAGCATAAAAGCATAAAAATTTGGCGGAGTGAAGATAGCAATCTTTTTAGCAGTCCTCCATATTTTTCTTTACGTCGTATAAATTATTTTCAGTGGAAGAATAGCTTTATACATATATTTCAAGAAAACACAACAAAATCCGATATAGGTAGGGTCTGACGGGGTAGATATCCACAAAAAGTAAAATATTCTTTTTGTAGCTTTTTTAATTTCGTTTCTGAATTGACCATTTTCGGTGAAATAATAGCTATATAGATATAATACAATAAAACAGAACAAACTCCGATATAGTTAGAGGCTGATTAGGTAGCAGTCCACAAAAAGTCAAATATAATTTTGTGACTTTTTTAATATCGTTTGTGCATTAACCATTTTTGGTGGAAAATTAACAACACAACAAATTTCAATATAGGTACAAAAACTAAAATTTTTTTTGTAACTTTTTTAATATCGTTTGTGGAAAAAAAGTTGCAAAAAGAATATTTTACTTTTTGTGGATTGCTAGCCCGTCAGTCCCTAACTAGATCGAATTTTATTCTGTTGACTTGAAATATAACTATATAGCTATTATTGCAACGAATATGGTTAATGCACAAACGATATTAAAAAAGTTACAAAAAGAATATTGTGACGTGTTTACACCCTTTTTGCAAACACCCTGTATCGAGGATCCTGTTGTATTTTGATTTGATCGCTCAAAATTTTCCTTAATTCTTCCTGGCGTTTTTCTTGCTCCTCTTTTTCCTCTTGATGTCGTCTTTCTTGTCTGTCTTTCTTCTCTTGCTGTCGTATCTTCAGGTCCTCCATCATTTTTCTCAGTTCGGCTTTTTCTTCTTGGCGTCTTGTTTCTTGTTCTTCTTTTTCTTCTTGACGTCTTCTTTCTTCATCCTCTTCTTCTTTCTGATGTTGCTTTTCTTGGTCTTCTATAATTTTTCTCAGTTTTCTCAGAACTTTCCAGAAAAATCTCGAAACAACACGAAAAAGTCTTATCCAGGGTCTTTTGCCACTATCCAGCTCAGAGAATTTAATAATCTCCACTAATGTCCCAATAGAAAAGTTCTAGTAATTTTCACGCACTAACACAAATGAGTCTTTTTCAGTGTCTCTGTCTGTCACTTTCCCGAAAATGCACTTTTTCACAGTTTTGAGTCCAAAAATAGTCCATAAACAATGTCCCGTAAATCAATCCTCCGTGTCACCACTTATTCCTGAGAAAAACACTGTAGAAACCTTCTCGAAGAGTCCAGAAATCTTCTGTTATAATTCCGCTTCTGACACCAATTGTGACGTGCTTACACCTTTTTTGTAAACACCCTGTATCGTGGGTTCGGAAATTATAACACCAGGGTAACACTAAACACTAATTTATTAGCTTACTAATTACAATCAATTAATTTACTTTACTAATATTGCACTGTGTACTACAATTCACTACTTCAGTCCCTTCTGTTCTGCTCACTCAAACTTGACTGTCTGTACTGCTTATTCAACTGACCATTAGAACTGTTCTAACTTAACTCAACTGTCCTTACACACAGCTTGTCATTCCTTATAAACCCAGGTTATGTGCAGTGGCGGCTGGTGAAATTTCAATATTTTTTTTCTCGTCTGTGAAGCATACGAAATATGGGATATAACATCTAGAGAAGCACTTCTCTAATAACCTCTAAAAAATTTTGAAAAAGCAGTTTGCGAAAAAAATTTTGAAAATTCGGTAGCCTCCCCTGGGTCTAGGGACTCCCGTTTATTTTTTTACTTTTTTGTCATACGCATTTGACTTTTCATAAAAATATAACAATAAGTTTTGGAGTTTATGAAAATATTTTCATTATTAACTGAAATACAATGAACTGAAATTTTATAATTTACAATTTAACAAATTACAATATTTCAATTCGTTGTAACTCAGTTAGTAATGAAAACATTTTCATAAACTCCAAAGTCTATTGTTGTATTTTTATGAAAAGGCAAATGCATCTGACAAAAAAGAGATAAAATAAACAGAAGTTCCTAGACCCAGGGGAGGCTAGTAGAATTTTCAAAAATTTTTTCGCAAATTGCTTTTTCAAAATTTTTTAGGGGTCATTAGAGAAGTGCTTCTCTAGATGTTATTTCCCATATTTCGTATGGGTCCCATGCGTCACAGACGAGAAAAAGAATATTGAAATTTCACCAGCCGCCACTGGTTATGTGTTATAGATCTTTCCACTACATTCCAACACATTCTACAAGGTTCCACAGGCCGTCTGTAATGTTCTAGATTCTTCTACATGTCTCAGGAGGGTTGAAACACACAACAATATTTTAGTTTTTGTGAATTGCTACCCCATCAGCTCCTACCTTCATCGGATTTTATTGTGCTTTCTTTAAACATATGTATATAGTTGTTATTCCGCCAAAAATGGTTAATGCACAAACGAAATTTAAAAAGTTACTAAAAGAATATTTTGCTTTTTGTATATCGGATTTTGTGCGTTTTCTTAAAACATATGTATATATTATTCCACGAAAATGGTTAATTCACAAACGATATTAAAAAAGTTACAAAAAGAACATTTTACTTTTTATGGATTCCTTCAGCCCCTATCTATATTGAATTTTGTTCTGTTTTCTTGAAATATATGTATAAAGCTATTTCTCCACTGAAAATAATTTATACGTAAATGAAAAAAAAATATGGAGGATTGCTAAAAAGATCTTCACTCCGCCAAATTTTTATGCTTATTGTGACGTTCAAGCCCTGTTAACTTGAAAATTCGACTGATTCACAATGAAACTAGACTGGGCATATTTGCCACGAAACAAAAAGAAAATTCAATGCCTTAATATGTAAAAAGTACTATAATATTGATAATTCAACAATTATTTACCAACAATTACGCATAGAAACAGAAGCACACATACCCTAGTGTTTCTCTCGATGGTACGTCAGTGGTCCTTACACGGGTGGTTGTAGAGTCCTCATTTTCATTCGCTTCAACTGACTTATTCCTAGGACTAAGCGATGTAACAGTCTTCCTAATATTTTCTGAGTTCGTCTGAAACATTTATTAACATGACTATAAATATTATTTTATACCTACAATAACAGTTTTTTTATGTTTCTTTGTTTCTCCAAGGACTTTGATATTACGAATCAACAACGCTAGTTTCAAAATTAAAATTTTATAGTTTCTCTACCAATGCTCTCTCTATATTTTGCCGAATCATATCAAATCACTGCCTAAGGAAGCACTGCTTCCACATCCAGATTTCCTATCCAAGTCTCTTACAACGAAAAACAATTTGATACTACATTTGCACTCCACTATTAGTGCAGTTGAATTAATTTTTTTCGGGGACAACATTGCACCTAAAATTTCATTGTTGATCCTTATGTATTATGACCTCCTGATTACGAAAAAAATATTTGTGCCCAAGAATTCCTTGTGCGTCAAAAGTTATATGCACTTTTTGGATTTTCAACTTATCTGCTTAATACAGTGTATGTAGTGGCGGGCTATACATATGGAGTAAAAGTGCAACATCGCATGTGCCAGCTGGCTGAAATGAAATAACTGAGAACGGGGTTGCTCCAGAGGTCTAGCGCCGACTCATTAATCTATGCCGCCGAGTTTGTTGTTGCTAGGTTGTCATATCTCTCGCGCTACGTGAATGTACATGCCTAATCGACAATTACACGCACTGTATATCTTGTACTAGTAATAGGATGGGAGTTTTAAAAATACTGGCTTTTTTAAAATAAAATTCTTAAAAAATGTAGACATGTTCAATATGTATTGGTCAATCCGCCATCTTGGAAAAAAATAGAAAACTCCAGAAATGTCCGTAAAAATCATAATTGAATATCTTTTCTATAAAAAGGAGTAATTTCACCAAAGTTGACAAAAATAAAACTCTATGGTCAAATATAAGGCACCAATCGCGGACGTCGATGTCAAATAGATGGCGGACGAAATAAAATTTTTAATTCTTCGTCAATTATCAAGGTGGCATTGTACGTCACTTTTTCTCTTTTTCGATTGTACGTTATTTTATGAACTTTTAGGAGATAGAGTTCATTTTTTTTAATTTTCAAAAAAAGTGCATTTTTACAATTTTCAAAAATTCATTTTCTTTAACCCTTCTTTTTTTTGACCCAATTTTCATCGGAACAAAATGAAATGTAATATAGAAAGTCTCGTATAACTTCAAAAATTATACATATTTTACAAATATATAGTCTGCCTTATTCCAAAAATTATACGTTCTCTGTTTCAAGTTAGTTGAAAAGTTGTCTAATACTCCGGTCAAAATAGACATTCACCCTTGCATAAATTCCCAAGAAGCTGAAAATTTACATGAAAGTTAAGAATACCAGTATAATGAAGTTGTGAAAAGTCCCCATTGATTCCGTGTGTGCAAAAAATTTTATGCGAGGTCAAAGTTCGCAAAAATGGTTTTTTTGGATTTTTTAGCGAAACGGTTAGTTTTATGATAAAAATAGATTAGACAAAAATTGTAGATCTTTCAATTCTCTACAAAAATGGTCCTTACACTTTTTTTCCTGAAATTCACCTTTTTTGAGAAAAAGCCCATCTAAAGTTATATTCTCCATGCTGCCTATGTACAGTTGATTTAAAAAAAAACTGGTACAACTCTTGTAATCGAAAATCTTAATAGTTTAGTTGTGTGCATATGTCTGTAAATAGGGCTGGCCAGGCATGTCGAGAGGGGGGTGGAGAAGAGGTGATTTACCCCGGACCTGGGTTTTTTGGAGGAGACCGGTTTTCTTAGTGTTTTTAAACTTATTAAACCTTTCTTTTTTATTTTATTCAAATGGAATTTTTTTAAATAATTAGAAAATAACTTTTTCAAAACATTTTCAAGCCTGCCATATTATTGTTTAAAAAAATAATATTTGTTACGGATAATTCTACTAATGGTTGTAATTAAAATACTAACTGAATAATGATAATTCTATTTTTAAAATAAGAACACAAAAATGCCACTTGAGATTAAAAAAAATGTAAACAATGCAAACTGAACATAAAAATACAATAAAACAAATAAAATAAATGAACTTCAGCTACGTAATACAGAATTAACTAATATTTTGTCATTGCTCCATTAGCGTCTAAAACTGCCTGAAGTCTTGCAGGCATGGACAAAATCAGATTTCTTGCAAGGTCAACTTCTTGCGACAAGTTCTCCCAAGTGTCTTCAATTATCCCCTCCAATTCTTGGGCATTATTTGGATGGTTATTTAATTTTCTTATATGTTTCACCATTAGTCCCCAAACATTTTCAATTGGATTTAAATCCGGACTTTTAGATGGCCACGGTAACAACTCTATGTTTTTATTAAGAAACCATTGCCTGACACGATGGGCCGTATGTATGGAGCAGTTGTCTTGTTGGAAAATAAAATTATTTTCCGGAAACACCTCTATTACTGACGGCAACATAATATTGTCTAATATTTCAATATATTTAATGGAATTGAGATGACCACCACTGTTCCAACACACACCTAACCCATTTAGACTCATCCAAGCCCAGACATTGACTGAAAACCTTCCTGATATTTGTGGATCGAAAGTATATTTTTCGTGGTATCTGGTGGAAGGAGGCCTATATACGCGAACATGTCCATCGTTACAGTATTTAAAAACCTTTTCGTCAGAAAAGGCAACTTGCCCCCAAAAGTTTTCATCATAAATAATCCTACCCTGCTTCTTTTCTTCTGGAAGTTTGTATTTTTTAGCCGCTGAACAACTCTTCAAGTCGCTTTGTAGTTTTATTCTTCTGCAAGCAGTAGACACAGAAGCAGGGAAATTTGTCTCTGAAATTGCATTTACTGCAGTCTGAAAAGGATTTTCTCTTAGGTAATCTATAAGATTTTCATCTTCTTGATTATTGCTCTTTCTGGGCCTACCGGAACCAACTTTACGGGATACCGTTTGGTTGGTTTCCCATTGTTTTTTAACACTCATTATCGTGGTTTTACTCACATTGTATTCAGCAGCAAGCTTATGGACCAACTATCTTCAATTTTAGAAACAATTCGAAATTTTTGAATATCTGTTAGATGTCGAACCATTTTTAATAATGACGCCACTGATTAACGTCAAAGTGACATTTGTAAGATTATTAATATCAATCAAAGAACGAATGATTTACATAGTTAAAAGAAAGTGTACCAGTTTTTTTTTAAATCAACTGTACTATTCTGTGCAAAAAAAAAGCGTACATCTACTATTTGCCTGTATAAGTCAGACTTCATTTCCATAACAACTATATTGTAAGTGTTTAAATCGTAGATGCCAATGAATATCTACAAATGTCAAAAATAGGTCCTGTCATTGCTTGTCAATTGTATTATTTAAAATCACTATTTACATAGCTGAAAAAACCTTAAAATCACGCTCAAGAGTTTTCACATTTTTTTGCACAGAATAGTACATTATGGACGTATATAAGTAAAACTATTAGTCTGAGTAACTAATACCATTTATTTTTTAAAACCAGGCAAGGCTCAACAACCATCGGAAATATTTTCAAATATGAGTTTATCGGCTTATCCTAGATGTAAAAATCATATTCTATTTTTACATGCTATGACTGGCTGTGATACAACATCAGCAATGTTTCGGAGGGGTAAAACAACAGTTTTCAAATTGTTTGAAAAACAAGATTTAATTACATGTGCAAAAGCTTTTGAAGATATGAACTTTGCTCCAGAAACTCTAATCACCAACGGAAGTCGCTTTCTTCTTTCTGTATATGGAGCTCCAAAAAAAAATTACTTCCATAGATAAGTTACGTTACGTATCTTTTGCAAAACATACACGTAATAAAAAAAGGGTTCAATTAGCTTGTCTTCCTCCAACCTCGGCTTCTGCTCATCAACATTTTTATATTATATTACCAGGTTCAAGTGTGGCTTGGTAATCAACTGGACTCAGAAGAATGGGGTTGGAAGCTAATTAATAATGTATTGGAACCAATCCACACTCTACTTCCACCGGCACCAGAAAAGCTCCTTAATAAATTCAAATTCAAATTATTTATTGGTGTCATTAACATAGTACATATTTTACACAGGTCAATACATAGCACAGAGCTTTGGATAAATATAATTTATAAAAACATATAGTTTATAAAAATTTGGCAAGACAATAATATGCAAAAAATAAATAAACATTAAAATAAGAAACACAGTACATGAAATATCACATAACACATTGCGATGCGTCTATATTTAGATATTTTAAAAACATTTATAAAAACATTTAAACATCCACAATTTGGCTAGAAAAGTTCATTGTCAAGGTTGCAATTCAAATATTCGTTCGCATCATAATAGTATATTGTGTATTTAGGTGTGAAAGCAATGCATTCCCGAACGACGATGCAACTTGTTGGCCGAGGCGCTAGCCGAGGCCAACAAGCATCGAAGTTCGGGAATGTGCTTTCACACCGAAGTACACATACTATTTTTTCTGAAATCATAATCAATATAATTATAAATTAAGGAATTTGTATTAATGCACAACATTTCTTCATTACAATCTAACTGCTTACTAATAAATGCAATTTTAATGTAAGTTGGTTTGTCTGAGTGTATTTATTTACTGTCTAAAATATACATAAAAAACCGTACGGGAATGTTACTTAATGTCCTACAAGTCTATTTTGAGATACATTCAATGAAAAATAATGCCCTAGGGCGTTATGAATATCTATAACGCCCTAGGGCATTATAAAATTATAATACAACCCAAAACAAGCAAATTATGATAGCGTTATTGACAAACAAAATGCGTTGCTATGCAACGTCGGCGTTTACAAACAATTTTGATTTTTACCCTCTTTTAAATCAAATCGTTCTGAACATAATAGATGTCAAATTAATAAATCGTAAATGTCAAAAAGAAAAAATTCGAATTAAATAACAGACTTGCAGGACATTAAACGTTGAAGGCACCACGGGTGTTATAGGATAATGACGCCCTCGGTTGACGTACACTCCCTCGGGCCAGAGGCCCTCGGGATTGTACACTGCCGACCTCGGTGCGTTATTATCCTTATAACACCCTTGGTACCTTAATAACTATTCCAGGCCTAGGCCGGGAAAGTAACATTCCCGTACGGTTTTGTTGATCGTTACTTAGCAACGGATCTTTTCCGATCTATTTTCTGATCGTTTCTTAGCAACGGACTAAAATACTGAAATTGTCCATTTTTCGATCTGAAATCGAGCTGAAAATGTAGACATTGCCGATCGATTTCAGAAAAAAAGCTTTCTTTGATAGGAAAATTCTTATTGTATTATTGAAAGTGTTCTTTGGGAGACTTCTGACGTGTACAGGTAATTTATTAAAGAATTTTGGTCCGAAAAAATTGAATCCATTCCTACTCGAGCTTAGTCTGATAAAATCGGTTCTTAAATTATAATTATCTCTAGTGTCATGCGAGTGTAAGCTTTCATGAGTATTAAATAAATGAATATTTTCGTGTGTATATTTTAAGCAGGTAAATATGTATAATGACGGAAAAGTCAATACGTTGAGTTCAATAAACTTGTGTCTGACATCATCTCTATAGCCCAAATTAGTAATTATTCTTATTACCCTCCGTTGTAACCCAACAATCCTTTTTGCACTAGGTGCATGACCCCAGTTTATCAAAGCATAAGACATATGTGATAATATCAGTGAATAATAGGCCGTTAATAATATATTAGTAGGCACTAACGTAACTAGTTTCCTAATGACAAATGTGTTTTTGGAAATTTTTTTGGCTACATGTTGAACATGGTGCCACCAATTCAATTTTGGGTCCATGTAGACACCAAAAAACTTTACCACATCAGGGTTTGTAAAATCTTCTACCGGTCTATGAGTGAAAATCATATTGACTGTTTTTGTACGATTAAGTGATAGCCTGTTTGTTGAAAACCAGTCGGTAGCTTGGGCGCAAGAATCATTCATAGATTGTAGGATTCGTTTTATGCCTTTATTAGAATTGATAAGTGTGGTATCATCTGCGAATAACACGAGTTCGGCCCTGTGTACCGCCACACTAAGATCATTTACGTAAATCAAGAACAAAACAGGACCCAACACAGAGCCTTGTGGTGCTCTGGAGTTTATTTCGCTTAGCTGCGAACTTTTATATTTAACTTGAATAAACTGTTGTCTGTTTAATAAATATGATTTGATTATATTGCAACTAACTCGATCGAAATTTAAGGCGTTAAGCTTCTCCAAAAGAACCGAATGTAACACACAGGCAAAGGCTTTCTGTAGGTCACAAAACGTAACCCCTACATAGTCACCATTTTCCTGACCTTCAATAATTTTGCGAATACTATTTTTTGCAACTGCAAAAAGGGGTGTAATTCGAAATGTGGCTGCAAAAAAGTAGGCTTACTTTGTTCACCAGCATGCACCAGTTGTCAAGGTCAGTCGTGTTCAAATACTGAATCTCCAACAGAAGATGATCCTTACATCAACGACGAAAGAACTGATGTATCGCTGTTTGAACAATTTACATCAACTCAGGAAGATGAAGATGATGAAGAAGAAGAAGAAGATGGAGGAAGAGAAGAAGAAGAAGAAGAAGTTGAATAAGAAGACCTAATATTATATTAAACTTCAATAAAAAGACCGTGGAGTAGGCCTACCGGGGAAACTACATTAAAAAAGACGCGCCAAGTACACTACCTCATAGGTGGCATGGAAACGTGTGCATATTATGGAAAATATAACTTTAGAATGGCTTTTTCTCAAAAAAGGTGAATTTTAGGGAAAAAAGTGTAAGGACCATTTTTGTAGAGAATTAAAAGATCTACAGTTTTTGTCTAAACTATTGTTATCATAAAACTAACCGTTTCGCTAAAAAATCCAAAAAACCCATTTTTGCGAATTTTGACCTCGCATAAAATATTTTGCACACACGGGATGGATCAATGGGGACTTTTCACAACTTCATTATAATGGTATCCCTAACGTTCATGTAAATTTTCAGCTTCTTGGGAATTTATACCTATTTTTAGGGCTAACTTGACCGGATTATAATTTGCATCAATATTATGAAGTCTTATATAATATTAAAAAAAGGATGATACCTTACTCTTTAACTGGATGTGAATTGATTTTCATTATTTTTTTAGTAAATACTATTAATATAATAATAACACAGCCACACACAAAAAAAAGTTCTGTGCATCGCACCAAATTATATGGATATTTTTCGACGCTGAATCGGAATCCGTGGTCAAAAAAAAAATCTATCATGTCAGTTTTGTTTTTTAGTCAAAAACATCCCTTAAAATGGTGTAAAATCATAGAAATAATGTAATAACTTTTAATGAAGTGTGACAAATGGTAGATGTTTTGTAGTCGAGAGTAGAGAATATAAATTCGAGCCACAGTAAGCTATTTCTATAAATTAAACTGAAATCCGCCCTTATGGGGGAGTGAAAACTACCGCTAAAACTCAAAAGACGCAATTTTTGTATATCTTAGTGCAAAATATTTGACTCTGGTGTGACAACCAGCCATTACTCTCAATCCTATGGAGGGTTATAGAGGGTTAAAACTGCTCCCACCTCTCATAAGTTTCAAAACGGGAAAAAAATTCAGGCAGGGTGAACAAATATGGAGTAAATTCATTCCAACCACCAATACATGAATAGAGACTCAAATGTTACATATGGGTGCTATTAAAATTCGGAAAGAGGTCAAATACTTGTTATTGTTATTGTGCCAAATATATAAATCTGATACTACAACCACCCAATCTGTTTAATAATACCTCCACCCCTATTGGGGTGGAGGTAAAAACTACCCCCACATACGGACGGAAATAGATAGACGGAAATTTAGTTAATTTGGGTATATAGCTTACATACATAGAAAAAAATGGTCACTGAAGAGGTAACACCCTATATCTGTGCTAAAAGAAATAGGAAAAGAAAATCACGAGAAAGATATTTTGAAGATAAAAGAGAAAAATCATAAGAAAATAAGTATTTGAATTGATGGTCGAAAGTATGATACAAATAGGAAAAAGAATAGCTTTACACAGATTAAAAGATAGATAAGTCGATAAATGTTAACATAAACAGTTGAATAAGCAGGTATGGTACAATAAATAAAACACAATTGGTTAATGCTTACTGTATGAATTTACTCCATTTTTATCTACCCTGCCTAAAGCTACAAATGCCTAAATTTTTGTTCCAGGATATTCGAAGTAATGAAATCCGTCCGTCTGTTGGGTAGTTTTTACTCCCACCCCCAATAGAGGTAATTTTCAACCTTATTAAGGTTGGGTGGTTGTCGTACCAGATTTGTATATTTTGCACGGTGAGCTACAAGTATTGGACCCTTTCCGAATTTCAGTAGCACCTATATGCATCATTTGAGTATGGGGGTAGCTCTTACTAAGGGTAGACTCTAATCATGTGTTGGTGGTTCGAACGAATTCACTCCATATTTGTTCACCCTGCTTCAAACTACAAAAGTCTCAATTTTTTTTCCCGTTTTGAAACCTATGAGGGGTGGGGGTAATTTTAACTCTCCATAGGGTCGATTCTCTACCCTTTGAGAGTAATGGCTGGTTGTCGCACCAGAGTTAAATATTTTGCACTAAAAGATACAAAAATTTGGCATTTGTACATGTTATACACACTCACCTGCGTCTTTTGAGTTTTAGCGGTAGTTTTCACCCCCCATAGGGGCGGATTTCGGTTTAATTTATAGAAATAGCTTACTGTGGCTCGAATTTATATTCTCTATTCCCGACTACAAAACATCTACCATTTTTCACACTTCATTAAGAGTTATTACATTATTTCTATGATTTTACACTATTTTAAGGGATGTTTTTGACTAAAAAACAAAACTGACACGAAAGATTTTTTTTTTGGACCACGGATTCGGATTCAGCGTCGAAAAATATCTATATAATTTGGTCCGCTGCTCAGAACTTTTTTTTTGTGTGGCTGTGTAATCAAATCATTTACGTGTCTTTCGTATTTTATTGCATTATTGTAGAGAATCAAAAAAAAATAGTAAATTTATGATACTTATAATAAGTTTTCCTTTTATCCGAATTTTAATATCTTTATGTTTACTATATTAGCTAATGTCACTTGTGATTGAAATATCTACACAACGGAATAAGTTCAGAAGCAAAAATAATTATAAGGGGTAGTAAAAAAACATCTCTAAACTTACGTTTCAAAAATAGTTTGCTACAAATCTTACACGTATTGACGTATTTTATTTAGAAAACTATAAAAATGTTCCATGTAACAAATAACAAGCCATTACAGGTTATAAACTTACCAAATTTTCACCTTTTGATGAATCTTTCACTAACACCAATGTTAACCAAATAATAATACATATGGAAAAAAACACTAAGAGAGCACATATAAAAGATTTAAAATATGACTCCATGATATTAACTCTTTCGTTAAGATTGTATGAACCTCTCGTGGTCATGTTGGTTAACGTAATGAAAAAAATTACCCACCAAAAATTACCAATTTTAATTACACGAGACCGGTATAATAGGAAGGAAACAAAATTATCTTAAATTGATAAAAAGGGGCTAAGTTGTTTTATCAGGTTTAAGTTTCATGTACTTACTGCATGAAAGATTGCGGTTAGTGTATAGTTCATAGAGCCTGCATCTAATGCAAATATTCCGAATTACGATGAACTATTTAAACAACCGACAAATTGTTTTAATCAGAAAATAACTTAAATTAAAGAAGCAAGAAATTTTTAAGTTTTAACGTCGAGCTCATTATCAAAAACCGCTGCCCAATGAATCACTACTTCCACATCCGGATTTTCTATTCAAGTCACACAACGAAAAAATTTTGTATCTGGAAATAATTGTTTATGGAACTTTAATAATATAATATTTGAAATCCTCTACCCCAAAAACCCATAAAACGATACCCCACAACGGTAGTGGGGTGGGGTGGTGACAGGGGGTGGGAGTGGGGGGTGGATAAAGTAAAAAAATATTTTGAGGTTTCTGGTTCTTGTACACACACTAAATCACATTTTTTTTTCATCCTCTTTAATAATGGGGTGGGGGTGGTAATGGGGGTGGCTAATGCCAAAATTTTTTTTGAGACCTTAGCTTCTCTTGTCTATACTAAATATCAATTTTATGAACTCTTACCTGCTTGATTTACCTATTTACTCCAAATTTACCCCAATTTACCCCCCAACTCTTCGACGAAACAAGGTGAAAATATGATCTAGTTCTAGATCTCGTTAAAGTACATATGTGTACCAAATTTCAAGTCAATAAATATCTCAAACGGTTCCAGAGTAAATGTGCGCACAAAAAAAGTTACAGACCGACAGACAGACATTTTTTTTCGCTCAAACTTGAAATCTCGACGTTTCATGACATTCTAAGCCTATTTGAACAATAATAATTTTTAAAAATTCCATTTTCGTAAGCTATGTGTGGACTAGAGTTTTTCCAATGATGCTTTTATCTTCCTCCATCTGGTCGTCCTTTCCTATATATGCACTGAAGTTTCCTAATATCACAATGGACATTTTTTTTTCGTTTGAGAGAAAATTGTATCACGTGAATTTCGATGTTATCTGTTTATGCGATGGAAAAAAAGTCAGTTTTGGCACGGTATACTAGTAAACTAATAGTACGCCACTGACCAGTTCGGGCTCAGTTCAGATTCAATATTTACAGCCAAAATATCGATATTTTGCTTTCGATGTTCGATGTTTTCCCTTGGATATTACATTATGAAAACATATATGAAATATTGATGTTATTATATAACATCAGGTAAAAACCGCTGCCCAAGGAATCACTACTTCCACATCCAAATTCTCTATCCAAGTCACTCACAACGAAAAAAACTTTGTATGTGAAAATAATTTTTTTTCATCCCCTTTAATAAGGGGGGGGGTGGTAATTGGGGTGGCTAATGCCAAAAATTTTTTTGAGACCTTAGCTTCTCTTGTATATACTAAATACCAATTTTATGGACTCTTACCTGCTTGATTGACCTATTTACCCCAAATTTACCCTCCAACCCTTCGACGGAACAAGATGAAAATATAATCTAGTTCTAGATCTCGTTCAGTACATATGTGTACCAAATTTCAAGTCAATATCTTAAACGGTTCCAGAGTAAACGTGCGTACAAAAAAAAGTTACAGACAGACAGATCGACAGACAGATCGACAGACAGACAGACAGACAGAAATTCTTGTTTCGCTCAAACTTAAAATCTCGACATTTCATGACATTTTAAGCCTATTTGGACAATAAAAATTTTTTAAATTTTTTTTGTCGTTACTATACTTCCACTGGACGTGGAAGTAAAACATGTAGGGTTCAATATAAAACTGCAAGTTCACCCCCCCCCCGCTCTTCAAAATTTTTTCCACCATCGATGTTGGTCAACATCGATCCGTCGATGTTAATATCGATGGTCAACAGCGATATTTCAAGTTCCTAGTACACGATGTTGAACCCACTTGAGTGTCGAGGGTTGGATTGCACTATTTGATGGATGCACGTGTGCACATTATCAGAGAATCCTGAAATGTCAATATATTAAACTTCATGTAAATCTGCAAATATAAAAATACCAAACTGTTCGCAATAAAATTTTGAAAAAGACTAGGCCTATGAAAACATTTTCTGATAATTTGTTAATTAGTAAAAAAAAAAACAAGCCACCGTGTTTTTTGACAATTTAACTATGTCCTTTATTGAATTAAACCTTCGTGCAAAATTCTAGCGCAAAATATTTATTCAAACGGTTAAAAATAAAAAATCGAAATTTTAATCACTTATTGTTTAAGTGTATCGACTCGATTTAAAAAACCGCTGCCCAAGGAATCACTACTTCCACATCCAGATGTTCTATCCAAGTCACTCACAACGAAAAAATTTTGTATGTAGAAATAATTGTTTATGGAACTTTAGTAATATAATATTTGAAATCCTCTACCCCAAAAACCCATAAAACGATACCCCACATCGGTATAGTGGGGTGGGGGTGGTGATAGGGGGTGGGGGTGCTGATAGGGGGCGGATAAAGTAAAAAAATATTTTGAGGTTTCTGGTTCTTGTACACGCACTAAATCACATTTTTTTTTCACCCCCTTTAATAATAGGGTGCGGGTGGTGGGAGTGGTTATGGTGGTGGCTAATGCCAAAATTTTTTTTTGGAGTCCTTAGCTTTAAATACCAATTTTATGAACTCTTACCTGCTTGATTTACCTATTTACCCCAAATTTACCCCAATTTATCCCCCAACCCTTCGGCAGAACAAGATGAAAATATAATCTAGTTCTAGATATCGTTAAAGTACATATGTGTACCAAATTTCAATTCTATATCTCAAACGGTTCCAGAGTAAACATGCGCATAAAAAAAGTTACAGACAGACAGAAACTTTTTTTCGCTCAAACTTAAAATCTCTACGTTTCATGACATTCTAAGCCTATTTGAACAATAAAATTTTTTAAAAAGTTATGATTTTTTGTAATTCCTCTTTTACTCCCCCGTAAAACCGCCCTTGCATTGATCAGTCTATACTGTACAGTATAAAATGTGTTACATACTTTTAAAATTTGAATACTTACATCTGAACTTCATTTATGAGTTAAAATAAATCCCGATATTATCTAAAACAATTTCGAATGGCCGCTCAGCAATCAACACTTTAATCTAATTATAAAAACTTAATCAATATTATCTGAAATGACGCCGGATTAAAAGTGACACAGTTCAAGTGGATAATCGGTAGAGGGATTAATTTTTAAACAATTAATGTACAGGATGTTTCATAACGAACTGTACATGTACATACTTCTAAGGATGACTATTCACGAATGATTATAGAAATTTGGCCATAGAGTTTAATTATTGAGATAGAGGGTGGTAAACTACTTATGGTTAACATTTCTTTTGGCCAGAATTTCCTTACTATTTATCACAATTTGCTTAAATTTTATACAATTTGTGTACTTATTACATTCTACAATTACACAGGCCCACAAAAAAAAAATTGTGAGCAAGAATTAAAACCCATTTTTCTTTATGTTTTTCGCGACGCTGAACACGAATCTGAAGTCGGAATACCATGTTTGTTGTCGAATTTTCGAGCTAGATAATTGGACGAAAATCGTGAATGATCTTGATTTGTGAGATTGGATTCTCGCCGGCATCGACTTGTGATGAAATCTTTTGAGGCTTACCTTCGGACGTCCTTGCACCCCCGTTTACTTGAGCGTTTCAACATTTATAGGTCTGAATTTATCGGTCTGAGTTTATCTCTCTATTTTCTGTGTAGTAACTTATTTCATTTATCAAAACGCATTCCTCTAAATTTGGAGATCGCTTATTTTTTGCTCGTTTCCTGACTCTTTTATCATCGAATGATCTACGCAGTGGATTTCTTTTCCTCTTGAACTGTTTCTCTCAAGAAAAGTCTGCCATCATATTGATATCTCATCTTCCTTAATACCGTGTCTTCATTTCCTTGATATCTTGATGGACTCGCTCGCCTCGTTCTTCATTGAAGTCACCTAAATTGTCAGAGAAATAACTTAGATCCGAGTCAAGGAAATGTAATTTTAAATTCATTAAATAACCTAATTTCTGGTAATTCTTAATCATCAGCTACAATGCTTTCGTAGTCACCACTTCTATGATTCCCTAGGAACTGACTGACTACTGCCTTAAAGCTTTCCCATGCGGCTTTCTCTTTTGGAGTCATCATTGTAATGAACATATCATCCTTCAAAATCTTTCGAATCTGGAGTCCATCAAAAATTCCTTCCTTATAGTGGAAGACCAGAACCCTCTGAATTCGACACCCTCTATACAACTTGCGAACACCCACCTAAAAAATAGGTAATCGGATGTAAAATAACCTGCTAAACTTGATTTTTTAATTCGCCCATTGATTTGAGATTGCCAAAATGACCAAATTGGCAATTTTCTAAAAAAAAATAAAAATTATGTGTTATTTTTTGTTTTTCATATAACACGTCATATATTTATTTTACTTCAGAATTATTTAATTTTTTTACATAATATTCTCTAACCATTCTTTGATATGTTGAAAGTAAAAAACTTTACCTAAAAAATAATTAGTTGGCAAAAAAAAATAACAACTTTTCTTTGACGCAAAATCTTTAAAATTTGCAGAGTAAAATGTCCGATCGTATCTTTTTTATTTTTAAAGTTAGGTGCCTACTATAACCAAAGAAAATGTTCCGAATGAACTAAATAAAATCTTTTATAAGAAGTTTTTTTTTGAAATTTTGCTCCCTTATCGAAATATTCATTGATTGTTTCAGCGTCCGAACGAATGCGCGCTACTATCAATCGGCCGCAATCGCATCTAGAGCTAAACGCAGACTCGCGCCCGGTGATTATTACTTTCCAGTGTCCATTTATGTTAGGTTGAAAGTGCTTTTGTCTCAGTCCTTATATTTAGTGAGTTATAAACACATAGTTTGACATAATAAATTATAATTACTCGGATAGGAAATCAAAGGAAACAAGCTAAAAACGTACTCTTCGCCTGTTCACTGGATTTTTATATAATTGGTATACATTCAATAGGATACTTTTCGCAGTTTTTTGTAAATAATGTTACTTTTAGACATTTTTAATTTTATAGTACGATCTTAGTTGGTAAAAGACTTGGTAAAAAAACTATACCATTTGGGTTTCGATTCCGAGTCAAAAGAACTACACCACCACCTTACACGTAAAAGAATGTAAATTTTTACATTATAAGACACGAGCTAAAATCATATTTTCACGGTTGTATATTACATTATGAAATGTATATTTGTAAAATATATAAATATTTAGATATTAAAATGAAATATCATTTCACCAGATTTCTATTCAATTACAAAAACATACAAATTTAAAAAAAAAATTTCAAATTGAAATCATTAAGTAATAACATTTTTATTTATCGATCGATTTTGTTCAAACAGGGTTCTTCCTCTAGCTAACACTAATTTACTGTCCAAATTTCAGTACAATCGGAATTTTCTTTCTTCAGTTATCGTGCTTACAAGAAACGTGATGGACGGACAGACAGACGGACATTTTGAAAGTCGTTCAGAATTCGTTCACTAACACAATGGTATGAACATTTTTTTGTCTGCGAGCGATATTTACGGTTTTAGAAATGTACCGATCAAATGCAAAATCCGATGACATTTCTGTGGCTCTAAAACAATATTTAGAACAGAAAAATTTATTTTTATCACTAAATCCAGTTTACCATGCACAATGTAGAAGATCGTATACCCGAACTGCTTATAAAAGAAAATCAGAAATTGTAAATCCTAGTACAGAGATACAAGTAAAAAGGGCATTTCTGCAATGTGCTATTTACAAGACAGCCTACCAAATTAAGCCCAGAATTCTAAATGTTTTAGATTTTGGATGGTACCTAAAGGAGGAAATCTTATTTCCAAAGATGATTTCAAAAAGCCCAAAACCCAATTTTATTGAGTTAACTCCATTTTGTAAATGTAAATTATATAACTGTACTACAAGCTGCAAGTGTAGCAAAGCAAACGTGCAATGTAACATAAGTTGTTTATGCGAAGGAAAATGTAATCTTTAGTACCCACTTACTGTTATAATTAATGAAAACATATTTTTTAATGTGTATGTTTCGAGATTATCTACATAATTTTATAACATTTAATTGCAAATAGAAACTAAATAATCCCTAGACTCACTTGATCGCTTAAACGACACCACAGATGGGCGACGTTAAGCCGGGGTCCCACGGCCTGTGACTTGGCAAACCTCGAGTTACTCGAGGTTTGTACCTGTGGATTTGTGATCGGTCGAATTCCAAGCCACGTGCATTCCCACGGCGCGTGACTTGGCAAATTTCGAGTAGCCTCGAGTCGACCACTTCTCGTCAATACACCACTACGCCGCTTAAATCTCGCTACACAATCCACAACAGGCTGTGGGAACGGATGCACGAGTCGTACTGAGACTGAGGCTTGTCATCCGCCGATCCACAAGCCTTTGATGTTCGAGAATTTACCGACATTTCACGGGAAAGGTCAAGCCATCCCGAGCCACCTCGAGCAATAACGAGTATTTACGTTCCCATGGCGCGAGGTATGACAAACTTCAGACCAGACTTGCCAAGTCACACGCCGTGGGACCCCGGCTTTAACAGAAGTTATGGGCAGATTTCTAAATTCACCGGTGGATCGCACCGGTAAGCAATAACATTATTTGATTGGCTAATTTGAAACAGATAGCCAATCAGCTTCGTATTTTGCCCACCTGGTGCGTCCACCGGTCAATTTAGAAAAGTGCGGTATGCTTTAAATTAATGCGGACGAGTTGCGCGGCCGCATAGTCCTGCCCCAGTCATCCGAGACCGACATCTTTAGCCAAGAATATTGGCGCCGCATTCAACAGCGTCATCTCGTTACGTGAGCCGAATTTCAAAAAAATCTCTTTATAAAAAAGTTTGTTTAAAGTATATGGAACATTTTTCTCGTTTATACTATAACTCTCTCTTTAAAAATAAAAAAGTTACCTCGATCGGGTATTTTTCAATGCAAATTTTAAAAAACCGCGACAATAGAGGGTAACTATATTTTTTTAGGTACTATATTATTAGTTACACTATATTCTTTGCCGTCAGCCTGTCCAAGAATATTGGAGGGATAATGTGTAAAATATCTAAATCGGAATTAAAATAAAAAAGATATGATGTGTTATGTGCAAAACAAAAATTAACACATAATTTTAAAATTTTTCAAAAAATTTGCAAACTGACCGATTTGGCAATCTCAAATTAACGGGCGAACTCAAAAATCAAATCCAGAAGGTCATTTTACACAATATCATCTGTTTTTCGCGAGTTGTATAGACTACTTTTAAAATGCTTCCTACAGATTGGCTGCTCTCCGACGATTAAGTATCTTCCGACAACTGACTCAAATATTCAAAGTATTCACCCTGTTTATCAAACGCTTTTACAAATTGCTTCATCAAGACTAATTTTATATGCAGGGGTGGAAGGAGGATCTTCGACGGTTCAACCAGTGGTTGCTCTATTATATTCTTGAATTATAGAGATGATTGCAAAAACGCATTTATTCAACTTAAAATTCTTACATTGCTTTGTACGTATATTCTTCATTGTCTAATGCACATAAAAGAAAATGAAAGCAAATATGCAACCCATAGCCAATACATAGCTACTCCACAAGAAGGTGTAATTCAATTTTGCCGGACTATCTGAAGTTAACTAAATCTAGGAACAGCATCATTCGTCCACAAACATGCTATTCTGACTTCAGATTCGTGTTCAGCGCCCTGAAAAACGTAAATAAAAGTGGTTCTTAATTCTCATTCACGATTTTTTTTGTGGACGTGTTTGCGTGTTTTATTAATATCTAAAAATAATCGAACTTTTTTATTTGGTTTTTCTTGTTCCTGTAAAAAACATCACCCTCTAAAAATATATCTGCGACATGATCATAGACTATTTAGAATCAAACAATATATTAATAGAAGTAACAGCTAATATGGATTTAGAAAGGGAAAATCAATAAAAAACATATCTACTAAGTAATTTGACTTCATTTACATTAGCAGAAAATGTATCATATCTCTCTAAAGCTTTTGATTCTGTAAATGTCTTGTTTAGCAAATTGGAAAGTACAGGTATAAAACTCAGTGGCGGCTGGTGAAATTTCAATATTTTTTTTCTCTTCTGTGGCGCATAGGACCCATACGAAATTTGGGAAATAACATCTAGAGAAGCACTTCTCTAATGACCTCTAAAAAATTTTGAAAAAGCAGTTTGCGAAAAAGTTTTTGAAAATTCGGTAGCCTCCCCTGGGTCTAGGAAATCCTGCTTATTTTTATTTTATTTTTTTGTCATATGCATTTGACTTTTCATAAAAATGCAACAATAGATTTTGGAGTTTGTGAAAATATTTTCATTACTATGTTGTATCTGCCTATGACAAAAAAAAATAAAAATAAACAGGAGTCCCTAGAGCCAGGGGAGGCTAACGGATATTCAAAAAATTTTTCGTAAACTGCTTTTTCAAAATTTTTTAGGGGTCATTAGAGAAGTGCTTCTCTAGATTTTATTTCCCAAATTTCGTATGGGTCCCATGCGCCACAGACGAGAAAAAAAATATTGAAATTTCACCAGCCGCCACTAAAAAACTCCCAAATTCACCAACATTCGCTTAATTCACTGATACTAAACTGATTGTTAAAGTTAATCTGATAGATATAAAGAATATCGTATTTACCAATGAAAATTGAGTGGGAGTTAAGTAACACTGTTAACAGAAAGAAACTAGTATTTTTATGCAGCAGTTGGTAAAAACCTATGTTCACAATGTAATTTACATTATATATGGGCATTTCTGACATCTTTATCAATATTTAAGCAATAATTATTACTTCCACATCCAGTAGTATAGTAACGACTAAAGAATTAAAAAAAAAAAAATTATTGTTCAAATAGGCTTAGAATATCATGAAACGTCGAGACTTTAAGTTTGAGCAAAAAAATGTCTGTCTGTCGGTCTGTCTGTCTGTTACTTTTTTTGTGCGCACGATTATTCTGGAATCGTTCTAGAATTCGATACCCATATGTATTTTAACTAGATCTGGAAATAGATTATATTTTGATCTTATTCCGTTGAAGGGTTGGGGGGAAAATTGGGGTAAATGGGGGTAAATAAATAAATCAAGCAAGTATAAGAATCCATAAAATTGGTATTTAGTATATATGAGAGAAGGTAAGGTTTCAGAAACTCAAAGATTTTAATAAAGATAATTCCCCTTCAGAAAATAATCACGTAATACAAAAATCGGACAATATTCATATTTTGTCAGAATTGCATTAAAATTGGAGGTCAGATAATTTTGGAGTAGCATCATATCGAATCTGATATCAAAAATAGAAAATTCAAAATGACTGATATAATACAAAATGGCACATGTAAACAAATATCTTATGATTCGACTAGTCAAAAAACACATTTCTTCATTTTGGTACACTGTGTACAAAAGAAATGAAAATATGAAGATCAAAAATAAAGAGCGAGTCTGCATAAATATTTTCTTATATTTTTTTGTATAATAGATTTTTGGCATTTCATTTTTTTTTTCATTTTTGAACTACCCGGTATAAAATGATATTAGAAACAGAAAATTAAAAAAAGAAGGCTTTTAATGGAGAGGTGATTAGACTTATTGACTGAATGGCCCTTTTTCCAGTGCTGTTTGTGTTGGACTTCCTGCCAAAATGGAAGTTTATCGTATTATGTCGAAATGTATCGTATTTCATACTACTACAGATATTTGATAAAAGAGATGAAATTAATTAATATAAAATATATTTATTAATAATTTAGTAGTTTGTTAATTTACAATATATTTACAATAGACAGCAAGAAATTAGTTAAACATTACAAACATAGTATCCTCTTCTGACACATAGAGTTATCTCAACATCGTATACGAAGTCAGTTGGACACTGCATAACAAATGCTTTTCCGTAACTACAAATAACATATTTTGTACAATCACTTGGATGCTTCAAAAAGGATAAATTGTTCGTTTCCGTACACTGAACTTCTGATTTTACGTCGAGTGATTCTTTTGAGATCAATTCACTTGTATTAGTGTCTACTTTACTGTAACTTTCGCGCTTATTCATTTGCAGGTTTTCTTTTTTCATCAGTGTTGGAATTGGTCGATTACTTGTTACACTTGTGGGCCAAGTACTTGCAATTGATGGTTTAGTAGTGGTATCTGTAGGTAACGTTGTAGTTGCAGTTATTGTTGGTTTAGTTATAGTTGTTATTGGTATTGTAGTAATTGTTGATTGCGCCGGTGTCGTAGAATTTACGACTGCACTTGGCCACGTAGGCCACTTTGGAAAAGTATCTGCAGTTGAGGTAGAAGATGTAGGTACCGTTATATTTATAGTTGGTACAATTATGGTAGTTGTATTAGTAGTAACTGTTACTGGTATTGAAGATGTTGCTTGTGCCGATGCCGTAGCATTAGTGGCTACACTTGGCCATGTTGGTAAATCTGGTAGAGTACCTGCAGTTGACGGTGTAGCGGTAGTAGATGTAGGTACCGTTACTTTTGTAGTTGGTACAATTTTAGTAGTTGTGATAGTAGCAGTTGTTACTGGTACCGTAATAGATGTTTGTGCTGGTGTCGTAGTATTAGTGGCTACACTTGGCCATATTGGAAACTCTGGTAAAGTACCTGCAGTTGATTGCGTAGTATTAGTAGATGTAGGTACCGTTACATTTGTAGTTGGTACAATTGTAGTAGTTGAATTAGTAGAAGTTGTTACTGGTATAGTAATTGTTGATGACTGTGCCGGTGTTGTAGTATTCGTGGCTACACTTGGCCATGTTGGAAATTCTGGTAGAGTGCCAGCAGTTGACGGTGTAGCGGTAGTAGATGTAGGTACCGTTACATTCGTAGTTGGTACAATTGTAGTAGTTGTGTTAGTAGTAGTTGTTACTGGTATAGTCGTAGATGTTTGTGCTGGTGTCGTAGTATTAGTGGCTACACTTGGCCATGTTGGAAATTCTGGTAAAGTACCTGCAGTTGATTGTGTAGCATTAGTAGACGTAGATACCGTTACAGTTGTAGTTGGCACAATTGTAGTAGTTGTGCTAGTAGTAGTTGTTACTGGTACAGTCGTTGTTGTTGATTGTGTCGGTGTTGTAGTATTGGTGGCTACACTTGGCCATATGGGAAACTCTGGTAAAGTACCTGCAGTTGACGGTGTAGTGGTAGTAGATGCAGGTACCGTTATATTTGTAGTTGGCACAATTGTAGTGGTTGTGTTAGTAGTAGTTGTTACTGGTATAATTATAGACGTTGTTTGTGTCGGTATCGTGGTATTCGAGGCTACACTTGGCCATGTTGGAAACTCTGGTAAAGTACCTGCAGTTGACGGTGTAGTGGTAGTAGATGCAGGTACCGTTACATTTGTAGTTGGTAGAATTGTAGTAGTTGTGTTAGTAGTAGTTGTTACTGGTATAGTCGTTGTTGTTGATTGTGCCGGTGTCGTAGTATTCGTGGCTACACTTGGCCATGTTGGAAACTCTGGTAGAGTACCAGCAGTTGATTGTGTAGTGGTAGTAGATGAAGGTACCGTTACATTTGTAGTTGGTACAATTGTAGTAGTGGTGTTAGTAGTAGTTGTAACTGGTATAGTCGTTGATGTTCTTTGTGCCGGTATCGTGGTATCAGTGGCTACACTTGGCCATATTGGAAACTCTGGTAAAGTACCTGCAGTTGACGGTGTAGTGGTAGTAGATGCAGGTACCGTTACATTTGTAGTTGGTAGAATTGTAGTAGTGGTGTTAGTAGTAGTCGTAACTGGTATAGTCGTTGATGTTGTTTGTGCCGGTATCGTGGTATCAGTGGCTACACTTGGCCATGTTGGAAACTCTGGTAAAGTACCTGCAGTTGACGGTGTAGTGGTAGTAGATGCAGGTACCGTTACATTTGTAGTTGGTAGAATTGTAGTAGTGGTGTTAGTAGTAGTTGTAACTGGTATAGTCGTTGATGTTGTTTGTGCCGGTATCGTGGTATCAGTGGCTACACTTGGCCATGTTGGAAACTCTGGTAAAGTACCTGCAGTTGACGGTGTAGTGGTAGTAGATGCAGGTACCGTTATATTTGTAGTTGGTAGAATTGTAGTAGTGGTGTTAGTAGTAGTTGTAACTGGTATAGTCGTTGATGTTGTTTGTGCCGGTATCGTGGTATCAGTGGCTACACTTGGCCATGTTGGAAACTCTGGTAAAGTACCTGCAGTTGACGGTGTAGTGGTAGTAGATGCAGGTACCGTTACATTTGTAGTTGGTAGAATTGTAGTAGTGGTGTTAGTAGTAGTCGTAACTGGTATAGTGGTTGATGTTGTTTGTGCCGGTATCGTGGTATCAGTGGCTACACTTGGCCATGTTGGAAACTCTGGTAAAGTACCTGCAGTTGACGGTGTAGTGGTAGTAGATGCAGGTACCGTTACATTTGTAGTTGGTAGAATTGTAGTAGTGGTGTTAGTAGTAGTTGTAACTGGTATAGTCGTTGATGTTGTTTGTGCCGGTATCGTGGTATCAGTGGCTACACTTGGCCATGTTGGAAACTCTGGTAAAGTACCTGCAGTTGACGGTGTAGTGGTAGTAGATGCAGGTACCGTTATATTTGTAGTTGGTACAATTGTAGTAGTGGTGTTAGTAGTAGTTGTAACTGGTATAGTCGTTGATGTTGTTTGTGCCGGTATCGTGGTATCAGTGGCTACACTTGGCCATGTTGGAAACTCTGGTAAAGTACCTGCAGTTGACGGTGTAGTGGTAGTAGATGCAGGTACCGTTACATTTGTAGTTGGTAGAATTGTAGTAGTGGTGTTAGTAGTAGTTGTAACTGGTATAGTCGTTGATGTTGTTTGTGCCGGTATCGTGGTATCAGTGGCTACACTTGGCCATGTTGGAAACTCTGGTAAAGTACCTGCAGTTGACGGTGTAGTGGTAGTAGATGCAGGTACCGTTATATTTGTAGTTGGTACAATTGTAGTAGTGGTGTCAGTAGTAGTTGTAACTGGTATAGTCGTTGATGTTGTTTGTGCCGGTATCGTGGTATCAGTGGCTACACTTGGCCATGTTGGAAACTCTGGTAAAGTACCTGCAGTTGACGGTGTAGTGGTAGTAGATGCAGGTACCGTTACATTTGTAGTTGGCACAATTGTAGTGGTTGTGTTAGTAGTAGTTGTTACTGGTATAATTATAGACGTTGTTTGTGTTGGTATCGTGGTATTCGAGGCTACACTTGGCCATGTTGGAAACTCTGGTAAAGTACCTGCAGTTGACGGTGTAGTGGTAGTAGATGCAGGTACCGTTACATTTGTAGTTGGTAGAATTGTAGTAGTGGTGTCAGTAGTAGTTGTAACTGGTATAGTCGTTGATGTTGTTTGTGCCGGTATCGTGGTATCAGTGGCTACACTTGGCCATGTTGGAAACTCTGGTAAAGTACCTGCAGTTGACGGTGTAGTGGTAGTAGATGCAGGTACTGTTATATTTGTAGTTGGTACAATTGTAGTAGTGGTGTTAGTAGTAGTTGTAACTGGTATAGTCGTTGATGTTGTTTGTGCCGGTATCGTGGTATCAGTGGCTACACTTGGCCATGTTGGAAACTCTGGTAAAGTACCTGCAGTTGACGGTGTAGTGGTAGTAGATGCAGGTACTGTTACATTTGTAGTTGGTAGAATTGTAGTAGTGGTGTCAGTAGTAGTTGTAACTGGTATAGTCGTTGATGTTGTTTGTGCCGGTATCGTGGTATCAGTGGCTACACTTGGCCATGTTGGAAACTCTGGTAAAGTACCTGCAGTTGACGGTGTAGTGGTAGTAGATGCAGGTACCGTTATATTTGTAGTTGGTACAATTGTAGTAGTGGTGTTAGTAGTAGTTGTAACTGGTATAGTCGTTGATGTTGTTTGTGCCGGTATCGTGGTATCAGTGGCTACACTTGGCCATGTTGGAAACTCTGGTAAAGTACCTGCAGTTGACGGTGTAGTGGTAGTAGATGCAGGTACCGTTACATTTGTAGTTGGTAGAATTGTAGTAGTGGTGTTAGTAGTAGTTGTAACTGGTATAGTCGTTGATGTTGTTTGTGCCGGTATTGTGGTATCAGTGGCTACACTTGGCCATGTTGGAAACTCTGGTAAAGTACCTGCAGTTGACGGTGTAGTGGTAGTAGATGCAGGTACCGTTATATTTGTAGTTGGTACAATTGTAGTAGTGGTGTTAGTAGTAGTTGTAACTGGTATAGTCGTTGATGTTGTTTGTGCCGGTATCGTGGTATCAGTGGCTACACTTGGCCATGTTGGAAACTCTGGTAAAGTACCTGCAGTTGACGGTGTAGTGGTAGTAGATGCAGGTACCGTTACATTTGTAGTTGGCACAATTGTAGTGGTTGTGTTAGTAGTAGTTGTTACTGGTATAATTATAGACGTTGTTTGTGTTGGTATCGTGGTATTCGAGGCTACACTTGGCCATGTTGGAAACTCTGGTAGAGTACCAGCAGTTGATTGTGTAGTGGTAGTAGATGAAGGTACCGTTACATTTGTAGTTGGTACAATTGTAGTAGTGGTGTTAGTACTAGTTGTAACTGGTATAGTCGTTGATGTTGTTTGTGCCGGTATCGTGGTATCAGTGGCTATACTTGGCCATGTTGGAAACTCTGGTAAAGTACCTGCAGTTGACGGTGTAGTGGTAGTAGATGCAGGTACCGTTATATTTGTAGTTGGTACAATTGTAGTAGTGGTGTTAGTAGTAATTGTAACTGGTATAGTCGTTGACGTTGTTTGTGCCGGTATCGTGGTATCAGTGGCTACACTTGGCCATGTTGGAAACTCTGGTAAAGTACCTGCAGTTGACGGTGTAGTGGTAGTAGATGCAGGTACTGTTATATTTGTAGTTGGTACAATTGTAGTAGTGGTGTTAGTAGTAGTTGTAACTGGTATAGTCGTTGATGTTGTTTGTGCCGGTATCGTGGTGTCAGTGGCTACACTTGGCCATGTTGGAAACTCTGGTAAAGTACCTGCAGTTGACGGTGTAGTGGTAGTAGATGCAGGTACTGTTACATTTGTAGTTGGTACAATTGTAGTAGTTGTGTTAGTAGTAGTAGTAACTGGTATAGTCGTTGATGTTGTTTGTGCCGGTATCGTGGTATCAGTGGCTACACTTGGCCATGTTGGAAACTCTGGTAAAGTACCTGCAGTTGACGGTGTAGTGGTAGTAGATGCAGGTACTGTTATATTTGTAGTTGGTACAATTGTAGTAGTGGTGTTAGTAGTAGTTGTAACTGGTATAGTCGTTGATGTTGTTTGTGCCGGTATCGTGGTATCAGTGGCTACACTTGGCCATGTTGGAAACTCTGGTAAAGTACCTGCAGTTGACGGTGTAGTGGTAGTAGATGCAGGTACCGTTACATTTGTAGTTGGCACAATTGTAGTGGTTGTGTTAGTAGTAGTTGTTACTGGTATAATTATAGACGTTGTTTGTGTTGGTATCGTGGTATTCGAGGCTACACTTGGCCATGTTGGAAACTCTGGTAAAGTACCTGCAGTTGACGGTGTAGTGGTAGTAGATGCAGGTACTGTTACATTTGTAGTTGGTACAATTGTAGTAGTTGTGTTAGTAGTAGTAGTAACTGGTATAGTCGTTGATGTTGTTTGTGCCGGTATCGTGGTATCAGTGGCTACACTTGGCCATGTTGGAAATTCTGGTAAAGTACCTGCAGTTGACGGTGTAGTGGTAGTAGATGCAGGTACCGTTATATTTGTAGTTGGTACGATTGTAGTAGTTATGTTATTAGGAGTAGATACTGGTATGGTCGTTGTAGTTGATTGTGCCGGTGTCGTAGTGTTTGAGGCTACACTTGGCCACGTTGGCCATTGCGGTGAAGTACCTGCAGTTGATGGTGTAGTGGTTGTACTTATAGGTGCTGTTATAGCTGTAGTTGATACAGTTGTAGTGATTGGTTTAGTTGTAGTTGTTAGTGGTAACGTAGTTGTTGATTGCGCCAATGTTGTGGAGTTTGTTGATACACTTGGCCACGTTGGCCATTCTGGTAAGGTACCTGTGGTTGGAGGTGTAGTGATACTAGTTGTAGGTATTATTATAGTTGTTGAGTTAGTTGTGGTTGTTAGTGGTAACGTCGTACTTGGTGCTTCTGTGGTCGATTCCGTTACAGTATTTGCTGATGAGGTACTTTCTGTAGTAGTTGTTGGTACTGTGTACGTTGATGTTGTAATTGGTACTTCCGTAGATGAAGTTGTTGTTGATAATAATTGAATTGGGGTTGATGTAGTTAGTGCTTCTGTAGTTAATTTCGTTGTAATAGTTGTTGTTGAAGTACCCTCTGTAGTACTAGTAGATAATGTGGGTGTAACTGTTGAACTTGGCACTTCTGTAGTAGATTCTGATGAAGTCGTTGTGATTGTTGAGGTAGCTGTGTATGTAGGTGATGGAGAACTACTTGTTGTCACTGACGATGGTACTGCCGTTGAGGAGATTGCTGTAGTTGATAATGTTGGCGATGTCGGTAGGTAGGTAGTTGGTGTTACTGTTGAATAACTTTCTGAGGTCGTAGTTATTACTGTAGATGATGCTGTTGTAGTTGGTACTGCTGTAGTTGATTCTAATGATGTGGTGATAGTTGTAGAAGTTGCCGTTGTTGTAGATAGACTTGGTGTCACAGTAGATGGTACTTCTGAAGATGAGGCTGCTGTCGCTGTCGTTGATCCAACTGGTGTTGATGTAGATAGAGCTTCTGTAGTTAATCCCGTTCCAGCAGTAGCTGTTGAAGTACTTTCTGCAGTGGTAGGTGATACTGTGGACGATGCAGTTGTACTTGGTACTGCTGTGGTAGACTTTGATGTAGTAATGATTGTCGACGTAGCTGAGGGTGTAGTTAATGTTACTGGTGATGTTACTTCTGTAGATGAAGTTGTTGTAGTTGATAATATTGGTGATGTCGATAACTGACTTGATGTTGATGTAGTTTGTGTTGCAGTGGTAGATTCTGTTGTAGTATTTGCTACTGAAGTACTTTTTGCGGTATTAGTTGATGTTGACGATGCTGTTGTAGTGTAGGGTACTGCTGTAGGTGATTCTGATGTTGTAGCAATGATTGTTGAGGTAGTTGCAGGTTTATTTGTTGTAAAATTACTTGGAATCACCGTAGATGAAGTCGTAGTTGATGTTATCGTTGATATAGTTGGTGTTTCTGTAGTCCATTCCGTTGCAGTAGTTGCTGTTGACGTATTTTCTGTAGTAGTAGTTAATATTGTGGACGGTGCTGCTGTAGTTGGTATTGCTGTAGTTGTTCCTGGTGATGACGTAATGATTGTAGAAGTAGCCGTAGGTGTAGTTGCTGTAGATCTACTTGGAGTCACTGTAGATGGTGCCTCCGTAGATGAAGCTGTTGTTGTCGTTAATCGAATTGGTGTTGATGTAGTTAGTGCATCTGTAGTCGATTTCGTTGCGATAGTTGCTGTTGAAGTACTTTCTGTGGTAGTAGTCAATACTGTGGACGATTCTATTGTACTTGGTATTACTGTAGTAGACTCTGATGATGTAGTAATGATTGATGAAGTCATTGTAGGTGTGGTTATTGGAGAATTACTTGAAGTCACTGGTGATGGTGATGGTACTTCCGTAGATGAGACTGTTGTAGTTGGTAATGTTGGTGATATTTTTGTTGTTTGACTTGGTGTGGCTGTAGTTGGTTTTGCTGTCGTAACTGCTGCTGAAGTACTTTCTGCTGTGAATGTTGATTCTGTCGACGTTGCTGTTATTGGTACTGATGTAATGCTTGTTGTAGCAGCTGCTGATGTACTTGAGTGTGAAGTACTTGGTATTGCTGTAGTTGATGCTACGGTAGATGACGTTGTTAGAGGTTTTGTTATAGTTATT
Source organism: Rutpela maculata (assembly GCA_936432065.2). Classification (NCBI taxonomy): domain Eukaryota; kingdom Metazoa; phylum Arthropoda; class Insecta; order Coleoptera; family Cerambycidae; genus Rutpela; species Rutpela maculata. The sequence continues at coordinate 217,747,846 of OW386287.2, forward strand.
GGCGATGTAGTGGATACTGTTGTAGTAGCTGCTTGTGTAGTAGATGCTGCAGCAGTCGGTATTTCTGTAGTTGAACTAGATATCGTGCATCCAGCCTGATCTGGCCAATCACAAACGGTTAAAATTGGATTAAAATGCAAACCAGATGGACAACTCATGAGGTGTGGTACTCCATTGGAACATTGGTAGAATTTTGTGCAATCAGATTCATGTGGCAAATATTGCGGCCCATCTCCTTGAGAGCAGGAAGCTGAAAATGATAACAATTTCTTAGAAGAAAATCTTTTCCTTAACTAATTAAAAGTACATTGAAATGACGCATGGTTGGAGTGTTAATAGATTTTTAGCCTAATCAAATCTAATTTACGAATTCATAAACGCACTAGAATTTTCTCAAATTAATCAAATTGGCAAACACTACATATAATAAACAGTGTTTAATTTCTGTGCACAACGAAGAACTGCAACGAAGTTTTGCTATAAAGTCATGTTTCCACAGAGTACGCTGGAACAGACTGTCAGTGATAAAAAAAATTCATTTTTATGCTTTTATCATTAGGGAAACGGATTTTATCTTTCTTTCGTTAAAGAACGTAAATTTGATTTTAGTGATATTTCTTTGAATTGCGGTCTGTATATCTACCATATTCTATTAAAATATCTCCAAGAAGACTCAAGTTATGATAACAGACACACAGTGTGGACAAAAGGCCGTAAAATCGTTTTTTTTTTTTCGAGATAATCGACTGAACTTTGAGAGCATGGAGAGCCGCATTTTTTGGCCATATTACTACGTTCTAGATGTCGATAAACTGCCTACTATGATTTTTTTACATCCCCAAAATACCAGAAATCATATTATTTTTTATTCAAAATCTGATATCACAGCGTTAATAGAGACATTTCGAAACGTCTTTGCACCTTTCAAATGCTCAAAGGATATTTGTCTTATTGGCTACCAAAATTGGAATTAGTGCCATTTAATTTTCTAATAAAAATTAAGTTTGCCTTGAAAAAAAAAACCGATTGTGGAGAGGAAAATTTTTTTTATTTTGAATAGGAACAAGTGATGAAGTTATTGTTTTCTTATGCGTTTTTATGAAAAACCCTTTTGAACAATAATTGGGTTTCTTGGGTATAAACTTATATAAATAAAAATAATATTTGACAGGAAGGAAGAAACCGTAAACGTAAACTTTTAATAAAAACATACAGTTATATACAGGTTCTATATCCTAAAATTTATTAATGAAACAAAAACAAATGCAATGGAGGACAATGATATTTTGCATGTAGTTAATACACAGAAAACAACGGCTATACTTTTAGTGGTTACTCTAAAGAATAAAACGACATGAAAATAACAAAATAACATTGGAAGAAAGGAAAGGAAGAAAATCTGGTGAACTTTTGGTGAAAAAAATATACGAGGTGGTCACCGAAAAAATATATGTATAATAAATAGAACGTGTCGAAAAGGGTGGAGAGATCTTTGCAAAGAATTTTACAGATCCTTTACCGAAAGGTCAATTACACTTAATTTACCTTTAATGCTGAAAGAAATTTTAAAATGATCTTTGTGTGTAAAAAATGTATCGGATAAAATATGTTTGTTTTTTCTTTCTTAAAATAAGATTGGTTAAATTGAATAGTCAGTTAAGGAAAAATTCTGAAATGATACTAAATAACATTTTAATAGATCAAAATAAATATCAAAGATAAAAATAAATATGCCTACAGCACTCTTTCTCTGAAGTTGACTTAAATAAATAGAATAGAATAGAATGGAATGAATAGAATCGAAAGTAGTTGAAACAGTATACAAATATGCAATCGTATTTTAAATATGTAAAAATATAAATATAATGGACTCGGAAAATTTTACTTGCATTATTCGACAATTTTAAAAATCAAATTAATATTTTTTTTCTAAAATATACTGTTTTATAGCCTGTAAAACAAAAAAACGGGGGTTATCTGTAAATAATTACTACAAGGATTTTTTTTTATTGGAGAATTTCATCTTTTTTCTAATTTCGAGCTGCTGTAGTTTTTAAACAATAGAACGGTTTAAACAGAAGTTTTAGAAAATATCATTATTATTATTACATAGAAACAACGAGAATAGAGATAATTGCAAAAATCTGCAGTGAAGCAGACATTTTCACGTTTCTGGCGGCTGTAAATCGTAAAGCATTAACAGAGAAAAATTGTTTAAATAAGAATTGTAGCTTCTTATCCGCTGCAATACTGGTAATAACGAATTTTAGGGTAGAACTAACAGGAAAGGAGATAATCAAGAAAATCTATTTTAATCGATATTGACAACGATATTTGTGAAAAACATTAATTAATGATTTTGGCAGCCCCCCAACATTATGTACAGGGCGAACCATTAATAATGGGCCATAGTTCAAGGGTAGATTATTTGGATCAAAATTATGAGGATATAACCAAACATACTTTAGTAAATTGTTGATGTGGAAAAAGATACAGGGTGTCAAAATTGTAATTTCTTTTTCTTTTTTTCATCATCAGGTATAGCTCGTAAGGCGCTCTCCACAGGCTAGCGTGATGTAATACATAAATTATTGTTTCTTAGCTTAAAAAATGTTTCCTTACCAAATTGGAAGAAGATCGGCCAAGAGGTATTTGAGATATTGCAAAAAAATAGAAAAGAAGTTGCAATTTTGTCACCCTATATCTTTTTCCAAAGCAACAATTTACTGAAGCATGTTTGGTTATATCCTCATATTTTGGTCCACAGAATCTACCCTTGAACTATTATTAACGGTCCACCCATAAACAGAAATCTTGAATGAATCAATCACGGGTCACGGGTCAAATGGCAGATTATATTACGTTCATTTATAATGTTTTTATGTTCTTCCACTTCCACAAGAAGTACTATTCTACATAGATTTACACCATTACATGAAATAGTGCAGAATAAAACGCTTCCATTGATACTGGACAACGTAAAATTTGATATAATAGTACATCGTAAAAGCCAATATTTTAATAAAATATATAATACATTTCTAGTAATTTGAAACACAAATTAGAAATAAAATATGAAGAATTTAAAAAAATACCTACGTTCGGCCCCGACCAAAGCTATAACTCCAGAAACTAGTAAATAAAGTAACATTTATTCTTCCCTCACTTTTGGCACTGATGGATTAAACACTATGATTGGCTTTTTATAAATCATTAATATAAAATAAACACTTACTTTATTTTATTGTGATTTAATTGAACAGATTCGCAATAATTAAAAATGATAAGATCTTAATCCGGTGATAAGTTGCAGAGCACTATGGGGTGAGTACCACAGTATCGTCTCAAAAATACAAAATATTAAAACTTGAAGTACAATCTGAAATATTTGTTTATTTTTTAACTAGATTTAAAACATTCGTTTTGTCAACAAAACAACACTGCAAATAAAAAGTATGCTGTGGAAACAAAGAGAAGTTTGACAAATAATAAGACTCGTGTGTATTGTTAACTTATATTAATGCTTAAGTGCTAAAGGCTCTTTTTCATAGTCGCGAAATTCGCAAGTTTTTAGCGAATTTCGGTTTTTAACATATTTTTTATTTTGTCCCATACTCACACAATGCGAAATTCGCTTTAACGCATTTGCGATGTCGCAAAAAAGTTGAACTATTTTCAACTTATTGCGATAAAATCTAACTTTCGAACCTAACAGCTTGAATTTTGTCCTCTTTTTGTGATATATTTTACTCCCACTTTTTGCAAAAGTATTTCAAATTGACATGAAGTCCTTCTCATATAATTTAGATATTTGGGTGCATCACTCACACGCATTTCTATTATTAAATTGTGGAAGTCCCCTTGTTCCTTTCCAAAAATATTTTTCTCACTCAAAATGCCTTTTTCTTATACACTTTCACTTTTTTTTTGTGGCGTAAATGACAAATATATAACGTGCAGAGCTTTACATATAAAGAATATGAATAATTTTATATTTCAAAGCAATACCTTTCATCAACATCCATCTTTTTTTCATTTATGAATCTCCAAGCTTCTCGCCGCAATAAAGTTAAGATTTTCCGCCGCGAATATATTTGAATTAGTTTTTATAACATTTCGCTTAAAAGTAGCGAATTTCGCGACTATGAAAAAGAACCTTTACAGTTTGCTTTTTATCGTTAAATTGTTTTATTCGAAGAAAGGAGGAGGACTTATAAGGCGAAATTTTTTTTTCATATATATTCAATATCTAATCTATTCCACCACAAACAGAACTTCCCCCAACCTTTCCTCCTCATGTATCCCCTTAAATCACTAAAAACAGTTTGCATTAGTACACATGCTTAGATGTTTTCCAACTTAAAAATCATATTTCCTTTGAACAAACTGCAGCCTAAAGCTCCCCCTACTATTATCCAACACCGCAACATCCCCAATGACAAGCACCCTCTCCCCCCACGAACATAAACCTTTTTTGTTCCTACCAGGTACAAAATAGTTTTAAAAAGATTTTTTATTTACATTATTAATAAAATGTTAATTCCTCTTATAGCCCCCCCCCCCCAACACTCACTCTTCCGAACCATTCCCGCCATCATCATACTGCTACAAGTTTGAAAATGTTATAACGAAGCCTTTTCTTATACCTACTTTTTTTTATCTGCAGAAAGATATAACCCTGCGCCCGTTTTACTCCCTCTCCCTACGTCCAAAGCAACAAAAACGTGAAGATAGTTAAGCTCTAAGTTCTCAAAAAAAAATCAGACAAAAGTACATACCGGGTGCCACAGGTTAATGGCTGCCCCCCTATATTTCCTGTATTTTTTAACTTATCCATTTGAAATTTGGGGTGCATGAACTGCTACTGCAAAAATGGATTTTTGGACATAAAAACGGAGATCATTTCCGGTTTCTTCCGGTTTCTGAGTATTCCTTGAGATTTTCGCGAATTTTTGAGTCGATGTTCAGTTTTTTTAAGCATTTTAAGACATTCGTCTAGAGTGCTTTGGAATACCAAAATTTGTTCTACGGCAGGTAAAGTCCAAGGGAAAAATATCATTTTTCATTTAATTTCATTAATAACTATTTACGAAGCCTCCAAAATTGAACAAGTCACTTTTTTATCGAAAATTTTTTTTTCAAATGGGAAGGTGGTGGCTCATAGTGTTCAATAAATTATAGATTTTTTTCTGAATTCATTGATATCCATTTCAAATCTATGCTATTTGTTTTTCTATTTTATTGAATTTATTTAAAAATAAAAAATCACTTTCAATATAATTTTTCTTAAACTTCAACGTAGTTGCCTCTGCAAAAATCATATGTCTAATAATGAAATGTAATGCGAATAACTACCTTTTTTGTGAATAATAGCCTTTTGGTTCTCTCCTTTGTCTCTTTGTCTGTGCAAAGTATAAGGATCAATAAAAATTATTTTGAAAATGTTTTTTTATTTTTAAATAAATTTAATAAAATAGAAAAACAAATAGAGCCGCCACCTTCCCATTAAAAAAATGTTTTCGATAAAAAAGTGATTTGTTCAATTTTGGAGGCTTCGTTATTAATGAAATTAAATGAAAAATTATATTTTTCCTTTGGACTTTACCTACCGTAGAACAAATTTTGGTAGGTATTCCAAAGCACTCTAGACGAACGTCTTCAAATGCTTAGAAAAACTGAACATCGACTCAAAAATTCGCGAAAATCTCATGGTATACTCAGAATGTTGTCTTGAATCCAAATACATAAAAATATACAGGGTGTTCCCTTTAAAAATCGAAAGTTGCGGTCATTTCCGGGTAAACCGGAAATGATCTCATACCGTTTTTATGTCCAAAAATCCATTTTTACAGTAGTAGTTTATACTCCCCAAATTTCAAATGGATAAGTTAAAAAATAAAGGAAATATAGGGGAGAGCCACTAGTCTGTGACACCCGGTATACTGTAAGCTCTAAATCAACAGACAAAAAAATAAAAAAATTCTAACCTAACCTCTCTACACAACAGAATAATTCGGGAGAGAGTGTATTGGGGGGGGGGGTATAAATGGAACTGGCATTTTATTAACAATGTAAATAAAAAGTCCTTTTAAAACTATTTTATATCTGGTAGCAGCATAAAGGCTTATGTTGTGGTAGGAGAGGGTGTTTGTCATTGGGGGTTGGGGGTGTTGGGGGTATTGTATACTAGTAGGGGGAGCTTAGGATGCAGTTTATTCAAAGGAAATATGATTTTCAAGTTCAAACATCTAAGCATGTGTGCTAATGTAAACTGGTTCTATAATAATTAATGGGGGTGGATTGGGGGAAATTTTGTTCGGCTCAACATAATATATATGTTAAAAAAAATGTTTTCGAAATTTTTTGACCGAAAATAAAAAGGGCCGAATAACGGCCTTATAGGCCCGCCTCCTTTGTCAAGAAGCAAGCGCGGATTTACAGGCGGGGGGGGGGGAGGGGGAGGGGGGAGTAATGGGAATAATTAACCGTGATTATGTAAGCCATCAACTTTCGTTTTAGAATTTTATAATTTTTATTATTTTATTTTATAATTTTGAATATATTATTCTAAGTATTTAGTTGTTTATATATTTTTTTTTATACTAGAAATTTCTTTTTCTGATTGTTGAGCTCATCAATTTTCACCAAAACATTGGAGCTGAAAGAAAATAAAATTTTGTGAAGAAAAGTTTCAATGCTGCAAACTTTTTATATAAATTGATAGACTTTAACTTGTTATAACTATTTGAAAATTTGGATTTTAGCTTGAAATAAAATTAAATGCTTTTCAAAAAAAAGCTTTTATTATTATTTAGGTGTACTAAAACGAAAAAAAATTAAAATATAAGAAAACTAGGCCCTAATTTTGTTTGACAGAGATTGTAAGTACCTAGGTAACTATTTTTTTTTTCTATTCACGCGACAAGCTTTTAAGGCAATTATTTTTTTATATTCTTATTTTACTTCCACATCCAGTGGAAGTATAGTAACGATAAAAAAAATTTTTTTAATTTTTATTGTTCAAATAGGCTTAGAATGTCATGAAACGTCGAGATTTCAAGTTTGAGCAAAAAAAAAAATTTCTGTCTGTCTGTCGGTCTGTAACTTTTTTTGTGCGCACGTTTACTCTGGAACCGTTTGAGATATTGACTTGAAATTTGGTACCCATATGTACTTTAACGAGATCTAGAACTAGATTATATTTTCATCTTGTTCCGTCGAAGGGTTGGGGGATAAGTTGGGGTAAATTTGGAGTAAATAGGTAAATCAAGCAGGTAAGAGTTCATAAAATTGATATTTAGTATATACAAGAGAAGCTAAGGTCTAAAAAAATTTGGCATTAGCCACCCCCACCCCATTATTAAAGGGGATGAAAAAAAAAATGTGATTTAGTGCGTGTACAAGCAATGGCGGATCCAGGGGGGGGGGCACCAGGGGCAATTGCCCCCCCCCCCCCCCCCCCGAGAAAAGTATTCGTTACGTTTTTAAGGCGACAATTTTTTTTTTTTTTTGGTTTTTTATTTGCATTCTCTCCGCATGAGGTGATACAACCCAAGTAGCACAATTAATTTCTCAAGATATCCCGAGGATAAAAATTTAGGAATTAGTAAATATCTTCTAGAGGTCTGTAAGAGTTCCCTAAGATGGGCAAATGTCAGCATATCAGTATTAAATAGTACTTCCCATGGTGATCGAAAAAAGTTATTAGTATAGAATCCTGTGAGCAGCCTTTTGCATACCTATAGAATTCCCATAGTAATCTTTAGGATATCTTATCGCTTGCCAATATAAATGGTCCCGAGGACATCTTTATAGGATTTCTGTTAGATGTACCGCATCGATCCTGCAAATAGATTTAATTCCTGTAGTAATGTTTCGGGTATTTTATCGCTTACCGATATAAACTGTACTGAAAAAATCTTTATAAGATTCATCCAAATAAATCGATGATTCCTGAGAGAATTTGAACGTTGCCGTAATGTTATTAATGTTCTATAAATTCATGAGTATAAGATAATGCATGACTGATTATCGTCAGTAGTTTGTACGTGGCGTAATCTAGAAATAATTTCTGTAAATGGTAAGCAAGCAAATTTTATGCATTAAAAGAATTTCTTCTTGCGATTTCTATAGGTGTTCTATTAGCGATAATAATAATATTTCCATTTTAATACCTTATTTGATCTCTGTAATACATAGAAAATTGAGCTGTATGGTAATTCCCTTTCAGAACTTGTAGTAGATGTCTGTGGGTTAACAAAAGTTGAAATTCCTATATAATGCCCAGTTTACATTTCCCCAGTGCATAAAAGTTGAGCACATATAAAGATTTCTCATTTTGATTTCGGAAGGACTTCTAGAGTACATAAATACAAGATATCCTCGCGGGCAGTAAATAGAACTTCTTAAAGATATCTTAAAGAATTCTGTGCTACTTGGGAATTTTTTTTCAGATTTCGAAGCGAAAAATTTTTTTTTCGGAATTTTATTTGCACCTACCCCACGAGGCGATAAAAAGTAGTGATCGAGGAGTCCGAAGGGATATTCTTGAAAATGTTAGTGCCCCCCCCCAGAAATCTTTCTGGATCCGCCCTTGTGTACAAGAACCAAAAACCTCAAAATATTTTTTTACTTCATCCACCTCCCACTCCCACCTCCTGTCACCACCCCCACCCCACTACCGATGTGGGGTATCGTTTTATGGGTTTTTGGGGTAGAGGATTTCAAATATTATATTATTGAAGTTCCATAAACAATTATTTCCAGATAAAAAATTTTTTCGTTGTGTGACTTGGATTGGAAATTAAATTTTCAGTTACGTCTTAAGCTACGCATTTCTGATAAACCCGACTCCATCATTAGACCCGGAATGCCACCTAGGACCAAAGTACTCATCGAGACAAATTTAACGAGCCCAAACTCAAAGGTGTTCCATTATATTATTGTTGGGTTCCATAATATATATAAAATATACACATGTATGCAAAATTTCAGAATTTCAGCTCAATTGGACGTCGTAAATCGAAGTTCAATTATATCATTGTCGGGTTCCATCATATTGTACATACCATGGTACCATAATATTGTATTGTCATCAGAACTACACGTATATGCTAAATTTCAGCTCAGTTGGACGTCGTATCTCGTAGGGGTTTCATTATATTTATTGTTGGGTTCTATACAGGGTGTATTAAATAGGTGATGCGACAACAACCCTCACAGTGGCTTCATAAGTGCTTACTTTGTACATGATGTAATAGATGGCAGGACCAATAAGTTCTCTCATTACTTACGCATAGATAGATAATTTTACAGGTTCTGTGCATACGTGCATACAGTGTTGCATACATTCCCGGCCTTTTGTTTTTTGTTTAGTGAAACAAGAGTCCTGTGACATCTGACATTAAGTAGCTAAATTAAAACATTGAAAGAATATATGCAACACTACATGCAGCATTGCACGTGTCGCCACAGCTAACCTCAAAAATATATATTTCTTAAGAATTGCAAGTATTACGTAGTTATTATTAAAATGTCTGCCTGGTTCCTGTACTTTCAACCAAAATCAAGTTCAACGTAAAGTGTATGAAGTTTTAAATAGTTTGTCACAATATAATAAATTATAAACAAAAAAAAAAAAATAAGACACTTTTTGCAGGTTAGGAATCTAACCTATAATTAGCAGTCTATTTTTATCAATCAACAATATTGAAAAATTGTTTGCGTGAGTTTTTAAATATTTGCTTGGAACCAGTATGGCTTAAACTAACTTGATATATATTCAATATTTTAAATTTAAGTTTTGTTCGTAATTTATTTACAAACATTTTGATTTTTTTTTGGCCTGATCCGATGAAGAAAACCCGAGATCTTAAAGAAAAACGAGAAAAACACGTTTTTCAAAATTGAAACCAAAACAAAAAATCGCTGAAGTCGTATTTTTAACACTTTAATAAAAGACATTTATTAAGACAAATATATAAAAATTTATATTTATATTTATATTTATATTTATATTTATATTTATATTTATATTTATATTTATATTTATATTTATATTTATATTTATATTTATATTTATATTTATATTTATATTTATATTTATATTTATATTTATATTTATATTTATATTTATATTTATATTTATATTTATATTTATATTTATATTTATATTTATATTTATATTTATATTTATATTTATATTTATATTTATATTTATATTTATATTTATATTTATATTTATATTTATATTTATATTTATATTTATATTTATATTTATATTTATATTTATATTTATATTTATATTTATATTTATATTTATATTTATATTTATATTTATATTTATATTTATATTTATATTTATATTTATATTTATATTTATATTTATATTTATATTTATATTTATATTTATATTTATATTTATATTTATATTTATATTTATATTTATATTTATATTTATATTTATATTTATATTTATATTTATATTTATATTTATATTTATATTTATATTTATATTTATATTTATATTTATATTTATATTTATATTTATATTTATATTTATATTTATATTTATATTTATATTTATATTTATATTTATATTTATATTTATATTTATATTTATATTTATATTTATATTTATATTTATATTTATATTTATATTTAAGTTAGAGACATGAATCTCGCACCAAAACATAGAATCTTGTACCCTGAATAATAACGGTATTTGTTTTTTTCGTAAAAATAGTATTTAACTAGATATTCGGAAAAAAAAACAATAAATTCATCAGGACGGTCATATTTTTCTTACTATATATTTTTTATTTTTCATTTTAGGATAAAAACATTCCAGGAAAAACATTTGTTCCTCAATTCTCCACATGGATAAAGTAAAAAAATATTTTGAGGTTTTTGGTACTTGTACACACACTAAATCACTTTTTTTTTCGTCCCCTTAAATAATGGGTGGTAAGTGGGTGGCTAATGCCAAAACATTTTTTGAGAGCTTAGCTTCCCTTATATATACTAAATACCAATTTTATGGACCATTACCTGCTTGATTTACCCATTTATCCCAATTTACCCCCCAACCCTTCGACGGAATAAGATGAAAATATAATCTAGTTCCAGATCCCGTTAAAGTACATATGTGTACCAAATTTCAAGTCAATATCTTCAACGGTTCCAGAGTAATCGTGCGCACAAAAAAGTTACAGACAGACAGATTTTTTTTCAATCAAACTTAAAATCTCGACGTTTCATGACATTCTAAGCCTATTTGAACAATAGAAATTTTCAAAAATTTTTTTGTCCTTACTATACTTCCACTGGATGAGAAAGTAATTAGTTTAAAAATAATTGAGAAGAACTCTGCAATTCGTTCTCTACAAATTCGTCAAAAAAGATCGCCTTGCTCGGATCTGCCTTCTCAGAGATTGTATTACCTATATGATTAAAATATCTGAAGATAGGATAGTATCAGTAACCACGGGTGAAGATCTTGCTTGACAAAGTGCCTAAGAGTTATTTAAGTGAGATGATTGTTATCAATATCATTTGCCTATTGAATAATAAAGTTAAAAATATAATTATTAAATAAATTCTTGCATCTTGATTATTTCTGCAAGAGATAACATTGCTCTTGTTTATCTATTGACAGCAGTTATTTGTATCTAAATATAAAATCTGCAGTGTAGATGTAGCTACACTTGACAAATTATGCGATATTTTCTAATTTCTCAACAAACCGGTAAGTAACGTAACTTCTAAAATTAAATACATAGAATTCTGAGAAAAACTCAAGTACCTGTCTTCATAAATGTACTGGCGGCATGGGCTTACTCACATTTATAGTTCGTGAAAATAAGATAGTCTAATCTCTACTCCGGCTTATCTATTATCTACGATATGTTCAAAGTAATGCCTATCATGCGATTAACAGCTTTATTTAAATGGACTCGATCAGGAAAGTACTATTATGCGAAGCGGCGATCATACCTGATCATGTAGAAGATCTTCCGCAACGTTTGAAGGTATCTTTCTACTCTCAGGGTAATTATTTACAACTCTTAAGATGCGGATTTAGGGCCTGAGTCCTATTATAATAGACGAAAAATATAAAAATTCTCTATTTATCATTTCTATTTATTTCGTCTAATCTGCGAGTTCACACTTTTGTTATTTGCAGTGTTGTTTTGTTGACAAAATGAATGTAAGTAGATAAGTAAGTATTTATTGATGCATTTTACAAAAAAGTATTTATACAAGTCAATAATACATGGAATTTATGAAAGATAATATTATGTACATATATATCGTCACAAACAAATATGACTAAAAATGTAATAAATATAAATTAAAAAACAATGAACAAATATAGTTTTCAAACAAACGAACATATATTTATGTTACTTACATAAAGTAGAAAAGCCAGCGGCAAAAAACCCAGATAGCAAAATTACGTACAATGTACGTACATTGTATGTACATCATCGGATTATGGATGTCCATTGGAGGTGCACATTTTTGTATTTTTCATGTGTCTGTACGTACATTGTATGTGCGAGTGTGAACACGGGGGGAGGTACATTGAAGGTACAATGTAGGTCCACATGGACATACATGCATGTACGTATATGATATGTCCATATCCATCTATGTAGAACGTATGTAGAAAATAATATGGTATATCAAATGGATGTATAGGTACTGTACTTAAATGGAATTACTTGTGGATTAACATTTACCTACCTTCAATCTATATTTTCTAAGTATTCATATGTATAAATATCGTACACAATTGGTAGATAATTATGGTATTCAATTTGGATCAATTATGTACCCAGTAAACATTAATGTAACTTTACCTCTCTGAGAGGTAAGATTAATAGAACATTTTTATATAAAATATTTTACATAATTTTACATAGCATATACGTAAAACAATATCATATTTAAGTCAACATATTAACTTAATTACTTATACACAAGTTTACATATTTGCTACATAATTTTACTTAAAAATGTTTACCTACTACATTTTACGACATCGAAGTCATGGAACACGTCAATGTCACGCTTACGCAGCACGCCAGTGTAAAATGATGTAAAATCTAACATTTGTGTTTTTTGATCATTTTTGTGAAAAATTGTGGATGATGTCTTTTAATAACTTTGATGCAGAACTGTGAACCATAAAGCGTTGTGACTTTTTTAAATATTATTTTATATTTGGACGTTTTATTAGTGTAGAGGTTAGGTGCAAACATAAACATGCCCGAAAAACGGTGTCTGCGAATTTGGTGTACATACTTATGTTGGAGGTTGGAGGTTGGAGGTCATTTTCCAGTGAATGACCCAAAAGTAAGTTTGTGTGGTACCGTTTTTATAAAGATATTTATTTAAATGAAATCTAATCTTTTTATAGGTTAGAATTATTTCACGGGCAATCGTTATTCTCGACAGACAATTGGATAATGTTAATCAAAAAAGGGCCAAGCGCCAAATTACTAATTTTCTATAAAGAGTACCATGACGTTCACAAAGCTTCATACTGATAATTAAATGCTAATTATCTCAAAATTAGTTTTTGGCGCTTGGGGTTCCCTTTTGATTAACATTATCCAATTATATCATTACATGGATTTTGTTACACAAAAGCTGTATGTTGGTGCTGTTCCTACGTTATTAAGTTCAACTGAATCCAGCGTAAGTAGTTGTAATTCAAGGAAACCCAGATCTTAATAGTGACCAAAAGCTTTTGCGAAGTACTATGCATAGGTATGGTTATTGTTTACCGACATCTTATAGTTATAATACAATAACGAACACAAAGTAGGTTGTGTTCTGTATTGTAAGGTACATATATTTCAAGGTTTTGTATGTGTAAAGTAGGCTAATATTTTCCTGCAATTTTTTTTTTGTCCAAGATTGGCTTCAACACGTCGAAATACTTCAGAAAAATTAGATCAGATCATCAGATCATCAATCATGCCCCTGTTTAGGGGAGAAAAGGTAACCAAAAACTGATAATTTTTTTTTTAATATCAGAATCGGTTTCAACATGTTAAAAAACATGATTCGATGGTTCTGATCAAAAGCGCAGCCCTTTTTTTTGTTGTCTTGTGATTAATGATATTGCTTTTGTATCGCCATTAAAAAAATAAATTTGATCATTATAAAACTACGAAGAAAACTAGAATTGTCTGAACTTTTATGGTTAATTTTGTTGCAATAAATTAAGACAATTAAGATTTGTGATTATTAAAAATATGCTTCTGGTAGAATTAAATCATCTTGGTAAAGGACCCCGCACATTTTCTTATATCAAATGGCTCTCGGTGCATGTAATAGTATAATATAATTTAATATTTATACAAAAAATGCTTAAGAAACAGTAACAAGTTCGAAAATTGAATCGTTGAATGTTTACTTTTCAGTGGCGTTAATTAACACTTTGTTTATATGACTGTTAAAGAAACTACTTTTATCATGGGATTCTCATAAGATTGATGCACTCGTCTACAACTTATGCATGAACAAAGTACTGCTTTACACACTTGTTGCATAAATAAGTAGGTATTTTAAAATTATTTATTATTAAATTATTATTTAACAATTGTTTCTTTTTCTGTGATCTTTTGAAGCATTCTAATAATTTTTAATTGTTTAATTCTGAGAAAAAAAATTCTTTATAAAAAATTTAAAATGATTTTAAATAGTTTAAAAAAATTGTGTTAACGCCACTGAAGAGTAGGAGAAAAATCTACATTCTAAAACAAATTGTTCTATGACTTGATGCACTTAAACAGTCAACGGTTTCATTTTCGACTTTGTTATTGTTTTTTTTTTGGCGTTGTTATAAACATTTCCACTTGGATTTTGGTGTGATGATTTAATGGGCTTATTTAGCGTATTTTTTTTATTACATTTATTACTCTTAATTTTAGAGGCTTTAAAATTAATCAAGAATATAGACGCTGTGTGAAGTCATTCACTCCTAGCTGCATTTTCATTCCCCTTTTTTTCGGCAGTTATATGCTGCATACTCTGTTGAAATACTGCAATAGTCCCCAAATCACCATCTCTGGCAGATTAGACAAATCTGATTTTAAATAGCTGGGTTTTAACAGTGTAAACTCAACTTTAAGGCAGACTTTCGGATTGAATGACAGCATTTTGAGCACATCGGTTCATGTTTAAAGCAGTATACTTCTGAAACTTATCGGATCAACCTCAAATTTTTCATTCCATTGGAAGCGTGTTTTTGTAAAGTTTTGTTAAAATATATATATTATTATTTAAGGTATCATAGATTGTTCAATAACTTAACAAATTGATCAAAATAGTTTGCATCTAGTTTTCTTCACAATTTAGTAAAGGGATAGATACAAGCTATATAACCAGATTTACTACACTATACAGGGTGCGCCACTTAAAACTACCCAGACTTGTAACTTTTTTATTTTCGAAGTGATGACCATGTTGGGCACATCAACTTGTAGACATTTTTAAAGCCCTTAAATATCCAAACAGAGTGATTAATTTTTTTTTAATGGTTAAGAAAGGAAACTTAATTTCTTTTAATATTTTTTTACCTCACCCTGTACATGGACTGTGTTATTGTTTTCTTATAAAGAATGGGTTTTAATTAGCTTCAATTTATGTTATTAAAATAAAAAAAACTTAAAAAATAAAAAATTTGCAATTTCCTACTTAGTACATTTTAATATAACTAAGTTAGTTTTTAAAATTTTTTTTTTTTATTTTTTGTCACTGTTTTATTACGCTGAATATTGTTTGTGATATGTCTTTTACAGATAAAGCATAAAATTATTATTTGCATTCCTTTCAAAGTAATTTAAAAAAAAAAAAATCAGTTTGGAGTGTTTTTAATTCCTTTCTTTAAAACCAAAAAGAATTTCGACTATGACGTAATAATATAAATTGAAGCAAATTAAAACCTTTATAAGAAAACATTAACGCAGGTCATGTACAGGGTGACGTAAAAAAATATTCAAGGAAATTAAGATTTCTTTCTTAACAATTTTAAAAAAAAAAAAAATTTTTTAATGCTTTAAAAATATCTACAATTTGATGTGCCTTAAAAAATAAGAAAAGGGAGTTTTAAATGGTGCGTATATGAAATAGACTAATATTTCAATTATTTTCACAGGTTGTGTAACTGATGTTCAAGTAGCAAATATCAGAGTGACGAAGGCTGACCAAAGAACGAGTACAATCAGAAACGACCTGAGAGATGCTTAACACTTATTGTAGATACTTAGTTAACTGGAATATAGATTAGTTACACAAAAGACACTAGTATTAATCTCTCCTAAATCAACAGTTAATAAAATAAATTAAATGAAATTTGAGCTTTACTAGGAACGCAAGGCAAGGTAGGTAGGTAGGTAGGTGGGTATACATCATTGGAGAAGAAAAAATATCGTATAGCTGCTTTCTAAAGAACATAGATGACAACGTCGAGGACAACACCTAATGCCTGGTTTACCTACTGGGATATGCAGAGATTAAGATGGAATTGACGATTTGCACGAAAGAAAGTTTGGTAAAAAGTGTCATGGCGCACAGTATAATGGTATCACGATCATTAATGACCGTGTAATGGTATCACTGCAATTCACTGCACATGTTGACCAACTCGTCTAATTTCCAAACTTTGCGACAACTAAATACCTATAATATAATGATCATAACATTGTTTTCATTATCTTTGATGTTAAACCTACTTCCATTGAATATAAATCATCTTTATTAGGTTGTTTCGTAGTCTACAATATTTAAAAAATGTCGAATTATGCAATTTGTCAATCACTGCTGCCAACTCTTCTAATAAACTGAGAGTTTGAAACAGTGTTTGACAAATTGCATAATTCAGCATTTTTTAAATATTGTAGACTACGAAACAACCTAATAAAGACGGTTTATATTCAATGGAAGCAGGTTTAACATTAAAGATAATGAAAACTATGTTATGATTATTATATTATAGGTATTTAATTGTTGCAAAGTTTGGAAATTAGACGAGTAGGTCAACATGTGCAGTGAATTACAGTGATACCATTATACTGTGCGCCATTACACTTTTTACTAAACTTTCTTTCGTGCAAATCGTCAATTGAAGCTTTTTACTCTGTTGATACTAATTAAATTAGTTTAAACTGTCATTCAATTCGAGAATCTTTCCTAAGCTAATATATGTTGACAAATCAGACAACCATATCTTGCATTATATACTTTTTATCTCTTTTTGATGTAGCATGTATTTGTTTTATATACCTACTATAATGTTCAAAATATAGCACCCTATAGTACTTTTTAAATATTGATACTAGAGAATTGGATTCTTGGAGTTAAATATATGAATATAAATTCCTCATGAATTGTCCAGAAAAATTGATATTCTTTAGGAAATAACTGGAGGAGACATCAACTTTTATTTTTAAGTTGAATACCTCTGAACATTTTTAGAAAGTTAGATAGTTTTATATTTTAAATATAACCATTTTTTACAAAAAAAAATTCATTCAAAATATAAAACTACTCGGCTAATAAGGTATCCGACTTAAAAATAAAACTTGGTGTCAACTTCGGTAATTTTTTAAAGAAATATATTTTTCTGTATAACTTATAAGGAACTTTATTCATATATTTAACTTTAAAAATCCAATTGTGTAGTATCAATATTTAAAAAGTGCTGGGATATGCTATTTTGAACATACGGTAGGTAGATAAAATATATACATTCTACATCATAAAGAGATAAAAACTATATAAGTTACGTAGCGTAAGTGGTTGAATATACATATATGCTACATCATAAAGAGATAAAATTAGTTACGTATTCTTTACATAGCAAGTGGTTGAATATACATACACGCTACGTCATTTGTTCCATACCGTGAAGTCACAGTGTTACCTCTTCACTATGTAAAAATCATATGCACATGTTGCTGACATTTCGCAGAGTATGCACATATGATTATGCGTCACATTTTACATAGCACGTTACTTCTGCGAAACTTAGTTTACGTAGCATTTACGTATATTCTATATATTTATGTTTGCTGGGTATGTTCACATATACAATAATATACATGAATAAGGATTGTCTATGAAATGCAACTTCATCCATTTACAAATTACAGAAAATAACAAGCTAAAAACGTACTCTTGGCCTGCTCCCTGAACTTTTTATATAATTGTTACACATTCTATAGGATACTCTTCGCAGTTGTTTGTAAATAGACATTTTTAATTTTATAGTGCGAACTTAGTTGGTAAAAGACTCAGTGTAAAATAAAGTAAAAATAAAAAAAAACTATACCATACCCGTTTGGGTTTCGAACCCGGAACCCTCGGATTCCGAACACGGCACCCTTGGATTCCGAGTCAAAAGCGTAATAACTACACCACCACTTAACGCGTAAAAAAACGTAAATTTTTAAATTATAAGAAGCGAGCTAAAATTATATTTCCACGGTTGTATATTACATTATGAAATGTATATTTGTAAAATATATAAATATTTAAATATTAAAATGAAATATCATTTCACCAGATTTCTATTCAATTACAAAAATATAGAAAACAAAAAAAAATGTTTCTCAAATTTAAATCATTAATAACATTTTTATTTACTGATCGATTTTATTCAAAAATAATAGGGTTCTTCCTATAACTTACTGTCCAAATTTCAGCACAATCGGATTTTTCTTTCTTGAGTCATCGTGCTTACAAGAAACGTGACGGATGGACGGACAGACGGACATTTTGAAGGTTGTTCAGAATTCGTACACTAACACAATGATATGAAATTTTTTTTGTCTGCGAGCAATATTTACGGTTTTAGAACTGTGCCGATCAAATGCAATATACTCTTCGTTTTCATATTTGCGAAGAGTATAATAATGAAGGAGTTTTGCAATTTTGCATTGTTATGGATGTTTCTTTTAAATGTTTTACGTACACATTAACCATGCGAGCGAGCGACTGCTATCCCAATTAGGAATAATTGCAGAGATCAGAGTAGTGGCAACCTCAGTATAATAGAGGTGGGTAGTACTGGTATGATTCGTATCATTCCCAGATAGCATTTATTATTCCACGAATGTACATTTTGCATTCCCAATGTTCTAATTGCATTCTGTACTTGCCATGTATGTTCCCTCAACATTCCCATATAAATAATATTTTCACATATACAATATGATTATACATACGATATAAATGGAATATACAGAAAAGTTTATATTCACAGTCGCATATACTGTGTACACGTATCAGGGAACGTTCTTTGTATATGAGTTCATGTACATCGTATAAACATTCGTCAATGATTTTATCTGTATAATACAGGTATATTTTTTGTAGAAATATTTGTATCGCCCGAGCGCCGCGCCGACAGTAATATCATCAAAAGTTCAGCACTTTTAACGCGAACGCTGATTGGTTCGATTTTTGAACTAATAAAAATAAACCTGCATCACAACTGATGAGACAGCAATGCTAGTTTTATAGTACCTATCTACCTACCTACCAACAATAATGATATTTCTCTATCTATATAGATTTGATTTAAGTACATTTATAATCATCCCCTGTGCGGTGTATGACGTTTTATAAATTTTAAATCGTTCGTCAATATTATTGTATATATGAAATATGTTTTAAATTTTGAATCCAGACTTTAGATTTGTGATCGAATATTGAATAATAATGAATATGAAATATGAAATAATAATGAATGAAATATTAAATAATAATGAATAATAACCCTTTTTTAATTTATGTACTGTGTTCAATTAATTAGTAACTATCTCGGTAACTATCGGCATTTCTTAAGCAGATAGTTCAGACTTAGAATGGGTATTTAATTACTTTTTATCTTTTTTATTTAGATTTCCGTTTTCCATGTCATTACAATCCCCTTGTAGAATTTTTTAAATGCGCGCCACGGTCCTTAGGTTAGTGCGCATGCTCCACGGTCAGTCACGATTCTGCTGTCAAATGCAAATGTCGATTTCTTCAATTTGTGTTTTGTTTTTTGTTTTCCCGTGATTTATTAATTAGTCCAAGTATACATTAATTGCATTGCAGTAAGTATTTTACAATTATTGTATACAATATAACTACCACATAGTTTTGTTGTCATTTGCAGATATTTTATATTTAGACACTAAAGTTTAATGTGTATCCCTTTGTACATATTATACTAAGCATACCACCTATATTAGTTATAATAATTACGGCGTTTGTAGGTATCGATTTTTAGAAAAGAAACTGAGGTGTCTTTGTAATGGTCTCGGTCCACGAAAAGGAAGCTTGGTGGTCACCATTCAAACAATTGACAATTGACTGATCATTGAAAAACAGGTGAAAATGCAGATGAAATGTGAACACTTTACGGGGTGTTTAAATCTTATTTTCAAGAAGGTAGGTTCGATCTATTTCAATATTAAGGAGCTTTTGTTTATTTAAATCACAACCATTGGATTTGATTACAACAAACGAGTTGTGATAGGTATTTACCTATTTGTAGTAATTTGCTTTATACCTATTTCAGAGGAGTATAGAAGAGCTGCAATTAATTGAAAAGGGCAGAGATCTGATGTACAGAGTGAATAAAAACAAATCAAAGGACTATGTACAAAAAGCACGTCAGATGATATCGAAGAACATATTGGAAGCTGTCGACTTCCCAAGAAATTTTGTCTTTACTAGAAGTTGAAAGAAGATAGGTATGTTGTTCTTTTAATAACTCTGGTAGGCATTTAAAATCAAGTACCTGAAATTTCGAACGTTCACTTGAACGAATTTCATATGAAAAAGAAAAATTAATAAAAGCCACACTTCGATTTAGGTGTAAAAACAAGTATTGTGGATATTTATTGTCAGCAAATGTGGCAATGAAGTGTTTATGCCTAAATCGATATGTGGTTTTTATTAACTTTTCTTTTTCATCTAAAATTCATTCAAGTGAACGTTCGAAACTTCAGGTACATATAAAATCACACGTTAAACAAATCCTCGTCATAATATGATACTCTCAACTATGACAGCGGGTACCGATATTCCTGATCTTTGACCTTTCATATCTCAAAAACTGGCGATTTTCAGATATTGTGCCCATGAAAACTTTTGATCAGGATATTATGAAGTACAACCTACTACATTTTCAGTCCATTTGACTGTACCTTCTTTTCCATTTATTTTGTGCCTGCCGTTTCCTTTCTCGTATATACAAAAAAATGTTGAGTATTCTATAATTAACATTTTTAACAAATTGCCGGACAACATAGAAAATCTCACTTTAAAAACATTAAAACTAGAACTCAAACGGATACTAATAAAAAAGGCTTACTATACGGTGGACGAATATTTCACTGATGTTTTAATACATTAATAAAAAACTTACTTTCTTTTGTACTCTCAAACTAGGCTGTTCTCAAATTTATCATTGTATTGTATTGTTATACCATTTTAATATTTTAACCAAACACATTTTTATCCAAACTAGGCATATTATCTATTTTAAAATTAACTTTAATTACTGTTGTCGTCCTCTATTTATTTTCACTGTTACCATTTGTTAGTGTTTCAATTTTATTATATGTATTTTTTACATTAATATTAACTATATTCTTTTTTTCTGTTGTATTCTCTTAATGTTTTTGACGTGTTCTACATCCAATGAGGTATTGTATGTAAAAAGGAATAAATAAATGTATCTATCAATCTATCTATCTATCTATGATAATATCAATTTGTTTAATTTATGTTTGATCAGTTTTATTTTTTCTGTAAGATCTTTGTAAGATGTTTTTATATTTTTCAACTTTATCATGGCCAGTTTTTAAAGAGAAATAAGTACCTATTCAAATATAATACAATGTATTTTCTTTTGTAGTTGGACTAGCACGTGTATCTCCTCCTCTGGACAGGAAGGAAATACCTTCTTAAAAATTGGAAAAGCCAAAAGAAAGTATTCAGCCAATAGGATCAGTCACAGATGATGTGTTGAGAATGAAAAGTGGACTTTCGCAATTACAAGTATCACCATCGGCAACACCTGGACACTTGGTTTTGAAAATGTAAGCTCTCCAATTTTTACTATTTTTTACTTACTGACAAAAAATTCGTTATAGTAAAATATGACAGTTCATAAGTTGCAAAGAAAATTTTTTTGTTAAAAAAAATCTGAATTGAAATTTTTGTCACAATTGTTTTTTATTATTACAATTCATTTTTGTAACAAAAAATAAAAATATATTTAAAGTAACACAACTGTTTTATTCATACCTCTTCCTATTTTATAATTTAAGATGCATACTTAATTGTTACAACAATGTAAAGTAATTAATAAAATAAAATCATGTTTTGTTCTTGGCAATTTAAAACACGATTTGAAATAAATAAAACTTTAAGGTAGTGTAATATGATCATCATTAGATTTTTTCATAAATAACACGTTAAATATGATTTTTAAGCTGAAGTTTTAGAGTGATAAATGTTTGATCCATTTTAAAATGGTTTTTAACAGATCTTATTAACGTAAAACTCTTTTTTTTACATATATTCGTGGACCTTTGTAAAGTATTGTTATAGCAAATACAGTTTTATTTAAGTTTATTTAGCATTTGTGTGCTCCATTCAATAAAATTTGATGAATAAAACATTTGACTTTAGTGGAAAACTGATAGTAAAAACAAATTTTCTGTGCATATATTCCACATTTACTTACATAATATTCTTCACAAGGAATATGAAATGTGGAAAATTAGAGTAAGTACCTACCTAATAATTGACTGTAACAATTAAACTTTAAAATTAGATATTGGATTTATTATATGCAAGTACTTCACTCATATCATGTATTCTCTTGAGTTTAATTATTATAATAATTTATTATTTACTATAATCATAGATGAGTCGCTGCGTCATACTGAACATATTCAGAATGAAGCAGCGACTCATCAATGATTACAATAAGTAATAAATTTTTATAATAATTAAACTTTGAAGAAAATACATGATATGAGTGAAGTACTTATAGCTGCCACTGATACTTAATGTTCATTCCTACAATATACATGTATCATAGATTTATGATCCATGTGTAACATACCAGGCACCTACGGCTTAATTCCTGCGAAGGTAGTACTCATATACCATGAACATGCAGTGTACATTGTGAATGTAGGATGGACCTTCCTCCTATATACCTCATGTATCTATCAGTATGTCAATATACGTTTCTGGTTCATATCAAGTTCCGTTTTGGTCTATGGGTACGTTGTAGGAATCTTACTCGTATATCGAGAGGCGGTCATCTGTACGTCTCTCTGACATTCAGATTTTTTACACGGAATACAAAATGAATATTCATTCTTAGTTCCATGGATACATAAAGTACGTTCCGAGCACATGCTCTGAATGTAAAAATGCTATCTGGGTTGGTACGAGTCCTTGCAGTGATACGAATGGTACGAATCCCACAAAAAAAAATTCGTACATTTCGTATCGCCGATACGATTGATACGAATATGAAATTTCGGTACCGGTATTGCGATGCGATACTCCTGTTTTTATACGTAATATGATGGATATATTCGAAATATTTGATTATTACTATTAGTCTATGTAATGAAGCATTATTTGACGAGTTTTTTTGTAAATATTTCCTGCAAAGACGAGGGTGCTGAACACGATGGAAATGGTGGGAGAAGTTTTTGACCACCGCAATCCCCTGAAACGGCCCAAAACCACCTCTTTTATGGGGTTCTCTTTATGTTTTCATATATAAACGGGTCTAGGGAGTTATTTATCGACGGGTTATACTTGAAATAATATGAAAGGGGGTTATAGAGTAAGTGAAATCCTAACAGCAGGCCTAGGGGGTTGATTAAACCCTCCCGAGGGGTGGAAAATAATTTTTTTTCAAATGATTCGGTTCAAACACGCATCCTCCCGTTTTCGAGGTCACTGATCACGGAAAAAATATTCATTTTCAGCTCCAACCGTTCTTGATCCCGCAAACGGGCAGAAACCACCCTTCACTCACCAGACAGCATGCTATCCGGGATTTACAGGTTTTTCGACACATGATCGTTATTCCTGTGCATATTCCTTCATTTTTTCACAGAAGAGAAGGTGGTGGCGATCTCGGAGTTGCTTCAACCCTTCCAAGAGGTGTAAAATTCATTAATTACACGTTGGATCATCAATACGCCCTCCCTCGTTTTCGCAAGCGCTGATCACGATAAAAATATTCACCTTCATCTCAATTAATAAAAATTTTCAAAATATGTATTAATATAAGAAGTATGGAATATAATAAGATAAAAGTTCTAAATAATTGGTGTTCTAAAATGATGAACAGAAAAGTTACAGAAGTTTTCAAAATTTACAGAGACAAAAAAATGGAGAAAAAAATTCATGTAGCTCCAAAACGGCTGGTATTTAAAACATTTTTTTACATAATAGTCAGAATTATTCACAATGTATTCATTAATCGTATGAATCGTGTTTCAAGGTTCCAGCCATCGAAAAATAATTTCTCACCGCAGCGCCATCTCTGTGCACTGCGAAGGAACAATTCTAACTGCAGTTATTTAAGACCTTTCTTGATGCCAATTATCCGCGATTTACAAATTTTAAGTATCTTTATTATTTTAAGAGATAATGACCCGGGGACTTTTAGCCGAAACACCCTGTATATGCTCTGCAGAGTTTATCATGACTGTATAAACTGTGCCTATTTTGGGCATATACATACTTCATTAATACTGGAATAGAGCAATTTGGGCTACTTGGGTACACTCCATGCATGAGTCAATGATATCTTTTAGTTAGGGGAAGTACAACTACAGAAAGAAAGTTTCAAAAATAGCATAATACGCAATTCAAAAGATTTGAATAGCTAAATTTTAACGTTTTTTGAAGAGTTCTACTTCAGTGCAAGCGAAGTTTTGCATTTTGTTTCAGTAGATTTGAATAAATAAGATAAATCCAAAGATTGAAAAATACGATCATCCCAGTAATTATATGCATCTCTTTATCTTATTTGATTAAGGAGACAATCTCGTAATAGCAATACATGACAGAAACAAAACAAATTCAACCAAATAATAATATGAAATATGTTTTCAATAAATAACATGAAATAAATTACAATACACAAGTAAACAATATTTATGTTGTCATTGGCCAAGGTTTTGTGTCTATTTATAAACTAAACAAGCTAAAAACGTACTCTTCGCCGGTTTACTAAACTTTTTATATAATTGTTACACATTCTATAGGATACTCGCAGTTTTTTGTAAATAATGTTAGTTTTAGACATTCTTAATTTTATAGTACGAACTTAGTTGGTGAAAGACTCAGTGTAAAATAAAGTAAAAATAAAAAAAACTATACCATACCCCATGTGGGTTTCGAACCTGGGACCCTTAGATTCCGAGTCAAAAGCGTAAGAACTACCTAACACGTAAAAAATGTAAATTTTTACAAAAACATAAAAATCAAAAAAAAAAATCTCAAATTTAAATCATTAATAACATTTTTATTTACTGATCGATTTTGTTCAAAAACAATAGTAAATAGGGGTTCTTGGTTCTTCCCCTAGCTAACACTAACTTACTGTCCAAATTTCAGTATAATCGGATTTTTCTTTCTCGAGTTATCGTGCTTACAAGAAACGTGACGGACGGACGGACATTTTGAAAGTTGTTCAGAATTCGTTCACTAACACAATGATATGAAAATTTTTTTGTCTGCGAGCGATATTTACGGTTTTAGAAATGCAATATACTCTTCGTTTTCGTATTTGCGAAGAGTATAATAATAGGACGCAAAATAGGTATTTAAAATGTGTTCAATATGATTAAAAAAAAACATTTTTAGTGGCAAACGCTTGAGAACTTCTGGCATGGGCGTGCCTAAAACCTCCCTTTTGAACATCAAGAATTATTTAATAAGAGATTCATTAAAAATAAGTTTTTTATATTATCAGCATATTCGCTTTGCCTGTGATTTAATTTAAAAATTTAGCTTTCGATTTATAATAATATTTTCTTACTAATTATTATTGATCGGCGATGGTTCCATTGAAATTTTTTCATCAAGAAACTGGACAACATTCATATTTGAATGTTGTCCAGTTGAATTTATTATTAAATATTTACTTACAGTCCATGGGCTCCAAGTGAATATTAAACACCGATTTATTGCCATTTGGTCACACTACTAAAACTTTCTGTGTTTTACAGTGTTGATAAAAATAATTTTTTTTATATTATTTTAAAATTATATTTCGTGCATTTTTGTAAAATGCATTTTTTTGTAACGCTTTTTTTATGGAAAAAATGTATCCAGACAAATACTTTTACCATCTGTTAAAAGTGTTTCAAAAAACGAACAATTAAAAGAAAATTGACACTTCTTTATTAATCATAAGCTGGGATATAAGCTGAAAAGTTTAAAAAATAATAATTAAAAAAAGAATATGTTCAGGATTTGAACCGCGGATTTCCGCATGGGACTCCTCACTCTATGACCATAATAAAACATTTGCAGATTCGATGAATTATGGCTGAGAAAGTAAAACACGAAATTTTTAAACAATCAGATCTTTGTTAATACGTAGTGGGAAGGCCGTATCATGTCGATATCGAAAGAGCAAGAATGGCATTTTAACAGCATCGTAAATAAACTGTATACGCCAAACCGAAAATTTGAACCAGCAGATACGTTGGAAAAATGCCATTTTCTGATATTTTGCTAAACATATTTGATGTTGTCTGGGCGCTCTAGATAAATATGTAAATAGCATGAAAATCATCTTATAGCCTCGGTAGCAGGAGTGGGGAAAATACTCTTATCGCATTGCATTTCCAGAAAAAATTGCTTGACTAGGACACCTCCACGTGGTGACGGCGGGCAACGATTTATTTCGGCTAAGTTCCCAAGTAAAAAAAATGCTGTCATGGCAAAAGTAGAGAAAGAGTTTACTATGCAGGGGAGGGGGCCAGTCAAGTTAAGAAAGCGGGACCGCGGACGTCGTCATCATGCAACCGCAACTCTAGTGAAGTGGGAAACTTGGCTTCCTATATGAGTATAGAGCTACCTACAAGAAATTTGCACAACTGTGTAAATAACGCGAATTCCTTGTGTTTTGTTTGTAGTAAATTAAATGGCATATGGCAGTCAAACAGAATAAAGAAAACTATACAATTCTAAACAGCTCTAAGAAAAAAAAAGTAAAAAATCATCAAGGGTGTAGGTAAATGTTAAGTCCAAACGATACTCCTCTCTCAACAGAGCAAACTATTCGAAAAATTTTTCCTAAAAATGTCACTGTTCAGTAATATTTCCCTTGAGACACTTGAAAATTTAAAAGTTACCCATCCCAATAAGTTGATGAGAATATATGCTGAAATGATATTTCTCTATGAAGTTTGCAGATTGTGCTTTAATTCTGACTACGGTATTGTGTTCAACTCGTGAAAATACGTCGGAAATTAAATGTTCAGATATATTATGTAGAGCAAAGTCAATTTTGGGTTATGATTCAGTCATTTTTGGGTACGTTTTCATCCTAAATATGGATTTTACAAGATATTCGATCGTCGCGCATAAATTCTGACCTTGGATTCGGTTTCAGTGCCCCAAATTACGTATAGATATAGTGATCAGTTCATGTAAGCTTTTTATTTACTTGTTTGGGATTTTTCGGCCATTTTTTAGGGGTTTTTTGAGCTTATGTCAAAATTCCTAACTGATTGACTAATTCTGACCTCATATTCAGTTTCAGCGCCCCAAATTACGTATAGATATAGTGATCAGCTCAGTTAAGCTTTTTATTTACTTGTTTGGGAGATTTCGGGCATTTTCAAAGTGTTTTTTGAGGTTAGCAAAAATGCAAGAGCCAATCGGGCAAAACGGACGTCGGATTCTTGTCCAGTGGGTCAAAAATGCATGGGAGTACATAGGTCTGCCTTCTAGCACTCGACCTTTATTTTTTTTTGTGTGCCTGTGTTATTAAGCTCGGGAGCCCTTTGGCTTCCGAGGGGCCTGTAGTGAGGGCCAGCCAGAGATTTTGACAAAAAAATTTTCCCCGCTCATCAGTTATTAGGCGCGGGGGCCCACCAGTGAATTTGGTACCGGGGCCCATGATTTGATGCGGGGAGCCTGGGTCAGTGGCGCAGCCAGAAAATTCATCTGGGGGGGGGGGCCAATAGAACCGGGCTTCCCAGAGGATGAAGAAAATTTTTGAGAAAATGGTTGAAAACGGATGTGTATGTAGATTCCTCTATTAGATAATATTGGCATTAATTACAAAATATTTATTTCAAGGGATAATTTAGATACTGCTTTGTACTGCTTCTTTATTTTTTGGCTCATGGAAGACGGCTTGGGGGGGGCCCGGGCGCCATGGCTCCCCCCCTGGCTGCGCCCATGGCCTGGGTACTGTATCGAGTTATCGAGTATGAATTCCGATTAAAGAACTTATTTATATATATATACCACTTTTTTGATGGGAGAATGTGAAATTTCTTTCCAGGGTTTACTTAGAATTGATCCCCAGGCATGGGCGAAGCCAGGGGGGAGCCATGCCCCCCCAAGCCGTCTTCCATGAGCCAAAAAATAAAGAAGCATAATTTCTATCAGTACAAAGCAGTATCCAAATTATCCCTTGAAATAAATATTTTGTAATTAATGCCAATATTATCTAGTAGAGAGATCTACTACTCATCCTCTGGGGAGGCCGGTTGCATCCCCCCCCCCCCTCCCCAGGGGCTCAATTCTCGAAATTATTCCAATGGGAAATTGGTATTTTATCTTTTTTTAATTTTCATTACTTTTTCTATTTCCTTCCCTTTCCTTTCTCTCACTAAGTCTACTCAATTCTCGATTTGAGGGAGTAGACTTTATGAGAGAGGAATAGGAAAAGTAATGAAATAAAAAAAAAAGATAAAATAATAATTCCCATTGGAATAATTTCGAGAATTGACCACCAGGCTCTATGAGCCGCTAGTGACGTTACAGATCTAAATACTTTGGCTACTTCTGTTTAGTACACAGATATTATCAACAGATGTCGCGGTAGTTAGTCACACTTATTAATGAAATTGGAGGTTTATTGAATTCCCTTGACTTGTATTAACTTTTTATAAACTGGGAATGCTTTTTCATGATATGTAGTAAAAGTTGCCAGATTCCTCAATTTCTTTGAATCGCTGTAAATTATACGGCGCGACATCTGTCGACGGAGTTCTCGTACTAATAGAGCTTAAATAGTTTGCAGTTAACTGTCAAATCTAATTGTCCCAAATTTTCTAATTTCATAAAAGGTATAGTCTCTGGTATAGTTAAAAATGTACCGTATGTACCTCAGATAAACAAAGAAATATTTCTTTGTTTATCTGAGGTATGTACTTTATAAGTTAACTATATACAATGACTGTATCTTATCATAATTACTTCCAGATCTACCTTGCTTTATAGGAAAATAACAATATTTTTCTGTTCGGGTAAAAGTACAAGTAAAAGAGCAAAATTTAAAAAAATATGTAAGATATATTCCTTATTTTCGAAAAATATTATTTTGGGTATTCAGCAGATAACTTTCAAAGACATCATTCGCTCTTTTCATATCATATTGATCCAAGTCTGGCCATGTTAGTATATCAACAAGTCTCGTAGGGGGTACGAGACATCCTGTCAACTTCTTTCATACTCTTAATGTCTAATATTCAATTTGTTTTCAGAGTCTTTATAAAATGTCTCATAAATATGTTTCTAGACTTTGAAGGCAACAACTCAATTATAGTTAGCTGCTTCTTCAAAATCAAACTTGTCCTCAAGCTCTTGGCTCATATTGACAAAAATGTAAAATAATAAACTTGCGAATTGTTTTTTTTTTCTCATTTAAACCGTTGCGATGATACAAAATACTCCAAATTTAAAAGTCAATAGGATCTGTTGCAAGCACTGATCATATGCATTTATTACTATGATCCTTTCTCGGCCAAGGTATAGACACCTTCATGGATACACGAAGATTAGGAGGTTCCGAGTTCAAATATGTTTGACAGAGTTTTTTGGATCCGCTTTTATATATTCTTTAAATAAACATATGTTCCTAGCGCCAGATAGTGTCTAGATGTTAAATAATATACTTTTGATTTCAATTATGAAAAAAATAACCTATATATCACGTGACAAAAGTGCCTTTTAGTCCCTTGGGAGATTACCAGGGCTCGGAATATTAAATTTAGGCGACAGGGATGGCTCTCATATAGACATACTATTATATTGCAGACACCTACTGAAACATTCAGAAAAACAACGAAATGGTGAAATATTCATCATTGCCAGCTACACTCTGCACTCAAAAAACAACAGCTTCTTTGATCTTTACCGCATTAAACATGTTGACATTTTCTACTTGCAGAATAAATTTGTAGATAACTATACCTAAAAACGTAGTTGATTCGTTTAGAATTGCAATGTTGAAGCCATTTAATCCTGACTGAGTTAGATTCCCAGTGTACGGCGGTACTTTTACATGTTTTTTACTAATGCGGTTTTATTATCTCCTTTAATTAGGTGACGCTGCCGAAATTGTGAAACATTGTTTTGACAAAATCCCTTTTACTATACCTACACTGTGGCAATTCTGCTCATTTACGTCAACATTTAATGCCGGCTCCACACATTCGGCGAAGTCAAGCAAACCAAGGTGAACAACGAATGTGTGGAGGGTATTTTTCAAGGTTCGTTCCGTGTGGTCCAAGTTTGCCTGAGTTCATCTGGGTCCCAGTATATGCTACACAGATCAAGACTAGCAAACGACGGCCAAAAACGAACGCCTGGAGGGTATTTTGTCTCGGTTCCCGTGTTTCCTTGAGTTTGCTTTGGTGTCGGCAGAAGCATCGATCAAAGGGACTTCGTGCGGACCACATGTTGGTATAGGTCAGTGTATAACTATGGCTCGCACAGCTGCTTTTCTCCTGTTATACCTATTTGATGTAATCAGGTAGGTATATTGCAACTGGACAAACATTTTTAATTATCATTGTGGAAATAAAAATTTTGTATAGTAGAATAATCCCTATTGAAATTTGTATGTAAAACAGGTTTTATTTCAATTTTAGAGTATAATATTACTAATATAAGGTTTTTGATTAACCCCTTGAGCCCGGTACTGTAATTCACTGCGCAGCTCTCTGATACGGCCGACTCAGACGGCTACTGACCTTGTTTGGTATGCGGGCGATGCTAAATGCTAAACGCTAATCGATGCTAAACGCTAAAAAGCGGAAAACTTCATCAAAACCGTCAACATCAAGAATGGTAGGACATGAACTCATACGGCGAAAATACCACTAGACGAAGACGATGGGTGTGCTACAACATCGAAAAAATAAGTTCTATATACACATATAAATGTTGTATTGAGTGCCCAAAGAGACTACCCTTGTGTTTCTTAGAACATTTTACATATTACCACGACAATTTATAAAAGTTTTTTCAAATATTTCCAGTAAATAATGATAAGTTTTTGTGTTGTTTTTATTTTTTTTACTGTTATAATGAACAAAAGAAATATTATCCATGACACTTCCAAAAACACGCTATTATAAAAATATAATTCTTCTGATATACAGCACTCTAAAATTAAAGTACGCACATATATCCGATGAATTAGTACTGCCATATGAATAGATAGCCGTCTGAACAAAAATGATGCACATGATGCATCACCATATGAGAATGCGACCTAGGATTTCCAAAAATGGTGAAAGTGATGCACCACCGGGTTCAAAGGGTTAAGCACGCAAAAATATGAAGATGTATAAAATTTCTAAAACGCAATATACAGAGTGTCTCTTAGGTTTGAACCAGATACATAATGATAATAATAATAACAATACATTTATTGTCATTAACATTAACAATGTCAAAACAGGAGAAAAGAATAAATAATCAGGTAGTTTATACAGAGATATAACTAGGAATATGTAAAACACACTAAAAAATAATACAACAAACATCAGTGTATACATATAACAAAAAATTTCAACAATTACGTGTCAATAAAATATTCATTTAGGGAGTAGTATGCTTTATCTATCAATTTTACTCTAAAATATCATTATGGTTGTTTGAATAAGACTGGGTACTATGAGATGAATAAAAGTTGCAGTCGAGCGTTGCCGATTGTCACGATAATAAATACAATAATTTCTGTTGGACTTAGAGCCAACCCTGATTCTGACGTCACAGAGATAAAATTCCCGAGCTCTGGTGATTTCACATGCAAGATTAAAAGATGCACTTTAGTCCCTTGGTATACAGTATTACCTTTATTATATTTATTATACAAGGTGCGACAGAATGATCTCCCCGATTTGGGAAGCTAATAAACATCAAACTAAGCAAGATACAAAAAGTATATACAGTGTGTGTAGTGACGGGCTGGGCATAGGGAGTAAGAATTGCAACATCGCGTGTGCCAGCTGGCTGAAATGAAATAACTGAGAACAGGGATGCTTTAGTGGTCTAGCGCCGACTCTTTAATCTATGCCGCCGACGGGCGAGTTTGCTGTTACCCGGGTTGTCATATCTCTCACGCTACGTGGAAGTACATGCCCAGTCCGCAATTACACGCACTGTATATATATATTTCTGAAAAGTACATTTAGTGTGGTTTTAGATCAACGTGTTTTAAAAATCAAACCAAGCAATATACAAAAAGTATATATATATTTCTGAAAAGTACATTTAATGTTGTTTTTGACCAACTTGTTTTCAAAATGACATCACTCAAGTGGCAACCTCCATTGTCTATCACATTAACTGCTGACTTTTTTAACTAGGCCCCGTGTGCTATTTTGTTTTTTATTAGGTTTCCACATATTAACCCTTATTATTAACCCTAGCACGATTATCACGGATCTGTGTCATGCGCGTGTCATGGGCGGGGTGACACGGATCCGTGTCATCAGCACTGAATGTGCTATACATTGATTGAGTGTATCCCTGTAGTTTTTCATGACCCTGCGGGTCATTTCGGGTGGAATAGCAGCAACTTCTTTGGTAATCGCCTCCCTAAGAGCTTTCAAAGTTTGGGGATGATGGTATACATTAGATTTGAGTTTGAAGCAAATTTTTTTAAAATATTTTACAATGCACAGAAATTCACTGTTCAATAATCACCAAAATAGATTTTCTAATGTAACATATTCACAAATAAATAATCCTAAGTTATTTGAGGAGGTGAACTAGTTACTAAATAACACAGAGTTCGTTCATTCGCATTGTGCACCAATAGGGTTTAACATCAGTTCACCATTCATCATGTAGGAGTAAATAAATATATAAATTAAACACTGTTTTCCTCAGCATTTATATCGCTCGATATTCACAAGAATATAAAATATTAAAATCTAAATAATAGTATAAAATAAATACATTTATATACAACTACTTTATTATCTTAATAATCTATCTTTATACTTCCTATAATCTAACAATTATTCGCAAATTTATATTTCTAGCGACCATAAGGATGCATTTGGGCAGCACTTTTAATATTAGTTTTAATGGCTGATGGAGCTTTATTCATGGTCATGGCTTGCGTACTAGGTGGTATCTGACCCTGCCCTGGCGGTCCACCTGTTCTCCCTTGTGGGGCAACCATCAGTCCTCCAGAAGTTGGGTTAGGTTGTCCATTTGGATTTGGGCCCATCTGAACAGATTATATAAAAAATTTCATATAAAGTAGATATAAAAATTAGTACATTGTGTATCTAGTAGTAAAAGCATTAGATACATTCCAGAACGACAAGGTTGGCCGAGGCGTTAGTCGCCAACAAGCATTAAAGTCCGGGAATGTGCTTTTACTACGAGATACACATGCTATTTTTTCTGAAATCACAATCAATATTATTATACAAATATAAAAAAGTATATATATATATGTATATACAGATTCGGCAAATGTAGTTTTATATATCCTGTGATAAACGAGAGCAAGAAAGAAAACAGAGAAATTAGGAAAAGAAATACGGATATAATGCTTTCAACATGTTACACACTTCGTGAAATCTTATACTTTTATCGCCTTGTCGTGTCAATGAAGGGCATTGGTACCTATTGCTTCTAACCGCCTATGCATTCTAGTGGAAATAGATACGTCTTTCTTTTACTAACTTATCTGTTTCCTTTCTTATGCTCGTTTATCTCGGGACTCATATAATGTGTATATTAAAATATATATAGCAAACTGTCCGGGAAAGTAACTTTTATATATAAAAACAGTACGGGAAAGTTACTTTGCCAGACTGATTTCTAATATTTGCTTAGCAACGGACTAAAATACTAGAATAGTGTATTTTGGGATCTGAAATTGTGCCGAGAAAGTAGACATTCTTGATCGATTTCAGAAAAAAGTTTTTCCAAACAAGTATTTTATATTAAAAATGTTATTTCAAATTTAAGTATTTATTGAATACTTCATTCTATCCTAATGATTCATTATTTCACTCATTATTTGGTAAATCAACGTCAAACCGTCCCTGATGGGTAACTATGTATATGTCGCAGTAGTGTAATGCGCAATCGTGGCAGTCTTTTTATTTAAGTAGTATCAGCAGTCGGTGTACAAATTTTCACAGGTAGTTGACCTCTCAAAATTACATAAGAGAAATTATTTTATCTTACCTTCAATCCTTTACCCATACCAACAGCAGCAACCAATAAATGAGTATCAGCAACACTTGAATTCTGCTGCGTATTCCCTCTCGACGAAGATTCTACTTCCCATTCTTCACGTGCCTTGCTAACAATATCCCAGACATGAGACACCACTTTCTGGTACGCTGCTATTTGCTTCTGTAAAACAATTTTAGTATAAGGAAAGTTACCTATGTAGAATATTTAAAGTATTTGAAAAAAGATAGAATTTATTTCTTTAACCCACCAAAATATTACCTGAGCATTGTCGTACTGTAAATTTTGTGCTTTGTGTTCTAATTGCAACATTTTATTTTCCGCCAATGGCTCAAGTTTGGTTCGGAGATAATCAGGAACTAAATCATGGGCGAAAGTGGTAACTCTGTGCTCCGTCATTTGTGCTAATTGGTCATCCCGTTCAGGCGATAACATTAACGGCAAAACAGTTAGATTTCTTAAAACAGGGCATTTGTCATGACTCATAACTTTCGAAAGAGATGTAAGCTAAAATTGGAAGTTTGAATAACGTTATTAAATAAATCCAAATTTTAAAATTACCTGGCCTGATATTAATGCATAATTATCCAAAAATGATGGCCAGTTCATTGTTTCATATTCATTTTCTATTTTGAATATCATTGAAGCAAGTGACTGCTTTAAATCATTTACTCGTTGTATTATAGATTCTAATGCAGATTCTAACTGTTTTTCTTCCCTTTGTTGCATTTTGTTGTTAAATCACAAAGAACTATTTTCTTTCCACAAAATCTTCGACCATAGGTAATATACGGTCAAAGCACAAAATCAAAACATAACCTAGCTAAATAAACCTACACAAATTTTCAGGTTAGCCACATAAAAATAGGTTTGGTGCCAACTTTAGCCACTAGCACGAAAGGTTTCTAAATAGTCATAGGCGTAGATAAACTTTTTATTCAACGGGTGAATATTTTTGTAATGCAGATAGATCATCGTCAGCTAAAGGTGCATTCTCATGCATTCGATGTCCGACATTCGAATCGGATATCGGTTGTTTTTTCATCGGATAAAGAAATATGTCAATTCACGTGAATCCGAAATATTTTATCCGATAATCGTAAATTTTAGAGGTATTAAAGTTTAATTTTAATAACTAGAAATAGTTTCAGGATACTGTAAACTATTCAACAGTATTCAAAAGTTTATCGAAATTATTGGCAGACATTATGAAACAATTAAAATATCTTTTATTGTTATTATGGCTCTTTTCATGAAAAGGGTTGTGATAATCAACTGTTGAAAATATCTCACACCCAAAATCTTTTCCTCTTTATTTAATCAAATCAATAATTATGATTAAATTCGTTTTATCCACTATTTAAACATCTTAATGATTAGGAACAATTTGTCAATAAAAGTTAGGTTAAAATATACACGTCATCGGAAAAATATTCAACGCCACCCAGGTAGCAAGGGTACGTTATAATGACGTCAAAATCTGGTGATTCTGGTCAAAAAGACGTCAGGGCACTAAAAATCGACGACAGAATGACATTAAAATGACGTGCTACACATCACGTCATATTGTCGTCTTTTTTCGGTGTTAAATTTATTTATGTTTTATCAGATTACAAACTTTAAAACTCGCTAATGGCATTTTGTTATCGTAAGCAGAGTGTAAAGTTTAAAAAAAAATAAACCGTGTCGTGAGGGATAAGTATTGGCGTTTTTATTCGAGGATATAATGTTTTTTAACATTATCCAAAATAATCTATATTCGAAAGAGTTTGCAAAGATTCGGCAGTTTATTTGTTTAAATTATATTTCTATCTATTCTTTTAATAATAAAATTAGATTAAAATGCATTAAAAAGCAAAATCTATCCGTTGCGGCGTATTCCAACTATAATTTTAGTTGTTTTTTTTTAAGGTAATAATTGCTTATTGGTTTTTTTCAATTTTAGGTCTGTTTTAGACCATTAAATATTCTATTTATGTTGTAGATGATATTACACCTTTACCGTTTTTTCTCCAACACGCTTCCCAGGTTTGTATAAGTACCTCAACTTAAAACTTTAATTCTTAAAATAGTTGACTCCTGACTTCCCCTCCACCGCTCATCAAATTATTTGAGATGAGGAAAAATTTTTTTTTGGATTTCTCCCTGTCTGCTCTTCAATTTCGAGATCTGGGGAAAATATATTTTTTTTTTAACGAACCGCCACTAATACTAATTAATGTAATAATTACATATTGTTCAACAACTACTCGTATTTCTCAGGTGACACTGGTGACAGTTTAATTAAATTAAATAAGTTCTTCTTAATAATTATAAATAAATAAAAATACTAGTAACTCGAAGCGAGAACCTGAAAGATTTTCATATATTTTAAATAAGGCAAGAACTTCAATTTCACATAATAAAGACTTCATTCACCACCATAAATATTGCGTTTAGCATCCGAAATAGCGGTCGCCAAGCTAGCTCAGTTGGTTGAAGCGTCAGTACTATAATACGCGGACAACGGGAGACATGTAGGTTCGAATCCTACGGACCGCAATTTGTAAAGGTAAGTAAAAATGAATTTAATAACTCAATAAACATTATAATTTGCAGACAACCCTTGTGAGAAAAAGTTGGAGTGATGGTAAACAATATTAGATAGATATGTTAATGTAAATAAAATTACGGGTGGCTAACAAACAAATTCATTAGGACAAAACTTATTTATGCATTAATTGTTTTATTTTTATCAAGTAGATTACTAACTAGTATGTAGTTTTATATGTTCCTATTACTAAAAACCTGTGGGGGGGATTACCAAATATAACCTGAAAAAGACGTCATTCGGCTGAGACATTAGGAAGTCATTTTCACGTTTCATTTACGTCATCTAACTCGTCATTTCTCGTCACTCCTGACCATTTTTTCACG
Source organism: Rutpela maculata (assembly GCA_936432065.2). Taxonomy (NCBI): domain Eukaryota; kingdom Metazoa; phylum Arthropoda; class Insecta; order Coleoptera; family Cerambycidae; genus Rutpela; species Rutpela maculata. Next base: position 217,785,520 of record OW386287.2, read on the forward strand.
CCATTTTCACGTGTCTTTGCTACCTGGGCAAAATATCCGTGATAAAGGTGACAAAGCCGCCAAATTAATTTCAAATAATTCCACCAATAGAAAAACTTTCGGATCATCGTATCATCGGATATCGGATGTATGAGAGCGTACCCTTAATCATAAGTGCTCTACCCATATGATTTGATTTAGCTGAATAGATAATTTTCACGGCAACGTGAAGTTAGAGAATGACATTCCTCAGGGTCATGCACCTAATATTGACTTTACAGATGACTGCAGCATTCTGCAAAATGTAGTTGATTTGTCGGCCATCTTGGAAGCCAGTAAATGTTAGCGACATATTGACGATTAATTTAGTGAAGTAAAGACTTGTTAAAGCCCTATCGCTTTTCATTTTCCTTTATACCTCCGAGATATGAACCGTTAGGGAAGCAGGCTTAATGCTTTCAAGGTATGGGTCTTGTTACGTTCACATGGGAACTTTACGTATTTCTATTAAATTCCTATATATCGCACCCAATAAGTGAGAAATACTGTACAAGTATTTACCATCTTTGAGTTATTTATGCCCAGACATATTATTATCCTGCACAATATGTTTAGATTTTAGATCGATATCTTTTTGTATACTTTAATTTAAACCATTATTTGTTATCTATGTTAGCAGTTTTTGTCGACGGCACATTAACACCTGGGCTATATATATTTCTACGAATAACGCGGGACAAATATTCACATTTAATTATGCTTTTGCTGATTGAGTCTATCTTACACACAATACATTGGGTAGTATAGTGGGTTGCATAGAAGTATATGCCTCCCCTAGATTTGCAAATCTAGTTATTTGATATCTAGAAGTTTCTGAATTATTATGATATATCAGCATTGGTCTAATTGGAGGGGATCATACCTTATTTATTGTCACGGAGAGAGATTAATGTTACTTTCCAGTTCTGTGGCGATTTAGTCAATTACTCAGTCACGATAATTAATTAAGCAAACACTTTGCTTCCTTTTGCCATTATCGGGTTTTACTTACGTGAAAACAACAGTAAAAGGTAACTAAACTTATTTGTTAATTTTATCTCTTCAATATTTGACGTCTCCAAGCCATATTTTTCATAACTGCCATTTTTATATCAAAATTGTGTAATGATAGTCTCAGTTTCGCAAACACGTATTAAACAAATTCTCTTTTCTTTTGAATTCGTAGGAGTTTTGCTGCCTTTTTAATTTTATAATTTTATATTATTATTTTACATTATATTAAATATTTATTTAATTTCGTTGCTAAATAGTTCAATTATTTTTGGACACCACGTGGGTTATTAAATTAATCCAGTCAGATCGGTTTGGAATCCATACGAACACGTTTTCCACGTGTCCGTGTAAGCAGATGAACATTCAGCAATAAATGGAAATTATTTTGGTTCAGTTCAGTTTGGTTGGATAAATAAAAGTTATATACCACTCACAATAATAGTCCTTTCAGTATAGTCAATTTGAGGTCAAGTCAACTTTAGTTTAGTCTGATCAGCAAAACCCCAGCCTATTCGTACATCGAGACACACGAGAGATACACGAGAGATCAAATCACAGAGCCGCACGTGTTAATGAGGTCGCTGACAAAGATTGCCTGAGTCCATCAGAATCCATTTTGTAGCGTCCGTTTCTCCAGGGATCGGTGAGAAAGTGTTAAGTTCTGATTTTTTAGTTAAGTTGTGTATTTTTATTGCATAAAGACATTTTTTTTTCCATCGACAAATTTTTATGAAGTCATAAATCGTTTATCAATTTTTTGTATGTAATTTAAATTTAGTATTTCATTGCACTTAATTATTATTTTAAGATTTCAATAACGTGTGTACTATTTATATTGATTTAATCTTAGTAATAATTTACGAAATCATTTTTAATACTATAAGATTTTGATAATTTTTGACTATCACCATTTCAATTGTCTGATTTATAAAATTTGTCATCTTTGAGTATTCGCTAAAATAAATTGTGATTTTTTATCCTAAATTTATTTTCTCATTTTGTTTGTTTGTGTCTGCCTCTTGAACGATTCTAATCTTTCCACAGCGGTTGGTTTCATCACTTGCAAGGTAGCTTAACTATCTAATATTTTTCTGTGGCGCCCTCTTTCAACATCTAAAATAAAACTACTCCTGAGTGATAAAACAAACTGGCTTGGCAAAAATATCGTGAAGATATTGATTTACTCTCGAACTCACCTAAAAGATAAAAACGAACCCACGATCCAGCCCCACAAATAAATTAGCTAGTCTAACGCACTTGCCCTTGCGTTTTGCCTGAATTTTGTTTGAATTTTACCTTAACCGGTATTTCCAAATTTAATTTTTGCAAAGCAAAGGGGAAAGGTGACAGTCTGGAGCACGGTGTATATATACCCTGGTCTGGAGCGACACTTGTTATGAATTTATGACATCAATAGTTCTATTTTTCAACCAGTACGTCCCTTGAATAGAGGCGTTCGATTCCGATGACGCTAATGTCGAGGAAGCTAACGACGCTGAAAGTCTGATATCAAACTATACGCAAAAGAATAAATAAATTGTATTAAAGTAATGTGCCCAGGTAGCAAGGGTACGTTATAATGACGTCAAAATCTGGTGATTCTGGTCAAAAAGACGTCAGGGCACTAAAAATCGACGAGAGAATGACGTCTTATAAATGACATTAAAATGACGTGCTACACATCACGTCATATTATCGTCTTTTTTCGGTGTTAAATTTATTTATATTTTATCGGATTACAAACTTTAAAACTCGCTAATGGCATTTTGTTATCGTAAGCAGAGTGTAAAGTTTTAAAAAAAATAAACCGTGTCGTGAGGGATAAGTATATTGGCGTTTTTATTCGAGGATATTATGTTTTTTAACATTATCCAAAATAATTTATATTCGAAAGAGTTTGCAAAGATTCGGCAGTTTATTTGTTTAAATTATATTTCTATCTATTCTTTTAATAATAAAATTAGATTAAAATGCATTAAAAAGCAAAATCTATCCGTTGCGTGTTCCAACTATAAAGTCTTTAGGTAAGTAGCCTCAGAAAGGTTCGTGGCCGAGTGCTTAAGGCGTCGTCTTCCAAGTCATGAGGTCGGCGGTTCGGCCCCTGCTCATTCCGTTTTTTTATTGCGAAAAAAATTTTAGTTGTTTTTTTTTAAGGTAATAATTACTTATTGGTTTTTTCAATTTTAGGTCTGTTTTAGAACATTAAATATTCTATTTATGTTGTAGATGACGATATTACACCTTTACCGTTTTTTCTCCAACACGCTTCCCAGGTTTGTATAAGTACCTCAACTTAAAACTTTAATTCTGAAAATAGTTGACTCCCGACTTCCCCTCCACCGCTCATCAAATTTGAGATAAGGAAAATTTTTTTTTCGGATTTCTCCCTCTCTGCTCTTCAATTTCGAGATCTGGGGAAAATATATATTTTTTAACGAATTGAGTGAGCTAATCTAAGACAGAAAGGTCAAATAGAACGCCCAACTATGTTAGATTTCGTAAGTTTAGCTCAGGTGACTGGTAGCAAGAAAGCAACTATAATGTCTTTCCATTTGTGTTTTTCGAGTGAAAACGGCAAAATTAAAAAGAAATTAGAGTCTTACATCCAAATTTTGGCATAAATACTCTAGTGTAACGTATTATTCCTTATGTGTACTTTTTGTAATTTGGCAACAGCATAATTTCTTCCGTTAAATTTGCAGTTTAAAATAATTTTATTGGTGAATAAATCAATAAATGTGTGTATGTTTAAAAATGCGTTCAAAATGTGTTTGAAACCACCTTCCATGTTACCTCAATCTCTCTCTTAATTCGGGAGTTCTAGATTTGTATGAGAAAGAAGACGGGGCCCTACAGTGGAATCCGAACCACTTCTTGAGGATAATTTGGACGGGGTAAATTTTTTTCGCTGTGAAGGTCTTGAACCTTCTTCACTAGGTAAGCTCAAATTAGTGCAAGCAAGACGCGCTGCTGTCATAATAATGAGAATGCGGCCTCCATTCTCGATATCAAAAGTTATCGAAGGTTTCTATTAGAGAAAATCCTTGTCCCCTAGACTCTTCCCGAGAGCACGCCAATGTAAGTTTATTACTGCACTGGGGGCTTTAGTAACATACGGAGTAGCCAACACAAAAGAAACAACTACATCTAACAGTTTTTGTCCTGTTTCCTGTATGACCAATCGGGGCGAACCAATGACGATTTGACAACCACCCGTAAAGGTGTTTGACGTGTCTGCTATCGGTGGGTAGCATTCAAAGTTCATACGAATTATAGAAAATATAATAATGTAGCGACTATTTGGAAGTTAAGCATACTTATATAGTAATTATGACATTTGTTGCACTATGAATAATAATAATTCGATCCCTTATATATTCAATGATTAACCCCCTAAAGGGGGAATGTAAAGGTACGCACACATTTTTAAAATTTAAAAAAAATTTGATAATAGTCCAAAATTATATTTCAGTCTCATTATACAAGTCAATTTTAAGTGTAATATGCGAATTAAACGCACAAGTATAGTACTAGGTTTAATATTAGTAACATGGTCTTCAGTGTTATATTTTACTCTTTCCTATCGTCCAATTTATTCCAATGAAGCTCCTGATGTTGACCGACAAATTGTGATTTTGGAACAAGGCATATCAGACCAGTTTAAGAAAAACAATGACGTGATTAACGAAGCTCAGAAACTTTTAGATCTTAAGAAAAGAGGAGAACGCCAAAGCAAATTAGTACCAAAGGAACTAGAGAATGTTAAAATTCCTGTACTTGTATTTGCCTGCAATAGAGTTAGTATTAGTAGATGTATAGATAGGCTTATTCAATATAGACCTGATCCTGATCAATTTCCGATTATTATAAGCCAGGTAAATGTATTTCATGCATTTCGTTTCATAAGAAGCAAATAATGTGAGTAATTTATTGTAGGATTGTGATCACGAAGAAACTAGAGATGTTATATTGAAATATGGAAATCAAGTGTCTCTCATTCAGCAGCCTGACCAGTCTGACATACAGGTTCCTCCAAAAGAAAAGAAATTTAAGGGATACTTTAAAATAGCTCGCCATTATGGTTGGGCACTCAACCAAATGTTCTTCAATTTTAATTTTAGTACTGTTATTATAGTAGAAGGTTAGTAAATTTCTTACATAAAGTCGCTAATGAAATGTTTTAAAATAAGATTTTTTTGCTATATTTTTAACTAACACTGAAGCTTTATTAATTTGAAAAACTGTGTTGCGTACTCTAGCTCTATATGTGGTCGAGAAAAGTAGACTGTATTTTTATTTAGGTAGAGTAAAATGATACTACTATAAAAGTGTGATGATGCGAATTTCATCTGATTAATTACTGGCATAAAATATCTGAACAAAAGGAGGCACTAAACGACTTACCCTTGGTGAATAAAGCTCCTGGGTCTTGATGAGGGTTGCTGGATGGAAAAGCCTTTTCGTTGGGCAACTCTACTCCTTTCGATCTCAATATACTCAAGTATATTGCAGCGGTGCTAATAATCATTCACACACTCGCGCTAATACACTATTTCAAAAGATGTAAAAATAATATAAAACGGTACTGCAATGCGAACAATAATCTAAAATTAACAATATTTAGTGTGATTAAACCTTTCAATTGAAATCAACAGAATATGAATTTTTTTCTGGGGCGAGCGTAGAGGCGTCTTGAGTGTGATTGTATTTCGAAACTCCACTGAAGCAACGTTCAGCGCGGTTAGTAGTTGGATGGGCGAAATCCATCTTGGGAAACACAGTGATCTCATCCCAACTTGTTCCTTGTCTATTAAATGTTAGGCAAGTAAAAGATCCCTGCTCTTCTTACAAAAAAAAGTTCGGCAAAGTTTCCAGGTTGGGGGTAGCTCGTCTCCTGGCATCGGTGATATGCCCTGGTTGCGGAAATAGGCCGGCGTTAAATAAAAAGAAAAAAAAAATTTCTTAACAAAAAGTGGCGCGAAGTATGCCGCCTGGGCCAAGAAATTTAAGTAATAAATTCTAATTTTAAGGACTGGTCTATATGCAACCAGCAATACGCGACAAAGTCTGTTATAATTGGTTGGTTACGATTGGAGGTGATTTTAACATTGACTTTTTATCACATAATATGAATTTAATACTGTTTAATGACTTATTGGCTTGTTATAATTTCATATCTGCAGTTAGTTCTCCAACCAGAGTGACTCCTACATCAAGTACTTGTATTGACAATATACAGTGTGATCTACCATGATATGCGGAAAATAAAATGGTGTACTAGTCTTCAATGTGGGAAAGCCCCTGCAAAATTTTAGTGCTCCGAGGTAATTTAGTATATTAATTTATCAGTAAATTTGCGAAGATACACTACTGATGTTGAGTAGGTCCTGACCTACTCCTGAATAGGTCGATGAACTTACTTGTGAAAGAACGTATTTGAGTTGTTTACATTTCCTTAATTGGCATAAAAAGTGAAGCTGACCAGTGAGATCAAAGAGAGCCGCGTTTTTTGCTTTCGGTCGAACAATCGGGACACGTGTTATTGACCGGTTTAGAAATAGAAATAGAATTTATTGGTGTTTTTGATTAAAGAATCGTTACACAAGTCAAAAGAGATACAAAATTTAAACAAATACTATAATATAAGATACAAACATCAACACACATTGCAGACAAACATTGTACAAAATTGAGTAGAAATTTACAGATCATAATTTTTAAACTCAACCAAGCTGTAGAATGCTTTAGATATAATGAGGTAATTTATTATAGAAAAGAGGCCCATAGTAATCAGTAGCATGTCTTGATTTTTTTAATCTAAGGTGTTCAATAAATAAATTGTTTTTATTTCGTGTATTGTGGGTATGAATATTGAATATATTTACATATTTATGAATGTTTATTTTGACATATATCAAACAATGAAAAATGTATAAGCTCGGAACTGTTAAGAAACCAAGCCTAATAAAATGATTTTTTACATCTCTATAATTTAAACTGAGTAGGATTCTGACGGCTTTTCTTTGCGTATTAAAAATTCTCGCACAGTGAGTGGAATGACCCCATATGAGTATTCCGTAGCTAATAATAGAGTTAAAGAGGGCATGATAGGCCATTATAGTTATTTCTTTTGAAGTTGCTTGAGCTAAATTTTTTAGAAGAAAAAGGTTTTTAGCTAATTTACTACAAGTGTAATCTACATGTTCATTCCATTTTAAAGTTGGGTCTAGCATAATTCCTAGAAATTTTACTTTCTTTGGGTTATTTATTTCTTGTTGCCTTAAGGTAAATATCATTTTTTCAGTCTTGTCTTCATTTAGTTTTAAGGAATTTGCTATAAACCACTGAGAGGCTAGGTTTTGAGAGATTCCCATATTGTGTGTAAGAATTTCATAATTTCTATTGACATCTATTATAGTTGTGTCATCAGCAAATAACACAAAGTTACTACCCAGCCCAGCTGACGGTAGATTATTAATATAAATTAAGAACAGGATTGGACCGAGTAGTGAACCCTGTGGTACACCGTGATCAATCTCATCAAGTTTAGAATATTCGTTTTTAAAAAAAGTTTTTTGGCATCGGTCAGTGAGGTAACTATACTATCGTGTAGAAAACCATAATATGTCAGCTTGTCAATTAACGTCTTGTGAGAGACAGTCAAAGGCCTTGCTCAAGTTACAAAATGCTACTCCAACAAATTCCCCTGATTCAAAGCCTTCGACTATGGCTCCCACTAAGTCATTCAAAGCATAGGTAGTCGATTTGTCTTGTTGGAAACCAAATTGGTGAGGGTTTATTAAATTACTTTGAGTAAAAAAATCAGTCATTTGATTTTTTAGTAAATATTCGAAATATTTAGATACTAATGGTATTAAAGAAATTGGCTTGTAATTATTAATGTCTTGGGCTGAACCTTTTTTAAACACTGGTACAACTTTAACAATTTTAAAGCAACTTGGATATACTCCATTTTTTACACAGAGATTAAAAAGTTTAACTAAAGGAGCAATTAGAATATTTTTAAGAAATGTAATAATTTTTATGTTCAGGTCATAACAGTCTTTACTATTTTTTGGCTTATTTTCTATAGCTTTATTTACATCCTCAACGTTTACTGGTCTAAAATTAAATGTCAAATTATTTACCATGATATTTGAATTTCTCAAGTATTCTACAGATGATGTGGTAGAATCAGGTAGATATTGTATACCAGGAGCAATATTGGTGAAAAACTTGTTAAAGTCGTCCGCATTTAAATTAACTTTATCTTGCAGAGAGTGTTTATTTTTTATTTGTCTGTTGTCATTTACAATATCCCACATAGACTTTACAGGATTTCCGGAATTTAATACATAATCATTATTTGCTTTTCTTTCTGATTCATTTATTTCATCACGATATTTTTTACGATAATCTTTAATTTGCATTAGTAAGTTTGGGGTGTGATATATTTTATACAAGTCAATAAGTAAGCAGAGTTTTCATTCTACAAAAATATACAGTACACATAATTGCGGGACTAAAATGTTTGGAAACTTGCAGAAATGCTTTTAAAAATCTTAGAATCCCAACTTTAGTGAGTATTTATATATTGGAGATCTGTACATACGTTTATAACAAGTCTATCTTCTTAATCAATCGAACAAGCCATGGGTACGAAACACGGCATAAGGAGCAGCTTCAAATGAATTCCTTTCGAACAACAATGTATCAAAAAAGTTTTATATATAATGTAAGTGTTTCAACAGTTTAACAGATGAAATTAAATCATCTCCAAATATTCAGATTTTTAAAACAAAACTCAAAAATTTTTTAGTAAATAAAGTAAATTTTTTGTTTAATGCTGATAGTTCGCCATTTTACATTTACATGCTTTATGTTATTTATTTATTTGTTTTTAATCTTGTTCGTTGACAATTGTAGTGTTTTTTTTTCTATTGTTTGTTACTACTCTTATATGTGCATTTATACATTAATTTTTAAGTGCTGACATATTCTACATTTTGTTGTATATCAGTTACATTTTAAATGTGGGAATAAAGTATTATTATTATTATTATTTAATTTGAAAAATGACTACCAGAAAATTTAAATTAAAAATGTCTTTTCTACAAAACCTGTAAAATTGTCTCTCTTTTAGTTCAGGGTTGTCCAACTCATGACCTGTCCAGTCATATATATACTAAGGAAACGTTTGAAAGTAACTTATACATCGGTTGATAGATAGATATTTTATTGAAGCTGTCATTTATAATTTACCCACATCAAAGCAAGGTTAAGCTGATTTAAAGCATTTGATTACTATTAAAATCATGATTTTTAATCAGGCGATTTTTATTTTAAAGTCATGATTTTTTCTTTTCAAGTTTAAATGTTATAAATAAAAAATACAAACTGTATTAGAAAACATTTTTATTCGCAAAAATAAAACTTTAAAAAGCCCTTAATTTAAAGGCTTAAAACATTAACAAACATATAAACGTATACAAATATATATTTTTCAAAATGGTACAAAGCGAGACATATTATAAACATAAACACACCACATATAGTCCAAAGCCAGGGCTGTCCGGAAGGGGGTTACACATTTGGAAAAATGCAAACATACATCCGTACCCATCGGTATTGTCAGTACTGGGGCTGGGGCGCAAATCCAGAACGCGATAGACAGTCGCTCAGCATATTCGCCACTCAATACACCTTAACTGACTGAGCTACTGTATTATAACGTATAAAGAGAAATACTAATTTAAATTTAGATGCTTTTTCATCATCCAATTTACTTTTAACATCTGAATAAACAAGTCCATATGAAGAAAACATTCTTTCCATGTCTGCAGAAGAAGCAACAGCACACAGAAAGGGAATTATCAGATCCAGTACTTCGTTAATTTGTGGAATATCTTTTTGAGATTTCCACCACGGTACTATGTTAGCAGTTTGTAATATTTTTTCTGAAAACATTGTTTCTTGGAACGGATCAGATTTCGCTTCCAACTTAATTATTAACGGTAGTAACACTGTACCAGAAAAATGTTGGGAAATTTTATCTAAAGCAACCTTTTCGACGGTGGGTACTTATTTGTTTTTATTTCTGATAGGCTTCAACAGGGCCGGCCTTAGTTCCTCAAGCGCACTTGTCATGTCAGAAAAAAAAATTGTTTCGTCCTCATCTCAAAATTAATGAGCGGGGGTAAAATAAAAAAAAAAATGTTTTCGTCATAAATTTTACTCGAAAAAAAAAAAGTATATTAAGCTCGTGGCGCTCTTATGCGGAGCACACTCGCCCGCCCCCCCCCTGGCCCTGGGCTGCAGCTAATATGAGAAAAAGTGAAATGGCGTTAAAGCTTGTTCATATCTTCTTTCAAATATCTGACATTGCTTTAAAGGGGGAGGGTCAATAAGGCCGGTTTTCGGCCCCCCTCAAATTTGGCAAAAAGAAAAAAGAAAATATTTTTTAACAGTCTAGGGTCAATTTAGAGTCGATTCAACCACAAACGGAACCAACCCCATCCCCCTCTTAGGGTCATTTCAAGGTCAAATTATGAATAAGCCATGAAATAAACTCGCCTTTTCGGAATGAGTAGGCTTATTCTGGGACTTCGATTTAATATATATATAGGTTTTTTGGGTCGCTGATTCCGGATCCGAGGTCAGTTTGTCTACAGTGTGTCCCAGGATAGATGTAACAAGAGGTGTAATGGACCAAAAATTTTGGAATTTTGGAATGATATTTGGGGATCGAGTCCTGCTTGTTGTAAAACTAAAGTATACCAAAAATGACTTAATTTGGTGTTCTAGAGGGTGTTTTATAAGCAAAGTTCTAAAAATCACCACTAATAAAGTACCTTTATTTTTCAAAATATGAAAAAATTCCACTGAGAAAAGTTATTTAGAATGCAATTTTATACCTCTATACCTTTCAGGAATATAAAATTATTTTTTTAAACTTCCCATTTTTTGCGAATTAAGAGTTGAATTCATATTTAAAGTTGTGTAGGAGCAAATGTTAATCATCTGCTTTTCTCATAGCCTACTTTTAGCTTCTACATAACTTTAAATATTAATTTGAAAAAAATAATTTCTATGCAGTTTTAACTGAATGGTTCAAAATAAAATACTTTATTGAAAAAATGGGAAGTTTCAAAAAAATAATTTTATATTCTTGAAAGGTATGGAGGTATAAAATTGCATTCTAAATAACTTTTTTTAGTGGAATTTTTTCATATTTTGAAAAATAAAGGTACTTTATTAGTGGTGATTTTTACAACTTTGCTTGTAAACACCCTGTAGAACACCAAATCAAGTCATTTTTGGTATACTTTAGTTTTACAACAAGCGGGACTCTATCCCCAAATACCATTCCAAAATTCCAAAATTTTTGGTCCATTACACCTCTTGTTACATCTATCCTGGGACACACTGTAGACAAACTAACCTCGGATCCGGAATCAGCGACCCAAAAACCCTATATATATATTAAATCGAAGTCCCAGAATAAGCCTACTCATTCGGAAAAGGCGAGTTTTCTTCACGGCTTTTTCATAATTTGACCTTGAAATGACCCCAAGAGGGGGGTGGGGTTGGTTCCGTTTGTGGTCGAATCGACTTTAAATTGACCCTAGACTGTTAAAAAATATTTTCTTTTTTCTTTTTGCCAAATTTGAGGGGGGCCGAAAACCGGCCTTATTGACCCTCCCCCTTTCTGTCCTCATTTTCAAAACTATAAAAACTCAATTTTTTCCATTCCTCAACTGCAAGGGACAAACTTGCACCTTTCTGCTGAATTCTGTGTCACAGAAATTGAAAAGTCTTCGTCTATTCTTTTAATTTGAATATTCCACACTTTTTGAAAAATCTTTGCATCAATATCATCTTTGTGTTCTTCACAACTTGGACCATTCAGTGACATAAACAAGGCAATCGGAAACTGTATTCCATCTAACATCTTGTGGTAATGTTAGTTTCTTGCCCCCTTTTTCATTTAGCAAGTGTGTATTGCGAAAATATTTTACAATTTGAACTCGTGTGGTTTTACTTTTGTAACTTCCAAATCTTTGGAAAGCAAATTCAGTATATGGGCAGAACACCGTATGTTATAATGAGATAATCCAGAGCCTCGGCAATTTTTTTCCTCATTGTCCATGTTTGTCGCATTATCTGTGACCAAACTAGTAAAGGACCCCACACACTTATGTAAAAGTGGTTGTCGTTAAATTGGCTGAATTTTTGATGTTGTGTATTTCGGCGCCCTGATCAAATGTCTCAATGGGCAAAGTCCCAAATCTTTGGAATTTCGAGACAAGTGGCTTTTACTCTGAATAAAACATGCTGTTTTTTTCTTCAAACGTCGATTAGCTATAAAAAAAATAAAGAAAAAAATCTCGAATTTCACCACCAAAAACGCTTTGTGTTAATATCACATGGCCGGAGTATTAAATAAAATACGTGTTGCTATGGATATTACTTTTTCTGCTACTCACACCGTCAGAAAAAGTACTTTTACCTCCATTGTTAATGGCAATGCACAGCCGTCTAAAAAGTCAAACTTTAATGCCATGTTTATCTGACGTTTGAAAAAGAACCAATTGTCCTCTTATTAAACTATATATTCTAGTAATTGTAATGTAATGGTAGATGAAGTACATTTAGTCTTTTTGTAGATTATCACTATCACAGATAATTCCTTCCTTACACAAGTGCAAATACATTTAGCGAAGATCACATGGGCTTCATAAGGCTATACTAAAATCGAAATAAAACCTTTAGGATTTAAGAGAGCCACCACCAAGACGAATCTGCCTGAGAACGTTAAACTTAACCTATAAATTTTCGTCCCCTACTAATTATTTTCACAGCTCCAGTGGTGCAGACAACAGTTACACTCTGTTTATTTGGTTTTAGATGATTTAGAAGTTGCTCCAGATTTTTTTGAATACTTCCTTGGTACTTATCCAATACTGATAAAAGACCCGTCTCTCTGGTGTATATCTGCCTGGAATGATAACGGCAAAGCTGGATTGGTGAATATAAACCGACCAGATTTGCTATACCGGACTGATTTCTTCCCCGGCCTAGGCTGGATGCTCACCAAGTCTGTTTGGCTAGAATTATACACGAAATGGCCCAGAGCGTAAGTAAATGTTGGTTTTTCCCTGCCGCTTTTCACCTTGGCCATTTAAATTAGATGCAACAATGTTGCCACATTGGGCAAGGTGAATGGGGTATTTTCCATTTTTTTTTTAAATTAGTTTTGGTGATATATATCAAGCAATGTTATTATTTTAACAATTACTGCATAATCAATTTAAACCGAAACAATAATTCCTTAAATAAAAATAAGAAATAAGAATACGCTCGTCTTGTCACAGATTTCAAATAATTTTATTTGGAGGGAAATGATTTAACATAGATAACTTTCGCTTAGACTGTAACTATCTTATATGAATGCTAAATTGTGTATTTACTTTACATTATTTTACCTATAACACTTCTATTTTTCTCAATATCTTGAATAACAATAAATATTATATACATGTATTTAGAAGGAATTAAAAGGTATTTATATTTGTTATTATGTAGAAGTTATCTTAAAAATGTAAACAAAACTCACGGCGAGATTGTGTGGCAACATTTCTTGCATGCTGCCAGCTGTCACTTCTTTTCACAATACAAGTGAAAGAGATATATTGGTTAGATTTATTTGTTGTTTATGTGGCATTTGATTTTGTTATTTTATACTTTATCAATAAACTATTAAGTTGGAGTTGAATTTTGTGAAAGGAGGTTCGTCCAATTTTCCCAAAGTTGATTATGACTTGATAGATTCTTTCTATAACAAAATTTGGATTTTTGATTTTTGATTAAAAATATTAGAAGCTTGCCACCAAGTTCTTCGAATATCAATTTTTTCGGAACAGTTACAAAATTCTTTTCTAAAGCACTTATATTTGTGTTTCCACAACTTTTTATAAAATACCTTTTAACACGTTCAGCGCCAAGCTCGTTATTTTTAATTTAATATAATAATCACGTGTTGTTTTAATCTGAACTTTTACAGAATTTATGTGAAAACTTTCATCCAACCTAAACCTCAATTTCAGAGGAAATTTTAGTAGGCCAGAGCTTATAATTCTCCATATAAAATATACAGTGTGTCATATATAGTGTGTGCATTAGCGATACACACGGCCAAAACAGAATATTAGTCGGTGTATCTTTTTAGATACACAATGTTTTAACAATGTGTATCGAAAAAGATACACTGGCGCTGAACGTGTTAAATGACATTTTCTATTATTTGTAAATTATGGCAAATACCTCAATGAAAGAAACTGAAATGCTTCAAATCAACACGACGGTGATATTAGAACACATCTGTCATTTGACTAGCCACTGACATTTTTGTCATGTTTTGCTAAATATGTTTTTAAAAATCTAATCGGCATTAAAAATTATTTAAAACATTTAATAATTCACGCCTATTATTATTTTTTACATGAGAAAATTAAATTTCGTGGATAAATATATTAAAATTGATTTAATAAATAAACTTTATTCTCCAGTTTTCTTAAATTATCTTTTTTAGAACTAGAGAAGAAATTTCGTTTTGGCAATGCCACACTGTTTCGTATAAAACCATTCTATCAACAAATCCATGCAGACTACCTGCATCATCGGCAGATTATTTACGTCACCAATTTAAAACACCTGTCGCGCCTCTTATTTTAACTTCTGTTTTCTCAAAAAATTGATAATTATTTTCGCGGAAATCTGTATTGAAAGGCTTGTTTATACATATTCTATGATATTATTTAATAAAAAAAAAAAATAGGAAAATACCCAATTCATATTTAACAAAAAACACTTGTCAGTTTAAAAGACTTTAATTTTTGTTAATATTTTCATTTGTAGATAAAAAAATAAAAACCATTTTCCTGATAAGATTAGCTGTGTTAATTGGAAATTAAAGTCGATATCTGATTGAAATAGAAACTTGATACCATTTGTGGTAAATTTAAAAAAATCTTAGTCTATTTTGTTTTAAACGTTTTTGTTATATTTCAAATAAGGTTAAATCTAACTTATGGAAGGCAATTATATCTATATCAAATCTGTATAATCTTAATCTCGTAAAGTATCTGGCATAATCCTTTAGTAACATTTTTCTGTATTTTACGATTTACTATAGGTAATAAAATAAAAATTGTATGTAGTTGTGAAAATTCAATCTTTACATGTTTATATACATACAAATTTATACCACTGAGTATGAGAATCTGGAATTGTGCATGGTATCTTCTTTCGTTTCGACATGGCAAAGAAAAAAGCTAATAGTAACGCTAGAGTAAGATATAGGCCAATCACTGACTATGGGCTACTTCACTTCTAAAACCAAATTGAAAATATTGACTGGGACTTTATCAGTGACCCAAATGCAAACTATAATAAAAAACTAGATATTAATAATAGAAACCCTTCCTCACTTCCTATGAAAACCAAGTCTGCTAGCACTTTTGGTTTGAAAAAAAAACTTGAATGGTACAATGAAAAATCTAAGGCAAATGCGCGATACTTTAAAGTTTGTAAATGAAGTGAACAAATCAAATCCCGAAATAATAACAAAAGAAACAGTAACAAAATACAAGAATAGGTACTGTGCAGACATAAACACCTCTAAACGCAGAGAACAAGATGAATATATCAGGAACTCTAGCAACTCACAACGTGCCATGTGGAACATTACTAAGAGTAATAGTTAAAAACCAAATGCCCCACAAGCTAGTGAATTATGTGCCAACGACTTTAATAATTTTGTTATAAATATAGCTGACTAGGTAATCAAGAGTGTGCCAGAAGTAGATAAAAACCCAATAGACTATATTAAAAGAAATGATAAATCAGTATTCAAATTCAGAGATGTTACCTATAATGAAGTAAGGGCGAGCATTAGTAATTTAAAAAATGGCAAGAGCAAAGATCATTATGGCATTTCAGTCAAAATTGTCAAAACTTTGGTAAATTTAATATGTATCCCAATGATAAATAAATAAATGAATAAACTAATAAATCTATGTATAAAAGCCAGTGTATTTCCAAATAGCTTAAAAATAACAAGAGTAATTCCTATTTTCAAGAAGAGATCCTACGAAGACCCATTAAATTACAGACCAATCTCTAAAATTTTTTAGTCTCTTTTAAAAACACAAATAGGGGAATTTTTTTAGAACAATGTATTCAGTCCATGTCAAAATGGGTTCCGAAACTGCAAATCGACATCTATAGCAATTAATAACCTCACTCAATTAATTTATGATGGGTTTAAAAATCATATGTTTACATTTGCATCTTTTTACGATTTGACAAAAGCCTTCGACAGTGTATCTGATGATACGCTTTTAAGGAAATTATCTGCATATGGTTTTGACGAGAACAGCTCGAATCTTGTTAAATCATACCTCACAGAAAGGTGTCAATATGTGACATACAATAACACACATTCTAAGAAAAAAACTGTCCTACACGGAGTACCGTGCTGTTAGGACCCGCACATTTCATAATATATATTAAAGATTTACCGAACTGTGATCCCAATGCAAATCTAATTTTATTTGCAAATGACACCACTGAGGTACAACAAGACTTATCGCATGATCTTGTCAAGATTAAATCTATGAACACACAATCAAATATGAAAACCTGGTATGCTGCTAACACACTAGGAATAAATGATAACAACACACAACATCTTACATTTAGCGTACGACCTACAAACACCAGCAAAGAGACAAAAAGCGAATCAGTAAAATTTTTAGGTATCTACCTAGATCCTATGCTGACTTGGGAAAAACATGTGGATAACCTGTCAAAAAAGATTTCGAGAAACATTTATTTAGCCAGGAACCTAGTGAATTCAGTCAGCCAAGAAGTGCTAATAGCAGCATACTAGAGTTGCATACACTCAAATATAAGTTATGCGATCCTTAATTGGGGACACTCCACCCACGCATCTAAAATATTTGGATTACAAAGGCGATGAATCAGAATTATAGACATTTTGAAATACCGAGATTTCTGTTCTCAAACTTTCAAAAAACTTTATATACTTTCGCTACCATGCATTTTTATATATACTAGAATGCCTTATACATACGAAGAAAAATGAACATCTACTCAACAAATATAGTGATATGCACAATTATAAAACAAGAAATAACATTAATGTCATCGAAACGTATGTGTTATGTACTTTTTAAATCTGAATACATCTGGATAAGGAAAAACACATAAATGATCATGAAGATGCCAATAAATTCTGGTGAAATGTCGACTATTTAAAAAGTTGTGTTTCTTTTCACCTTTTGGTTTATCACCGTCAACCTTTGCCATCAGGATTAAAATACAGACCATCAACCATTAATAGCAGTATTTTTGCAATTCAAGCGCCATCTCTGTATTAATATCTTGAGCCTAGTTCAAGTTTTCTTCTTAGTCAGTTGGGGTTCTCAATATAGAGCTCTGATTTGCAGTGGTCTTCCTAAAGAAACCTAGTTTCTCAAAAACTTGATTATTTCTTATGAAAAAAAAATGTTTAAATAAACATATTTACATATAATGAATCTGTTTTGATATTGTTTTACAACAGGTATCTTTTTTCAGTTACTGGGACGATTGGATTCGGGATCCAGCACAGAGAAAGGAGAGATCTTGCATACGTCCAGAAATTTCGAGAACTAGAACATTTGGAAAAGCTGGTGTTTCAAAGTAATTAAAATCGGTGTGTATGTTATGGTCCAAGTTGTTACTCGGTAATTAACGATAAGAACTGGTAATCGGCTATAAATGTTAGGGTACCAATAAATTGTTCTAATGTTATGGGACAATGTTGATATTTGCATAAATGATCAATTTACGTGAATACCCGACCAATAACGAGAATGACTTAGAAATCTATTTGTCTAATTGTCCACACATTGATGTTAAAAGCTTGTGTAACATCAGTGACCGTAACATACATGTTTTCTTTCAGGTCAATAATTTAGGAGCATGGAGAAGAAGAGGTCAAAACAGTTCCAGTATGTTGAATAAAATAATTTCCTACAAATTTTCATTACTACATTACGAACCTCGGAAAATGTCAACTTCTTGGAGAGTGGTTATCAAATAGATGCAAATAGTGATTTCTCAAAGGTGTTTAACAGTCATTATAATATAAATCGCACAGTTCCTGACTGGCCAAATAATTACCCTGTGTTAAAAATTCTCTTTCAAATAAAATAGTCGCTTCTGGTGTTCGTCAAGGGTCACATCCGGAACCCTTTTTGTTTAAACTATTTATTAATCACATCAAAAACTGCTTCTCTTTTTTTTAAATTTTTGTATGTGCAGACAACCTCAAAATATTTTCAACACAACACATTTCATGTGTGTAAAGAACTTAAAAATACTAATTTGAACAGTAAAATATATGAAGATAACGTAATAGCAGTTAAAATCACTCTGATATTTGTTAATTATTCATAAATCCACAAAAACTATACTACTCATTTTAAATTTTATTAACGTGTGACGTCAGTTGTTAGAGGTAATTTTATTGTTGTTAGATTGCTGCCCTGTCAATACCAAATGTAATACTAAATTTTAACTTCTAGTTTTCTAGTTTGCAAATAAATATATTATGAATTTTAGGAAGTGCGCAGAAGCGCATATTTTCGGCCACAACTTTGTTGTTTTTTATGTTAGAGAAAAAATAAAAAAAGCGTCGGAAAGCTCGATCAATTTTCTTTAGAATTGGTGTCTACAAATATTTTGAATAAACTGATAATTAGCGAGATTCTTGGGAAAATGGAAGAAATTTCACATTTTCCTAGAAAATGCATGTGAATCTTAAAAAAAATCATGTTTCCCAGAAACGTTTGCTTTGAAGGGCCGAGATTAATGGAGCGTCTAGGTAATACATGGTATTAAGGGTACATCATAACTGAGATCAATTTCAGTTAGTTACCGATTAATTACGGTGACAAAATGGCGAAATTTTACCAAAAAAAAGAAAAAAGTTCTCACTTCCGCCCCTTCTATTTCCCTCATTTTTGTCGCAACACAAAAAATAAAAAAAGGAGTTTTAGCATTAGCTATTTAAATTCGTGACACTATTTTTTTGGCCTAGGAGCCAAGGAGTTACCAACTTTTTAAACAAGAAATGCGCGATTTTTGCCGGACATCACCACATATTTCAGTAAATATCTCCGAAACAAAAAAAAAATCAAAATTCTGATGGGACCAAAAGATTAGTAATGAAACGAACTCATTTTATGGCACTTTTTATTTTTGGCTAGCTCTTACCGTTTCAGAGATATCGGCGAAAAATAGTTTAAAAAAGCATGCATTTCGGAACCGAAAATAGTGCAAAAACATGCAATCTTAAAACATTCATATTTTTCAAAAAACACCTGTGGGAGTGCCGTACGATGTCGTGACGCAAATAGGAAGAGTTCTAGTTGATCTGCAACGTAAATTGCACAAGGCAAATCGAGAATTCGGCTTGGCACGAACGAATCAAAAGTGGCATTTTTTGACATTTAGAGAAAACGGCAAAACAAAAATATTAGTCACACATGTCAATATGGTAATGGTGAAGTTTGCATTTCATGGCTACCATACAAATTTACTGCTTGAACTATACTGCGCATGCGTAACCATTGACATCACGGCTTTTAGCAGGAATTACCAGTTTCAAATTATAAATTGAATTTAAAATTATTGAAGTCCATAAAAAAACATGCCGTTACATATACTTAGTTATTGCTAGTCCTAGAATGCCAATTCATTGTAAATACAAATTATGAAGTAACCTCATTGGGTCTGAAAACGGTGCCTTTTATCTGCAAGATGATTTAGATATTCTCGATAATTGATTTGGTTAATGCCATGACATTAAATATCAATAAATATCAGTCCCATATATTAGTGTAGAACAGATATATGAATCTGTGTTTCCTCTTTTTGTGTTAATTTAAAGAAAACGGTAGCAAAATGAGTAAATCGTAAGGTTTTAACACGTCCACTTACATGGATGACTGACTCTCTGCGCCTATGCCATCGACGATGACTAGTTCTATAGAATGTATTTTCCCAAATTAAGTAAAAAATGTATGATGGCTTCTGGGGCCGAACATGTTTTTAAACGGCAGGAAAATGTGTTAAAAAACCATTGTCAGTCCGCAATAGAAAAGAATTTTATACGATGTACTGGTACTGTTTTGACTCCATCTACACTACGCTCTCCTAAATTATTAACAAGAACTTTTATGACATTTTATGTACAGGTTGTACCGAAATTCCAATCCATACATTTACAAGCTGATACTACACCTGAAAATAGTAATGTCCCTATAAACATGTGTCCGGATGGGAATTTCAGTACACCCTTTACATGTAGAAGGATGTCAACATTGTTTCTAATTTGCTATTTTTTTAGTGGTATGTTCTTCGAGAAACATTTAAAATTCATTAAGCTAAATGAAGAGTTTGTGCCTTTCACTAAAATGAACCTGACCTATTTGACAAAGGTAAGTGTTTGGAATGTTTTGTTATTTTTGTTTTGTTATTTTTCGCCTTCAATTCCCAATTGTCAAATTGCAAGCTGCAATTGCAAGCTTGCAATTTGTCACGCACACACGAGAAAAGCCTATTTTCTGGATTCCTAATGAAATGTACTATTTATGGATGTGTAATGAACAATATTTTTCATTATACCTCCGAAAACAAGACATAAGGCAAACGAATCTACATTTTTAGAAACTTTACTTTTAATGAACGAACAAAAACCTATATCTTTAATTTTTATTAAATGAAATATTTATGTTACAATTTGTGTTATTGTAAATATGCAATTCTTTAACAGGCACTTCATTTTGTAGAATTGTAGTTGATGAAGTCGAAGGTACTAGAATTTATTTCTTGGTTTTCCCCCAATTAAAATATTTTCTGGTGTTGTTGATGTTGTGTTTCCTATTCTTGAATGACTAAACAATTTACGAGTAATATCAATCTTTCCGCTTACCGATTCTTCAATGTAGCCTTCAACCACAGTCGAGGAATGCCAACATCCATCTCTTTTTAGAGTAAGCAAATCCCCTCCGCCTTCGACCAAAATAGATGCTGAAGATCGTCTTAAGCCGTATCCAGTATATTCTTCAGGATTTTTTAGGTTCAGATATTCAGCAATTTGTTTTGTTGTACCACTTACAGTATGACAACCTACATGTTGAGCATAACATCTACCATTGCGATATGCACTAAGTAATCTTCTACTATCCATATTTGTAGGTCTTAGATTAAATATATTTACAACAAAAACTGCATGGATCAAAGGGACATCCTTCCTTGTGAAATTTCTTGGTTTGTGATTTTTGCCATCTCTAAGAAATACCACCAAAAAGCGGCCATTATCTTCCACGTCTTTCAAAGATAAACGAATCAAGTCATCATCATCATTTACCGGCACAGTAACTCAATCAGTTAAGGTGTATTGAGTGGCAAATACGCTGACCGACTGTCTATCGCACTCTGGGTTCAACCCCCAGCCCCGGTATTGACAACACAGGTGGGTGTGGATGTATGTCTGCATTTTTCCAAGACAGCCTTGGCTTTGGATTTTTGGGGGGGGGGGGGGGGGTTGTCTACTATCGTGGTGTATTCGGCAAATACCAAATATTAAAATTACGTTAGTTAATAACCACTTCTCATCTGGTGCTTCAAGTATGAATTTGGCGACTTGGTCTGCAGTTAACACTTTGGACTTTTTCGGTATGTAACCAACACTTTGTGTTTGAGAAATGCAGTAGTTTTCGACAAATTACTAACATTCACATTTTCTTTTACTGCTAGACAACTTTTTAACATCGAAAATCGACTCCATAAAGTCGAAGCATTCATTGATTTGGCTTTTTCGGACAAATATACGAGAAGAGTATCATGACTTTTAGTTAACTTTTTTTTTGCTGGCGCCACTTGCAAAATAGACAATATTCATTTTCATATCTCTCACAAGACTTCCTGGGCAGTAACTCTGCACTTACTTTTGCAGCTTCAAGTAATATTTCTTCTTCTGGAGAAATCATTTAAAAAATATTTTGAATAAAAATTTGGGAACCTGTCACAATACAAGCGTTGTTTAGCGTTGCTAAGGAAACTAAACAATCACTGTTTGCGGTTACTAAGCAACTTTCAATAGCATATATTTTATTACGACTGGCAAGTAGGCAGCTAATGCCATTAGTGCACGAGAAAATTTTTCCTGTGTAGGCGCACACTAAAATCTCATTTTCCGTGCGCTTAATAGGTATGTAAACATAGTGTTTTCGGAGAGGTATAATGAAAAAATATTTATTTCGTAGTGGAATCGAAATAAATTTTGAAGGGAATTCTTTTGCTGCGGTTATTTTAATGTTTTAATAATAAGAATAATGAGAAGTTTTGGATTAAATCTGCCCCTTGCTTCATTAAATCGAAATTTATTTTCTTTATCTTCGGTCCCGGTTATCACATTGCGAAAAATAAAAAAAATGTTGGCAATGAGATATCAAATAAAGCTAGCCTGATAAAGAACTTTCAGATTATTTGCTAAATTGCAAATGAACGTTGCTTAACTATATGTATGCACCTCCATTCAAAAGAATTTTTTTAGGATGTCTATGATAAAACTTTCGTTAGAGATGTCTATCAAAGTCCGCTGATAAACCATCAAGATCTTCGAGAGGGCCGAGTGAATGTCAATGGCCCAGTCAGAATTTCATACAGGACTAGAGACGAGTACAAAATAATGACGAAAAAATTAGGTCTAATGGATGACTTTAAGGTAAACATAATGATCACTTCGAGAGAAAAATGTCTTAAAAGCGTTACATATCTCAAAGTTTCTTCATTTACTTTTTTATTTCAGAGTGGTGTGCCCCGTACTGCGTACAAAGGAATAGTTACGTTTTATTACAAAGAGACAACGGTTCATTTGGCACCATCTGCAAATTGGAAGGGTTATGATGTCAGTTGGAGTTAGCCTTAAAATTGTTCGGTCTTTGTAACTAAATCCAGAAATGTCCGTAAACTTTGTCTGTCAAATCAAACAAACGTAATAAGAGACTTTGTAACTGTTTACTTTGATGCGAAGAATGTTATTGAAATGATCCCAATGTGGTTAGTTTCGGAACTCAGAATATTCGAATATATTGTGTAGGTTAATTTCTGTGAAAAAGTAGTTTCACATTGTTTTCAATTTACCAGAATTATGGTAATTGTTATTATATAAATTAATCACAATTTTCTTGCATCAAAGTTTGTTTTTTTTTTGGCTGGATAATAATTGGATTGGAGGTTCTGATATTTATTGACAGGTGTGTAAAACTGGCCTAATGTCTTAGTTACTAAATTTACAGCGTAACATTTGAATCGATACATATGCATATTCAAAGGAGTCATACCTTCAGTCTTGGTAAAAGCCAGGAGCATAAAAAGAATTATAAAGATTACTAAGTCCCCAGAAATGCAGAGAAAACAAATATGCTGCATTTACCTGCCCCCTCCCTCCCTCAGAATCCTTTACAAAAATTTTTAAATATTTGAACTTAAAGTAACATTTTACGATCTTCGTATTATTATATGATTTCTGGGTATACAGCTGAACTATGTACTTTTTCATGTGAAATATCCTGTATAAACGGTTAGTTGTGCTAACGAATAAATGTTGAACACCGAAGATCCCACTTCAATGTTTAATTTGACCGGCAACGTTTCAAGGAATAGTCATTCCATTATCTGTTAGTTCTTGTATTTATTTTTATAAATATTTGTACATTTTTATGTTTCTCTTAGTTAAATAATTTATTTATTTTATTGTGATATTTAACAATTTGACTCTTTAGTAGGAATAATTAAAATGCAATATTGAAGTGTTTTGTTCTTGTTTTCGTGACATTTTGATAGTAAATATTTTGTACATAATGTTAACAGCTTATTCATGTAAATATTATTAAAAATAAAGTGATTATGGTTGTATATGTGTTTGAATTTAGGGAAAAGTTTCTCATGGTGTTATGTTGCGTTGTGCTGAAAATCCCAAACGAGAGAAATATGTTTCAACTCGTTCTTTCTTATCTTTTTCACGTTATAAATTGTAAAATATTAATCCTACGAAAAAAACTAAAAGGATTAAAGTTATAAAGAATTTCAAGCTCTACAAAAGTGCGTTTGCATTTTTTTCATAACTGGTAGGAAGCGAGATATTTAAAAAAAAAATGAAACAACCATTTTCTGAAGGTGGCAGCATTTCCACTGGGACAACAGAAGTCAGAAATTTGCATACACATTCGAGATAGACACCCCCCCCCCACAAGCCTTCAAAACGTCATGTACTTAAATTCATTTTCATTTAAAAAAGTCCAACAGACTCGAGTAAATGTTATTGTCAGAGCATTTACTTATTTTTATGAGCCCCGCCCTAAAGATGGCTCCCAATTACATATGATAAAGATTCTCCCAAACCTTCTAAACTACAAAGTTTAAATATGATAAGTATGTTAAAAAGGCATTTTTTTCGAAATTCATTTCAAAACGGGGTTAAAATTCGAAAAATACGTGACGCACCAAACTTTCAAGGCTAGCAGCTAAAAATTTGAAGGTTTTCATATGTCGATTCGCAAACGATAACACTACAGTCTTTGGAAACATCATCTAATCTAACATAAAGACAATATAACCATATATTTTTTAGGGAATTTATTGTTCAATTGGCAGAAAATCTACTAACCCGATTAGAAAAATATAACCATCTTTGTCTGGCCATCAGCGTTTACGTAAATTAAATGAAAAACAAGGAGGGAGATGTTGAAATGTAGCTTTGAGAATCAGAATAAGATATTAATTCATTTAGCACAAATAGCTACGAGAGGAGCCACATTAAATACCAAAGTAATAAAATCTGAAAATCCTATGTATCATTTTGATTATTGGATTTTTGTTGTACTTTTTCAACAATTTAAAATGCAGTGCAGTACCAAAAATTAACAGATTATGTTGAAAATGTACAAAAAAAAGTAGGAATCTACCAAATATGGTCACTATATAAAGAATATACAGATTTTCTTCCACATTGGCTCACCCCGTAAAATAGGCATGTTCTTTCTCCATTCGAAGATGATCATAAAAAATTTCATGATTATTCCCGTTCGAACAAATAGCAAAAAATATTCAGTAGTTCTGAACAAATCGCTTCAATAGGTAAATTTAGATAAATTTTTTTCCTACAAACTATCATTACTTGTAAATTCCGTAAAACCCAAGGATATGTAAAAGTAGAGTTGTTTTAATACCAACAGTGGCAATGGTATAGAAATAAAATTATCTGTCAAACTGAGGACCCACTATACAGGGTCTGCCACTTAAAACTCCCCAGACTCGTAACTTCCTTATTTTTTAAGCTACGACCATGTTCGGCACATCAAATTGTAGATATTTTTAAGGCCTTTAAATATGCCTACAGAGTGATTTAAAAAAAAAATTTTGAAAAAATTATTACGAAAAAAAATTAATTTCCTTGAATATTTTTTCCCTCACCCTGTACATGAACTGTGTTAATGTTTTCTTATAAAGGTTTTAATTATCTTCAATTTATGTTATTACGTCATATTCGAAATTCTTTTTGGTTTTAGAGAAAGAAATTAAAAACTCTCCTTCCGATTCCAAACTGATTTTCTTTAAAATAACTGAAAAAATGTAAATAATAATTTTACGCTTTATTTGTAAAAGACATATCACAAACAATCCTCAACGTAACAAGACAGCAACAAGAAACAAAAGAAATAAATATTTTTAAAAATAAACTTTATTAAAATGTACTACTAAATAATAGGAAATTTCAAAATTTTTATTAATTTTTTTTTAACCGTAAATTGAAGCTAATTAAAATCTTTATAAGAAAACATTAATACAGTTCTTGTACAAGGTGAGGGAAAAGAATATTCAAGAAAATTAATTTTTTTTTTCGTAATTTTTTCTAAAATCACTCTGTATGCATATTTAATTTCCTTAAAAATATCTACAATTTGATGTACCGAACATGGTCGTAACTTAAAAAATAAAGAAGTCTGGGGAGTTTTAAGTGGCGGACCCTGTATATTCTCTTCAACCAGTCGAAGTATATTCTAAATCGTATTATATGAGGTTTTGTAAGCCAAAAAATAAAACACGGTATTTCTACATCTTATCTAGATATTATTTAAATTCTAGATTAATAAGATTTATTAATATTTAATATTAACTGTCATTTTAACATTCCACAAATTATTATTGAATTAGCACAGAAGACAGGAACTATAGTTCCTGTGTTCTGTGAAATTAGTAAAATCAAGTGGGAATGAAAAAGCTTCATCTTCTTCTAAAAGTATTAGTGCGAAGCTTTGAAGAAATAGAATCAGTGCGAATCAAGGAGGTTAAATAAATAAGAAGCACAATGTGGCAGCACATTCCTCATTTTAGTATGATCGAAACGTCAACAAATCGCAACGTGTATCTTGGTTAATATTATTATAAAATAAATGTTTTTGATAGAAAATAGTGTTTTTCTCCATAACATATATGATTTCGTGTCCGCCAAGTAACTGTACAAATCAAAGTAGTATCGATAAGAAGAAATGTTTTGGAATCACTTTTCATAGGTTAAAACAGGTCTGTACTCAAAAGATATGTTGAAACTATTTTCTATTTATTTTAGATTATATTATATTATATTTGCTTGAAATGTGAAACCGTCATCTCATTCATTACTCTACTGGATTGATATATGGTAGTGTCAATGTGTAAAGTCAACTAACATGTGTATCTCCTCAAATGCTGTATAAACTTTTTTTTAAATCAGGACCTGGCGAGCCGTTCATGGCAGTATGATCACAAGCCACGCTTTCTGCCGCCGTTTCTCATTGTAGGATATAAGCTTTATGGCTACTCCTTATTTATATTCTACCTCCATGGTGCGAATTAAATAACCGCAGTGGCGGCTCGTCAGGGGAGGCAGGGGAGGCTGAGCCTCCCTTTGGAAGAAGCAGCATATCATCCAATCTTCCAAATTAATATCTTTTACTTGTAGAAATTTCTCTAATTGTCTTTCAAAATATCAAGCCTCCTCTGCAGACAATATCACGAGCCGCCACTGAATAACCGTGCCAAATTTGAATAGAAGAAGAATCATTTAGGAACTACTAATAATTCCAAAATGCTAGAGAAGTAAGAAGAAGTAGAATTCGATGCGAACTACTGAATCAAGTGTTAACTACTAAACTATTCGCGAAAATCAAACAAATGAACCCAGTAGGAATTTGCCTCCGATACACACAAATTCACCAATATGTGAGAGCGATTTATATATCATGACAACCGCTGTCACCATATAAACTTTTCCTTATACGTGAATTCCTTTGTATCGAAGGTAAATCCCTACTGGGTTCATTTGTTTGATTTTCGCGAATTCCAAATAGCAAGTAGAAGCAGTTCATCATCTTCTAACAGCCACTTGCATAAAACTTGTTCAACTACTGACTACCGAGTGACCTCGGTTCAGATCATAATGGTTTGTGCTCGTATAAGTCGAAGTTTCAATATAGATTATCTCGCTTTTTGGTTGTTTTCTTCAGTACTCTGAAGAAAAAGGTACTGCAACATCAATTTGTCTGCCCTTAGACTAGAGTCACAGTATATACATCCTTTAATTTTTTATTCCTCCTCAATGCACTCTGTACTGACATGACTGTGTTAAGAGCTGTTTTCTTTCGTTCTGAACGAACTGATTGCAATCACTAAACAACCAATCAAATCGAGGTATTTTTGAAATCCTTGATCTCTATTGGTTGCTTACTGATTCCGTTCACTTTGTTCCGCACGAAAGAAAATAGCTAAGGTCAAATAATTGCAAGTGATATTGGTCAGAAAGGAACGCAACTTGTAGTCAGTGAGTTGAGGTTAGATTTTACGGATTTGGATTAGTTGTTCTGTGCTAAGGAAATTGTCGACTAAACAATATTTTTTGCAAATACTTAGCTTTAAAGTTCAATTATTAAAATGAGTAAAAACACGACTAAAATGTAATCATGTCTAGCGAGGAATCTTTGGAAGCCCGGCAAAGAAACGAATTTGAAGCACTACAGGTATAAAAAAATAATCAACTTTTTTAATAGTATGTCTTATATTTTGTATAAATTAGGCGATTTATGGTAAAGATTTAAGAGATTTACGTGCAAAGCCAGTGTGGAACAAATGGGTTCCTTTAAATTTATCTCTTTCCCTTACTCCGCAACAAGGAAGTTCTGGGACCCAGGAAATTCACGTAAAGACCGATTTACACATAATTTGTTCCGATAAATATCCCAACAGGTAAGTGAGTGATGCAATATAACTTTTCTAAATAAAGCATTTGTTGTTTGCAGCGTTCCAAAAATATTATTAGAAAATAGTAAAGGCCTGCCAAACACTGTTTTGGTTGAATTACAAGAGAAACTAGAACAAAAAGCCGAAGAGTTGAAAGGTGAAGAAATGATATTTCAGTTATGTCAGTTTGTTGAAGAATTTCTTCCCCCCTATAATAAACCTACATCAAAAAGTTTTTATGATGAAATGTTGCAACGCCAGAAAGAAAAGGAGCAGCTGGATATGCAGGCTAAAAGGCTTGAGCAAGAACGACAGGTATATATTAGCAACCCAGGCAACACCCTACTATCATATCAAAGTCCTTTTTAGATTGTTATTGGTTGACGACGTCTGTGGTGATTAAATGATGTCTCTGTAATATTATATTTTTACAGTATTTTTAATAGTGAGGAAAATAACTCCTTAAACTCCAAAGAGGAAACACGAAGCAGCTACGGTCACGTGTTTCGGAATTATTGTTCCTCATCAGCGTAGCGTAGCAACAAAAAGGATCTGCAAAGGACAGATAGGAACAATAATTGAATTGAAGGTTGAAAGCACAGTACACAGTACTCTTATTTGTGCATTTATATCTATCTATTTAAGACCTTCACCGACAGTCGGGTCATTCCATGCCAAATCAACCAGTAAAAATAAAATTTTGAAACTTGACTTCTCCGATTTGGATAATTTTTGGTGAAAGTGTTATACCTGCCAACAACATGAAAATTTCAATTTTTTAATTTTTTTTGATTATTGGTTTTTGAGTAATACGTCTGTTAGTAATTTTGGAAAATAGGGATTTTTAAATCACAATATCTCCAAAATGGTGAAAGATACAAGGGTGGGACAAACGTCAATTTATGGTGTTTAAACAATATTTTTCTATTTGAGGTTAAAAAATGTTGCAACCACAAATTTAAAGGTCGAGGTCAAGGTCACAAATGTAAAAATAATTATTCTCAAAAAGTATATTTCTGAAAATTATTAAAAAAATTGTATTTGTACTTAATGGTCATATCTACCATTGCATACAATTTCAAAGTGGGGCAACAACGGAAAAATTGTACAAAAAATATTATTTTAGGACAATGTGTACATTCAAGACACTAATCGCAAAGTTTAATATTTTATTTTGCAATTTATGATTTTGAATTTACATATATATCAAAAGAGTCGTTATTATTAGTCTTGGAAATAGGTTTGTATAACCCCCCCCACGTTTCCCTGCCACAACCACTTTTGTCATACATGACAACATGAATACGGTAATAAGCATAATTAAATACCAAATGGGTAATATACAATGAAATATGTTGTACGTAAAAGATAAACATTTATTGGTGGTACCCAATACAAAAATTTTTTGTTTAATAATTATTGTTATTTTTTTTTATACAATTTTGAAGCCGTATCAGATAATGCCATTTCAGCTTGATTAAGCTTGTAGACCCTTCCGTTTCAGTGACAGGATCCATTTTAAGTAGTATTGTTTTTGGGTTAACATTTAAAACGGGTTTATTTGGATACAGAAATGATCGAGAAGAACCACTTGGATGTAAAAAACCGCTGCCCAAGGAATCACTACTTCCACATCCAGATTTTCTATCCAAGTCTCTCACAACGAAAAAATTTTGTATGTGGAAAAAATTGTTTATGAAACTTTAATAATATAATATTTGAAATCGTCTACCCCAAAAACCCATAAAACGATATCCCACACCGGTAGTGGGGTAGGGGTGGTGATAGGGGAGGGAGTAGTGGGGGTGGATGAATTAAAAAAATATTTTGAGGTTTTTGGTTCTTGTAAACACACTAAATCACAATTTTTTTTCATCCCCTTAAATAATTAAGTAGGGGTGGTAATGGGGTGGCTAATGCCAAAAAATTTTTTGAGACTTAGTTTCTCTTGTGTATACTAAATACCAATTTTATGGACTCTTACCTGCTTGATTTACCTATTTACCCCACATTTACCCTAATTTACCCCCCAACTCTTCGACGGAATAAGATGAAAATATAATCTAGTTCCAGATCCCGTTAAAGTACATACGTGTACAAAATTTCAAGTCAATCTTAAACGCAGAGTAATCGTGCGCACAAAAAAAGAATTTTTTTTTCGGTCAAACTTAAAATCTCGACGTTTCATGATATTCTAAGCCTATTTGAACAATAAAAATGTTCAAAAATGTTTTTGTCGTTACTATACTTCCACTGGATGTGGAAGTAAAACTGATTGTCACCTCCTTTGTTTCGATATTTTTACTTAGTACATATCCTAGCCACCAGAAATCATAATACATGGCAGTGACAAAGCCAAAAATTTCCTCAAATTCAATACTAGGTTAGCCATCTCCAAGGTTAAATTCAGTACTCTTACTGCTATTTGAATAAGTTTTCCTCTCAAAACCATATCTTTCCACTTACATTTCTTAAAAATTTTATTTATTTATTTACTTATTTACTTATTTGTGGTTGCCCCAC
The DNA here is from genome assembly GCA_936432065.2 of Rutpela maculata. Classification (NCBI taxonomy): domain Eukaryota; kingdom Metazoa; phylum Arthropoda; class Insecta; order Coleoptera; family Cerambycidae; genus Rutpela; species Rutpela maculata. The sequence continues at coordinate 217,816,489 of OW386287.2, forward strand.
TTTCAATATTGATACAGGAAAGTTCTGTTAATGTTACTTAATTTTTTGTTGAAAAAAAAATTACTTTTCTAGATAATACCATTTAAGCATTTATAATCATGAGGGTGACCTTGAGACAAAGAAATTATGTCCATTTTTTAAATAGAAATAAATTTTAGTCCATAAGCTACAAAAGGAGTGCTTACACAAAAAATTTCTTCCTCAGCATCCTGAGATAATAATTATTAAAAATACCCCTGTTGTAATTAAGTGTGTTAATTTTTTATTCTTTTGAGTCCTAAAAAAACTATTCCTCAGAAATGAGGGATTCTGGATTTTTAATACCTTGGAGGGGTTAAACATGTGTACCAAAATTCGTTAAAATCCGAGAGGTCATTTTTTTTGCTTGGTTGATTTGATATGGAATGACCCAGTCGACACATAGAGCCCTATGTGGACTGCCCTATTTCAACCTGGCGAGTCAAATAGTCAAGTATTAATTCCTTCCTATAGTATTTTTAATGTTTGTTTGTTATGTCAATTTCATGTACTTATTCGCGAAAATCACCCACCAATAGGTGGCGCTCTAAATGTCCGATTATAAGAGTTAACAACAAAGTTTTGACATAATAGGCATTTGTGACGTTAGAAAAATAGTTTAATACAATGAAAATTGTGTTTGGTAGTGTTTATAGCTAACTGAAATATAAGAAAACTTCGAAAATCCTAAAAAATAGAAATGGGTAAAGTAACTCTTTTTACTAATCTGCTTCTTCACATCTGACTCCTATAAACGAGTCGACTCAGTAAGTTGACTCAAAAGAGCTGCATAACTCACACTTCACTTAATACCCACATGCCTCGTCATACGCTCGTTGAAAAGTTATATGAGCGGGTGGAGGTGAGGATGTCATTTGCTGGCACAAATCAAACCAACTCGGGTCAGTTCAATGTTTGTTGATTATTTTAGAAAAATGTTTTGGTTATATTTTATTTATCTTTTATTATTATTATAATTTATATATTCATCTAGTAAGACTTGTTTTGGTTTTTAACTATATTTTATCGATGATCCATTATATACAGTCGTTTTGTTATTCTTTATTGAGTAAAAATTTTATTTTTGAGGATTACTTATCTTAGAAAAAATTGTTTTATTTATTTCTTTTACATTTATTATTGTCTATTCACATATTCACAAACATAAGCTGATTTAAGTGAACCGAATTATCAGAGGAACTGTAAGACTCATGGTTTCTATCTTTCTGTCACGGACGTTCGAACCGTGGTGACTCGACAGCGGTGAATGAGCCGGCGTTCATGAAAAGAGCCGAGAGTCAAATAATTCGGAAATCGTGATCCAATTCACTTGACTCCCAATACTGAGTTGACTCTTTGAGTTAAGTCGCTCTACTAAAAAAGATACAAAAATATCAAATATACTATTAACATCACACTTTGAAAACTAAAGAAAAAAAAGATCAGACTGAAAAGAGCCACAACCAGTCCTCACGTACTAAAACCAATGCGCAAAAGAGCCACAAAAACACTGCATGTAATAATCTATCAATTTAAATGTAAATAACTATATCTCAGCTTTATGTTGATAAACGTTCATAATCTATTACCATATCCAATTACTTGGGGACTCATCAGCAGGTCATCAAAAATCTCTAGAGCTCTTAAGAATTATATATAATTTTGCACTATAGAATGGAGTGTAAAAACAATTTTTCTGTTCTATACATCAATAAATATTATTATTATTATTATTATTATTATTATTACATTTCTTAAATATTATAAATTTTTACCAATTAAATAAAAGTACTCTACATATGGTCAGATAAACATCGCTAAATGTCGTCTTTGGGGTGTGATATTAGGCCGTCATGTTTCACGTTATATGTAACACCACATTGGTGATAACGGTGACATATAATTGACAAAATGACCATGTTGCCTGGGAAATATGCAGAAAAAAATTTATTGTTGAATTATATAGGTGTATACTTACTTTAAACTTATTGTAATAGAGACAATTTATGAATGAAGAAGTCCAACGTAGGCAGGAAATATTGAAGTCAGAAGCAAGGTTACGACGTGAACATAGACTAGGCTCAGAAAATGACGATGATATTGAAAGGAATAGAAGATTTTCATTTAACAGGTGAGAAACTTTTAAGATGATTATTATGGGCATTTAATTAAACGATACTGTACTTCGTGGAATATTCTTAAAAAGATTTAAGTTTCTGTAGGTGTATTGATCGCCATTATTTAAGTTTATTTCTATTAAGAGTCGGAACTTATTTGCCAGTCTTAATTTAAGTCTATCCTTTCGGTAGGTGTGTATATCACTGTAGTCGAAGAACGAGACATGCTATGCAACTCTCCAACATACAAAAACAGACAGTTGATTTTTATGTAAAAATACCTCATAAAACATATTTTTAAGGTCGCAATTATTGGAAAAAATTAAATATTCCAAACATTAATTTTTTTTAGAAAGGAATGCTATTTTCCCAATTTTCATTTTTCCACCCCTTTATATCTGTCATTTGTTGTAAAAACTTGATATTTTAGTCCATATTACAATATTTCGCTTTCCACCAGTGTATGGAAAAATAATGTTTGTTTTGATATGACTGAAAAATAAATATTAATTTGTGTAATTTACGGTGAAAAAATATGAATCGAGGTAACTTTTTTTATTTTGTTTTGTTTGAGTTGTAGTTAATGAAATGAGGATATTTTTTTATTTTAAGCTTTTTTAATAAAATGCATGGTAAGTGAGAAAAAGACCTTGTATCACGAATATTGCTTTGGCACGCAATCCCTAACTGTATCGGACAATGGATAGTTTTCATTTTATTATATTCTATGTGAGTATGGAGTGTTTGGTTCACTACTGTTAGTTTTTTAGGCCATATTGTAAATATTGTTAGATAAACTGGTCTATGGTTAACCGTATAGGTATAACATGAAGAGGTCAGATGAGAAATTGTTGTTGTAAACACGTGCAGGAAAACGTAAAGTATTGAATCTACTAGTTTCAAAAAAACTTTTGGAATACCATCATTTAGTGAAGTTAATGAATATAACGCATATACTATGGAAAATTGCTTGCATGCAGAGTTTGTCAAGTTTTTATATGGTCGTCAACCTGTAAAATTGACATAAGCTATAAAAAAAAGATATCAGTTGTATATAATTTGCCAATATATGTGTTAACTTAAAATCACGCCTTTTAAATGTATTACTTTTGGGGTTTACTGGAAATGGAAAATGTATTTTGTTATCATATTCTCATATTCTGAGTACGTATATACAATGCGCCGTTTACAAAACAGATAAGAACATGACTTCAGTTTTGTATATTTTTGTATGTTACACAGGCCACTTTCATTGCATATTTCGAAGGTCTCGCTCTTTCAATTCTGGTTTTTATATTTTTAGAATACGAGATGATAGTTCTACGGAAGGTAGTGATGATTCTTCCTGTCAACACAAGGGTACCGTTATTATGGCATTTGGAAATAGGGAGATTCAAAGGGGCCGCTGTATAAGTATTATATTTAATTAGGTTATAAATTATTAATTTCTGTTCGTTCGTCGTCTTTTGTAGAACATTCCACAATGAATCATTTTGTATTTAATGGAATAGACAAAGAATCTGGGGAATTAGTTATTGTTAGTGAATGGAGTATTAGTATTAAGAACAAGAAAGATCTGCCATATGTTCAGAGACAAATAAGCAGTATTGAACAAGAGATTAATTATTTGACGAAACTTAAGCATTCAAATCTTGCACATTATTACAACCTGAAATCCCAGACAAACCAGGATAATGTGATTGTATATTTACTAAAAGAATTTATTTACGGTAAGTAGCTATATTCGAGGTTACATAATAATTCTTTCGGTCAAGATACTCACACAAATGAGTTTGGTAGTTATATTACGAAGGAGGAAAAAAGTTTGAATTTCGAATCACTTTTTCTGTTTCGTGTTAGAAAAAATTTGGTTGTTATTGGAAAACTATACATTATGCTAAAAAAATGCTAAAGCTTAAACAAACACACTTCTGGCTAACCAAAATAATGTCAAGAGCACTAATAAAATAGAGAGAGCATGCTCCATAGGGGATTTTAAAGAGATTGGAGAACATAATCTTAACATCACTAAATACCATTTTCGATTCTTTCGTGCCGAGCCGAATTTTCCAATTTCGTTGTGCGATTCACAATCAAGTTTAACTGGAAGTCACCCGCTGGTGTTTTTCCCAAAAATATGAACGTGTCAAGATCTCATGTTTTTGCAATTTTTCCGGTTCCGAAATGCAAGCTGTTCTTTGCTATTTTTCGCAGATATCTCCAGAACCATGAGAGCTAGCTCGAAATTAAAAATAAGGTCAAACGAGTATTTTCCACTGTGAATCTTTTGCTACTATCAAAATTTTGATTTTTTTTTGTTTCGGAGATAACACTGAAATGTCAGCGATGTAGGGCAAAAAATCGCAAATTTTTTGCTTCAACAGTTGGCAACTTCTTAATCATGGCTCCTACGCCAAAATACTACTCTAGCTGATTTAAATAGAATTAAATTTGTTAAAACTCAATTTTTTTTTAATTTGAATTCCAACAAAAATGAGGGAAGTAAATTGGGCGGCTTTTTTTTTTTTTTTTTGGTAAAATTTCACCATTTTGTCAACGTAATTAATCTGTAATTAACTGAAATCGATCTCATATACAATGTCCACTTAATATCATGTACTACCTAGGCGCTCCATAAATCTCGGCCCTTCAAAACAAAGGTTTCTGGAAAAAATGATTGTTTTAAGATGAAATGATTGAAGATGCATATAAAAAACCGCCGCCCAAGGAATCACTACTTCCACATCCAGATTTTCCATCCAAATCTCTCACAACGAAAAAATTTTGTGTGGAAATAATTGCTTATGGAACTTTAATAATATAATATTTGAAATCGTCTACCTCAAAAACCCATTAAACGATATCCCACATCAGTAGTGGGGTGGGGGTGGTGGTAGTGGGGGGTGGATGAAGTAAAAAAATATTTTGAGGTTTTTGGTTCTTGTACACACACTAAATCATAATTTTTAGCACCCCCTTTAATAATGGGTGGGGTGTGGTGTGGCTAATGCGAAAAAATTTTTTAATAAAAATTTTCAGAATTTTTTTTGTCGCTACTATACTTCCACTGGATGTGGAAGTAAAAAATAAATATAATGGTTTATTAAACATTTTAGGGAAAGATGAGGACGGTTTTGATAAAGTTACCAAACACAAAAAAATATTACAGAGAATAAAATTCTCTGTAATTATTTTTTTAGAAAATAAAGAAAAAAATAACCCAGAAATCATTATATAGATTACTAACAAAATGAAATATTATCGTTAACATTATTAATCATTTATATTCTATTAGATTTAGTAAATATGGCAGTGCTAATAAAACATTGTTCATGTTATTTTTAATAAAGAATTTATATGAATCCTACATTCTCATGTTCCATTTGTTTTCAAATTTTGCGCACGTTGTAACCTCTTTTACGACGTGGCCACGTCTAATGAACTACGATATAAAAAGTACACTTTTGGCATTTATTCGCTAATCATTACTATTACATGCTTTAAAGCTGTATTTTTAAGTGTCTAAAATGTTTTATATATTATTTTCTTTTGTTTTCTCATTTTTCATTGAAATCTCCCTGTCAAAAATCCTATTTCAAACTTACAGATAATCATTGATTACCCTTATAAAATGTATAATTATCTATAAGTTTGAAAAACTTTGAAATGATTTCTGTAAGTTTGAAATAGGATTTTTTGACAGGACTGAATGGTACTTTTTGTAAAATATGATAAAATCTGTGATTTCTCATAAGGCTTAATGTTAAAAGCATAAAATTTCAAATGTCAATATTTTTTTACTGGTTCTCTGTAGGTCTTCAAACATTTTATTGGATCATTATCTTACCATAATCTACTAATATGCCGAATTTTATTAAATTCTGAACATTAATTCTAAGACCGACAGTACTACCTTGAGTTTTTTTGCTTATACCGTGTGTGTAGTCGCGGGCTAGGCATGGGGAGAAGAATTGCAACATCGCGCGTGCCAGCTGGCTGAAATGAAATAACAGTGCTGGAATGCTTCACCGACGGATGAATTTACGGCTGCCGGTGTTGTCATATCTTTCGCGCTACGTGAATGTACATGCCTAATGGGAAATTACACGCACGGTATCTCGTTAACCATTAGCGATATTGAAATTAAGCTTCCTATAAAAAATGAAACTTTGAAAATTCTCTACAAGAATACATTCATACACTTACTATCTAACGTTCATTAAGACATATGTTTCGTAGGGGGAACTTCTTGTTAATATACAAACATAATCATACTTGGATCAATAATATACGGAAAGAACGAATGGTTTCTTTGAAAGTTATCTGCTTAATATTATTATTATTATTAAATATTTCTACACTAGTGTTTCATTTTAGCTTCTATTTTGGTTAATTTTAATGCAACTAAAAATTGAAATAATGTACTGCCATGAAAGAAAATGGTACATATTATTATATTATATTATAGATATTATATAATTTGTTTATTTCAGGTTCGAATTGTTTCTCTTTATTTCTTAGTCAGAACATTAAAATTGATTTGGATTTTCTAAAGCACATAGCAAAGGGTGTTCTTTTAGCTCTCGATTACTTGCACAGGAATAATGTCGTTCATAAGGACATTAGGGACACTAACGTCTATCTAAATGATGCAGGTAAGTTCAGACTATATTTCGCCTTTATTGTATAATTTTACAAATATATTTTAGGTGTTATAAAACTGTCAAACTATAGTATTCATAGGAGATTATTTGATTTGACATCTCTCACTCACGGTACCTACAGCAAAAAGACTGATATTTATAATTTTGGAAAGCTCCTGTTATCCTTGTTGAAAGGCAATGCCATTAGTGATGCAAATTTAGAGATACCCAACTCGATTCAATCTGACTTGTATGATTTTTTAATGAGGTTAGTATTTATTCAAAAGTTTTTGTATATAGGGCTGTGTAAAAAGCGATATGCATCGACTCAGTAGTTGATTCAATAAGTGAAGTTAAATTCGGTGTTTTCACAAATTTTAAAATCTCTTTGACTGTGAAGGTAATACTAAAATGCTCCTATATAATTTTGTGTCAGCCACTTGTTTTAAATGTTGCTTGTCAATATGACATTGATATAAATGCATTCGGCTGAAATATGTGTCTGCGTTTTTTGCAATTTAATTTTTTTAAATTTATGATATACTAAAAATTAAGTGAACTTATTGTCTGTGTACCTTATATCAATAGTTTCTCAAAGTGATAAGAAACGATAAAACAAACTTCAGTCACCTGTATACTGCTGCGTTTAAAGGGGGTGACTTTTCAAAAATGGGGTAAAAAAAATGCTTCCATATTATTTTACCGTGTCAGCTGCTTTCCAGGAAGCTTTGTTTATTTGCAAAATTTATAAAGCTTTTATCGCTATCTAGGTAGTCCCAAGAAATATTCTGTATTTTGCAATTATTTTCTTTTTCCTTTGCTTGTATGTATATAGAATTAATGTGCATATATAATGCATAAAAAATATTATTTTAAATATATTTAAAAACAATGAATGAGAAATAATTATTTTTCATAATACTTTCCCCTGCTTTGAGTAAATTAAAAATATTGGTAATATATATAATCATATTTGTTTATTTAAATAACAAAAATGAATTTATAGTTTCATTATATTTTTTATATATTCTTATGGGTTAATTGATTATATTTATTTTCTCTTATTTTTTTTACTCTATATTATTAATTTCGATTGAATTGGAATTTTTTTATTTAAAATGATTTAAATGCCTTAATAATGGGAGTGATGTTGAAACTATACAGAGCGTTTTAAATATACATGCATATATTTTAATCAGCGAGTCCTTCTGTAAAGTGAAAATCAATGCCATTTTTTTTTAAATTTCAACAAAAAAAAATATAAATTTGGATCCACCTTATCCCTAGCTCAACGCCTCGCATGAATGAAATGTGGCATAGCTGAGACGAACGTCAAAGCGTGAGGACAAGGTCTCGTAAAACATGATTGACGCACATGATAATTGTTTGCAATTTTCAATATTTATTTTTTGGATTATTTTTGGGCATTTTGATAAACAAATATTTTTACCATTAAAACACCCTGTATATAAACGAAAATATTTTTTTATCGAAATATTGATAATAAATGCTGTTTCTATTTAAAATTGAAGTAGATCAACTCTCTTCTTTTGCTTACACGTTTTTGGAAAAAAATTTAAATATTTAAAAAATCAACAACAAAAAGCAGTAATGAAACTTACATTCAAGAAACTGTAAAATAAAAAATAAATAACAACTTGTTTGGCAAAGGACCCCGCACACCATATAGGGGATTTCTGCCTCCCGTCAAATTTAATCTAATCCACGTAAAAATATTCTTTTGAACCCCTTGAACAAATGATCAAATGCAGCCAGGTCCGAAAAGGTTTTTGTTTTGAGATATGGAGCCCTATAGATCGTTTCAAATACCTTTTGAAATTGAAAAAAATTAAATTAAAGTTGGCTTTGATTTTATGGAAATTCAGAACTGCATAATTAATTCTTAATTTTAAATGCCCATTAAATGGGCAATTTATTCAGGTCAATTGATTTTTGTTTGAACTATGATTATGGAATTTTCTGTGGTAATCTTACCTAAACGATTTCGATCAGTAATCCGTCATTCCGTTTGACTGTTTATTATTTCAAACAATGCACCACGACCCACTTTTTTGGAAAACTTTCTGTGTCCACGTACTCAAAAAAAGCCAATATTTTTTAAAAAATAACACACTCGTTCTTGGATAGAAGGAAATTTTTCATCGCGAATCGACCTCAAACTGTGAATTTAGCACGACTTTCTTACTAAGAGTGTCCAGGATGAACTGTTTTGTTTTATTGATAACTAGCTGATGAAAATAACGAAAACGTCTATTGTATGTGTTAATACTAGTTTCTCAAAAAGTATTTATGATCGTGTTTTATTGGGATGTTAATATAAGCTTGAGATGATACACAGCTCGTTTTTTGTAACCTCTAATAATTTTTTGTAACGCCATATCCTAAAATGACATTTATTTGACAGTCTCAATGAATCAAAACAATGTCATTATTGACAAGTGAAAAATAAATAAAAAAATGTGAAATAAAACTTAATATTTCGTTGTTTTACTATTGATTTCTATGGAAACAGCAATAAAATTTAGTCATTACGACAAGGTAACTTTGGGCGCTTCACGCGATTTCGTGATTTGGAACGACCTTTAGGGCTCCATATCTCAAAAAGAAGACCTTTTCGGACCTGGCTGCATTTGAACATTTGTTCAGGGTGTTCAAAAGAATGGGGTCCTTTCAGTACGATAATTAATTTTTCTTACTTTGACATTTGTTGGAGTAAAATGCGAATATTTCTGAAAATCAGCAACGTACACGTCAGCCAATATTCTTTTCTACTTATGGATATAAAAACTAACAAATTAAAACCAATGCGAAGTACAATGAAAAGTACACTTGCTTTCAAAACTTTCGCGTACACATTCAAAATTAAGGAACAACGATTTTGCAAAATTTTAGCTGTGTGAACCGATAATTTTGTGATTAGGTTAAAGACGACATTGACATTTAATTAATATTTAATTAAAACGAACATAAAAATAAATACAAATATATTAAAAAAGGTTTTAATATTTTGTCATGGCCCCATTAGCCTCTAGCACCGTATCCAATCTCCTGGGCATAGATTCTATAAGGTTTCGCCAATAATTTTGGTCTTCGCTCAACTCTTCCCACGCATTTTGAATAACTTCCCACCATTCTTCAGCATTTGCAGGTCTAAAGTTCCTTTTATAAATTTTCTTGACAATTTAACCCTAAACATTTTCTATGGGGTTCATATCAGGACTACAGGATGGCCATGGTAATATTTCAATATTGTTATTTTGATGCCACTGTTATTATTCGAGTGGTGTGGATAGAGCAATTATCCTGTTGAAATATGAAATCATTAGGATATAATTGTTCCACAGAATGAAGCATAATATTTTGCAACGGTCAAGGTAAGCTACTGCATTAAACCGACCATCAATGCGCCAGGTTACCTCTGGACCGACAATACTTATCCAAGCCCAAACGTTGACAGAGAATCGTCCAGACTTGTTTCTTGGTGAAACATATCGTGCAGAAAATCTTGAATTTACCGATCGATACACCCGTAAACGACCATCATTGCACAATTTAAATACTTTTTCATCAGAAAATATTACAGTGTTCCAAAAATTTATAGGTCGGTATATATAATTCAGGCAAAATATTATCCGGGACTGCTTATTTTCTTCTGTTAATATATTTTTCTTTGCACTTGCGAAATTTATAATTTCTGATTTTTTCACCTGACGGCACGCCGTTACCCACGATCCTGGAAAGTTGGCCTCAAAAATCGCTTGTCTGGCCTTATTGAAAGGGTTTTCCCTTAAATTATCCAAAAGAGCTTCGTCCTGCTCCGCGTTTGAAATTTTGGGTCTTCTCGAACGTCGAACACGGCCTTCTAGTCACGGTCCCTTCTTGTTCTCAACTCTTCTACTCGTAGAACAGTGCTTTTATCTAGTTCATAATGTGTGGCAACCCTTCTTATGGACAACCTAATTTAGAAAGCATCAAAACTTTGTCTCGCTCTGTCAGTCGAGGCATTTTGACTTTCCAAAAGTTCAGAGTTGATTAATTACAACCTTGATTTAATACAGTGAAAAATAAGTGTACGCGAAAGTTTTGAAAGCAAGTGTACAATGACTTAGTAGTGCTTTTTTTGCAAATTAACAATTAGTTTTATAAAAAAAAATCAGAGACATGGACTTTAGCCAATCAATCAATCTTTTATTTATATTTTTGATAAATGAACAATTTTTTCGCAATAGCTGAAACAATAAAATAATATAAGACCGTTTTTCTGTTTTGCAAATTCGAAATTCATTTATTAGCTATAAAGGGGGTTAAATACTTATGAAAAATGCATTTTAATGAGAACTAATTTTTCGTTATGACAGTATTTTCAGACTTGTATGAACGAAAATAAAAGCATGAGGAGAATTTTTACAATATTTTACCCATCGGAAAAGTTACGTGAAATAAAAGCATAATTTTATGTTGATCAGTCGACGCTTTTATTTTAAGCCTGGCAATACTATAACAGCTGGAAAAATTATTTTTCATTTTTCAGAGCATATTTGATAAAAGTGTGTCACTAAAAATTCAGTTTATTTTTACTTCTTAAATCCACCCAACACGACACACATTAGCCCCAAATTATACTTCTGAAAAACATAAATTATATCACAATGAATGATCCCACTGTAAAATTTCAGATGTCTAGCAGTAGACGAATCAGATCGCTACACTGCTACTCAATTACTAAACCACTCGTTTCTTAGCAAAGAAATTGTCCAAGATTCTCCACAGCATGCAGGTCAAGCAACCACATTGGACAGGAACGTTTCACCAGAGATGATCCACTCTGATCTGCTGCTGTTGTCTCAGTCGCAGGCTAATGGCAAGTCTCGAATTAATAATGAATTCGAATTTTTACACGATCTTGGCAAAGGAGCGTTTGGAGACGTCATAAAAGTAACAGGACATAAGCTAATTTATTTCTTATAAAACATTAGTTTCTAGGTTAAGAACAAATTGGATGGCGGTTACTATGCAATCAAACGCATACAGTTGAACCCAAAAAACAAGACGTTGAATAAAAAAATTGTGAGAGAGGTTAAATTACTTTCCAGACTGAATCATGAAAATGTCGTTCGTTATTACAACTCTTGGATTGAAACCACTACGATTAAGGAAGAAAACGATTCTAGTTCTAATTTTTCTTCTGTTGAGCCAAAACTGCCGCAAGTTGTTCGACGAGACGAGGTTTGTTGTAAAAAATAAATTTTTCTTTTCAAAGTATTTCTCTATTGGACTGTTTTTAGTTTACTTTAACCGATGACGTAGAAGCCCAAGCTCCTCCAGTAAAAAATGTTGAGGTGTCAATTACGTACGATAGTAAATCGCAAGCTGTTTTTGATAGTTCATCAGATGACGACTCTAGTGATGATGATGGTGCGTGGGGAGCAGTGTAAGTACTAACTGAATTATCCTCATTTAACACTTCTTGGGTATGTAGTTGCGAATCTAGCTCCTCAAAGACCACTCCTGAAATGTCAAACCCGACTCAAAGGTATAATTTTGGAAAAGTATGTACATTATCACTGCCCCCCCCCCATAAGGAAGGAATGTTAAAAAAACATAGAATGTAGATATTTGAGGTTAAACATTAGAGCGGTCTTAAAACGCACATGAAAAATTTGTTTTACCAATGTTTGCATAAAAAGTCAGATTTGCTTAAATTTTACTATAAAAAGGGATTTTATTACATGTATTTAAAATGAATAAAAGTTATTTCCATTTTTCAAACTGAATTGGACACATAGTACAATGCAAAAACCTAGTACCGTGTATTTGCTTAGCATTCTTATGACGTTTCTTGAAGTATCTCTCTAATTAATTATAAAAATTAAGACTTGATAATTGAAGTTGAACTTTTATTAAAATTAATGTTCAAAACATTTTAAAACAAATTATGGGTCCACAATATTTCCTAAGTAACAACATAGTATCTCAAGATTCCTAAGAATAAACATGGTATATTACAGAAATATGCCATGTTTTGTCTATGTAATGAATAGATACGGTGTTCATGTGTAGTAACATGATAAATTCGCTCCAGATATGAGGTCGACAAAATGATTTGTTCGATGTAATTGGTGTATTTTTGTCCGGTGAGTTCGTTGAAACTAAAATCTCAAAATACCCAAAAATGCCACATACGGGTTCTTTCTTATGGGGGCAGATTTGGAGTGGCCTTGTGCGTCTAAATATAGAGGACTCAATTCTGTCTGTGATTGCAAAAAAGCATAAAAAAGAAGAATCCGAAAATTTTTTTATTACTGGAAATTGATTAATTTTATTTACACTACATTTCCAAACAATCGAGCCGAATTTTGAGAATGAATTAAATCGGCTAGATATTTACCAATTTGGCTAAAAATTTAACCGAATTAGTTTTAGATACATAGCAACAAATTATAAGCTATATCATTTGCAAATTCAAATTTTCATTTTTTTCGGCCCGCCCTACTGTGGATGTCTCGTGTTGTGAAATTCGTTTTAATTCGGGTGTAAAATTGCACTGGTGATAAATTTTTGGAAGAAAAATGTTTGTGCTTTTTTATGTCCACAAGATTATTTCATATAATGTACTATTTTTTCAAAATTATAGCTTGGAGTGCACACTCTATCATCGAATTTGTGGCCATTGATTCCTGACTAATGACAGCTGTAACCACATCATTTATGTTTGGATATCTGCGATATAAACAAAATATTTTCAGTTATGGTGAAGATTCAGACTCGGATGGAATTGAGTTCGAACATGATTCTGAGACGGCTCCAAGAGAGGAGAGCACTGCCTCGATTCCTTCAATTAAAAATACAGAATCTCCAGAATCCACCCAAGAAATCGTTAAAAAAATCGACTTTATGTATATACAGATGGAATTCTGTGAGAAGAGTACCTTGAGAACTGCGATAGATGATAATTTGTACCTTAACGAAGACAGGCTTTGGAGACTAATCAGAGAAATAGTTGAAGGTAAAAACTGAAACTGCAAATGTGGTTTGAAATAAAGACGAAATTAAAAAATAACTAAAAAATTGTATAAAGTAAACAAGTTGGTAAAATAACACAACACACAAAAAATTCGTCACACTATAAAATTTCAGTCTTTTTCAATTAAAGAAATAAAATAGTCGCACCCCAAATTCTGTCAAAATGTTATTTCAAGTCATACCTTGTATGTAGGTGTTTATTAATTATTGTTTATATTAAAAGAACTAATAGCAATTTGATTTTTTTTTTTTTCACCTTTTTAAATGCAGGTTTGGCCCATATCCACCAGCAGGGAATGATCCATAGAGATTTGAAACCGGTGAATATATTTTTGGACTCGGGGGATCACGTTAAAATTGGAGATTTTGGATTGGCTACAACTATGATAAAGTCACGACAGAACGAGTATGTTCTTTCTAAAAGTTCCGTGGAAAGCGAAAGGGAAGACACATTCGATGAGAGTAAAACTGGATTCATAGGAACTGCGCTTTATGTGGCTCCCGAGATTAGTACAGCGGCAAAAGTGGTCTATAATCAAAAAGTGGACATTTACAGCTTAGGTAATTAAAATGTAATATTTTATTCTGTTATTTTTTAGTTTTCCAAATACGGGACTGTTTACTATTTACTATTTGCTGTCATAAAAAGTACTACAAAGATAGCAACCAGGGTACCACTATTTTTGTAATGATGCAGATGCTCTTTATATTTTGCAAAAGATTTCACTAGCTTCTACCTAGGCAACAGACAAGAATTTATACAGGATGTTTCGAAAAGATTGGGACAAAGCTTAGCCATAGATACTTGACATCAAAACAAGTTGATTTAACTCAAAACGTAGTGGTCTAACTCTTTTCGTTTTCAAGATACAGGGTGGCAAAGCAAAAAAATTGTATTTGTAATTTGTCTCTATCTTGGAGACTATTGTACGTATCTACTTCAAAGTTGGTAACTACATATTTTTCAGGTCGCTAATTAAAATGGTGATATTGCCGATGCCGTATTTTATAGATGGCACTAGTTACAGACTTTTACGTGACAGTTTAAGCCATAACTTTTTTGAGGTTAGGTTTTGGACATCGTCTTCTAGTACAATCGAAACGAAATTTAGTTTCCTAAAGAAAAGGTGTACTTGTTTAAACTCGATAAAATGCATCTTTTCAGAGAAATACACGATTTACAACTTTGTCACACACCAGTTCGAAGAAATTCAACACCTCGGGTGTTTTGAATAGATTGGAACAACGCTTAGCGTAGACTCTTGACATCAAAACAAGTCCATTTAACCCAAAAAGTAGCAGTCTAACTCTTTTTGTTTTCAAGATACAGGGTGGTATAATAAAAAAATTGTTTTCGTATTTTATCTCTGTCTTGGAGAAAATTATACGTATCTACAACAAGCACTATTGACGATTTCAAGACATCATACTTGACGTACACCTACTTGGTAAGAAACCGCTTTTAGATACAATTGAATTTCCTCGAACTGGTGTGTGATAAAGTTGAAAATCGCGTATTTCTCTGAAAGCGTGCATTTTATCGCGTTTAAACAAGTACACCTTTTCTTTAGGAAACCAAATTGCGTTTCGATTATACTAGAAGACGATGTCCAAAACCTAACCTCAAAAAGGTTATAGCTTAAAGTGTCGCGTAAAAGTCCTGTAACTAGCGCCATCTATAAAATATGGCATCGGCAATATCGCCATTGTAATTATCGACCTGAAAAACATGTTGTTACCAACTTTGAAATAGATACGTATAATAGTCTCCAGGATAGAGACAAATTACGAATACAATTTTTTTACTTTGCCACCCTGTATCTTGAAAACGAGAAGAGTTAGACCACTACTTTTTCAGTTAAATCGACTTGTTTTAATGTCAAGAATCTAGGGCTAAGCGTTGTCCCAATCTTTTCAAAACACCCTGTATAGTGTGGAAATGATAAAAACCAAATGATGAAAATTAAAAGAGGATCAGTGTTGGGACCGTTACTCTTCCTTTTCTACATAAATGATTTGCCTAGAAGAATAAAGATTATTATTACTGAATTCCACTGACAAAAATTAATCTTTTATATAATATTAAATAATTTGTAATATACGAAAAGAAAAGTAAATTTATCTCTATATTCAATTTAATTTTTTATATATTTTATAAATGTTTTTTTTTCCAATAAGAAAATTATAAGAAATTAAATAAAGCCACGAATGATTTTTATTGAGTAATTTTTAAGTTTCATTTCTTTTAGGAATCATCTTTTTTGAGATGTGTTATAAACCTCTGGAGACATCTATGGAGAGAATAAAGATATTAACAAAGTTGAGGTTGAAAGAGATCATATTTCCAGATGATTTTATTAATAAGGATAATGAGAAAAAACAATTCCTTATCAGGTACTATACTTTTGATGTAATAAATTAAGAAGTTTTCACATTCTGCTGCCATGAAAAATATGTTCTTTCACTTCTAGTTCAATATCTTCATCTTTTCAAGGGAATTAGACATCCCTTATGTGGTGATTTTTAAATTACTTAAGTTAACACGTTTTTCATGGAGTAAGTTATTTCTTCTGTTGAGGGATTAGAATACGCCACCATTAGTGACGAAGGTCTCTGTATTCTACTAGTACATTCACTTGCACTAGTTAGTCACCTTGTTAAGATTTCTTGTTTTTGAGCTTTGTATTACCAATTAGGCCCTTTCTTTAATAGCGTTTATGAATCCTACCGACTGCACCAATTATTAAATTACAGTTTAGGTAGATGAGTAAAAAATCAAGTCAACATTTAATATGACGTGTATGATAAGTGGCAGTAATTTTTATACAATTTAAAGAAAAAAAAACTATATTCAGATATACATGTGTTATTTATTTATGTGCAGGTGGCTTCTTAATCATGACATTTCAAAGCGTCCCAGCTCCCAGGAACTTCTACAGTCAAAATATGTGCCGCCGGTTGTAGAAGAATATGCCCTTCGAGAATCAGTCAGGCACGCATTGAGCAGTCCCCAGTTGAAAGCTTACAAATATCTCATCGCATCTTGTTTTAAACAATCTGTGATGCCAGCTCAAGATATAACTTATGATAAAGATCCTTCGGCTCCTAATACTGTAAAGCCGTTACAGCTCTATGATTTTGTCAAAGAGACTTGTATTAAGGTAGTATAAGTGACAGTGATGAAATGTATTGGTGATTTTTTTATGTAGATTTTTAGACGACATGGAGGCCAGAATTTGTCCACGCCACTTTTGATGCCTAAAAGTAAGTTTTACGAAGGACTTGATTCTTGTGTCAAACTTATGACCCATTTCGGTACCATCGTGTCTTTACCTCATGATCTCAGGTATGTATATACATATTGAGTGTGTTTCTAAACGTCGACGCCGAATTTAGGGAAATGATATCTAAAAATGAAAAATTGATTAACTTTAGTTGTTTTAACATTTTAAACAACTTTTTTTAGTAGTAGCATTTTGTTCCAATATGAAATGAAAAATAAGGATAGTTCTCTCTTTAGCTACTTTTACATTTTTTGTATTTTTGAGTATCCTGTACATATTTTTGAACTTTTTACCATAGCAGCTTACTTTTACAGGTAAGCAAAATTTCTTATGAATGACTTATTTTCGATAAATCGAAAATAAAAAAGTTTTTCCTTTTGTTGCATCCATCCGTAGACACACTGAATATCTTTTAGATTTGATATCTTTTATATTCAACTTATCACGTGTGCAGTTACGAAGAAATAAAATGATCACACTGTACATTAATTTTATAATATGACTTTATCCTTTATTCTTTCCCTTGTGAAAAAACTTATATTACACTTAAAGATCCCGTTTTTGCAGGGTTCCCTTTGCTCGATACATCGCTTGGAATGGTATCACTGCGTTAAGGCGTTATTCCATTGAACGTGTCTATAGAGAGAAAAAAGTTTTTGGATTTCAACCGAGAGAGTTATACGAATGTGCATTTGATATTGTAAGCCCAACCAAAGGTAACGTGACTAATATCTCAATAGAAATTTATTTATTTTTTTAAACGGTGTAGGCTACATAATTTCAAACTATGCTAAAATTGGTATTTCCTGTCTTTAACTTTGCCCTTACAGTGGTAATCATCAAAGTACCTTTAAATTAGATTTATAGTGACTCGGGATTAGTCCTATTCGATGGGTCAACCGCGCCCAAAATTTTGTACACCAGATTTCCTCTTTGAAGAAGATTACACAAATTTCCTAAGATTTCTTGGGATTTCCTTAAGATTTCTTCGTATTTCCTTAAGATTTCCTCGAATTTTTTTCAAAAAATGTTTGAAGAGCGGGAGGGAGAAATCCAAAAAGCAAAAGATTTCCTGAGATTTCTTCGAATTTCCTCTGATTTCCTAAAATTGACTAAGATTTCCTAGGATTTCCTAAAATTTACTAAGATTTCCCTGGATTTCCTTAAGATTTCCATGAGTTAGAGCGGGGCGATCCGAAAAGCAAAAGATATCTTCTGATTTCCTAAGATTGCCTAAGATTTCCTTGGATTTCCTTAAGATTTCAGAGTGTACACCAGATTTCCTTCGCGGTTTGCCCCTCGTTCTATCCTCAAAATTATTTTGGTATTTTCTACCTCCACCTCATTACTATATAGGGGTAAAAAAAAATGTGATTTAGCGTATTCAAAAAGCAAAAGCCAAAACTTTTTTTTGTTATCAACCACAAATAGATAAATACACGAATATAATATTTTAATTAAAAGTTGATAGCAAAATTAGAAATTAAATTGGTTTGAATACCTATGCCAGAAGTTTAGCGGTGTTTAAAAACTACAGATTATCTAATGTTTGGAAGTCTATTTGAAGTTCTTTCTTAATGTGAAAATTGATATAGACTGTTTTCAGATCATTGAGGATAATCCGATTTCCCTGTCAACTGTACATTGCATCGGGTGTCAGTTTAATGTTTTCTCCAAGTCCCTTAAAGTTTTTACCCCAGACTGTAATACTCGTGTTATCTGCAAACATAGTTACATGTCCCCTTATTTATGTATTGAGGCAGGTCATTGATACAAAGTAAAAATATAAGTGGGTCCAGTACTGGTCCGTGAGGAACTCCAAGTGAGACTTGTGTATATTGCCTAGAAATTTGATCTTTCATTTTTACTAACATACAATGCTATTTAAAACTCCCCAGACTTGTAACTTTCTTATTTTTTTTTTGTTAGCGACGGCCATGTTGGGCACATTGAATTGTAGATATTTTTAAGGCTTTTAAACATGCATAGAGGATGATTTTAAAAAAAATTGTGGAAAATTGTTAAGAAAGGAAACTTAATTTCTTTGAATATTTTGTTACCTCATCCTGTACATAAACTGTGTTAACGCTTTCTTATAAAGGTTTTAATTAGCTTCAATTTATGTTATTACGTCATATTCGTAATTCTTTTTGGTTCTGATTCCAGACTGAATTCTTTTAAAATCACTTTCAAAATAATGTAAACAATAATTTTATGCTTTATTTGTAAAAGACACATCATAAACAGTATTTAATAGTTATTTATGTAACCAGTTACAAAATACTTTATTTTGTGTAACGAGTGGATGTTTGCAGGACGAGCGAAGCGAAAATTGACAAACGTTATTTAGCCAAGTTATAATATTATTTGAAATCCTAATTTGGTAGCATACGTAAATCATGTTAATGAAAAAGTTTTGTTAGCATATTTTGAAGGAAAGGAGAATTTAGAAGCTTCCACTTTAGCAATATTCAATTTTGTGTTGAATAAACATTGTTTCTTTTTCTTTTTGAGAGTTGTTTATTTTTATTAATTGATGATATAACAAACTTTTCCTAACCAGTTAGGTAAAATTTAACTTTTAATAACTGGTTATGAAGAGTTGGACGTTTTGACACTTATGTCAGTTTTGAAAAGTGTTATTTTATATGTCAAAATTAGAAAAAGTAACAAAACAGCAACAAGAAACAAGGAATAAATATTTTTAAAAACAAGCTTTTATTAAAATGTACTAAATAGGAAATTGCAAATTTTTTTCTCTGAAACCAAAAAGAATTTCGAATATGACGTAATAACATAAACTGAAGTTATAATTAAAATCTTTATCAGAAAACGTTAAGACAGTTCATGTACAGGGTGAAGTAAAAAAATATGCTTAACAATTTTTTAAAAAAATTTTTTTAATCACTCTGTATGCATGTTTAAAGACCTTAAAAATATTTACAATATGATGTGCCTTACATGGTTGTCACTTAAAAAATAAGAAAGTTACAAATCCGGGGAGTTTTAAGTGGCGCACCCTGTATATTAGTTTTGTAAATAGTTATCCATTCCAGCTATTGTCTTTTATACCTAAGGTATTAAGTTTTTTTAAATATTAGGCAAACAAATAGTATCAAATGCCTTACTTAAATCAAACAGAAGAGTTGCTACATAGTTTAGAATATACATATACATAGAATATATATATATATATGTTATATAATATTTGGTATACTGTATAAAACTTGTACGTGACTTTTATTCCTTTTCAAACTATCTCAGCATATCATATTTCAGCTACCTGTTGATAAGGAATTCCCTCATATTATTTATCACCGATATGTAAATATCACATTTCCTTGTTGTCTGTCTTGGGAACAATATTAATGCTGACTAAGTACAGCCAACCAAGGATATAAATAAGATAGATAAATTTTGTATTCAGTTCATATACTCATGTCATAATAAACACTTCGATATAATATTATAATTTTCATTCCAAGAGTCAAGTTGACTCTTCTTAACTTAAAAAAATTTTTTAAAAACAAGTATGTGAATCCTGATCTAACATATATAATGTAATTGTTATGCGCAACCACATTTATGTTTCACGATGCCCACAGTTAGTAAGTTACAATTTTTGAGGGCTCTACACAAAATTAATGAGATTCTACTTTTTATTGAAACTTTTTTGTAACTTGGGGGTTTAGTTGTTTTAAGTGTGCCGATTAAAAGTTACAAAACATTTCAATCAAAAGTCAAATCTCATTAATTTTGTGCGGGGTCGTTGCATAACCAAAGAAGTCGCTTCCATGCAGAAGAGACACGTTCATAAAATCTCAGTCTTGTCTTTCAGGAAATCTTATGTCAGACGCCGAAGTACTCTACATTGTTCACGAGATAATCAATGAATTGCCCGGAGTCAAAAACACACACTTCCTCATAAGACTGAATCACACTTACCTATTAAGAGCCATCCTCCTGCATTGCGGCATTAAAGACCAAGACCATCAAGAGGTCTATAATATGATATCCGATACAAAGGTAAAGGTAGTGCTTGGGTTTTCGCTCCTGGGAATTGTTTAAACAAATGTTTGGCGTTCACTGTTCTAGGAGGGTAAAGTGCCCAAATATCAACTTCAGCACTATTTCATCACTTTGGGCTTGTCGGACAACGTGATCAATTTGTTACTGAATCTGCTCAATTCCGAATTTGAGATGTCGAAGGTGGTGAATCAGTTCCACATGATTACTAAGAAGAAGTCTGGGGAGGCAGGTCGGTTAGCCAGGCAAGCGTTGCAGGAGCTTAAGAGTATTGCGCACAATGCTGAGGCTTATGGGGTAAAGGTAAGCTTACTTTATAAAAGTACAACATATTTTCAGATTCAATCTGTCATTTGACGGATCATATCTGACAATTAGAGATGTAAAAATACCGTATTTTATTTGTTTGTGTATAATACATTTGTATAATACCGTATAGTACATATAATATCTATTAAAGGAAGCATCTGTTTTCGTGTTTTCTCACATTTCAACAGATGCTTTATCATTTTAAAATAGTTTCTTGCAAATGAACATTGACAAAATGTACATCTGTACGTTTGACACTTCCCTTCGTTTGACTTTGGAATCAGCAGGATAAAAAATCTTAAAACATGCTTATCAAACTTTGAAGGTCTTCCCATTTTGAAGATAAAGAAATCATTCCAATCCTGTAATTGAAGTAAAAAAGACAATATACAAAATAATACACATCAATTCTAATAAATAATAATAAATGAGTTGAAATAACATAACCTAACTTTTATTTAATACCGGTGGTATTAGGAAGTTTTATACCGTACCATAAAATATGTTTTGTACCGGGTATTATACAATTGTTTTATACACTTTTACATCTCTACTGACAATTGACAGATTTAATCTGTCAGTTGAAGGGTAAATCTGGAAATTGACAAATTAATTCTGTCAATTCTGTTCAGCATTATTTTTTATTTTAGAAATCGAAAGTAGAACACTTTTTAAGGCAATTTCCAAATTTTTAGGTTTTATTAGGACGTTTAAGCCCTTAAATAAATTACCAAAGTTGGACCGCGTGAAAACGGGGCGGAGCTTCGCGTGACGTCACTTTGCAGATGCTGATCAGGCGACAGTCGAGATTTAATGTGACTTCACAGCTAACCTCAAAAATATATATTTCTTAAGATTTACAAGTATTACGTAACTGTTATTAAAATTTCTGCCTGGTTCCTGTACTTTCAACCAAAATCTAGTTCAATGTAATGTTTATGAAGTTTTAAATAGTTTGTCACAATAAAATAAGACACTTTGCAGGTTAGGAATCTAACCTATAATTAGCAGTCTATTTGTATTAATCAATAATATTGAAAAATTATTTGCGTGCGTTTTTAAATATTTGCTTGGAGCCAGTTTTTATATCTGTTTTATCTTCTTGCTGGTTTGAAATGAGTAGTGTTTATGCAGAATGACGTCACGAGTCGGCGAAACGCTTTGTACTGGAACTCAATTTTTAACATTGAATATCTAATGATTGGATATACTTATGAAGCTGAAATTTTAACAGCTTATCTAGATGATCGAATTCTATTGAATGCCACAAAAAAAAATAAGGAAAAAATAATTATCGGTAACAAGCCCATTGATCTATATCACGTTAGAAAGTTTGGTAAAAAGTCTCATGGCGAAAGCTAGATTGGTATTACTAAAAGTAGTGAAAAGTCACTGCACATGTTGACCAACTCGTCTAATTTCCAAACTTTATAAAAATGAAATATTTACGTATGCTGATGTCATTTTAGTGTAACCTCCACCAACACAGTCAACTGAAATTTAAATTGATATGTATTGGATATCACAACTGACACAACTGCTGAACGGAGAATGGAAACCATGCTTTTCAGTTTACATAATATCGAGATAAATAATAATCCAGTCAGTAAAATTTCTTGGAGTACAGGTGTATTCTCAAATCTCTATTTAGTAGATGTGAGGAGTCGGAAGAGTAGGCAAAATCATGCTAAAGTTATGAAACCTGTTTCCCCCCGTTTTCGAGGGTGCTGAACAGAAATAATGGGATGAAAAAAGTTTTTAGTCATGTGCACCCTCTCAAACAGGCAATTTTAATTTCTCATATGACAGTTTGTCATCGACTATGTTTGCAAGGATTCTTTGTTTTTTCATGGAGATATAACAGATGGTGAAAGGTGATGTCAGTTAGTGCACCACAACCGTCCTCGGGGGTGAAATCTACCCTGTAAAATTGTTTCCTTTGTTGTTTCTTGTTAAAGACGGGCCCGCCCGAATATTTTTTACAGAACATCAATATAACTTAGGGAGCTTACAAAAGAAATATGGTTCATATTCCTCGAAATGAACATCACATTCAATGCTATTGCCTCCGTCTTTATCGCATGCATCGTCCATTTCTGATTCATGATCGGAAATAGACACTTCGGGTAAATCAATTTTCCATCCTCTGGGCGGGTGGGAGCAACCCCCTGGGTTGTCACAATTCACTCTTACCATTGTTCTTTGCTTATCAGTGACCTAAAAAATCTCCTATTTTTTGCCCATTTTGGGGACCTCATGAATTTTATTTAAAAGTGGTCTGAATGATAGTTTATGGTGATACTTTAAAGTAGGCGAAACTTCAAGTTGAGCATTAGTTTTTGTTCTGGAGATATGACGAGTTAAACTTGTTATTTGAGTCATCCACGCCAAGGCGAATCCAACATTCTCGGTGACCTCCTACGTTATCTAGAAATCCTCAAGATACAAGCAGTATCATTTTTAAGTGGGAAATATCACATTTTTATCCTAGTTGATAAGGCAAAGACAAATAGATTCGATCTATGAGTATTACTGTATCTGTGAAAGTGGTTCACAAACCGTCTCACAGCCATGTTATGACAATCGTTTGGTATCTCGGTTATGCGCAGTATGAAGGAGTTCATATACCGAATCCAGATATTTGTGATGTATCTATTTCTATACGTAAAGAATCAGATTCGGATACTTAAATATACTTGCTATTAAGATTCGCTTCAGAAATTAATTTATTTGTGAATTAAAAAAGAAAAATGAAAAAAGGCTAAAAAAAAGATGATACAAGATTGAGATCGAGATTTGCTAAGTATCCAATATAAAAATACCGATTAATCGAATATTGTCAGTAAAAATCCTGACTTTTTTCTTGTAAAGTCGACTATATGTACTCACTTGAACAACGTTTTTGATAAAATACAATGATATATTCGAAAAGAACGGAAGATTTTACATAGAAAATGATACATTTTGCATATTTGAGAATCTTGAACATAACGAACGAGATTGCCAAGAATGTTGGATTCATCTTGCCGTGAACATAGTGTGGCTTCTGTGAGTTGGACAGACATGTCACTAATTTATAGCTTAAAGAGACTATATCTCCCCCCCGTTTTCGAGGATGCTGAACACAATGGCTGCGGTTTAAACTCTTTCCGAGTTAACCCCACGTCAAACGGCCAAAAACCACCCCCAAAGGGGTTAATGCGGGTACGCAGCATCCTCGAAAACGGGGGGTGACGCAGGTGTCTAAGCCTGCGTCACCCCCCCGTTTTCGAGGATGCTGAACACGATGGTGATACTGGATTTTCTCCCCGAAGCAAACTAACCACTCAAACGGCCAAAAACTACCCCTTTGATACCCGGTTTTATGAAGTGCACCGGATAAGAGAAGATGAATTGACTGTTCAACTGAAAAAATAGGAGCATACTTCATGTCTAGTTTTTAGGTGAGAAAATCAGGTATATGGAATCACTGGTACAATTTCATTTATTTTTTACATTAAATAATGAACCTTTTTATTGACGCATACAATTACTTATTTACTATATAATATACTTATATATACAAGTTGAACTTTCAATCAAGAAACCTGGAATCATCATCCAGTGTGTATTTAATGATCTGTGAACATATTCATTTTCTCTTATCCGGTGTACTTCATAAAACCGGGTAACACAGGGGTAGTTTTTGGCCGTTTGCTTTGGGGAAAAGATCCAGCATCACTATCGTGTTCAGCATCCTCGAAAACGGGAGGTTACGCAGGTTTTGTCGGTATGAGACGGCGTATCCACGTTAACCCCTTTGGGAGGTGGTTTCTGGCCGTTTGGGAGGTGGGGTTAACTCAGAAAGAGTTTAAACCACTGCCATCGTGTTCAGCATCCTCGAAAACGGGGGTGACGGAGATTCAGTCGGTATGAGACGGCGTATCCGCGTTTCACCTCTTTCGGGAGTGGTTTTTGGCCGTTTGGGGGGTGGGGTTAACTCGGAAAGAGTTTAAACCACTGCCATCGTGTTCAGTATCCTCGAAAACGAGGGGGGGGGGGACATAGTCTCCTTAAGCTATAAATTAGTGACACTTTTCGAGGTTTTTTCCGACTCACAGAAGCCACTTGACTCTTCATATTTCCAAAACAAAAAACTATGCTCAACTTGAAATTTTGCCTTCTTCAAAGTATCACCATAAGCTATCCTTTAGACCACTTTTGATCGAATTCATGAGGTCCCCAAAAGGGGCGAAATTTTGGGCCCCTCCAAGAACGCCCTGACGAGCATTGATATCGTGAAACATATGGAAGGAGTGGTTTCCATCCATTTAAGGGCGAAGGAAAGGTCAAACTTTTTTCTTGATCGGCATCCTCGAAAATGGTCAACGTCTTTAACAAGAAACAACAAAGAAAATAATTATTACACCCCCTGACACGGTAGATTCCACCCCCAAGAACCATCTGTTATGTCCCCATAAAAAAACAAAGAGTCCCTGCAAAATTTGTTATATTTATTATATTCAGTGAACATTATCGTAGAAAGCGAACATAAAAATGTTGTTTTCAAGTATACCAACAAAAGCATTGCAATATGTTTGCGAACTTCTGCTTTTTCTAGTTCAATGCTGTCAGATTTCCTCTAAATCCCTTTATTGAAATTAACCAAATAACTAGGCACAACTCAACGTACTAATATTGATAAGTAGAATTCAAAGAAAGGTTTATTTCAGTTTGAAATCGTGATATCCCCTGGCCTGGTGTACAACGTCCAGCAGTATTCAGGCATGATCTGCCAGTTCGTCTGCGAGTTAAAAAAGAAGCATAAACACGGAAACATGGAGGTTCTGGCTGCAGGTGGAAGGTATGATTCTATGATCTCCTGGTATCGCAGCATAATGGAACAGGCGAATATCCTTGGCAGAGATATGCAGCAATCAGCGGTAGGAATATCTATTTCACTGGATAGACTCGTGCAGGCTGTTCAGAAAGAGCAGAGCGACGAGTTGCCCAAGATCGATTATCTGGATGTTGTGGTGTGCTCGGTGGGAACAAAACAGTTGATTAATCAGAAAACTAAGGTGAGATAGATTAATAAAATATTCTGATACTAATACAATAGATTGACGGGATCCTTCCAATAAAGAACATATTTATTTATTTTACAATAGATTGAAGAGAACAGATTTTGTCATTTAAAAAAACAAATTAGCTTTTTTCTTTGGACATTTTTTTCCTTGACATAAGCGTGAATTTTATGAAACTTCATTATCGACGACAGATGTTCAAAACATATTTCATGAAAAATTATTGTAAGGGCATCGATATTTCAAGTTCGAACAAGTATATGCAGATCCTTGCTTTATTTTTTGATAAAAGTAGAAAAAGTGTAGAATTGTGTGGAAGGAACAAAGATTGAAGAAATCTTTGTCTTAACGACATTTTCAAAGAACTCGCATAATGTTCTAAATCTAATGAATTGTTTTTTTTTATTAGATAGGTAGATAGTTTTAATTGGTCATGACGTAACAAACATTTAAATTTTTTAAACATTAATTTTGTGATGCTTATTCAGATTTTAAGAAGTTTATGGGCCGCTGGCATAAGGTGTGCACTTTTAGAAGAGGTAATCAACATGGAAGACGTAAATCTGCAAGCAAACGAATTAAAAGTTCCCCATATTGTTATGTTGAAGGATAACGAACAGGGCACTGTGATAGTTAAAACTATTAGAAATTGGGAAAAAAATTTGTAAGTATTTGACACAATAATAACGATCCATTTTTAGCCAATGACTAAAAATGAATTGTTTGACCTAATTTACATTTTATATTTTTTATAATAAAAATGCCAACATTTTTTTAATTGTACGTGTTCAATCACTGCATTTAATGTTACAAGATTATATCCTCTTCCGGATTTCAAGGTTAAATATTAAACAGTGATTCGACACAAAGTAGTGTGAAAAGTGAAAAATGTTAAAATTTATGGAGTAAACACCAAATCAAAACAAATTAATAAAAAAATTATTTTTTTTTAAATGCTTCATTTGGATATAACAAGAGGCATAAAACATACCTTTCTCTGTGTAACATATTATTGCCGATTTTGCCTTCACATTTTGACCCAACTATAAATAAATAAATAAATAATTCTATCTTGAAGTTTCTTTAGAACCTAACATGTTTTAGAATTCAAGAGAAACAATGTAGCACCTCAGAATTAGTAGAACAATTACAACGGAGTATAAAAGAGAGGAATGAAGGGTACCAGGAATATGCGCCGGCAGTTTCATCCTCCCTTTCGAGATCTGAAAGTAAGACTGCTTGTGGGGATCACTGTCAAGAAGCAAAAGTGGAAATATCGTTTGTGACTATTGATAAGTTTGATAAGTTGTCCTCTAATGCTAGGAAGAGATATGAGAATCAGGTGAGTTTTGTATTAACCCCTCCATGTTTTTGTATCGATACCAATTTTTAACTGCAGAGGTTATTTTGATTAAAAATCAGTTGTATGTATAATTGTATAGTGGTATTTTTCAAAAAAGTATATAAAATATGTGTAAGAACCAGTACATATTTTGACAGTAGTAAACACTACACTATTGGCACTTGCTGCTTGTGTTTACCTGTTGCATTTGGCACCAGTATGGAACGATGCTCCACAAAGTCAGGGATATATATTCAGAATAACCAACACATTATGAGTGAACTTGATAATACTTTGTAATATTCCAAATTTATTTTCTCATTTCATTTTGGGCATTTTGATACATACCAGAAATATGAGAATCTTCATAGATCTGAATATACAGTGTGTCCCACATTTCAAGGTAACACCTTCTTAGCTCAGTTATTAGTCATCCAATTTTAGTCAAGTTTAGACCGGTATCAAAGACCTTTATTATACCTTTTTTGAGTAAAACAAAATTTATTTCAGTCATTGGCGTGCATTTTTATTAAGAAAAAAAGGGCCGATTTTTCGAGAAATCATATTAGGCATTTTTTTGTTGAAAAACTAATGCAATATTATTGATCAGCATGCTGTAGAACCACTATATCCAGAATTTAACAACATTTTGATTTTTGGTTTTCAAATTACAGTCCCCTTAAAATTACCTATTTTAAACATTAAACAAGCTAAAAACCAGGGTTCGAAGATATATATCCAGTGATATATATCACGATATATATCATGATATTTATAGTGAAATAAATATCACTTTTTTGATATATATCAAATTTCTGCAAAAACGCTTAAAATTGTGAGAATATGACAACACTGCTTTGATTATGTCGACTACTGCTGCTGCTATTAGCAAAGAAGGGACTTCCCGCCTGCAAACTAATACCTAACCTACATTATTTTATATGCTGGCATAAAGTATCTGTTCTACAATGAGCTGAGAATTGCCTGTTTTAATCTTTTAAATATAGATATAACAATATATTAACTATTAAGCAACATGCCGAGAGGCAAACATCCTGTGTGGAATAATTTTTCTTGCAAAATTAAGACTAAAAATTGTGGAAAATGTCAATTTTGAACAAGTTCTTGTTATCGAAATAAGCTGAAATTTGACGTATAAATACATGTAGTTTTGAAGAGACAATAGTATATTATGGTATCGTTGAACATTGCTGGTCTGATGACTAAATAGTACAAAAATAAAATTATATAAAAAGAAAAATTTAAAAAGTTTTTATTTCAAAAATGTACTAAAAAGCAAAAAAACCTGGTCATTCTATAGAACACCCCCTTCCCTATTGGAAAACCAAAGGTACTGACACATACTACACACTAGTACGAGTCGTTTCTACTAGTTGAAATGTTGCGCTTATTTTGGAAAACTACCCCCTACAATAAGGGTAGTTTTGAAAAAATATATTGTCTTTGCCCTAAATAAAATTATTTAGGGCAAGGACAATATACTACTTCTGGCATTTCGCATTTTTTTTTCAAAACTACCCCCATTGCAGGGGGTAGTTTTCCAAAATAAGCGCAACATTTCAACTAGAAGAAACGACTCGTACTGGTGTGTAGTATGTGTCAGTACCTTTGGTTTTCCTATAGGGAAGAAGGGTGTGTTCTATAGAATGACCGTACATTTAAATAAGTTTTTTTTAAATATTTTCTTATAAATATTAAAATATCCGATATATATCAATTATTGATATATATCGTAAATATCGGATATTTTGATATTTATAATAAATATCACGATATTTTCGAACCCTGCTAAAAACGTACTCTTCGCCGGTTTGTTAAACTTTTATATAACTGTTACACATTCTATAGTATACTCCGCAGTTTTTTGTAAATAATGTTAGTTTTAGACATTTTTAATTTTATAGTAGGAACTTAGTTGGTGATACCACATGTGGGTTTCGAACCTGGGACCCTTGGATTCCGAGTCAAAAGCGTAAGAACTACTTAACACGTAAAAATGTGAATTTTTACAAAAACAGAAAGTCAAAAAAAAAAATTCTCATTTAAATCATTAATAACATTTTTATTTACTGATCGATTTTGTTAAAAAACAATAGGGTTCTTCCCCTAGCTAACACTAACTAATTGTCCAAATTTCAGTACAATCGGATTTTTCTTTTTTGAGTTATCGTGCTTGCAAGAAACGTGACGGACGGACAGACGGACATTTTGAAAGTTGTTTAGAATTCAATCACTAACACAACAATATGATTTTTTCCTTTACGAGTTATATTTACGGTTTTAGAAATGTGCCGATCAAATTGTGAAAAATATAATAACCATTTAAAGAAAATAGATTTTTTTTAAGATCATACCATTTTAGGCCCCATTCTCTTTATATTTAATTTGTCACAGCTGCCAATAATATATATACACTTCTAAAGAGGAAGTATAATCAAAAACCATATAAAATACGTATTTTTAAAAATCGACGTATATTTATTCAAAAACAAGGTATTTATTTCCCTTTAATTTAATTTACTTTATAAATACTTATGAAACTGAAAATCAACACGCACTTCTTCACCAACAAGCATATAAATAATTAATTGTATACACTTACATTGAAATGATCTACTACACACACTTACTTACTTACTTACTTTCTGCAAGCTTTTAATCATTTGGCCCGACGACTATCTCGTGGTAACCGTATAGATATTTTATTAGGCGTTTTAACAGTAGTACTTTTACACAATGGTACAATACAGTATTTAAAATAGGTTGACATATTTTCCATTGCAAAATATATTTTTTCTACGATTGTGCTGAAAGTCGAATTTTCAAAATGACTGCAGAAAATATCACTTTGCCACACGCCGTGCAGCACAGAATTTGCCACACGCCTTGATTACATCTTCACACACCGTAATAAAATAGTGTGTTTACCTTAAAGAATTTTATATTACTTACTGGTAATAACAATTAAATTCTATAAATGTACATTAATTACACATGAATTGCAATTGCAAAGTCAAATTTTCTAACTTCAGAATGACTGCGGAAAATGTCACTTTAAATAAAATCTGACAGGCAGCAAATTTAAAATTTTGGAAAGACTTTAAAATAGGGAAATAACCGTAGAAAAAATAGTATGTAACACACATGTGGCAAGCTTCATTGCAAAACTCGTATGATAGGAACACTCACTGCGCTCGTGTTCCTACTTTCATACTTCGTTTTGCAATGAAGCCCTTGCCACACTTGTATTACAATCTACTATTCTATTATTAAAAGTATCTATTCAACATTATTTGTATAATGTAAATACGCTGCTAGTGTACTAACCCACCTTGCTTACCGCAACATTATCAGCTTCGTGCACCGTGACGTCACATGCATAGGCACTGTTTTCAAATGGTTTGCTGCGCGTGGAACTTTAATTATTTATAACAAATTAATTACTTATTTTTAAGGCGTCATATTTTGCATATCCTATTTTCTCACTTATTTGAACATTTTTATGCAATAAAAAAAATTGTGCAAGTTCCCTATTGAGTACATTGAAAGTTGCGATTGTGCCCTCCAATCTCAATCTCGTTGGCTGTTAAAAGGTGCACGTACTTTATGTACTGAAAAAACACGTGCAGCGCTAACCTAGTTTAAAATGCTGGTTAAAATTTTAACCTGTCAGCCTTTAGCTGACTAATAATAAATATTGCTATTTTTACAGATTAGATCACAACTAGATGGTTTGTTTAAGAAATTGACAGGATACGTAATTGTATTGGGACTCTCCATAGAATCAAATGTGATAAGAACTTTGGCTTCGTATTTGGAATTCGACTCAGAACCTCACTTTCAAAAGACGGTCGAAAACGTTATCGAAAGGTAGGTGTATGTCGTAAAATGCAACCATGTACAAAAATGACCAACACCGTTCTTATTTTGCAGACACCAAAGACACAAAAAATATTTAAACGACGTGTGCGATAAAATCTATGACCACAAATCAAAGAGTACAAATCCAACGATCGTTTTATACAGTTTGTCAGACTATATTTTTAAGGTAATTTTTTAAATGTGTAATTTATTTTGTAAAAAGGTTAAAAAAAATAAACTTATTTTTATAGACGCTTATCTGTATTATTTTCTATTTATTCTAACTACAATAAATGCCTTATTATATATGACAAGAAATAATTACAAAACAGGAAAATACGAAAAATACGTCAAGTATCCACATTCACACATCTAACCTCGATAAATCATAGAACGTTATTCACGTCATCTGCTTTTGATCAGGACAAGTCTTTTAAAATAAAGTCAAATAATAAAACGAGAGGGGATCTAGTAACCATAGCCTCCGCTGTAGCCTCCCCATTGATTATAACCACCATAACCGCCTTGCGGGTACTGCCAGTTCTGGTACTGGTATTGGTCTCCTTGACCGTACTGGGAATAATTGTACTGTCCTTGTTGAGATCCGGAATATGGGTAGGAGGGCTGGCTGGAAGAGTTGCCGCTGTAGTTGCCGTAATTTCCATAAGAGCCGGATTGCGAAGATGATTGTGCGGCACTTTTTTCCTTCTTTACTGATGAGGTTTCGCTGCAAAATAAAAATTGTGATTATCACAGACGCCCCAAATATTATTAGGTAGACGTCACAAACGAACAAAAAAAAATACAAACAAAAACAAACAAAAAATAAATGTAAAAAAAACTTTTTAAAAACAAGCTTTTATTATTTCGGTGTACTATAATGAAAAAAATAAAAATTTAATTGTCTTAAGGAAGTACAGGAGATAAAATGTTGACAAAAGTCTATAAATACTGAGATCTCAAAATACAATTGGAGGTGATTTTAACATTGATTTCTTATCACATAATATGAATTTAATACTGTTTAATGATCTATTGGCTTGTTATAATTTCATATCTACTGTTAGTTCTCCAACCAGAGTGACTCCTACATCAAGTACTTGTATTGACAATATATTATTAAACTCGAAGTATATTAGATATAAAGCTTCTACTTGTGACCTACTCCTGTCTGATCATATCTCCCAGACTATAAGTATAAATACTAAATCCGACTCTGTAAAGAAAAATGAATATGTACTCCGCAGATATTTTAGTGACGATAATATCTTAACTTTTCATAATTTTTTGCTTAATGAAAGCTGG
Organism: Rutpela maculata; assembly: GCA_936432065.2. NCBI lineage: Eukaryota > Metazoa > Arthropoda > Insecta > Coleoptera > Cerambycidae > Rutpela > Rutpela maculata. The sequence continues at coordinate 217,849,525 of OW386287.2, forward strand.
CATAATTTATTTAGCCTGAATTGCCCAAATGCTGCATTTGAATATTTTATTAATAATACAATAATGTATTACTTTGATATTAGTTTCCCTATTAAAAGGTGTTTATTGAATAAAAAACCTAATAAAGAAAATTGGATGACAGAGGAGTTATTTGAATTAAAAAACAGAGTAACACTACAGTGATCTTGCGAAAAAAATCCAATTTTTAAAGATTTAAGTAAAAACTTGCATAAACAGTATAGGTTAAAACTTCAACAGACTAAAAAAGAGTATTACGATAAGAATATTCATAATTCGGATAACAAATCAAAAGCTATGCGGAGCACTATTAGAAAAATACAAGGAAAGAATATGAATTTATCGAATATAACTATAAGTGTGGATGGGGTAAAAATGCAGGATGAAGAAGTAGCCAACTTGCATTTTACTACTTTTCCCAACAACCATAACTCCTTGAATGATTATAATTTCCTTATGTCAAATGTACCTTTTTCCTCAAAAACATGCTTTTTACCTCCTGTATCTGAATAGGATGTTGTGTCCCTGATTAATAAACTTAAATCCTCAAACTCCAGTGGTTTTGATAATATTTCGAATAATCTTCTAAAAAAATGTAAATATTTGCTCTGTAGTCCGTTAGCTCATATTATGAATCTCTGTCTTGGGGAAGGAATTTTTCCGACGATGCTAAAATTAGCAATAGTTCAACCGCTGTTTAAAAAAGGAGACGCAAATATGTATGAAAATTACAGAGCAATAAGTCTTCTTTCTAGCGTGTCAAAAGTTATTGAGTTAGCAATATAGGAACCTCTCACGTCTTTCTTGTATCGAAATGACCTGCTCTGCAATTCACAACATGGCTTTACTAGCAACAGAAGCACCGAGACTGCATTATGTGTCTTTCATAAGAACATAATCGAAGCACTAGATAACAAGAAGTATGTGTTAGATTTATAGATTTCTCTGGAGCTTTCGACTGTGTTGACCATGAGCTATTAAAAGCTAAACTTTTTAGATATGGAGTAAGAGGCACTTCTTTAAATTTCTAAAGGAAAGGAAACAAATTGTACAAATTTCTAATGGTGCATCTAGCAATAGTTTAGAGGTAAAACAAGGTGTTCCGCAGGGATCTATACTTGGGCCTCTCCTTTTTATACTCTTTGCCAACGATTTGATTCTGTTCCTCAATAAAATACCTAACGTTTTGACAATTTGTTATGCTGATGACACTAATGTTCTTATAGTAGAAGATAATTTAGATAGATTAAAACTTACCATTGAAAAGTTTACAATGAAATAACTAAATGGACCGATAAAAATGAATTATATTTAAACAAAAGTAAAACCACTTCAGTACTGTTTAGCTTAAAGAAAAATCCAGACAAATTGCATTTCTCTGACAATTTTCAAATATTTCCTACAGAATCCATTAAAATGTTGGGTATTACTGTAGATATGCATCTACAATGGAATCAGCATATACAGACGCTGTGTTGGAAATTGAGAAGCACTTGTTTCGGGCTAAAATTCATGTCCAATCATTGTAGTGTTGACATCCTACTTACTCTTTATTATGCTAACTTTCATTCAAGCTTAAAATATGGTATAGTTAATTGGGGAAATAGCTCATAAGTAAGCAGAGTTTTCATTCTACAAAAATATGCAAATAATTGCGGGCATAAAATGTTTGGAAACATGCAGAAATGCTTTTAAAAATCTTAGAATCTTGACTTTAGTGAGTATTTATATATTAGAGATCTGTACATATGTTTATAAAAACAAGTCTATGTTCTTAAACAATCGAACAGGCCATGGGTACGAAACACGGCATAAGGAGCAGCTTCAAACCAATTCCTTTCGGACAACAATATTTCAAAAAAGTTTTATATATAATAGCTGTAAGTGTTTCAACATTTTAACAGATGAAATTAAATCATCTCCAAATGTTCAGATTTTTAAAACAAAACTCAAAAATTTTCTAGTAAATAAAGTTTGCTTTTAATCTTCGCTGACAATAAATTGTTGTGTTTTTTTTTATTGTTTGTTACTACTCTTATATTTACATGTATACAATAATTTTTAAGAGCTGACGTATTCTACATTTTGTTGTAACAGTTACATTTTAAATGTGGAAATAAAAAAATATTATTATTATTATTATTAGACAGATGTTAAAGGCACTTGCGGTCTTAAAACCAAGCTGCCATTGATTAAGAATGATTCGTAAAGGTTTTGTTTGTTTTTTAAGCGATTAGCTTTTAAGATAATTAATTTTTTTTTTGTTTTAGTACACCTAAAAAATAAAAGAGAGATAAGTTTGATTCGTATGTTTGTATGTTTGTCTGTGGCTTTATATCTCTTCAACGGGAGATCCGATTTTGATGCAATTTTTACTAAAATTAAATATAACACATAAATATATTTATAATAGATCCAGTCTTGTAGACCGTGTGCGACTAGTAGAGTACAAATTTGGACCGCGTCGGCTTAGAGGTTAAAAAGTTCTGTGTGGGACTAGTGATATAATAATACGCTATGTTGTATGTTTAGTTTAAAAAGTATAAAATAAAATTAAATTACAAATTTCAAAAACCCCCGACACAAAAATATCGACTAAATAACTAATATAAAAAAAATAAATTAAATAAATTCATGCCTATAAGAAAGCAAATCTCGAGGGCATAAAGAAGATGTAAGCTGGATTTAAATAAATCATAAGAGTTCGTATATTTGGAATCAAAATTATTTAATAATTTTTAAAGTTGTGTTAATTTATTTTTTTTTTATATTAGTTATTTAGTCGATATTTTTGTGTCGGGGTTTTTTTTAAATTTGTAATTTAATTTTATTGGTTAATTTTCCTGTAGTATTGGTGAATATTAATTCAAGGTTAAAAATTGCAAATTTAGAAAGGAAGAAATTTTTGTGGTTTTTGCGATTTTTTCTCATTTCGATTGCTTATATCTCGAAAATGAAAGGATATCAACTTCCCGCTTGCGCCATTAGTTCTTTCTCATCAAAATCCTTAATGGTCATTTTTTCGAATCATTTCGAAAAAAAGAAGAATTTAAAAACTAAACCTAATATGAAGAAGTCTAAAATCCTAGAAAAATCGCCTCTTTCGCATTTCAATGGAAGATATTTCAAAAACGTATGGTTTGCTCGAAAAGCCGCTTCACTGTTGTATTGTTTTTCATAAAAAATCAGGACGCCATTCGGTACCGATTTTAAGTTAGAGGATATTTTGTGAACCGATGTTAGGAGAGATCACATACTATTTCCCTATCATCCTAACTCAAAAACGTGTGGTCTGCTCATAACCAAGGGGGAATCGGAATCCTTCAGCGATAACAGGGTTGCACTCAGGCGCATTAAATAAAGCAAAATAAATTTTATTAAAAATACATTGAAAAATAATATTACGTGAAATTTTATTTATCAATATGTAAATTTAGCTGTTAAATACACAACTGTGTGCATGAAACAGACATATAGTATAAGTGAGAGCATCAATTAGCATTTCCCCATCCACTGTAGTTTGCTGTGGTCTATTCATCGTGTGCCACGATTGGCATGGACTCACGAATATTAGACAACACCGGCACTGGTTGCCTTGTCCTGTCCGCTGTGCTATTCACTGGAAACTGCAACTAGTTATACAGAAAACGCAGGCGAAAAGTTAACGTTTTATTGTTGTAATTAATATATAAGTACAATACGAAGGAGTAATCACTTATGCAATATGTGGGACAGATATATGTGAAATTGTGTGTAATATGTATGCAATATTGCAATTGTGGGACACGTAATTTCAAGTGATTGTCCCCTCGGTATAAGATTTATTGTTTAAAGTACGTGTCTATTTTTCAGATCATTCATCAAATACAACTTTATACAAATTTACACTATTTACTTACAAAATACTTTTATTTCAGGCTAGTGCGTACAAATAACAACACATAAAACATAAAGTAATTTTCAGTTAACAATAATGTAAATCGAAAATATTTGTGAACCAAATTACGATACCAACAAATCCATAAAACTTGTAGATACTAAGTAAAATTAGCTGTCGCGTTGGATTATTTACATACCTACTAGCTAATAAAATGAATTTAACTAAAACAAATACTATTACAACCCATATTTACCCTTGCTCATAACACCGCTTCACTTACGTATAAAGAGCACCACTAGCATATTTATATTTGAAAAATAAACTACTAATTAATAAATGACAACAACACGGTTAATATAGAAAACAAACGACTAAAAAACACGTAGCAAAATGCCAAAATAACATTGCTACTGCAGCCGTTTGCTTACTGCTCAGTGATAGTTTCAATGACGTCATCGAACTGCGCGTAAAGTTATACGAGTCAACCGATATTGTCTATTAATCGTGGGTTGGATTTTAGCATTTAGCCGTGAGTAGGCTGGACTTTAGTATTCCGTAATTCGTTCGCGAAACTATTTGTCTAGTAACTCTGCGTAGTTCTTATTGTTTATATTACGCAAAATGCCAAAAGTTAAAAGACGTGACGACGTGTTAGCTCGTGAAGTAATAGAAAAAAATAATAGAAAACTACCCCAAATTGCATTTTGATGGTGTCAACGTGCACTGTGATGCTTGTAAAACAATGGTTGATTTTAAGAGAAAGTGCACCCTTGATTACCACGTCAATTCGATTAAATATGTATCGAATATTAAAGACTTAAGTGTGGATGAATTCAAGTTGGATTTAATGAATTTCATGATTTCGTCCGACATTCCGTGTCCGCATTTTAGACGATTTTTAGAAAAATACACGAATTTCAAGCTTCCAGATGAATCATATCTTCGGAAATGCTATCTTAAAGGAACATATGACAAGAGGTTGAAGAAAATTCGAGAAGATCTTCAAAATGAATACATATGTCTGAGTATTGACGAAGCGAAAGATGCAACAGGCCGCCAAATAATTAATATCCTTTTATGGGGTTTAGATGAAGGAGTAGCTGTGAAACCACATTTAGTGTCGAGCAAATTTGTGAAAAAAACTGACCATGTCACGATTGTTACCTCAGTAAGACACGCTTAAGTGGTTGTAGTGGGAATCGAAGCAATATAATAAAAATATGTTTATTTTATTACTCACTGACGGCGTGGGATATACGCTTAAGGCAAGGAAGGTCATGCAAGAGAAATATCCCGATTTAGTTAATTTTACATGTGCAGTGCATGGATTGCATCGAGAAGCAGAAAAAATCAGAGATTTATTTCCAGATGTGAATGACTTAATTTCAGAAGTGAAAAAAATTTTCTTGAAGGCATCGAGCAAAATCACCCAGTTCTATAAACATTGTCCGGGCATACAGCTGCCATCGAAACCTATTGTTACGAGGTGAAGCACTTGGCTGCAGCTGAAAATGTTAGAAGTTTAATCAACACGTTCGATTCCCGTGAATCTATTGCAAAATGTAAGGCGTAAAAGATTTTTGGTAGTAGGGGTGGAAATAAAAAAAACTCTGATTTCTTTGATTCTTGCACACACACTAAATCACAATTTTATTTTGTTCACCCTCCTCAATAATGGGTGGAGGTGGTAATGGTGATGGCTAATGCCAAAAAAATTTTTGAGACCTTAGCTTCTCTTATATATACTAAATACCTTGTTTATGGACTCTTACTCACTCGATTTACCTATTTACCCCCATTTACTCCAATTTACCCCCCAACTCTTCAACGGAATAAGATCAAAATATAATCTAGTTCAGGATCTCGTTAAAATACATACGTGTACCAAATTTCAAGTCAATATCTTAAACGGTTCCAGAGTAATCGTGCTCACAAAAAAAACACAGACATACAGAATTTTTTGCTTAACTTAACTTAAAATCTCGACGTTTCATGACATTCTCAGTCTATCTGAATAATAAAAATTTTCAAATTGTTTTTTGCCTTACTATACTTTCCACTGGATCTGGAATGTGGAAGTAATTAAATATTAAGTCAAGTCCACTCTGTTAACGCTGAAAAAATTCCGACCCTTGCTCATTACACCGCTTCACGTTAGTTTTTTTAAATTATAATTTATTTTCTCTCTCCGTCGCGGAAAATTCGAGTTTATGACGGAGTCGCCGGTGATACCCCCATGAGGAGTCCCTGTCACTAGCTCCCACCTCCATCATCATACAAGGTCAATATTATTGTCACCAAAATTGCCAAGTTTGCAAAGTTTCAAATCGACACAACAATTAGAAGAGGTTGTCCTTTGATATCAAGAAAAATAGGGAAAATAAATTATCTTTTGCCCTTTAAAGATTATACGCACCCTAGGGCTACCTTTAAGAAACAAGAGTTCCCAACGTACAAGTGTGAGCTTCACCCTTAAAAACCACCCCTAATGTGCTCCACCTGAGTTTTTCGCATTTTCCCGCAAAATAATTGGTCTCACAGAAAATATTATACTCATTGATAATACTCTACATAAAATTTGCTACAAATAAGGTTCTATGCATATTTCCGATACGCGCAAAAATTTTCAAGCAATAAGTGAACAAATACATATATAACTAATATGATGTATTCAGTTAAATCTACTTGCAATTAAGCAATAACAGTTGATAACATCAGAATTTCAATACGTAAATGCCCAAACTCCGGACAGTCAAAAACTGTTCCTTACGATTGCAGAATCAAACCTATTAATATCGAGTTCACTTACCTCTTGGGCTCCTTCTTCTTCGCATTCTCCTTGTTCTGCTTGATATACTTCTGATACTGATCGTACGCTATCTTCACGGACTCTATGTCAGTTCCAAAGTCCTCCAAGTACTCTAATTTCCTTTGAGCGAACAAGACCTTCTGCTCTGGATCTGTCGTTTCCTTTTCCAAAAACGAATCGATAACCTCCGTGATCTCAGCCTCGGTTACGTTTTCCTTTTGTAGCGTGAGATCGATGAGCTGCAGGTACAATCTGGGATTGTTGGGGTCCTTCGAGATGGCGGTCCTCAAGACCTCCTGGGCCTTTTCGAGATTCTTCACCACCCTCAAGCAGAATCTGGAATACTTGATCGCTATGTTACTGGAAATCATTTTGTTTTTGGAGTTGCTGATGTAGTGTTCGTAGAGTTGTGAGCATTTCTCGTGGTCTCCCCTTCGTCGTTCCAAGTTTATCCTGCGATAGGCGATCTGGAGTACGTTCGGAACGGATTTCTCTAGGTTTACAAGGATTTCTGCGGCTCTGTTGCAGTTGTCTACGCTCTCCTCGAACATGGCCCATTGGAGATGTAGGGTGGGTTTTTTCAAGTGGTGTATTGTGCAAGCACGTTCGTACACGTCCCTGATTTTCCCTTGCAACTCTGGGTCTTTTAACTCCTCCAGATAATGAACAAACTGAAAAAAAGCGAGTACAAATTTACTTATCTCTTCAGACAGAAATAAAAAAAAGGATTTCCCTTCATCTATAGGAAAAATAAGAGATTATTTTACAATCCTATTCTGCCGTCTTAAGGAAAAGCGTCCTATCTACAAAAATTGGGTCTTTCAGGTTTTCACATTTTCTGTCCTATACGCATGTGTTCTACAATTTTTTTAGTTAAAATGTTTGATATATATATAGTAAGACACATTTACAACTTATAGTATCTTAGTTATTTGTGATATTTTTATTTGTATTTCTACTAGAGATGGGCACGTGACGTGAATTTCACCGTGTCACGCCGTGTCACGGCGTGAGCGTGTACATTTAAGGTACCAAATCACGGAAGATTTCGTGAGTGTGCGTGAGTCAAAAGATCCCGTGCGTGAGATAATATTCACGCCGTGACACGACGCCCCATCTCTGCTTTGAAAGTTCAACCTGTCGTGTCGTGACAAGAATAAGAAGCTAAGCGATAGACGGAACACGAGCGCGAGAAGGGAGAGAAAAAGACAGGAGACAGGATGAATGACGCAACATTCAAATCAAACTGCGTAATTGCAATCTCTCTCTACTGCATTCGCCAGTCGCCTAGCCCTCCTGGCCTGGTCTGGTCACTCTGGTCCAGAGATGGGCACGTGAAGTGAATTTCACCGTGCCACGCCGTGACACGGTGTACATTTAAGGTATCAAATCACGGAAGATTTCGTGAGTGTGCGTGAGTCAAAAGATCCCGTGCGTGAGCGTGCGTGAGTTTGCCTTAACATATATCAGTCGTGCGTGAGTGTGCGTGAGCTAAAGGTTTAAAGTCGTGAGTGTGCGTGAGCTAAAGGTTTAAAGTCGTGAGCGTGAGTCAAAATCGACTCACGCGCCCATCTCTAATTTCTACCGATGATATTTCTTAACTGCGCTTTGTACAGTTTCTGAAATTAATAAATATTATTATTTGTATTATCCTTGAATGTCAGATAGAACTCTTTTAATAAGGAGGGTAGTATTTTTAACATATTGTAGGAACAATTAATGTCTTAATAGTCTCATTTACTTATATATTTCATATAACATTTTACATACCTTCATCCAAAACTCCTCGTACAAAGCACAAGCTATGAGACATCTTTCGAACAAAACAATTATTCTGCCTCTATCGCCTTGCTCGGTTTCATAATCAAGATAATCCTGCCAATTTTTAAGCTGACATCTTTCTAAAGGTTTGACATGGAAGTATGGACGTTTAATCTGAAAGCAAAAAAAAATAAATTAGTGTATGTCTATTTATAAAATTATGCTTATAATGTTGTAAAACTAATTCAGATGGCCCTTGCGCTGTCCGCAATGTTAAGTTCGGAGTTATTTCGTATCACATATACAAAACAACTATTAACAAAATCATCATGATTTTAAACATTTTTTTTACCCTGCAAATTTAAAAAAAAAAAACTGTAAATGCAAGCAGAAAACCTTACCCCTTCCTCATAGTTCCATCTTGCCGTAACGGCGTTCACTGTCGACTTGTGTATTTTCCGCCTGATCGACACAATCCTTTCCCTTATGGATTTAGTTTCTTCATCTGAACTGATGACTTTCGATTGGTCCTCATCACCGGGAGGCGCATCTGAATTATCTGCACTGGACTCAGTTGTAACATCGTGTTTCAACATGTGCCTGACTTCCTTTCGAAGTGCCAGGAATTCGTCTACTTCCACTACCTTATTGGGAGGATTTGAGGAAATGTGCTCTTGGAAGCTGAAAAAGGGAGAGAATACTAATAATTTGGAATGATAGACAAATTTATTTCAAAACAAATTTTGTGTTAAAAGTTTGACCCAAGTCAAAAAAGGCATTTCATAAAACAACAAGTTTTTAGTAGATGCTGCTCCCAAGCAGCAATTTTAGTAGTTTCTACGTAGTAGTTACCATTAGTGGAACTTCCGGAACTAAGGATTGTTACATAATGGGAACCATCCTTCTACTAAGCATTCACCAATAATAATTACATAGCAAGTTACTATTCCGGTACTTCTACCGTTACCGTGTCGAGGACTAGGTTATTACGTAAACGGGATATAAACAAGTAGTAGAAATGACTTAACTTTTGGAACAGCTCAGCTGACCGAAATGAGAGCGCAAACTATATATTTGGTTCTTTATTATTCAAATAGTAAATTAATGACTTATTGAGTTTGAGCACATGATACGTCCAAGGTCCAAGTTAAGGTGATTATATACAACATGCATAAGCATATATTATAAATCATGTTTTGCATTTACCCTGGGTGTGGATATTAAAACCACCACTTGTTTTCCGTAAAATGTTATCATGATGCTTCGATAAAAAAGACGCCCCCTCGAGAAAATGGTTTTTTCGGAAAAAAATTTTTTTGCAAAAATTATGTGTACAAGCAAAACTGCAAAATTTTTTTATGGAAAACGTTTTTTTTTTAAATTTTATATATTATAAAGTAATAATCTATTTAGAAAACATTTTTGTAAATGACCATAATAAAAAGAAATTTTTTTATTGAATTATATTTTTATCTGTGTCAATATGGCGTCTTCATTCAACAACAGAAAAATGGCGATTTTAATTGCAGTAACTTAGAGGTTGCAAAAACCAAAATTATTTCCCTACAAGTTACATTTCCCATAAAGTAGCAGATGCCACCAACGTTATAATTGTTGCTACTTTAAAAGTGGTGACGGTAACTACAACAATTTCACTGTGTAGTTATATTTACCTAGACGTAGCAAATGGGACCAATGACGGTATAAGATCTTGGTAACTATTGCTATCAACTTATTTTCATGTTGGTACAATTGGCAGATACGAGATAGGTAAATTTTTTTTTTTTAATTGGCAACACGGTAATAACTGTTAAAGTGTCACTGTGTGTAATGTGGACAAGGACACGAATGCGGATTAAAAATAACAATTATTATATTTTTACCAATACTTTTTATTATCTGATATAAATTAAGTTGTTAATAAATTTGTGCAAATAAAATATTTGTTTTTTTTACTGAAAACAATGTACAATGTATGTCTTGTAAATATATTTATTAACGTAAGGTGTGTAATAATCATAGACTTCTAAGTGTATGGTAACAATAATAATGGAAAAAATACACGAATTTTCATATTTTAGTGATCAGTTTACATTTAATTTCATTCAAAAAATAGTAAGTAAGTATTTATTTGAATAGGAAAATCCTAATATACAAATTCACTTTTCTAATGTAAATACAAAGAATCATAATTTATACATAAATAAATAATACAGGCACTTACACACTCAGTCTAATACATATACAAATAAATTAAAAAATAACGAGGAAAAAATACCTATATAAAACAAGTGGAGTTAATCAATCGACTTTATGTAGCTTACAATTTTACGTTTGAATACAGGTAGAGAGATAGATTTCTTTCAATCTCTGGCAACTTGTTATATTGATCGAGGCCTTTATATAACATACTTTTCCTAGTTTGACTTAGATTTTGCCTTGGTATATAAAATTTGTTGTTATTTCTTGTGTGGTGTTGATGTATTTGTTTTGCATAAAATATAAACTTATTTAAATACTTGGGTATTAAGTTATTTAAAATTTTGAAAATAAATACCATAGCCATGGAAAGCAATCTATCTTTTACAGACAGCCACTGAAGAGAAGAAAGCATATGTTGGATTGAGGTATACCTATCGACTGCATTTCAAAATCACTCTCATTCCTCTATTCTGTAGTTTTTGAAGGGAAGTTATTTTATTTAAATCGAAGGAATATAATAGACTGGCACAGTAATCGAAATGAGGCTGGATAATGGTGTTGTAAACTGTTATTTTTGTCGTCACTGATAACTTTTGAGATATTTTAGAAAAGAAATATAGTTTTTTTGCTATTTTTTTTTTTTGTATATATATTCAGTTCAATTTATTGTACACAAACAATGTTTTATGCTGTGTATACCAAAATTGTCCGTTCCCCATCGACACAATATTTATTAAATTTGGAGTTTTTAATCGGCAAATTCATTTAATATGCTCAGTGGATCACTAACTGAACTGGGTCAATCTGTGTTTTAAAGACAAGTTGTAACTTTCGCGCAGTACACTAATATCACTGTAGACTGTTATAGTTTTCGATTACTTTTCTCCTTGTGTTGATGGGAACACTTTTGCACCTGTTGCCAAAGATGATGGTTTTACTGTGGCGAAATAATCTTTCATGTTTGCATCATATTCTGAAGAATCACTATTTCTACTACTGTTTAACTGTTTCTTCAGTTTTCTATAAAACGTGGATGAGTGCCGATAATATTTATTTCGCTTTTACTGAGCATTTCAGATGACGCCATTTTATTCAATGCCAATAATTATATAAATTGTCTTAAAAGTTAATATTACTTTATAGTAGATTTTCAAGGTATATGTAACTTTTAAATCATTTTCAATTAGTGGGGAGTAGTAAAAATAACTTCAAAGCACCTAGGTTCGTAGAAATAACCTCATTTTTACTCGAGATGTCACTAATAAGTTAGACAACTTTGAAGTGGTCCTTTGGTAAAGCTGTGCAGTTGACATTACTACCAATTTTCACTTTGCAGTTGAGGATGCTTCAAAGTAATGCAGAGTAGTATTCGCGACGTTGCAGATTCTCCAGCAGTTACTTGAAAGTGTTATAACTATACAATGCCTAAATTCAGTAGAATCTACATAATTGTCACTACAAATGCATACCACAAAGTGAATATTACTCTGAAGTCGCAAAATTAGTAACAGTTATGTCATTCCTACTATTAAAGTTCCGATGCCTCAGATGCCAGTTCCCATCACTTCGAATGCTGCTTGGGCTTATATACAGGGTGGACCATTTTAATCTAGTATTGCAAATATCTCGTCGTGTAAGCCACCAACTAAGAAATGACCTCTACAAAAGCTATTGGGTTCTAAGGGGACTATTTGATTCTGTGGTCGGGTGAAACCCTGGGATACCCAACTTTGTTTTATTAAATGGGAACTCCTATTTTTTATTGCAGAATCTAATTCTATGGAAAAAAATACGTTCAAATATGATTTTCAAACATTTTTTCCAGTAGGCTTTACTCGGGCTCAATACCAACAATTGAAATCACAAGAACCCAATTATCTCACAGGTTATTCTAACAATTGAAAAATTACTTAAATAAAATTTGTAGGATTCGATGGGGGTCATCTAATGCTATGGTTCAGTACCCGGTCCGGGCCCTTGATACGGCCCTGGAGCCCCCAACTTTTTTTTTTAATGGAAATATCAATTTTTTATTGCATTCTACGGAAAAAAATACGTTCAAATATGATTTTCAAAAATTTTGCCCAGTGGGTCTTACTCGGGCCTAATTTGTAAGGCTCACTGGAAAACATTTTTGAAAATCATATTTGAACGTATTTTTTTCAGTAGAATGCAAATCTGCAATAAAAAATTGATATTTCCATTAAAAAAAAAAAAAAGTTGGGGGCCTCAAGGCCGTATCAAAGGCCCAGACCGGATATTGAATCATAGCATTGAATCCCAAACCCCATCGAATCCTACAAATTTTATTTAAGTCATATTTCAATTAGTCTTTTTCCTCGAAGATTTAAAAAAGATCCACTAGAGGCAGCACTAGTGGGGGGGACACATGTTTTGATTTTTTATTGACAGAAACGTTAAACGTACCTCTTATTATTATTAAAATAAATAAATATTGTGGATAAAAAAATTAAAAAGTAATTTATCATGCCCACTAAACATTCTGCATTCGCGAATTGTACATTTCACAGTCGATATAAGCAGGATAGTGTAAAATTTGTGCCTTTTATAAAACCGCAAGTTGACAAGAAAAAGTGTTTGGAGTGGATTCATTTATCGCGAAGAACAGATTTAACAATAGAAAAAATAAAAAAAACACACTTATGTTTGTACCAGGGTGTATTAAATAGGTGGTCCGACTAAGGCACTTTCCTATGATAATAATGGCTTCATAAGTGCATGCTTCCTATTTAATTTAGTAGATGGCGCGAGCTTTAGCGTCCTACAAAAACCTGTATATAGGTACATGAATTTGCTTTGCTGCATATAGAGTTGCATATATTCACAACTGAACAGCAATTTCAGTTATGTAAAGAAACAAATATTGACCAGTTTCAAATTTATATAGGTATGGTAAGAAAATAAAACTTATGTAAAATATACAAATTTATTTGTAACAACAGTACTGGGCATAATGGGTTGCAATATTATAAGAACAAGATTTACGTAATATGTTTACAAATAGTTCCTTTCTCCAAAATTATTCAGCATTCTCTATGCCTCCAACATAAGTTGACTTTAATTGCACATCAGAATGAACACTTTGATAGTAATATTTGTATTTGGTCCACCTAAGCAAGCGTTGTAGATTCAATTTTCAGAAAAATATGCTGCAAATTCTTCTACAGTGATCGGTTCACTGATTGATGTTAACCTAATATCCTTATGCAAAAAATAACCTCTATTGTAGGACCAAACATGAGACTAAACCCAACCTGAAAATAGAAATTATACAAATAATTACCTACTTGAAAAACTAAATTATCATTTGCAAACAAATACTATCTAAAAAGCACTTACCGTCTTAAAACATGTAATTAATTTTTCATGCTGTTCTGCCTTATGTAAACACTAAGCTTCTACTTTTAATACATTTATGAATACCCCAATTCTTATTTGGTAATTTGACGTCACATTCTTCAGACAAAATTTTTTCTAGTAAGTGTAAATACAAACTCTCAGAAATAAGGATAAATTATACTATCGTGAACATCACTCATATTTAATAACTTCTTAATTTTCTTAGCGACATTTTTTGAAGAACGAGCATCTAATTTGCTTGGAAGTGCACCTTTCTTCAATCTTTTTCTTTAAAACTGCCGCTAAAAGCTTAAAATATATTTAAAAAGACGTTTTTATACCTATAGGTTATGTTACAAATATCTATGTAAATTTAAAACTTACAGTGTATATAACAACTCCATTTTCAGACTGTGAAGTAAAACCACTTTTTATACTGCTGGAGCAAAAATGTTTTTCACAAATATGTGGCTTTTTATTTCAAGTAGGTACTTTGTAAACTTCACATTTCTATCTCTTCAGTATTTTTTGGCACTAAGTGATAATTTTTGGTCTTTATAGTCATAAGCATAAGTACACAAATAGGCACTCCATATTTTCTAACCATGTCTTATGAAAATATAGCTGACTTTTTTATATTTAGCGCTAGCGTATTGAATGTATTTCTTCGAGGAATTTGATGTCAAATGTCACTGATATTTTGTTTGACTACAAGATTTTTCACTAAAAACGAAAGGCCGGGAATGTATGCAACACTGTATGCACGTGTGTACAGAACCTGCAAAATTATCTTTATATGTGTAAATAACGACAGACGCTATTGCTCCTGCCATCTATTACATTATGTACAAAGTAAGCACTTATGAAGCCACTCAACGGGTCCTTGTCGCACCACCTATTTAATACACCCTGGTTTGTACTAAACATTTTATAAATTCTAATGGTCCAACAATTGAAAACCCAAATCAGTTACTAGCGACTGTATCAAAGGTTAGTAATTGTTTATTTTATGAGGTTATATTCGAGACCAATGAGTTCATTAACATTATTAATATTCATTCTTCTAAACATTTACCACCATCAATTCCGATAAAAAAAATTTTACCATTACCATTCGCAATACAATCCTCAATTCTTAAATATAAAAGAGTATTAATAACAAAATTAACATAAAATATTTAAATCTTTGACAGCATGATGACAAAGACGAATAATCAACGACAACTAACCTTTCTACTAGTACATTTTTATTTTTAAATCCCGGACAAGATGGTCTTGTACTTTTGCAAATTTCAATTTTGCTCCAGGTACATCATCTTCCATTAATTTTATTTTAAAAAAGTACGTTTAACATTGCTGTCAATAGGAAAATCAAAACATGTACTCCCCACTAGTGGTGCCTCTAATGGATCTTTTTTAAATCTTCCGAGGAAACAGGTTAATTGTTAGCTTAACCGGAGAGATAAATGTTTTTAAAAATCATATTTGAACGTATTTTTTCCATAGAATTAGATTCTGTAATAAAAAATAGGGGGTTCCCATTTAAAAAAACAAAGTTGGGCATCACAGGGCCTCACCAAGGTCACAGGCTCGGTGCCCGACCACAGAATCAGATGGCCCCCTTAGAACCCAACAACTTCTGTAGAGGTCATTTCTTAATTGATGACTTACAGAGATATTTGCAATAATAGATTAAAATGGTCCATCATGTATGTGTGAATCTTAAAACTAACAATTATTCACTTTTATAAAGGACCCTGCACAAATCCTTATATAAAAGTGGCTTCCGTTAAATTGGCTGGATTTTTTATATGTTCTATATTTTGGGCCCCTGATTAAATGTCTCAATGGGTCGGAGGTCCTAAACACCAGAGTTTCAAGATATTTGACATTTTATAAAAAATTTGGCAGATGCAACGTTTTGCAAGAACCATTATAACTTTCTTCGTGTAGGAGATCCTCATTTGCTCTTTGGCACGTAGAAAGAACACAAGGCGAGCTACACTCTACATTGAAAATAGATTCCATAATAGTATACAAAGTGTCCCATTTTTTACGTTACATTTTGTCAAATTCAAACATCAAAAACTTTTTTAATTTAAATGGAACACCCTGTATTTTCAGATAATCGCGATTTTCTTAAATGTTCTAGAATTTTTAATAAAAATTGCCATCAACTTAGCCATGATTAGACACAATCAATAATGTCAGTAATTCTCTTAAAAATGCACTTTTGAATTACACCCACGAAGGCTTTTCAGATTAATAATAATAATAATAATAACGTTTATTCATAAATAAAGAGAACAATAGCCTGACATTTTAATAATAATAATAATAATAAATAAACGTATAGTCGACTCACGAAGCACTCACACGTCATGGACGGTGAGTACTTGTTTGTGAGCTGAAACCTACCAAAATCTATTTATAATATGGCATTGTTTAGTTAAATTTAAATATATGTACATATTTTTTTTTCATATTTTTTCTTTACATTTTTTTTTAAATATTATCTATATATTATTAAGTATTTTTTTTTTATTTTAACATATCGATTAGCTTTTTATTAAGTTATGTAAAATTAAATTCTCTTTTCTCTAGTATAAGCACTTTTACAACTTTTTGAGATATTTGCGGTTTTCTTAAATGTTCTAGAATTTTTAGTAAAAATTATCAACGAAGCTATGATAGTCCATTCTCATATAGCCAAAAATCCCGTGTCGCTTGGATGCTCTGCCAATTTTAAAAAACCTCCAGAACACGAAAGTACTGCCCTGATATAACAAATTTTTTGAGGTTGGCATTCTGGAAAATTGTTGTAAAAAAAATATGGCGGATCAAAGATGGCGGCGCACGACTTTTTTAAACAAATTCTATCTTCGTTATTTCTTAACGGATTTTAAAGAACAAAAAAAGCAAGTACTCATTTTAAGTACACCTTTTATAAAAAAAAAATAGTGCTGTTATATAAAGTCATGATATTTTGTAAATTTTTTAGATAAATGAAAATATCAGAATTGACGATTTGCATGAAAGAAAGTTTGGTAAAAAGTGTCATGGCGCACAGTATAATGGTATCACTGTAATTCACTGCACATGTTGACCAACTCGTCTAATTTCCAAACTTTGCAATAATTAAATACCTATAATATAATAATCATAACATCGTTTTCATTATCTTTAATGTCAAACCTGCTTCCTTTGAATATAAATAGTTTTTATTAGGTTGTTTCGTAGTCTACAATATTTAAAAAATGTCGAATTATGCAATTTGTCAAACACTGTTTCCAACTCTCAGTTTACTAGAAGAGTTGGCAGCAGTGATTGACAAATTGCATAATTTGACATTTTTTAAATATTGTAGACTACAAAACAACCTAATAAAGATGATTTATATTCAGTGGAAGTAGGTTTAACATTAAAGATAATGAAAACAATGTTATGAATATTATATTATAGGTATTTAATTGCTGCAAAGTTTGGAAATTAGACGAGTTGGTCAACATGCGCAGTGAATTACAGTGATACCATTATACTGTGCGCCATGACACTTTTTACCAAACTTTCTTTCATGCAAATCGTCAATTAATCTATTTTTTTCCATTAAAAATATATCAGTTTTTTTCCTTAGCTATAGTGCGAATATTACTTTCCTCCATGATTTTTTTAATGAGACCACCATATATTATTTTTTACTAAAAGCATATCAGGTATCAGGGAACAAAGTAGAAAAAAAATTGTAGATTCCTTAGCCCAAATTAAAGGGGATTCTTCATATAACATTTCTCAAAGTACCTCTTTACTGTGAAGTTTAGCCACTTAAGAAGTACATTAACAAACGGTTTTAACTTGTTTTACTTTAAATATCAAATTCCAAAAAAGGAAATTTTAGTACAACTACTATACTTATTGAAAGGTCAATTTTTTTCCTTCTCCTGAGTGCTCACAATGAGGTGGAATAGGCAACCTCTGACATGTTATAAAAATATTTTTAAAACCCATTCATTTTTAAGAAAAAAATTTTTACAAGTCCCTAGTTCATTGTATCATCTTGTTAATAAATTATCTATCTATCTAAGCTGCAATACTCACCAAATTCCATCATAACAGCCTTAGCATTATCAAAGAGCTCCGTAAGGCTCGGTGCAGATATGCCAAAGGAGTTATCAGCAAACACCTTTGAACACGAATGATGGTAAATCATTTACAAAAAGCAGAAAAGTCAAAGGGCCCGGTACCGAGCCCTGTGGCACTCCAAGACTAATGTCATGTTGATTTGAAATCGTATGATTAATTTTTGCCTGAAGAGATCTGTTAAATATGACATGATCCACTGTGAAATAACTCCTCGAATGCCCATCTACCACCATTTTCGAGGACGGCCAACACGATGGTGATAGTTACGCGGTCTCTACCCCCTTCGAATTACCCTTAAGCACAAAAAACCACCCCCTTTTTTCGATTTTTCTTTGTCACACATGCGAGGACTTGTTGGATCAGGTTTTTTTGAGGAAACTCAATATGTCCTGTAAAATTTCACAACCAGACATCCTAACGACCCACAGGGGTTGAAACCACCCCCTCCCTCAATACCATAACATGCAAAAAACATCCAAACGTGCTGAAAATTGTTTTCCACACGTTTTCAAGGGCGGGGAACACGAGGCCAATATTATTTAGCTTCCTACCCTTACCAACCACCCCTAAATGCATAAAACCATTTCCCATTTTTCGTTTACAGGCATGCAAGGACTTGGATCGGAGTTTTTTGAAAAACTCAATATATCCTGTAAAAATTTGCAACCAAACATTCTAACGACCCTCGCCCTTAATACCGAAACATGTAAAAAAACATCCAAACATACTGAAAACGAAAAATGGGAAAAGCGAGTGGTTTTATGCATTTGGGGGTAGTTGTACCCAGTCTTATTGAAGAGTTTAATGTCCATTCCGTTTGGACAGAACAATATGATTTAATTTGTAAATGCCAAGAATAAATTAAAATTTAATAACAATAATAATATATGACACGTCTAGAATAAGAATAAAAATCATGTATATAATGTGGAAATAAATATATAATAAAAAAGGTGGACTACGCACATACACGACTATATATACATGCGCATAGCCCGTCCTATCAAACTCCTTTTAATCTGCAATAAAAAAAATTATGATGCAATGAGCACTTGTGATCTCACTATAAGAAAAACCAATGGTTTTGGGCATGCAAGGGTAGTTTTTGTGGACTAAGAGACAAACTGATGCAACTATCGTATTGTGCACTTCTTCTCTTTGAGGGACCTTCAGAATTTAGGGAAGGGGTGGTTTCAACCCCCGAGGGTCGTTAGAATGTCTGGTTGCGAAATTTTTAAGACACATTGAGTTTCTTCAAAAAAAAACCTGATCCAACAAGTCTTCGCATGCCTGATAACGAAAGATCGAAAAAAAAGTTTTTTGCGCTTGGGGGTAGGAAGAACAGCGGGACTATTACCATCGTGTTGGCCGTCCTCGAAAACGGGGGGGGGGGGGGGCAAGTTTGGTCGCTACCTCTGCACTTTTGGGGTTTTTGCAACTTTGGCATGGAATATATGTGATAAATTGGCGCCAAACTGATCTTTTACTTAATCTACAGCGACTAAAACGAAATAGTCCGCAAAATGTTCCGCTGTAATTTCTTTAGCTTAAGATAGCAAGCCTACTTCTATAAGACGCACTAGATAACAGTGCGTGTAATTGCCCATTAGGTATGTACATTCACGTAGCGCGAGAGATATGACAACACTGCAGAGCAAACTCACCCGTCCGCGAAGATCTCAGCTCTCAGTTATTTCATTTCAGCCAGCTGGCACATGCGATGTAATTCTTACTCCCTATACCTAGCCCGCTACTACACACAGTGTATTTGATTTACATTATGATAATAACATTTAAGTGAATAGCAACTCACTTGTCAAAATGTGTGGTGTATCCTTGGGTGGGCGTGGCCAACAGTCTATCATAAATGGCGGTGACCTTCTGTAACCTCTTAGCCTCCGTTTCCCATTTGATGTAGGAATCCCACAGCCTGTCAGATCTAAACTCCAAGCCGCACGCCACTATCGCCCGCTCGAACTGCGACCTGATGTACTCCTCGTCGTCTGGTCTGGAAGTCTTAACGTACGTCAGGTAGTGGATCCAGAGGTCGACGGACAGCGGGATCGCCTTCAGCCCTCTCTCGAATACCTTTCAGAACTTTTAATTAGAAAATACCTCATTAGACACAGATGATGTGTATCACTTTGCCGAACAGCAAGACATTAAAAGTTCCTCTTGGCACCGGCAAATAAATACACACCAACTGATCGGAAATACCTGAAAAACGAATACTTTATATTTTAATTTATAACATTATTATATAAAACCTATCACGAGGAAGTATTTATTTCCTTACATTTGGGGCTGGGATTATACCATCCAGCGATGCAGGTTCGCTGATCTTAGCACGTCACGTCTCCTACTCATCGGTTGAATTTTACAAGTTCACTACATTTCGTATTTTAAGAAAAGGTATTCATTGTATATATCAAAGCTATCGTAAAATAGGTTTAAAATATAACATACAACTTAAATAACATATAAATAACATAACAGGTTTACAATAATAGTAATAATAATTGTATTCACTACTGTATAGTAATTGGGAAATAGCAGCCACCGGCACGCCGAGCTGTAGGGATTGCAAAATAATTATGTGAGTGTATAAAGCATTCCACGGATTATCATTTCAAAACTATACCTACCTCCTCGCACTTCTTTTTGTTGCCCTTGCGCTTCTCATAGTCTGCGTACTTTCGCCAGTATCCATAACAATAAGGGTAATGCGATAGGAATGCGTCGTATGCCTCTCGAGCCGCCTCCATATCATTCTGGAATAAATTTAATTCCTATATTACATTGCTCCAGGTCAGTGTCGATAAAAATCATAATTTTTTTTATTATTTTAAATAAAAACGTTTATTTGACTTCTTAATTTTCCGTAGTGTATTTTCTTAAGAAATAATTCACCTCAAAAATATGTGTTTCTTAAGGTTTAAGAGTATTACGCAGCTGTTATTAAAATTTCTGCCTGGTTCCCGTATTTTCAACTAAAATCTAGTTCAGTGTAATGTTTATGAAGTTCTAAATACTTTGTCCTAATAAAATAGGACTCTTTTTGTAGGTTGGAAATCTAACCCGTAATTAGCAGTCTATTTTTTTATTAATCAACAATATTGAAAAATTATTTACGTGAATTTTTAAATATTTGCTAAAAATCTGTATACAAATATTAAAAATGAGAATAAACTTGAAAAACGAGGTTATGTTGGTTACATGATGCAGTGCTGCTGTAGGTGGTACCATCTATTAAAAAGCTCTGTACTAAAAAACTTGACTGGGAAAAAGCAGTTTTTAGCCAAATGGCTGGCGTTATTAAACTGAAAAAAAGATATTCTTGTAAGTAAATGAATACTACATTTTTATTGAAGAAAGTTTTTATCCAAAATTTGTTTATTACGAAGATTTCTCTTTACACTTCGTAATAAACAAATTTTAGAACTTTCTTCAACAGAAGTGTAGTATTCATTTACTTACAAGAATATCATTTTTTTAGTTTAATAACGCCAGCCGTTTGGCTAAGAACTGCTTTTTCCCAGTCAAGACTTTTAGTACAAAAACAAAAAAAGTCCTATCTTATTAGGCCAAAATATTTAGAACTTCATAAGCATTACACTGAATTAAATTTTAGTTGAAAATACCGAAACCAGGCAGACATTTTAATAATAGCTGCATAATACTCTTAAATCTTAAGAAACACATATTTTTGAGGTTAGCTGTTATGTTACGTGCAGATGCCCTATAATAGCCACACTGCCTACCCTTCGCCCCACTTCAGCTTTAGCTTTACCGATGAAACTTTGTGATTGGTGTTGTCTTTTCTTAAAACTAAAAATTGGCGTAAAAACTGCTTCAACTTCATTCAATATTTGGTACTGATTATAGAGCGACGTATACTAAAGATAAATGTCTAGTCGAGACAGGAAAGAAGATATAGTGTTTGGCAACAATTTGTCAAAAGAAAAGTTATGGGCAAACTTGCATGCCGTGTAAATTTAAAAAATGCAATAGGGAAATTTAGGGGCTTGTCAACAGACTTAAAAACTACTGGGAAACTAATGAGTGCCAAGCCAGTACAAGCCAATGTGAAAATTCCCAACGAACAGCAAGCGGGAATTTGAGTGGTAGTAGTTGCAGTAGCACTAGTTTAAGCTCTTTTGTTGTAAGAACATGTCAAGACAAAAAGAAAAAATTAGACAAACAGTTAACCAGAGCCATTTTTGCAACAAATTGTTCTTTTAAGTCTATTGAACATAGAGAAGTTCGGAAAATGATTGACATGCTAAGTCCAGAGTATGTCCCGCTTTTTAGGTTTCAGTTACCAGTTAAATGAAATATTAGAAAAGGAGAAATCAAAGTGGGTTGAAAATTTATCAGACCAATCAGTCTGAATGTCTTTTGATGGTTAGTCAAATGTTCTTAATGAAGCGATAATATGTGCAATTTTGATACTAGAAAATGGAAACAGTTTTCTTCTGGAAAGTATGGATACCTCAGAACATCCACACACTGGTAATTACCTTGCAAACTTGGCCATTGATTTAATAAATAAGTGTAAAAAAAGTATAACTGCAAAGTTACTAGTTTGGTCACAGATAATGCAGCAAACATGAATATGAGAGAAAGAATTGTTGAGATCCTGGATTACCTCACCAATACACACTCACTTGCCAAATGCTTGGTACAAAGAAAAAGGGGGAAGAAACTAACATTACCACAATATGTTATATGGAACCAACCGTGGCCTACGTAAATGATTCCATCAGGCCACCGCATTGCAATCGAATCCGACTGTGACGTCACGAAAGGAGTCCTTCGGTTTTACAAAGCTACTGGGCTGCGGGTGGATTTCGCGCGATTTTGCAAGATTAATATTTTATTTTTTCGTATAATTTGTTTAGTATGAAGTTGAGTATGGATTAGTGTCAACTAATTGGGTTTCAATTTGTATTGGAGTCGAATGAAAAGTGAGTTACTTAAATATTTAATGTGCCTAACATAGTAATAATTCAAATAGATGGAGAGAAATACTATAAATAAATGATTCAACCTCCTAATACTTAATAATCATAACAGTTATTGAAATTTGTTCTTGATTTATTAATGTATATTTATACTGTGGACATTATGAAAGTGCCCTTAATTAATGAATGTCAATTAAACTCAGGTAAGAATGCCCCGTTGATGTTGTGTGCCAGGATTCAAATCAAATTACAATAAACAACGATATACTACTGTGTTTCGCGTTCCGTCGGACAAGAACCTGGCAAAAAATGGTCTCACAGCATTCACCGAAAACATTTTATCCAGAATAAAAATTCAGTAATCTGTGTTAATCATTTTAGTAGGCAATTTTTAATTACTGAAGATTCTGTCAAAAGAGATGATGGAACTCTTCTAACATTTCCTCGAAAAATCCATAAACTTTGTGAAGATGCTGTTCCTACAATTTTTAATGAACAACCCAAATCCAGAGTTTGATATCTGAAAGATTGAAAATGACTTTCTAAACATAAAGTAAAAAAAAAATATATAGAAAGGAAATAGACAGAAACCTGCGATAGTTGTGATATGCAAAGACTGCAACTAATTCGTATTTGTTTGACATACTTTTCTAATATATTGTTGAACAATTATTCTGAAGTGACAAATAATCATATAAGGGAAGAAAAACAAATGAGGTGTACCTAATAAGAAAAAAAAAAAGGTCATTGTTAAGAACGCCGACTTCTTGAATTTCTCCAATTTTTTTGCACAGATGTGTTCACAGACGTTAAAGTAATCGTTTCTGATAGTTGAAATGTTGTGCTTATTTTGGAAAACTACCCCCTACAATGGGGGTAGTTTCGAAAAAAAAATGCAAAATGTCGGAAGTAGTAAGTAGGTGTATTGTCCTCTAAATAATTTTATTTAGGGTAAGGACAATAATTTTTTTTATTAAAAATACCGATATTGTAGGGGGTAGTTTTCCAAAATAAGCGGAACATTTCAACTATCAAAAACTTTTATATAACATCTGTGAACACATTTATGCAAAAAAATTGGAGAAATTCCAGAAGTCGGTGTTCTTAACAATTACCGGAAAAAAAATACTAGCAATAAAGAGATTAAAATAAACTGTGATAAAAAAAGAAAAGTTGATAAGTTGCAATCTCTGTAATAGGAATTAAATTTAAAATAAATATGTTGTACATACTTGTGTATGTACTGATCTTTTAATATTTATAACAATAACTGTTGTGACTTATTATTATAGAGGCATTTTAAATTTTTGTTACCCACAATTTATTGCTGTTAGAGTTTAAAGAAATAACTAGAACGGGCTAAAACCCGTTTTAGCTCCTAGCGGAGGGCTTGAGTGCTTTGCACTCAATTTGAGCGCTTCGCGCTAAATTTTGAGCGCTCCGCGCTCAATTTCACGTCTGAATTAATTTTTTTTTCCGTGTATTTCAAATTTCTTTAATATTTTACATATTTCCGAAAATTTTCCATTTTTATAAATTTTCAATTTTTTTTTTTTAATTTGACATTTTTTTTAAACCGACATATTGGAAGATTTGACATCTTTTAAAAATTTTGACAATTTTTATTACCTTTAGTTGGACATTTTCTGAAAATTTGACATTTTCTTAAAATTTGACATTTTCTTAAAATTTGAAATTTATTGAAAATTTGACGTTTTTCTGAAAGTTTTACATTTTTTTAAAAATTTGACATTTTTTAATTTTTTTTTTTCGTTTCGTTTCCGTTTTTTTTTTATTTATTTTTTTTCATTTCCTAATTTTGAGTAAAATTCTATAAACACCTTATTCAATAGGTATTTTTCCGAGTGTATTCTATAAAGTTCATTATTCTAGGTTGAAAATGTACAATGTAAGTAAGTAAGTAAGTAAGTTTATTGGTGCTATTACCATTGGTTTACACAAGTCAATACAGGACAGATTAAAAAAACATTATAAATTTATACAATACAAATTAAAAACATGTTTAAATACATATATTACTAAAATTGTTATTAAAATAATCATCAATAGAATAAAAACACTTATCAATTAAATAATTTTTCATCAGTTTTAAAAAAAAAAATGTTTAGAAGTAATTATATTTACACAACAGTATTGGATGAATATGTTTCTCCGTGTAGCGTAGGTCTTTTTTTATATATAAATAACTTGTGGGTAACAAATATTATGTAGAGCTATGTGAGCTATGAGGTCATAATGTTTTATTAACTTTTCACTTAATAATAATAATGTACGTTTCAAATATGAAGTCGATATCTCTACCCATCTGTGCGCTATAAGAATTTTTCACTTTTGTGACGTATGTTTGAATCACTCGAATTTCGATTTTTTTCCAATAGTTCTACCCACGTTTCAAATATGAAACCAATATCTGTACCCGTCCGTGCGCTGTAAGAATTGTTCATCTTAGTGACGTAAGTGTATGTTTTTCAAATATGAAATCAGTATCTCCATCCATTCGTGCGTGGTAAGAGATTCTCTTTTTTGTGACGTAGGTGTATTCTTGATCCACTCGGATTTCGTTTTTTCTTCAATAGTGTTACCTACATTTCAAATATGAAGTCAGTATCTCCATCCATTCGTGCGTGGTAAGAGATTCTCTTTTTTGTGACGTAGGTGTATTCTTGTTCCACTCGGATTTCGTTTTTTCTTCAATAGTGTTACCTATACTTCAAATATGAAGTCATTATCTCTATCCGTCTGTGCGTAGCAAGAGATTTTCTTTTTTGTGACGTAGGTGCATTTTTGATTCACTCGAATTTCGTTTTTTCTTCAATAGTGTCACCTACATTTCAAATATAAAGTAATTATCACTATTCGTTTGTGCGTAGTAAGAGATTTTCGTTTTTGTGACGTAGGCGTATTCTTGATTCACTCGGATTTCGTTTTTTCTTCAATAGTGCCACCTACATTTCAAATATGAAGTCAGTATCTCCATCCATTCGTGCGTGATAGGAGATTCTCTTTTTTGTGACGTAGGTGTATTCTTGATTCACTCGGATTTCATTTTTTCTTCAATAGTGTTACCTATATTTCAAATATGAAGTCATTATCTCTATCCGTTCGTGCGTAGTAACAGATTTTATTTTTTGTGACGTAGATGTATTATTGATTCACTCGAATTTCGTTTTTTCTTCAATAGTGTTACCTATATTTCAAATATGAAGTCATTATCTCTATCCGTTCGTGCGTAGTAACAGATTTTATTTTTTGTGACGTAGATGTATTATTGATTCACTCGAATTTCGTTTTTTCTTCAATAGTGTTACCTATATTTCAAATATGAAGTCATTATCTCTATCCGTTCGTGCGTAGTAACAGATTTTATTTTTTGTGACGTAGATGTATTATTGATTCACTCGAATTTCGTTTTTTCTTCAATAGTGTTACCTATATTTTAAATATGAAGACATTATCTCTATCCGTCCGTGCGTAGTAACAGATTTTCTTTTTTGTGACGTAGGTGTATTCTTGATTCACACGGATTTCGTTATTTCTTCAATAGTGTTACCTATATTTCAAATATGAAGTGATTATCTCTATCCGTTCGTGCGTGGTAAGAGATTGTCTTTTTTGTGACTTAGGTGTATTTTTGATTCACCCGGATTTAGTTTTTTCTTCAATAGTGCCACCCATATTTCAAATACGAAGTCATTATCTCCATCCGTTCGTGCGTAGTATGGGTTTTTCTTTTTTGTGACGTAGGTGTATTTTTGATTCAATCGAATTTCGTTTTTTCTTCAATAGTGTCACCTACATTTCAAATATGAAGTCATTATCTCTATCGTTCGTGCGTGGTAAGAGATTGTCTTTTTTGTGACGTAGGTGTATTTTTGATTCACCCGGATTTAGTTTTTTCTTCAATAGTGCCACCCATATTTCAAATACGAAGTCATTATCTCCATCCGTTCGTGCGTAGTATGGGTTTTTCTTTTTTGTGACGTAGGTGTATTTTTGATTCAATCGAATTTCGTTTTTTCTTCAATAGTGTCACCTACATTTCAAATATGAAGTCATTATCTCTATCCGTTCGTGCGTGGTAAGAGATTGTCTTTTTTGTGACGTAGGTGTATTTTTGATTCACCCGGATTTAGTTTTTTCTTCAATAGTGCCACCCATATTTCAAATACGAAGTCATTATCTCCATCCGTTCGTGCGTAGTATGGGTTTTTCTTTTTTGTGACGTAGGTGTATTTTTGATTCAATCGAATTTCGTTTTTTCTTCAATAGTGTCACCTACATTTCAAATATGAAGTCATTATCTCCATCCGTTCGTGTGTAGTAAGAGATTTTCTTTTTTGTGACGTAGTTGTATTTTTGATTCTCTCGAATTTCGTTTTTCTTCAATAGTTCCACCTACGTTTCAAATATGAAGTCGATATCTCTAAGACTGAGGGCGCTTATGCAGATCGACGGTTTATAAAATTGTCCTTGGTTTCAATCTGCATCGCACAAAAACACGAAACAAATGTCAATGTAGACAAATCGCCCTGTATATGACTTTTTATCGCCTCGCAGATTGACAGCAGTGGACGAATCTGATTGGACGTTTCGATATTTAGCTATGACGTAGGCACAGTCGGGACGAAAAAAAATTAAAAGGAGCCTCCACTTTGGCCGTCCGCAGTTAATTAATTCTTGAAGCAGGACAATTAAAAAAAAAAAAGACTTTTAGATAATTTAATTCTGCGCAAATTCGTTAGGGCGAAGTTTTTTGGCCTAGGAGCCACCGTTTAGGAGTTATGGAGGTTTTAAGTGAAAAATGTACCATTTTGAGTCGTGCATCGCCATACATTTGGGTCGATTTCTCCGAAACGAAAGTATTTAGGACAATTCTGATGGAACTGGGCGATTTCCCAAGAAATTATCTGGACCCTTGTGAAAATTTATTTTTGAGCTAGCTGCAGCCGTTTCTGAGATATAAACGAAAAACGGCGGAAAAAAAAGTAGCGTTTTGGAGCCGAAAAAAGTGCATAAACATGCAATCTTAAAATGTTCATATTTGTCGAAATACACCAGCGGAACGACCGTACGATGTCGCGATGGAAAGTGGAAGAGTTCTAGTTGAACCGCATCGTAAATTTCATAGGGCAAATAGAAAATTCGGCCCGGCACGAACGTATGAAAAGTGACATTTTTTGACATTTCAACAAAATTGCAAAATGCAACGACACGACAAAGGGAGCATCGTGAATAAAAATTGAGGGTTTCAAAAATTCGTCCAGAAAGAGACGGACGAATTTAATCAGTTAATTAAGAAGTTAATCGTTAAATGGATTCGACGAAATATATCCTAATCCAGTAAGCATTTTATTGTGTGTCCGTCAATACCGTTTCGCGCCCAGAGAATTGAGCGCGAAAAAAGCCTTTGCTGCAGTAAATTTGGAAAGAGTAAGGGGTACAGCCCTCTCAGATTTTAATATATTGTAATTATTATTTTTTGTTTTGTTTTAACTATTATTAAAAGTGTTTATTTTATTTTGAATCAATAATCAAATCAATCAAATCTGTATTTTAGTTTTATAGATATCTTTAATTTTATAGTATAATACTGATGGGTAATCATTTACAAATTGTTTAGTTATTTATTTTTAGAAAACTATTTGTGTTTTTATAATATAGTTTATTATTAATTTATTCATATAATTTTATTAGAAACGTTCAAGAAAGCGTTAAAGGTTTCGGTATGTATCGTAATGCTAGGCCTCCGACGGCCGCCATTAAATTTAATGCGGTGGCCTGATGGAATCATTTACGTAGGCCACGAACCAACTGTCTTGAGGTTTATGTTACTGAGTAGCCCAAGTTGTTGCAAAGCTTTGAAGAACACAAAAATGACATTGATCGATTGATTTTTGAATATTTATTATTTACTTCGAATATTGAAACTAAAAGAATGGCCGACGACTTTTTAAAAATTGCTGAAACCAATTTCTGTGACACTTGACAGAATTAAGCAGAAAGGTACCAAAAATATTCCACAAATTAACAAAGTACTGGATCTGATAATTCCCTTTCTGTGTACCGTTGCTTCTTCTGCAGAGGTGAAAAGAATGTTTCCTTCATATGGACTGTTCATTCAGATATTGGGAATAGATTGGGCAATGAAAAAGCATCTAAATTAGTATTTCTCTTTAAACTTTATAATGTTTAATGTCTTGTTTTGTATCGTTTTGAAAAATATATATTTTTATTTTTATATGTTCATATGTTTGTTAAGTTAATTAAAGTCTTCTCAAAGTTTCATTTTTGCAAATAAAATTTTTTACTAATAATAAGTTTATATTTTTTCTTTATAACATTTGAACTTCAAAAGAAAAAAAATCACGATTTTTTAAAATAAAAATCGTTTGATTAAAATCAGCTCAACCCTACTCAGCATAACAAAAATAAAAATAAAATTATAAAATAAAAACCAGAGTCATTCTCATTGGTTTTCGTTTGTCTTCGATAAAATAGATGTTGTTGCTACTCCACCTGGAACTCTAGTATCTAACATTCCTCAGCGGAGCTGCCACAGACTTTCTGAGGACAGAAGCTGTCCCTGTTTTGGAGTGACCCGCCTACTTGCCAGATCTTAATCCCTTTGAATATTTGTGATTTATGGACACCTCACAGTTTTTGATTATTAATTAGTGATCCAACTTTAAATGATAGTTTTGCCTATTCATACTCTTCTACTTTAGGTCTTATATCGCCAAACAAAGAAATAAAATCTAAAGACATAAAATTACCTCCTGATCCACATACTGCAACAAATAAGTCCAGCCGGTAAAGTCTGTGGGATCATCATTAACGGCTTTCCAATATTTATCAAGTTCTGGTAGTTTCTTTGGCTTAGACGGTTTCTCCTCCTTCTCTTTATCAGGGGTAGTTTCGAGGGAAGGTTTCTTTGTTGGTGCCTCATTCTCTGACGTGGGAGATCCTGGATCGTAGTCGCCTTGGTCCAACTTACGTTTAACGCCTTCTTTCTTTGCCTCGCTCTTCACCGTCGGCAATTCATCCTCAGACACCACCTTTAACAAATCAGGAAATCAATATGCTATATTATTTGTCTCTAGTCAATCACATACCTCAGTATCAGCTGGCAACTCAGCTCTCTTAGGGCCAGGCAATTCTTCATCGGAAACTTCTTCGGCTTCGGGAACTTTAACAACCGGAACCCCTGGCAATTCATCTTCTGATATGTTTTCAGCATCAGGATCTCCATTCTATAAATGCCAAAATAAAAAAAATTCATAGTTTTTAAAATAAAAAGTGAAAAAGTACAAACCTGTTTATTGTCATCTTTCTTCTCTTTATCTTCCTCTTTGCTCTCTTCATTTTCTTTCACTTCCTTACTTTCAGGTTCCTTCGCTTCCTTCTTTGGGGCATCTAATTTAATTTTGACATCTGAATCATCATCAGAATCGGATATTTCTTTTATTTCAATGACTTCATCAACGGGCTTATCTTGCACTTTGGCAGTTTCTTCCTTTTCACCTCCATCTTTTTCTTCGTCAGAATCTGGCTCCTCGATAATGACTTTGATGCCTGCTGCCTTCACCTCCTCAGCAGTTTCTTTCTCGGTCTCTTTGTCTTCTGTTACATCTATTGCTTCGTGTTCTACTTTCCCCTTTGCTTCATTCTCCGCCTTTAATTCCTCTTTTTCCTTTGGGAATTCTACTTTTCCACCTTCATCAACAGCCTCCTCCGTTTTGTCTTCTTTGTCGGAGTCCTTTGCTTTGCTTTCTTCAATGGGTTCTTCAGTTTTGGTTTTTTTAAGGGACTCATCCGGTTTGGTTTCTTCAGGGGCATCTTCGGTTTTACGTTTTTTAGTGGAAGTTTCCACTGCTTCTGTAGGTTCAACAGTAACTTCATCTTCCTTCTCTTTACGTTTTTTAGTGGAAGTTTCCACTGCTTCTGTGGGTTCAACAGTAACTTCATCTTGCTTCTCTTTACGTTTTTTAGTGGATGTTTCGACTGCCTCTGTGGGTTCAACAACAACTTCATCTTCCTTCTCTTTACGTTTTTTAGTGGAAATCTCTGTTGCCTCTGTGGGTTCAACAACTTCTTCTTTCTCCTCTTTACGTTTCTTACTGGAAGTTTCTTCTGCTTCTATGGGTTCAACATCAACTTCATCTTTCTTCTCTTTACGTTTTTTAGTGGGAGTTTCCTTTGCTTCTGTGGGTTCATCAACTTCATCTTTCTTCTCTGTACGTTTCTTACTGGAAGTTTCTTTTACTTCTGTGGGTTCAACATCAACTTCTTCTTTCTTCTCTTTACGTTTTTTAGGGGAAGTTTCCTTTGTTTCTGTGGACTCAAGATCAACTTCTGTTTTCTCTTTGCGTTTTTCAGTGGAAATTTCCGTTACTTCTGTAGGTTCAACTGCAACTTCTTCTTTCTTCTCTTTACGTTTTTTAGTGGGAGTTTCCTCTGCTTTGGTGGGTTCAACAGTAACTTCGTCTTTCTTCTCTTTAAGGGAATCATTTGCTTCATCATCTACTTCCATAACTACAACTGCTGGTTCTGTTTCCTTTTCAGTTTCAATAACCTCACTGTTCGATGTGTCATTTTGAACGTCTGGTACTTCAAACATTTCAATGTCATTTAAAACCTGAGGAAAAAAATTATATTATTGCATAGAAACATGTAGCCAAACTGCCAAAGTGCAACAAGTACTGTTAATTCTAGAACCAGAAATTAATATAATATGCATGCCTCCATGTATATTGTCACACTGCATATTTTATTTGAGTTGCCTTAACTCATTGACAATAAAGTTATAACCTTGCAAATCTAGGAAATAGTAAATGAAACGTAAAGAATTTTTTCATCATGAAATTTAAAAATTTTAAGTCTGTGAAATTCTTCGTCTTTGGCCGAGCATATTCATTAAAAACTCTTATTCAAAGTGTTTCAAGTTATTTCAAATAAATTTGAGATTTCTCCTCGAATGCATCAGGTCCCCACTCCTACCCAGCTTGAGTAAAACCAATCAAAATTGAATACTAAGTTAGTAGGTAGTACCTTCAAATAGATATATATCTCAGCAACGTAGGGACTGATATTCCATAAAGGTGAACTTTGACATATTCAAAGGACTTTTTCAAATTCCACTCAGGGTGAGTTTATCAATACAGGGTTAGGTTAGTTTGTTCTGGGGTTAAACGCTAACCCCAGGATAAAGTGCTTGTTTTGGTCTGGGTTAAAAGTAACCATGAGTTAAAGTCACAATTAATTTCGCCTAGGTTTTATGTTTGTTGTTGACAGCTGGGTGAAAAGTCAAAGTTATTTTTACTTAAATTAGGAAGCATACAGTAATATTTATATTGTAACAAATTTGAGGGATTGATATAATTTCCAATTTACAGATAAAAAGTTTTCTAATGTAGCTAAAAAACATATATTAAAATCTATTTTAATGTATTATAGAAATCATTCAGTTTCATCAATAAATCAATTGCTTATAACAAGATCGGGATATTACGCAACTGGTAATTTTTTATTAACTACTGGAGATTGCATAAATGTCGGCAAATTTTAATTTTGCGCCAGAAAGTTTATTTGTTCCTCCAAGATACTGCATCGGTTTTTTCATTCTATGTGTTTATGTTTATTTTCTATTTCAATTAAAAGCAACCGCTCTGCTGATGAAAAATTAGGGCTTCTGCTTACCTTTCACTCATTTTTTAAAATAAAAATATAAATAATGACGAGAAAATATTCTACTTTATATTATAATGGGGAATTTCGGCAATTTTTACTTCCACATCCAGTGGAACTATGGTAACGACAAAAAAATTTTTATTGTTCAAATAGGCTTAGAATGTCATGAAACGTCGAGATTTAAAGTTTGAGCGAAAAAAAATTTCTGTCTGTCGGTCTGTCTGTAACTTTTTTTTTTGTGTGCATGTTTACTCAGGAACCGTTTGAGATATTGACTTGAAATTTGGTACACATATGTACTTTAACGAGATCTAGAACTAGTTGGGGGTAAATTTTGGGTAAATAGGTAAATCAAGCAGGTAAGAGTCCATAAAATTGGTATTTAGTATATATAAGAGAAGCTAAGGTATCAAAAAAAAATTTGACATTAGCCACCCCCATTACCACGCCCACCCCATTATTAAAGGGGATGAAACAAAATTGTGATTTAGTGTGTGTAAAAGAACCAGAAACCTCAAAATATTTTTTACTTCATCAACCCCCACTACCACCCCCGCCCCACTATCGATGTGGGGTATGGTTTTATGGGTTTTTGAGGTAGAGGATTTTAAATATTATATTATTAAAGTTTCATAAATAATTATTTCCACATACAAAATTTTTTCGTTGTGAGTGACTTGGATAGAAAATCTGGATGTGGAAGTAGTGATTCCTTGGGCAGCGGTTTTTTTTAATTAAAAAATGAGTTCTTTAGATTAAAAGAAGAGACCCGTATTTTTTTTTTAAGCAATATAAACGTGAAAAAAAATGTTAAAGTTTAGTTATATATTTTCCCCTAAAAATTTACGATGTATGTAAACGTAGCTAGGAAATTTTAGGCTTACTATAAAAAGGATACCTACCCTGGCCAAGGAGTTGAGAAGAAGAAGATAACCTAAAATTCTTAATTGTCATCTGTATTTTAATTGCTGTCAGTCTCGTCTCGGTCAGTGTAGTTTCTATTATCTTATGCTTGTTGTGTTTATTTGTTGTTCTGCGTTGTGATTATCTCACACTTCTTATTTCTGCACTCATAAAGTCTAAATTGTCCATAAAAAACACAGTTAACATAAACGGATCGACATCCGGTAAATTTTCGGAACATGCTTCCACAAAACCACTTTCCGTTCCTTTTTGCATAATTAAGAAGTTCAAAAACAACAAGAATTTACAATTAATTCAGGTTATTTATAAGCTTTTTGACAGCGACAAGTGTCAGTCTATGGCAAGAAATAACATGAAAATAGATACAGCTACGCAGTATTTGCAACCGTCACCGGTAAATCAAAGAAATTTTCTGCTATGTTTGTCTACGTCACAAAACGTTTAGCGACTTTTTGAGACCAAAACTTATGGGGCTTTAAAAAATACAATGAACTGAAAATAATTGTTTAAAATATTACTAGTAAGTTCTGAATATATTATATTTTCATCTTAATACTTGTTTTTAAATATTTAAGACTGAACTGAAATTTCCCATTGTTGTTTGTTGTCATTTCCAACAATTTAAAAATCGTTTGGACTTTATTAAATTTTGGACATAAGGTTTTTGGATAATTCTGAACAAGTTTCATTAACAAAATTTTCCGTCAAAAAAATGCCTATGATTTTTTAATTTTTTCCCCATATTTTGGTACCGCAGGGGGCTTTGCATTTGTAAGAGGCGAATGTTTTACTGGTCAAAGAATTACCTTATCGATCTTTTCTTACCACCAAAGTTTGAAGTTAATTAAGCATCAATTAACGGGTATACAGGGGTGTTGCGATCTTAAGTGAATCACACTGTATCAAACAATTGATTTATTATGATAATAGGATTAACATAAATTATAATTAGAATCTTCTGTTGTTGCATATTATTATTAATAATTTTTAATTGTTACAAACATATTTTTAACAAAAATGTATTTTTATCCGACTTCATAAAATTTAAAAAAAGGAGCAGGTTCCCTCAATTCGACCCGTGTGTATGTTTTTTTCACAATTATCAAATACAGAACAGAAAACAAAGAAAATACATTTTTTTTATTTATTTTTTATATACATTAATTTTTCTTTTTGTAGACCAATTAATGAACTGAAATTAAAGTGATTTTTTGTGAAAATTATTATATATTATACATATTGTCTATTGGGTAAAGCAACTAGGGGGTCTGCACTTTTGGTTTTACTAACAATTATTATAGCTCGTATTAAACTTAATTTCATGACCAAAATTTGAAAAATTTAGCTTAACTTTGGACGCTAATTACTGGCAGAAATTAGAGATGTGACAGTGATCATCGTCACTGCTACTTATCACCTGTTCTTTGAATTGAGCAATCCAATCACTAACAGTGATTGCCAAGAAAAGAACTGGTGATTTAATCACTCCCTCGATGCTTTACTAATTTTGTTAATTTATTTAAAATAAATCATTTCATTTTCCTAGCGCAATTATTTATTGGCCAACCAACATGTTTGCAAGTCCCGACCACATCACGGCGACATCGACAGACAAGGCGACTGCGATTTGGATGATCGAATGAATTGCGAATTGCCAGGATAGCTGTGAAGCGCTGCGAACCAAATGCCATGGTGATCAATTACCGAATTGGAAGCGCACTGATAGACTAGTATTACTATGAGAAGATGCCAGGGCGGTGCCAAAATGCGCGAATATTTTTACCAGTGGCATAGCTTTATCTGGGGTATAGGAATGTGTAATTGCAATAAAAGTTTCGCGGTCAAGGAACTGTGAAAATGGAGTAGATTAAAACTTGCCAACTGTTACGAGTAACCTTTGATCAGGAGAAGTGTAAGAATAGTAAGTTCTACTAAACTTTGCCTAATAAAGTTGTTTTATTATTATTATTACCGTCGCCGCCGCTCTACTGCAGGCACCGCCGCCACTGGTGTTGACATTGAATGTCACGTAATTCTTTCTCATTGGTTTAGAATGATGGAGCGCACAAACTCGTTTCTGCGCATATTTTTTGCTGGCATCTTCTCATAGTAATACTACTTTACCATGTAATGAACGTGACGTGAGTCATGAAGTTTGGCATAGGCAATCTAAAGAGTGATTTAATCACTGCTAAAAAGAACAGTGATTACTGAATCACCATTACGGTTATCACTGCTACAGGAAAATCGCCGTTTATCCCATCTCTAGTAGAAATAATATGCATCTAACGATAAAATTGTATATGACCCATTTTGTAGAAAATTTTATAAGCTTTAATTCTGTATACACCTAGCTATTTTTGTCCTAAATTCAACGAGAAAACTGGAAATTGCAGAAAACCATATTTTAGCGACTCCCCTTCCCCTAAAGGAGGGGGTTCCGGGTCTTTTTCGAAATTTGTCAATGGCAACCCAACGGTTGACGTTGAGAGCTAAGTTTGAGATAAGAAACTTTTTGTTTGAATTATTCCTGAATTTCTGAAATTTTTACGACTTGGGAGACTAGTCTAAGAATAAAACAAAATCACCCATTTTTCGATTAATCACAATCAACCTAGAGCTGGCAACTCTGTAGGAAGCGTTACCAAAAATATTTGTTTGCTGCAGCGGCGCATTTTTAAGGATTGTGCCCCCCCTCCTGCCCTGTTAAGTTGTTCTGGATCCGCCACTGACAATATCCGAGAAACTTAGTGTGCTAGTGTTTCTAGCGTGCCACCTGTATATGACCCATTTTGTCTTCACATTTTACGGATCGGTTTTCATCGGAATTCCCATAAACGTCTATAATCCTGGTCTTTAGTATTCATGACCAACACCATAAAATGTACTTACTGGATAAACGGATGCAGGTTTAACCCTTGCTTTGACCTGCGCTTTAAATTATTCTGTGGTAATTTAACACTCAAATTTGACCCTGGATTGATAAACCGGTCCTCAGTGAATTTTATGAATGTATAGAATTTAGAAGATTATAATTTAAGTACCATAAGTCAGTTTGGCAGAATTGTTCATATTTTTTGCTCTGATTGGTATATTATCGTATATATACAATTTATAATTGTTTGTGCATTTCTTTAATTATTTACAACTTAATTTGTTTATTTAGATCAGTCAGTCTCTCCAGAATTAGAGGCTTCCTCAGAATGTTGAAACAACACCATCATGCATTACTGCAGCTCAAGTGTTGGTTTGAACATTTTGAGCAGATATTGTATTATAACGGCAACAGTTCGAACACCCAAACTGACTTTATGCTTAGAATATAAGGACTAAAGAATCATACTTACGAAAGTAATAGAATCATCAATATCTTTCACTACATCACCGCTATTTTCACTGCCATTTAATTCCGCGGCCTTTTCTTCTTTACTATTTTCCGTTTCCCCTTCTTTAGAGTCGTTTGCATCTTCGTTTTTGTGGTCCGTAGACTCATCATTGCTCTCTTCGGGAGTCTCTAACAGCTTTTCCTCCATTTTTCTTTCATCTTCCTGGTCGGAATTTTCCTCCTTATTTTCAGAATCAATCTTTTCTTCTGGGGTTTCCTCTTCATCATCTGAAACTTCTACTTCCATAAGAACAACTTTCTTTCGCGTACGCCTGCTTGCCGGTTTTGAAACTGCTTTCGCTGGGGGCGTATGTACGACTTTTCCGGAACGTGTTCTTCTCACTACATAAAATTGTATTAAAAAACGAATCCGTACTTGTGAAAGTAAAAAAAACTATATCTAAAAAGTGACATACCATTGGTAACGGCTTCTTTTTCTTCCATTTTGTATATTCCAGTCACCTTTTAGTAAAATTGATCACTAATTGTCTTTATTTTTGTCAATTAAACTCACCAGAGCACTCACACTTTTGGAAATATAGAATTTCTCTCATAAACTTTCAACAAAGGGACGCACTAAAACGGGAACATAACCATTCCACAAGATGGCCGACTATGTTAATTATCAACTAATTTCACTATGGTAAAAAATTTGGAAATGTGAAAATTTATTTCTTAGACCTTAATTAGCATGTCAAATCATAAAAGAAAATTGATTCTGAAGTTTTATTTTAGGAATACATGATATAATATTTGCATTTGAAAATAAGGAAAATGAAAAATTATTTTTTTGAAATTTTTGATGGAAAGGACTTTTCGAATGACCAGTGGCAGCAGTACCAACACGGTTGAGGTAGGATAGTTAAACCGGTTATTAATTACAATTATAGTTATTAAAAGGAGAAACTGAATTAAAAATAGTTTCCTTGTACTAAAAAACGATACACTAGGTATATGTGTATCTTATTTTAGTAGTTTTTTAGTTTAATCTCGGAAATTATTATTTCCAAATCTTTAACTTAAGGCAATCACAGACAGCAAATGCCATGGCACAGAAGCATAGCAACGTCAACCAATCACACACGGCATAAAAAAATGGCGTTTTTTATGACGCCTGTGATTGACTAAAATCTGTATGCTTTTATATGCTATGCATTTTCCCTTACAAAATAAATTGGAACATGCAGTATTATATAACACAAGAAATATACTTGCTTAGTCGTGTATTTTCCTTAAATTTTAAAATAACCTTGAAATCTACAAGGCACAAGGCATACGTTTTCAATTTTTTTTGGCAGAAAGTTTTCAGGAGGTCATAGAAATATATCTACTTTGAAAATATTTAAATTTTAACGAACTTTATTTTTTCCCAGCCAAATACAATAACAAACTTTGCTATTTATTTTATTTTAAATGTTTATAAAAAACTAGAAAAACGGTGAAACTTCACATTTTTTAAATGCCAACGTATTTTTTCGATTATGCTCGACAGTAATCTCGATGTCCGACAACCCAATTATCATGCGTTTACATTCTCCCTGATAGAAAACACATATTGAGTAAATTTATTTCTTATAATTGACCATATTTTTGTGAAATTGGTTGCTACCCTTTAATCTATGTTCCTACCAGTAGTACCAGTTATGTCACAATTTGATGTTGGCTATGCGTTATTTACTGTTTTTAGTCAATTCGGAGTTGGCGACATCTACATTCTGGTAGAATAATATGTTTGTGAGTGAATAACGAATCATTTTACTATTGTTGTTAAATAGAAGTTTAACTTTCTTGTTATTGTTTTTAATAGTACCACAAATATCTACTACATTAAATGCCGAAACTTTCTTGTTCACACCACTTTCGGATACTCTTGCGAAAATCTCAGAGTCAGCGACATCTACATTCTAGTAGTATAACACACGTTCAGAAATAAACAATAAATCAGTTTACAGCGCCACCTATTGGTAGGTGATTTTCGTGAATAGTTGGCTATGCTGATTTTAGTTGAAAATATATAGCCAATATCAAAACTCTAAAATTACTAGTAGCAACCAATTTAGGAAAAATATGGTCAATTCCTGCCTAACAGCATATTTTTACCTTCCGCCTTCCGCATTTTTCTAAATTCACCGGTGGAGCGCACCGGTGGATAAAATACGAAGCTGATTGGCTATGTTTGTCAAAATAGCCAATCATACCGCACTTTTCTAAATTCACCGGTGGACAAAATACGAAGCTGATTGGCTATATTTTTCAAAATAGCCAATCAAATAATGTTATTGCTTAGCGGTGCGGTTCACCGGTGAATTTAGAAATCTAAATTCACCGGTGGATCGCACCGGTAAGCAATAACATTATTTGATTGGCTATTTTGAAAAAGGTAGCCAATCAGCTTCATATTTTGTCCACCGGTGAAATTAGAAAAGTGTGGATAATGTTATTGCCACTGAACTGTTATTGCTTATCGGTGCGCTACACCCAACGAGGATGTCCGCACTTTTCTAAATTCCCCGGTGGACGCACCCGGTGGATAAAATACGAAGCTGATTAGCTCTATGTTTTCAAAATAGCCAATCATATATAGGCTGCATTCGATAGACGGATTTACCACGGTGTCAAAAGCGTTCGGACTGATGGTCCGACTTGATCAGCTGAGTCACAGTAGAGAAAAGACCAGTAGTTTCACTCGCAGCGGTCCCTTTGATATCTGTTGTACTCGATTTTATTTTTTTTAATCCACTGCGCATCTACTGTTTGTATCCCACGCGCATTTCGTCTTATACTGGCGACTGTTCAGAAACGTAAACGTAAACATCCATCCCACCCTACATCATCACTGCCGTCCACTGTCCTCGTGCCGTCTACTGCGCATCGAATAGTTTAAGCCCACGCGCATCGCATACGCACTGAAAATCTTATCCAACTGTTCCGTCTGAGTAGGACTACTGGTCTTTTCTCTACTGTGGCTGAGTGGTCGACGTGGTCACATTTTAAAACCTGACTTGTGTTGTCACTGCTGTCAGAATCGTTCGACCTGTTTGAATTCCCTTCTTAAAATGGCGACAATAAATAAGTCTGTGATAAATAAGGAACAATAATATACATTTGTGGAAATTACACATCATACCGGAGTAAAATTTAAGGTCCGATTACTATTCAAGTCTATGATAAATCACTGTTAAAGTTAAAATACCGGTTTTTGAGGTTATGGTCGACGTTTATGGAGATTGGAAAAATACTTAAAATTCTGGCGCGTTCGACCGCAAGTTCGGTTCGACCACAGTGGGCGGACCACATCGGTCAGACGTCGAATGTAGCCATAATGTCAAGGGCAGATCTGGACCTTGAGAGTGGGGGGGGGGGGGGGGGTAACACTGAATCCAAAATTTTTTTGATGAACGGTGGGGGGGAAATCTGAAAAAAAAAAATTTCGTCCCAAAATTAATAAAAATTATAAAACTTTAAAACGAAAGTTGGTGGTTTACAGAATTTTGGGGGGAGGGTAATTACCCCGTTACCCTCCCCATAAATCCGCGCTTGTATAATGTTATTTCTTACCGGTGCGCTCCACCGCTGAATTTAGATATCTGCGGTGTCGCTGACTCCACCGGTGAATTTAGTAATCTGCGGCTTACAACTCGTTCGTATCACGTCACGTAGACCAGAAAATTCCGAACAGTGCAATTGTAAGTCTTGTTTCGTTTCCGGCAGGAACGGTTCTCGAACAGTTCCCATCATGCGCAATAAAGAAACAACCATGCGCAGTGTATTGAAATAGTGAAATTTTTAAACTGCACAAGACGGGAATGGTTCTGTAACTCTGAAAATTTAGAACCAAAACAAACCTTTATATTTTAGGATTTTTAGGTTGAAACTGGCATGCCTGGGTTTAATAACCCGTTGTCAAAAAGGTTATTTCCATTTCATAAACATAAATTTGCAGTTTTTCACTTTAAAACTATAAAAACCATTCTCTTCCTCTATGTAAAACAACATGTTTTCACTGCAAAATCAAAATCAGGTACGTTCTATTATGTTACACAATTTAGATGAATGTTACTTCATCGTTATTTTTTAGGCATTTGCAACTCTCTCGCAATTTTCTGCTAAAATAACCACAAGACACAACGTTTATTTGAAAAAAAAATCATCAGGAAAATCAAAACAAGCAAATAATATCTTGTGTTTGGAAAGCTTTTTAGAAACAGTAAGAAATTGTGATTTTTCCTTTGCTCGGCATTTGAATACTAAATCTTTATTTGACAGCCACTTTTTAAACAATTTTAAAGTATCTTATGTATCTAGTGAGAGTTTTTTTGAAAATAAACATGGATTTTCTGAAAATTATTTGAAAACTAATGCTCCTACTTTAGTTATTCGTGATAGGTCAAACTGGTATATTCCCCGAGGTTTCTATCACAAATTAGTTGCTGGTTTGTTAAATGAAAGAAGCTGTACATTTCGTATACAGTTAAGAGGTTTTAAGACTGATCGAAGCATTAAGGCAGAAAGTAACCGAAATCCAACGTTAACAACAAGGGTTAAACATGCATTTGGATTTCCTGCACCGGACAGCTTGGAAAACAAACTGGTTGGAGCGAATACAGTAAATACAGAGAAATTGAAACAAATGCTCACTACTCCCGATACGTTAAATGAAAGTGAAAAACAACGAATAAAAATTGCCTTTGCTGAAGGGTATTTGCTTGGAAACAACTCGGGATCATCCAGAGTGGGAAAATCTTCAAAATATTTTAAACTTGTAACACAAATTCTCACCATTTTTATATTTTTGGCAATAGTTGTTAGTTTGTTGGCAAGTGCAAGTGGATCGGTTTTTAGGTAAGTCCATTAAGATATGCCCATCTAATTAATTAAATTTAG
The DNA here is from genome assembly GCA_936432065.2 of Rutpela maculata. Classification (NCBI taxonomy): domain Eukaryota; kingdom Metazoa; phylum Arthropoda; class Insecta; order Coleoptera; family Cerambycidae; genus Rutpela; species Rutpela maculata. The sequence continues at coordinate 217,891,560 of OW386287.2, forward strand.
TATACTCTAGCATCTCTAGCTATGTCACAGTGATCTTTGCCTTGATGTACGTGTCCAAAAAATTCCACAGAGTATTCTAGGATCTACATTTCAGTTTACTCCAATTTATTTCTATATATTAATTTGTGTTGCAAGAAAAACTCAAGGAAAAACTAATGTATACGTTGATTTTTAGGATTCAACTAGGAAATCAAGTAGAAGTTGACCCAGAGGAAATTCACGTGACGTTTGAGGATGTTAAGGGTGTTGATGAGGCCAAGCAAGAGCTTAAGGATGTAGTGGAATTTCTGAAAAACCCTGACAAATTTTCTAATCTTGGGGGAAAGCTTCCTAAAGGTGTCTTACTTGTAGGACCTCCAGGTGCGTTATGTTGTAACAACAGTTGCTCATAATTGTGTTAAATATTATTAAATGTCATTATCCTTTTAAAATAGGATTGTGGTTTTCATTTAAAGTAAAAATTAATAATATAATATAAATGAGAAACGACACTGCGAGCAATCCCATTCATAAATCTACCAAGATTTGACCTAGGGGAAATAAATTAGAATCTCCATTTCGCAACTATGCCACAGAAGACCTATACCAGAAACGACTCTCTGGCCTTCCCGCCAATATTGAATTTTTATGCGTGGTGGTATTATTGTCAACCTATAATTCCGCAGGTTTCTAAATTCACTGGTGGAGCGCACCGGTAAGCAATAACATTATATGATTGGCTATTTTGAAAAACAAAGCCAATCAGCTTCGAATTTTATCTACCAATGCGTCCAGCGGTGAATTTAGAAAAGTGCGGATTTATAGGTTGACAATAATACCACCGATAAGATGGCTGAAGGTCGCACCAGTTTACCAATAAAACATCAAAGGTTCCGCCGCCAGTGACGCTTCTGGTATAGGTCTTCTGTGACTGTGCAATATACACCTCAGATCGCTGAGATGGAAAACCAGAGTTGGCTCTAAATATGTGTAATCGAGCAAAAATTTTCATGCACATATGAGCAGAGTTCGGGAAATTTATCTCTGTGACGTCAAAATCAGGGTTGGCTCTAGGTCAGCGCTGAAAGATTTTTTTGCGAGTATGACATATCTTACCTTGTACCTTTTTTAGCGAATTCCGTAAAGTCCAAAGTTTCACAATTAAAGCAGATAATAAAACCGTAGTAGTAAAAAACAAATAAAAGTACCGCCGTACACTGGAATATAATGATCCAACTTGCTGAAGCCAACCTTGTCGGTACGTTTTGAAGATTGCTGGAATTCCAACAGACCAGCTCACTTTTATGAATGAGTTCAAAGCATGGCTCCAGCAAGTTGGATCATCTGTAGACCCTTTAATGTTGACACTCGATCAGGATCGAATGTCTTCAACACTGCAATTGTAAGAGAATCAAAGAATCAACTATGTCTTTAGGTAATTGTCAGTACGTTTCACAAATGTAGTAGATTTCCGATAAAAGTAGGTTATGTATTAACGGTTTTACGTATTTAAGAGGAAACAACACCAATCACAAAGTTTCATCGGGAAAGCTAAAGCTGAAGTGGGGCGAAGGGTAGGCAGTGTGGCTATTATAGGGCATCTGCACGTGACGTCACAGCTAACCTCAAAAATATGTGTTTCTTAAGGTTTCAGAGTATTACGCAGCTGTTATTAAAATTTCTGCCTGGTTCCCGTATTTTCAACAAAAATCTAGTTCAGTGTAATGTTTATGAAGTTCTAAATACTTTGTCCTAATAAAATAGGTAGGACCTTTTGTAGGTTGGAAATCTAACCTGTAATTAGCAGTCTATTTTTATTAATCAACAATATTGAAAAATTATTTACGTGAATTTTTAAATATTTACTTGGAGCCGCTACGGCTCCAAGCTAAAAATGCGTATATAAACATTAAAAATGAGAATAAACTTAAAAAACTTAAAATTTAAGGTTATGTTGGTTACATGATGCAGATGCTGCTGAAGTCATATTTCGCTTCCACCATCGTTTACCACCTTCAAGTTCTAAAAACTCAAACATCATTCCACTGGTAACTACAACGTCCCCATGTAGTAGAAAAGCTACCTAGACGTCATATAACTTTGAGGTAATCATTAGTGGTAAAAACTATGGGGCATCGGCTAGATTGTCAAATGAAGTTAAATTTGTTGTTGTTTTAGTGGCGGTTACGTAATGGTTACTCATTCGAAATTCTGATTTCAGTTACTTCATTTTAATGCTAGTTTCAAATTTTCCTATTAGAAATCTAATAAGATTAAATGAACCCAAAAATAAATCCTTTTTATTGTAGGTACTGGAAAAACACTTTTAGCGAGAGCCGTTGCCGGTGAAGCGGGCGTTCCATTTTTCCATGCAGCAGGACCAGAGTTTGATGAAGTGCTAGTAGGTCAAGGTGCCAGAAGAGTACGAGATTTGTTCAGTAAGTAGGTCTGCAAGTCCATCATTGTGTCAATCACTTTGCGATTCTGAGGTCTGTTCAAATATTTCATATGATCCATTTTTTGTAGAGGCCGCTAAGAAGAGGGCACCGTGTGTAATATTCATAGATGAAATTGATTCCGTTGGTTCAAAACGTACTAATAGCGTACTCCATCCATATGCCAATCAAACGATAAATCAACTACTTAGTGAAATGGATGGTTTCCATCAGAATGAAGGTGTAATCGTTTTAGGGGCTACGAATAGACGTGACGATCTAGATCAGGCTTTGCTGAGGCCAGGCAGATTTGACGTTGAGGTTTGTTTATATGTTAAAATTAATTACAGTAGATGAATGAAGTAACTTTCTGGTTTAAATTCTGATCATTCTTGGATTGGAAGACTGCCCATTTTCTAAATATTGCATGTATTCCCTCACATGTAATTACATCTCTAATAAATACTTAAATATCGTTTTTTTTATATAACTTGAAGCTGTATATTTTTTTTGCTTCATCTGGTAATGTATTACAGAATTTTATATTTGAAACAGTAGATTTTTCTGCTAGAGTAAGTCTGTGTTTCGGGGAAACATAGTTTAATGCTCTCGTTTAGTAATTATGAGTATTTTTATATTCCTGAAATATTTTTTTATTGAAGTCAAAATTGAGTTAAGTTGCAGTTGTGCTTCATTACCTCTGTTTTGACTTTGACCGCGTAGATGCAAACAGAATAGACTGTGATCAATTTCATGCATTTTTTTTTTAGTTTTATATGTTTTTCAGGTAACTGTCCCCACTCCAGATTACACTGGCAGAAAGGAGATATTGGGTTTATATTTAAGTAAAGTGTTAGCTAAAGATATCGATTTAGAATTGCTGGCAAGAGGTACCACTGGTTTTACGGGGGCGGATCTCGAAAATATGGTGAATCAAGCAGCTCTTAGGTAAGTTATTCTATTATTTTGTTACTTATCTGCACATAAAGTACTTGCATGTTGAACTGGAACAGTGGCGTAGCTAGAATTCTGATCTGGAAGGGGGTCAGAAGGATTGAATAATTAAAATACTAAAGAAAATTTTAAAAAATTAATATATTTAACATTTTCAAATAATTCGAATTCTGACAGTGGATAAAAAATAGTTAATAATTAACTAATGTTCAAGTTAACGTGATCTATAACGACCATGGCTTTCTTTTAAATAAGTTACATTTTTTAAATCTTATCTGTATGAGAAGACAGTAGATTGAATACTGTAATCATAAATCCTTCAAGATGTTGGACACTTGTGGTGTACCCCAGAGCTCTGCCCTGAGCCCACTATTATTTGTTATCTTTATTAACGATATTGTTAACTCAATAGATATACCATGCATGTTATAAGCTGACGATTTAAAACTTTACTGGCTTATAGACTCCATCGATGACTGTAAGGAAGTCCAGAATAGCTTAAATAAGCTTCTGGAGTGGTGCATCATCTCCGAAATAAATTGCTGTGTTTTCAGGGCTGCCATAGATGGGGCTGATTCTGTAGGCATGAAATACTTAGAATCAGCCAGGGACAAAGTTTTGATGGGACCCGAAAGGAGATCACGTATACCAGACGAGGAGGCTAATCTCATAACGGCATATCACGAAGGCGGTCACGCCATTGTAGCGTATTACACGAAAGGTAGCCATCCGTTGCACAAAGTCACAATTATACCTAGGGGCCCTAGTTTGGGCCACACCGCTTACATTCCCGAGAAGGAGCGATACCATGTCACAAAGTCTCAGTTGCTTGCCATGATGGATACGATGATGGGGGGCAGAGCTGCGGAGGAACTGGTTTTTGGACCTGAAAAAATTACCTCAGGTAAAGGACTTTTTTTTTTTGTCTATTTTAGAAGTATTTTAAGATGCTATTGGGACAAATCACAAATTACAAAACTACAATGCAAATATAAAAATAAAAGAAATACAAAAGTGAAAAGAAAAAAACCAGTATGATCTATGTTTAAGGATTTCTTGTAAGATATAAGTATATTATCATATCTAAAAGCTATCATAATTAATGTCACAGGTGCCAGATATAGAATTAAATATATTACAAGCCTTAAACATTGGTGGTTTGCGCATGAGGTTGGTTCGACCAAAAGAACTTTAAAAGCAGTCATTTTCAAGTGAGTTCATGCGAGGAATCAGAGAACGAAGTTTATTAACAAGGGACAGACAGTCAGTAATATTATTTGCAATATTGTACACAAAAGAAAGAGCAATACAGTTCCTTCTTTTGCTTAGTGAGATTATATGAAACATATCTAATAAAAGTACATTGTCAGTACCTCACGGAGGATAAAAACCGTGTAGTTTAAAAAGCACAAACCTAAAAAAATTCCTTTGCATAGATTTAATTAATAAAAAACGGTTTTGGTATATAGGAAACCATATGAGTGCCGCATATTTTCCCACACCACAGAAATATATATTCTAAGAATGTGCACAGAATGTTTGCTCGGAACGTTTGAATCTTCTGAGAATGTTCTCACAACATGAAAATCATTACCATAGAATGTGCCATGCACATTACAAAGTGGAGTCTTTTAAATGTTCCTAGAACATCTCAGATATGTTTTCCCAGGTAGCAAAGGCACGTGAAAATGACGTAACTAGTTAGTAGTCTACTTGATAAAAATGAAGTAATTAATGCATAAATAAGTATTGTCCTATGAATTTGTTTGTTAGCCATCCGTATATTTTATTTACATTAACATATCTAATTATCTAATATTGTTTACCATCATTCCAAATTTTTTCTCACAAGGGTTGCCTGCAAATTACCGTCGGTAGGAAGCGAACCGCCGCACGTCCAGCGTTCTGTTTTGTAAGTCAACGGTTTAACTCATTCGGCCACTGAAGTTACACATGCTACTACCTACTTAAAGACTATAATTATAGTTGAAATCCGAAACAAATTTTTTTCCCATCTCAAATTTGATGAGCGGTGGGGGGGGGGGTGGGGGGGATGAGGTCAGGAGTCAACTGTTTTAAGATTTTATAGTTGATTTATAGTTGAGGTACTTATACAAACCTAGGAAACGCGTTGGAGAAAAAAACGGTAAAGATATAATATAGTCATCTACAATATTTAATAATGGTCTAAAACAGACTTAAAATTGGAAAAAATGTATTCGTATATCGGTTTTATAAGCAATTATTACACTTAAAAAAACATAAAAATTTTTTCGCAATTATTTTAACTTTAATAAAAAAAAATCGGACTGAGCAGGGGTCGAACCACCGACCTTGTGACTTGTAGGACAACATCTTAACTCACTCGACCACGAACCTCTCTGAGAGTATTTATTTAAAGACTTTATAGTTGGAACATGCAACGGCTAGATTTTGCTTATATAATTAGTAGTGTATTAGTCTATTTTTTTCATAGTTGTTCATGATCCTCTTAGTCGTAGACGTTTTTTATTACAAAAAAAAAGACATAAATTAAGATATCATTATTTCTGAGAAACAAATAGGTACTTAAATATTTGTATTTAGTATACCAAAATAATTATAATAATAGTTAAAAATAATAACCACTGTTATATAGGTATCGCATCAAAATTTTGCAGAACGATATTTTTTTGGGGAACGTACCACGAACGTTCTTTTAAAATATTACGGAAATATTTGATCAAAAATGTTTCATGAATATTCCAAACTAGAAAAAATATTTATAGGAGGTTCTAGGGATATTTCAGTTAAATATTCTGTTTACAGAATATTGTCACTTAATGAGAACATCCTGAAAATATTCTGTGCTGTGTGGGCTAGTTTTGGTCGAATACATGTAAAATGTAATAATTTTAAACTTTCAACATTTGAGAAACAGCTCTAATTCCTTACGAGTAACTTAGAAGCTGTTTTGGTCATTTCATTAATATGATTAGAGAAACTTAGGTTACAGTCAAATATAACACCGAGATCCTTAAATTCGGAGCAATGTTCAAGGGGAAAGTAGTTAATATGATAATCAAATTTTATGGAGTTTTGTCTACGAGTAAATATCATTATCTTGCATTTAGTAATATTTAGCTTAAGGAAATTGTTGGAACACCACACAGAAACGTTATTGGTTTTAGTTTGTAAATTAGCATGTCGTTATAACTGTTTACACTTGCATAGATTTTGAGATTATCTGCAAAAAGTAGCTGGTGGCAATTGATTGTTGACCTTATATCATTTATAAAACTTAAAAACATCAAGGGTCCCAGGTTTGAGTCTTGTGGAACACCTGACGTAGTTAAGTAATTTCGAGACCTGTGACCACCGTGTTCTATGAATTGTTCCATAGAAAACAAGTAGGACGTGAAGAACAAGATCAAGGTATATGAGAATATAAAGAGGACAAAAATGAGACCTTCATTTGCAGATACTTTTTTCTTTTACATCATGGTTATCACTGCGTACACATGGGTATAATTAAGTAAATAAAAAGTCTACAGCTAATTTAGTTAGGTAAGGTGGGAATTTCATTTATTTTATTACCTGTGGAACGTTACTTCTGCTGTTTTCTTTCCCTTGCAACTTCTACAGCAGTATGTTAACACATTACCATATATACACAATAAAAATTGCACTTAAATCATTTATATTTTGCTAAAATTATCTTTGATATTCACGGTTTCTTTGCCATCACCCTAATGGTGTCTTCACCGATTTTGGTCACAATTCAATTTGGCTTTATGGCGAAGATACTCTGTTACGAGTCCCTATCTTTAATAGTTTAAGGACGATATGGAGAGCTATAATGTCAAGTTATATGAATTTTCCAAAATGCCCTCATAATTAGATTAATAACCAAATATTCAGTCATTTGCCACTGCTCTACAGTTATTCATTTTAAACGATTTTGTAGGAGCTAGTTCTGATTTGCAACAAGCCACATCCATAGCAACACATATGGTTAAAGACTGGGGTATGTCGGAGAAGATCGGCCTTCGAACGATGGTTGATAATCCGAAGAGCTTCCATGCCGAAACTCTAGGACCTGCTACAAGTGAAATGGTAAGTGATGGTTTATCAAGAATTAATGGTTAAAGTGTAATAAAATTACGTTCTTTAAATTTAAAAAAAAAACACTTTTAAATATCAAAATACTCCATTGAAATGGTTGATTTTGTACAATTTGGAAACGTTTTATATATTGTTTTTCTTAGGTGGACAGTGAAATTCGAAGAATTTTGTCAGAGAGCTACGACAGGGCTAGGCACATATTAAGAGTGCATGCGAAAGAACACAAAGCATTAGCAGAGGCCTTAATGAAGTACGAAACGTTAGATGCCGAGGACATAAAGGCAATAATGGCAGAGAAAACTACATAGAAAAAAACTACAGTTTCTTTAAAATTACAACAAGCAAAAATAGATACTTTTTGGCTGTTGATATATTTTGTTATACTAGGGGGATAAAACTATTTTATTCACTGTTTTATGGAACCACCAATAAACTAGGTATGTATGTTAAACATTTGTTTCTAGTGTCAAATTGTAATATTTGTAAATATTCTGATCCGATTTTACTTTATTGTAATCAGGCCTTTTGCGACTTAAAAATATATTATTTTAGCAGATTTTTATTTATTGTGTTCAATTAAGTCTTCTATCTTATAGGAAATATGATGTAAGAACTTGGTTTTTCTTTGCTACAACTGTAATAAAAGAGTTAATAAAGTATATTGTAAGTTTTGACTTGAAATATTGGTTTTACTTTTAGCCTATACCTCTTTTATTAACAGACCCCAGCTCCCATGTAATTATATCAGAGATGGTCTTCAAACACAGATAAACATAGTGTTTTGAATTGAGATACTTATGTTTCATATAAGCAAATAGAATAGAATAGAAGAGAATATATATTTCGTATTAGGGACAATATACAGAATTGTATTGTACAAGTCAAGCAAAACAGCTTCAATAATTAAAAAAATCACATTAATAACATTAACATTCGACAATTACAAAATAAATAATCTAAATTACATTAATAAAAACACAACAGTTACATACTTATTAATATAAATTAAACATAAGGACATTACATTACTTCATTATTTGGTATTACTACAGATTAGTCATAGGAAGGTGGCATCATTTATTTCATTTAAATCGTATGGTTCAGATTGTATTAATATTTTCCTGATTGTTTTTTTAAAGAGAGTTAAGGTTTTTATTTCTTTTATGTGTCTGGGCAGGCAGTTGTACCATTTCAAACATTTATAATAACAGCCCTTTTCAAGTAAAGCACTCTTGTGGATGGGATAACAAAAATTATCTTTATGCCTTGTGTCGTGTTTGTGGTCTATAAGAGCCTCTTTAAAAATTTCTTTGTAAACAAAACAGACTTTCATATACATAAATTCCCGTCACAGTTAAAATGTTAAGTGCTCTAAATAAACCTCTACATGATTCGTTTGCTCTGCTCCCTGTCATTGTTCTGACTACACGTTTTTGAATTTTGAAGACCTCGACTGTGTGAACCACACCAAAATAATATTCCATACGTCAATACCGAATAAAAATTACCATAATAGGCTGTTAATAGAGTACTCTCATCTACAACCCTTTTTAATTCTTTAATGGAGTAGCAAACTTTGCTGAGTTTTCCACAAAGCAACTGTACATGGACCTCCCACTTCATATACTGATCAACAGTAACACCTAGAAATTTTGTTGAATTTGCAAAGGTACACCGAGAAAATTATCCTAAAGAAAATCTTTGCTACCGCTTTTTTTGCTATTAGAACATATATTTTTTTTATAACATTAAACACTCTATGTTGCAGTTAAAAAAATCGGTATGCTGCGGCACTTCACAGTAACAGAAACATTTTTTGCTGGAATAATAAACAGTCTATACTGTAACACAATAAAATATTTTATAAAACTTTAATTTACAATCACTAAATAATTTCTAACTACCATTGGAATGTACTTTGTTACTTCAGAAAGTCAAATTTTGTATAAATATTTTAACTGCAGTTGAAAACTTTATTATTTTTCCTAAAAAAAAACTTAGCTGGTACAAAAGAGAATTCTTTAAAAAATTGAGCTAACGCATGCGCTTTGCGAAAGTAGACTCGGTTCTCGTCATAAGAGTGAAATTCTAATTTAGTCTTCTTATTGTTTTCTTTGGTTATGCTGCGCGGGCTGGAAGAAGAATCTCATTGCATTATTCTCTCATTCATCGCAATACAATATTTGTATTGGGGCCACTACTGACCAGAGTAGCATACCTATAGTACGTGCCACGTGGTGTGGTGCGGTATACGTGCTAATACATGCCGTGTGCCGTGTACACAAATTATGTATTAATTGGTGGTGAAGAATTATTTTGTGATTAGTGATTACTGATTAGTGGTGCAAAGCCTTTCGATTCCAATTATTTTCGAGTTGTAGTTATCGTTATCCGTGCTTTGGCAAAATTTCTAGTATGAAAATGACATATTTATTTATCAAAATGTTGTTTCAAAAAGTTTTAATAAGCATTTATTTTCCTTTCTTGTGGAAATCACTGACAGAGAGTTGCATTTTCTTTCGAGATTTGAAAATTTATGATACGTACGTTATAATTACACGAAATGCAAATAATTATGTATCAGTATGATTACGTTAAGAAACGTGAAACTGATTTGATTTATTTATTTTCTGTCAAGAATTTTCAATTTTCATCTGGCAATGTTCATTCGTCCTTTGGAAAAATTTTTAGTATAATTGAGGAGCTTCCAGTAGAAAGAGACTAAGTGCCAAAAGTAAAATTTAAACAGCTTCTTTTATTGGCAACTAACCGCTTTCTGCATATTAGTAGGTGGTATGTAGAAATTTTTGATTGCAATAACTTAGAAATTTTACTTTCGGCACTTAGCCCCCTTTTACCGGAAACTCCTCAATTACATATTATTTATTTATCAAAATGTTGTTTCAAAAAGCATTTCTTTTCTTTTGTTGTGGAAATCACTGAGTTGCATTTTCAGTAGGTGCCTATAGGTTAATAAATGTTAAACTGGTTTTATTTCTTTTTTTGCATTATATACAGCAATGCGTTTTTAAATAAATGACTCGGACATTAAAAAACGTTTATGTGATTATAAAACCATTTTTTCCTTGTCCTGAAAAAATGAATCATGCACCTAGCTAATTTTGTCTATTTAATTTAGAAGACCTTGTACAGGCTTTTCAGGATTAACCATCAAATTTTAAATTTGGATGGGACACCTCAAACTGACACCTCAAAATATGAAAAAAAATCATTTATGTATGAAAGTATGTTCAGAAATGCAATGTTGAAGAATTATACCACAAAAATGGCAGCTAAAAATTTTGAAATGGTATAACTCCTTCATGAGGAATTTTCGGATACCTATTATACCTAGGAAATATTTTTCATGTTTAGAAATACCTATTCCAAATTTACAATTTGACCGGTTAATCCTGAATCACCCTTTATAATGGCAATAAAAATCTTACTAGGGTAGCAAAACTATTTTTTAATGCCAGCGAAGTTACTTTATAGTAACATTAAACTACTTTACGTCTATAGCCAAATCAATCTACAGTGACTCCAAGTCTCTTTTTTGTGGTAGTGAAGTCAATTTATATTCCTTCCAAGTTACTTTATACTGACAGAAATATATTTTGCCAACAACAGCAATTGCCCCTTAATAATAGTAGCAATGTTATCTTCCTGAATCAGAAAAGTTATTTTTTATGAAATAAGTATACTGTGGTTGTAAAGTACTGCCAGCAAATCAAAATTTTCTGCTACAGCACAGTACTACACTGGCGCCTATGTTATTAGAGTTTTCTGCTACTACAGCTTATTTTTTCGCTATGATGGTGAAAAAATTTTCTCGGTGTAACATCTACATCATTAATCTGGATCTCTGCTGGGTAAGTATTTTCATTTCTACTATGCCTGAATAGAATGCAATTGGTTTTGTCCATATTTAACACTAATGACTTATTTTTAAACCATTCTGAAATTTGTGACATGCTGGCATGTGTCTTTTCTTCTATCATAGCAAAAGTTTTTTCAGAGATAAGGACGTTTGTAGCTGCATAATTTGTTAAAATAGTTGTTTTGTCAGTGATTACCTTTGATAAGTCATTTATGTATAGGATGAATAAAATCGGTCCAAGTACACTTTGTGGGACTCCCATGGTTATACGTTCTGGTTCTGAGTAATAATCTACGTAGTTGTCTCTAATGTTTACTTTTTGTGTACGTCCTTTAAGGTAGGACTCGAACCAGTTATAAGCTAATCCACGTATACCCATTTTTTCAAGTTTGCTTAAAAGTATGTTATGGTTCACACAGTCAAAGGCTTTTGAGAGATCCAGGAAGATGCCAAGCACATGGCAACCTTCATCCATTAATTTTAAAATGTTTTCAACAAAACTGAAAATTGCAGTCATTGATTTGCCCCTTTGAAAGCCATGTTGATTCATGGCAATAATTTTGTGAAGATTAAGAAAGGATAATACTCTTGAACACATGGTTATTTCAAGCACTTTGGAGAAACTCGATAGCATACTTATAAGTCGGTGATTTTCCATTTGAAGAGGATCACCTTTTTTTTATAGATGGGTTTAACAACTGCCACTTTCAGTCCTGCTGGAAAGACACCTTTAGATAATGACTCATGAATAATATATGTCAAGGGTTCAACTATTAGAAAACTTATTTTTTTCAACAATATATTGGATATGATCATCGCCAGCAGAGAATTTGTTTTTTAGTTATTTATAATTTCTAATACTTCATTTTGAGTTACTTCCGACAGGTAAATTGAGTTTACAAGTGCTAAATCAGGATTTGTGGGATTATTTCCAACAAGGTTAGGGGCTGCTGTAATGAAATACTTATTAAATGGATTACATGCTTCTAGAGAAGTAATGGTTTCATTGTTTATAACAATTCCTTGGAATTTGTCATTTTTCTGCATTTATAATATTCAGTGGCGCAGCCAGAAAATTCATCTGGGGGGGGCCAATAGAACCGGCCTCCCCAGAGGATGAGGAAAATTTTTCAGAAAATGGTTGAAAATGGATGTGTATGTAGATTCCTCTATTAGATAATATTGGCATTAATTACAAAATGTTTATTTCAAGGGATAATTTAGATACTGCTTTGTACTGCTTCTTTATTTTTTGGCTCATTGAAAACGGCTTGGGGGGGGCGGGCCGGGCCCCATGGCTCCCCCTCTGGCTGCGCCCATGATAATATTCCATACAGTTTTTGTTTTATTATCTGATTCATTAATTTTTTGCCCGTAGTATTTTCTTTTCTCATTTATCAGCAGGTCAGTATAAACATTTTTATATTCAATAAATACAGGTTTTGGTAACCTATTATGTTGGTATAACTCCGATAAAAAATTTAAGGTCTCTTTACCATCAAGTATATTTTTTGTTATTCATTTTGGTCTCCTTTTTGTAGGAATTTTTACTTTTTTTAAAGGAAATGAGGTATTGTAATGTTCTAACAGTATTTCAGTAAAGTTGTTGTATTTGTCATCAACAGAGATAGCTTCAAATACAGGTAGCCAAGATTCTTCATTTAAGCAATTATAAAAAAGTTGATAGTTTGCATCCCTGAAAATACGTCTGAATTCATAAGTAGGCTTCGTGCTGGTATTTTTACCAGTATATATATCAAGCTTTTGACCATAGTGATCAGAAATATTGGTATTTATAATTTTTGAGGTAAAATTTTGAGACTTTTATGAATATATTATCAAGACAAGTTGTGTTCTGAGTAACTCTAGTAGGCTCCTGTGTTGTAATTTGCATATTATATGAGTTTAAGAGGTTGACTATTAAATTTAAATTTTTTATATTCTTTGCCGATATCTGCATATCAACGTTAAAGTCTCCAGCAACCAAGACTGATTTATCACCCATTGTAGCTTTTTCTAATAGCACGTCTAATTTATTTATAAAGCAATCAATGTTGGTTGCTGGTGGTACATATACTACACATATTACATAAGTAACACCATTAATTTTAAATTCAGCAGAAGTACACTCAAAAACATAGTCCTCACTTAAACAATTTATATCATTACGGATCACAGCATTCAGAGATTTTTTGCCTATTCTGCAGTGTGACGAGATTAGTTTATAGTTTTCTAGTTGGAAAGCTCCTATATTATTATCCGTTTGCCAATGTTCAGTTAATGCTACAAAATTTACATTTAACTCACTAATTATAACATTTATGTTATTGAGACAATTTGATGAAAAATGCTCACTATACTCTCTTGATTCTTTGGAAAATCCACATTAAATTTGTTCTGTGATTGCTAATCGTTTTTTGTTTTTTTCATTTCAATTTCCAAAATCCTTTTGTAACAGACACAAATTGTTGGTCAGTATTGTATAATTGTATAATTGTGGGTCAGTAACAGCATGGTTAACATTTAAAGATTTTTTAAACTTAGTATTCGTTTCTACACAGTTTATACATGTTAAAGTATCACAGCTACAGTCACTCGTGTTATGTTCCTTTGCGCAGTTGTAACAGGTAACTTTATTTTCACATTTTGTAGCAACATGTCCATATCTTGCACATTTAAAACATTGCACTACACTATAGTACTCCTGTACCATGCATCTTCTCCATCCAATGTTAACTTTTTCCATTTGACATATTTTATTTTTTAGTATACTGTCTAGGGAGATAATGATATATTACCTTTATTTTTCCTGTCTTTCTGCTTGAATTTTGCCTGTACTTTAAAAATCGAGTTTTCATTTACAGTAAGCTCATTTTGTTCAATAAGTGAGTTAAGTATAATTTTGTCATCACCATTAATAAAATCTTCTACTCCACGTATGATAATCTTTGGGTTTTTTTGAATATCATTTACAACATTATACTGGTGTCCAAGTTCAGTAGTAACTTTTTCTCTGATTTTTTCTTTTGTGTTACAGTTACTGCAGTTTATAATGACTGCCCCTTCTTTTCCTTCTTTAAGATTTTCAACTCCAATTGCCACGACTTTGGGACTAATTTTTTCTTTTAAATCATCTTTTGTTTTATTACTCTCTTGCTTTTCTTTTGGTTTTACTATAAGTGTCTCTTTGCTATTTTTGAGCACACTTGCAAAAGTGTCACTCTTTATTGGATCCTTTGAATCCTTTATGTCCTTATTTAAGTTGTTTAGCACATTGTTTAGCTCCATAATTTTTACATCTTGATTTTCAACGATTTCCCGTAATTTTCTTAAAGTCCGGTCCTGTTCTTATCTTAAATAATTTTATCAGCTTATTTCTGATAGTCACAAAAAAAGGTCACAAGAAAAGTGACAAAAAGCACTTAAATTCTCTGTTTTTAAATAAATAAATTCTTTATTTAAAACACGGGATATTTTGGAAGGCCAGCAAGATAAGGCAGGTTGTCGAAGAGTTTGCCGAGAAAGCAGCATAAAAGTGATCGACAAAGGCTACAGCTACAACTTAAACCGAAATTAAAATTCTCAGATAACCGAAATCTAAACTAAAATTAAACTACAAAATGGTACATTGAAATATAATTAGCTGGATACATAAATTTGTCTTATTCAAAGCAATTCATCAGGTATCTGGTCCGCTAGTTCAGTTGTGTAAACAGGGTGTGGCGAAAGAATTTGACAGTGAATGACAAGTGATAGATATACTAAAATTTCCATTTCATTGTAATACCCAGAGATATATTGTTATCTAATATTACTCGAATAAATGTATTCACGATCGCGATGAATTATTACTTCAGCCTCTTTTCACTTTCAATGACTTATTAAGATTGTAGTGGAGTAAAAATAAAGCTAAAAATCGAAATAAAGGGAAACTTTTTCTTACTGGAATTTGAAATACACATTTAAAGAAGTATCCCAAGCAACACACATTAGTATATTTATGGTATATTATGCGTATATTGGGTATATTTTTGGTATAAATATATATATATGGTATATGCAATAAGCATTTTATTGAAAATTACCACATTTTTGCTGATTTTAAATAATGAAACGTACAGTTTTGGTATTTCAATCTTGATTTTTAATCAATCTTAATAGTTTATTATGTGACATTTCCCTTTAACGTTTAATATACATTATATTGTGTGGTTGTAATTTATTATGTTATCATTAATTTTTTTAATCATTAATCTTTCATTTTCATCTAATTTTATTAAAGGAACTCGATACCTGCACAAATAAACTGCCAGATCTTGGACTAGTATTTAATTAAGGTTTCATATTTAAAACTGAACTCGGTCATTTTTATTCATGGAAATTCTTATTTCATGCAAAGAATAATCCATTTGGATATAAAATGTATTCTTTTCCAAATCAAGGGAATATGAAAATGACGGGGCCTAATATATATGGACGTGCTAAAGACGTACATTCTTTGACTTCTCAAGGACGTACCGCTATGGACATTTTAAGGACGTCCATATTAGGTTTAAGACGTTCAGACCATATGAGGATCAAAACTGGACGTCTTTGAGACGTCGTGTGCTATGTGGGATTTGGACTTAGAGCGAGGTCGGGAATATATCCATTTAATAAATTGAAAGCAAGCGAGTAAGTAATTTAAGAAGTGTATCTTGGTTTTGATAAAAGGTATGCAAACCTTTCATTATAATATTTTTGAAAAATAAATCCGGAATGTGTAGGGATCGAACACCGACCTCTTGACAACACAATGTTTAACTCATTGAACCACTAAACTGTTATATTTTAATTTACTTAAAAACTGTATGGTTGAAAAAAGTAAAAAGAAATTTATGTTATTATTATATGAAAAACTGTTACTTATATTCGACATTTTTTGTTTGCAATGCCAAGGTGTAATATTTATGTTTACTTCTTAATTAATTTGTAATATGACTTGCATCACTTAACAATGACGTGTAATTGTCGTCACCATACGTTACCCTACCACAGCTACACCTAAAAATGTCAAGTCATTATTATGTCATTAAGAATGAGTCTACTGACGACAGATCACCTTAAAACAACGTCATAACGACGTCGCCTTGCTACTTGGGTACGAAGGCGCCCAAAAAACTATTTTCCTAGCTCCTTATGATACCAAGATCGAAAAAAAATAGTTAAATATTATAAAAGTCCGATCCTGTTGGGGCTAAAAGCTGAGTACTGTTGTGGGTTCTATTTTGATGTAAGTATTTATCCTGCCTTTAGTATGTTATCTTTACTTATCATATTATACTAGCTTTCCGCCCTGCAGGGGGGGGAGCCATGGGGTCCGGGTCCCCCTCCCAAGCCGTACTCCATGAACTGAAAATAAAAACGCATAATCTCTATCAGTACAAAGCAGTATTCAAACTATCCCTTGAAATAAATATTTTGTAATTAAAGCCAATATTATCTAGTAGAGGAATTTATACACATCTGTTTACAACAATTTTCTGAAAAATTTTCCTCATCCTCTGATGGAGACGGCGCGGAACGAGCATCTGTGATGTCACACCATTCCACTGGTTCTATGAGTTATGCCATTATATTCAGTTTAAGAGATTTCATTGTACACTGTGCAGGTGTGGTGATATTTCACGATATTTAGCTTATTTGATTTTGTTATTTTTTATACATAAAAATATGTTGTTCTTTAGAAAATGGATGCATTAATGTTGCATTTTGCCCTGTGAAGACATTTCTTTTGGAATATTTTAATAATAATAAAAGTTTACATAAATGCTGAAATGTCAAATTACAGAGATAGGTTCACTAGATAGATATCTACTTTAGTAAAGTCTACCGAATTTATCTGACAACCAGACAAAATTATGGCGATACCGCTGTTGGTTATATGCAAATAAAAGGTATTTTATAATACATATAATATTTCATATCCTCTTCAAGCTACACATTTTATTATCGTACAATTTTAATAATAACCTATTACACACTAGATTTGATCCTCACAAGAATACTGCGTCCCATTATTACTAACAAATTTCTCCCTGTGCATAGCTTGCAAATGTATTTTTCGACCAACTTTTCGATAATATTCAACCTGCTAATAGCAGGTAAAATATTGTCAGCGAATTTCTTGTATAGAATAGTCAACAAGAATAATTAAGAAGAATGATTGACATTTTTGGATGTACGACAATGAAGATTGTAGTTTAAATGTTGAATGCATTGCAAAATCCGGGGACTGTCATGACAAACACGTGTATTCAGTATCTACCTATCCGATTTGCTGTTATGTTTAATTTTGTACTAAGACGGAGAGGTCTGTATAGTTCTCTGTCGTGAGTGGTCTACCGGTTACAAATTACATAATGACGTCACCGTGGAATACCAAGACCGGGGTCATCGCAGTACAACGCAAAAAATGGCTTAAAGTGATGTGTTCTTTCTTTTTTAAACATCAGATCTGACAGTCCTCGTACGTCATACGTTAAACGTCAGTAACATTATTTTATTATTGCAAAATTGGAGTGAAATGATGTGAAATGTACGTTTGTGATAAGTTGTAATTCATTATTTTAATAAACACGGTAAATAACAATAACTGGGGACGATGACAACAGAAGAAAAATTTACAGCGGCCGTCAATGTTATTAGAAGTTTGCCAAAAAATGGTATGTTTGAAAGAGACCTCTGGTTCTTTTCCACTTTAATTTCAAATTATTTTACATAATAATTCATTGTTGCAACTAAATTTATGTAAATTAGACTATACATATTAAGGAGTTGTTCAATTCGGGATAAACAAGTATCAACATTTACCTCTATTTAAAATTTTGCCGATTTGGAAACGATTTATTGTTTTTAGACATCAAAAATATGTTTTTATTTTCCTTTGTAAATTCCTAAATACTTTATGTATGTTTTTTAATTATAACAAATAAGAATATTTTTCTGGACTGTAATATCTGGATACTTGCAAATACCAATATTGCTTGAATTTATTAAGTACTTGTTATATTTTGTAAATATAAAGACCTTGTTATATTAAGTACCTATTAATTACCTTGCTATACTTAAGTACATATATTTTGTAAGCAGTTTATTACAGGACAAGGGTCAAGAATATTTGATAATTTATGTGCATGTGATTAATTTTGTAATAAAACTAGTTTTATTCACCGAATATATTTCATTAGGTATAAGATATTAATTTTTTTTTGAATATATAATATGCTCTTAGGTGAAGCATATCGATAAATATAATAAAGGAAGTTTAATTAAATCATAATTTCTGTACGTATTGAATTAATTTCAGTTTTAAAATTGTTGCAAAATTGTTGAATATGTATGCTTTTATGGTGCATTAAATTATCTATAACATTACCCAAAAACCAGCTAGAAAGAGAGTAAAATAAACAAAATTTTTTGTGTTGTGATAAATGGCTGAGAAACTCTAAAAATGTTTAATGAAACTGCATTTTTAATTTTCCTGCATTTTTTGAATAAAAATCTGCATGCATTTAAAATCAGCTCTTTAACACCCTAATACTCCTGAAGACTGTAGAGGTCCTTGAAGAACTTGTTTGGGATACTAGTTTAGAGAGTAGCATTGGGAACTTTAATGTGTTTCTTTATATATTTAGTCATATACACAGCATTCCATGATTATCTGCACAAAGCTTAATGTGAGAGGGAAAACATAATTCCAAAACACCCTTATACAGTGTGTCCCCGAATTTGCCGAGAAAAAGTCATTTTTATAAAATTCAAGCATGTCTTAGGAAGTCATAAACAGTTGTCATAAAGAGTTGTCAAACTTAAGGTAAATTATACATGTTCTAAAAATTAGGAAATATGAAATCGACTTTAAGCAAACTACCTTTTTTTTTGACATTTTTATTGAAAATTTTATTCAACAAAGTTTTTTCAATTATGAAGAAAAGCTTATTTAAATTGCGGAGTTTAGTTGCAAAATAAGGAAATAACAATGATTCTCAAAAAAAATTGCATTTTATTCAACTAAGTTGAAAATTATTCCTCATGTAGACCTCCTACTAGTACACATTTTTACAGTTAATTATTTTTTATTTATTTGCTTTCATCATGATTAGAAAATATTATTTAGATATTAAGCAAATCACAACATACACACTTTTTTATTTAATGTGAAATTACCTACTTTATTCTTTATATTGTTGCCCTAATCCGGACACACTAATATACTAGTTAAGTAAATACATTAAAACACTCATTATTGCAGAACCAACCAAAACAACTAGTCTTCTAGAATACTGACGAAGTATTGAATTACATGATAGGATTTTAAGCATTTTAAAGCAAAAAAATATATTAAAAATACTTAAATCATTTATTTAAATTCAGTCATTCACACTTTTTTATTTAATATGAAATTATCTACTTTCTGTATTTTGGTACCTTAATCTGGTCACGCTAATATACTACTTAGGAAAACACTTTATAACATTCATCATTGGAGAATCAATCAAAACAACTACTCTTCTACTTAATACTGACGATAGGATTCTTAGCATTTTAAGGCAAGAAAATATATTGAAAATACTTAAATCATTTATTGAAATTCAGTCATTCACAACAATTATTGAACCTTACATTCTCTTTCAACTCTAGAAAAGTTGTAGAAGTTTTTTCGAATTCATTAGTTCTCATCAGTAAGGTATATAATCTGAGAGCTGTTAGATATTTTTGGGTAGGTATTTGAGGCACGATGAAAACTTGTTCAATACTTCTCCTATTATATCTAAGTATAGAACCGCAGACCTGGCTGAAGGGTAGCAGGGCTAAATCGACCCTTATATTTTCAAATAAGAGAACTTTTTTGAGCAAAAAATATTCTTGAGGCATTCTGTAATTTTTATACTTTAAAATTTAATATTTAAAGAGTGAAAAAATAAACAAGCCATGTTATTTAGTCGGGTCTAAAAGTTTGCCAGGTGCTTGCAAAATTATTTTGCAAAAGATTCAAAAAAATGTATTTGAGGCACGCTGAAATTTTAACAGTATATTATTTATGACTAAAATTAAATATTTTAAAAAAGACAGATCATTTCGGTGGGACATTCTACCTTCCAGGTGATCGAGAAAGTTACGTCTGAGTGTGAGTGAGCAGTGCTATAGGTAGGTTGCAGTGTGAGAGAGAGCGTATATCGGCAGCTGTCTGTGTCCCAGAACGCTGCGGTGCTATTGGCTCGGGTAACACCACGTGACTTACAATACCCAAGCTGTTGCTAGTCGAAATTTTGGAGTAGTTATAAGATTGTTGATCGTAATTTTTTTTTTGTATTATAATTTTTATATATTTATCTATATATGAAAAAAGTACAGTATATTGTATATAAATCTTGATGCCCAATATAAATCAGCAAACTATTATCGACTCTCTGGTTACTTAAATTGAATTTTATTTACTTCCACATCCAGTGGAAGTATAGTAACGACAAAAAATTTTTTTTAAATTTTTATTGTTCATATATGCTTAGAATGTCATGAAACGTCGAGATTTTAAGTTTGAGTGAAAAAAATTTTCTGTCTGTCGGTCTGTCTAACTTTTTTTTTTGTGCGCACGTTTACTCTGGAACCGTTTGAGATATTGACTTGAAATTTGGTACACATATGTACTTTAACGAGATCTAGAACTAGATTATATATTCATCTTGTTCCGTCGAAGGGTTGGGGGGTAAATTGGGGTAAATTTGGGGTAAATAGGTAAATCAAGCAGGTAAGAGTTCATAAAATTGTTATTTACTATATACAAGAGAAGCTAAGGTCTCAAAAAAAAATTTGGCCTTAGCCACCCCCATTACCACCCCCACTCCTTATTAAAGGGGATGAAAAAAAATTGTGATTTAGTGTGTGTACAAGAACCAGAAACCTCAAAATATTTTTTTACTTCATCCACCCCCACTACCACCCCCTATCGCCACCTCCACCCCACTACCGATGTGGGGTATTGTATTATGGTTTTTGGTTTTTCAAATATTATATTATTAGTTATAAGTTCCATAAGCAATTATTTTCACATACAAATTTTTTTCGTTGTGAGTGACTTGGATAGAAAATCTGGATGTGGAAGTAGTGATTTCTTGGGCAGTGGTTTTTTTATTAATTTTAAAAAAATGTAGCGCATTAAAAAAATAATTGAATACAAATATAAAATTAGAAAATTAGCTTTATTAAAATTGATTAAGTATAAAAGTATAAAAATTTGATTTTTATTTATTCAACGTCAGAATTTGGTGGTTCTTCATCTTCTGTGAACTCTTCGTCAGAGCTTGAATACTCTTCTTCTTCTTCGGATTTCTCTACATGATCTGTCAATAGTAATACATGTTTATTTAATAAATTGTAAAATAACGAATGCTGCAATTATGAAAAAAAACCGCTGCCCAAGGAATCACTACTTCCACATCCAGATTCTCTATCCAAGTTACTCACAACGAAAAAACTTTGTATGTGAAAATAATTGTTTATGGAACTTTAATAATATAATATTTGAAATCCTCTACCCCAAAAACCCATAAAACGATACCCCACATCGGTAGTGGGGTGGGGGGTGGATGAAGTAAAAAAATATTTTGAGGTTTCTGGTGCCTGTACATGCACTAAATCACAATTTTTTTTCATCCCCTTTAATAAGGAGGTGGGGGTGGCTAATGCCAAAAATTTTTTTGAGACCTTAGCTTCTCTTGTATATACTAAATACCAATTTCATGGACTCTTACCTGCTTGATTTACCCATTTACCCCAAATTTATCCCAATTTACCCCCCAACCCTTCGACGGAACAAGATGAAAATATAATCTAGTTCTAGATCTCGTTAAAGTACATATGTGTACCAAATTTCAAGTCAATATCTTAAACGGTTCCAGAGTAAACGTGCGCACAAAAAAAGTTACAGACAGACAGACCGACAGACAGACAAAAATTTTTTTTTCGCTCAAACTTAAAATCTCGACGTTTCATGAC
Organism: Rutpela maculata; assembly: GCA_936432065.2. Taxonomy (NCBI): domain Eukaryota; kingdom Metazoa; phylum Arthropoda; class Insecta; order Coleoptera; family Cerambycidae; genus Rutpela; species Rutpela maculata. The sequence continues at coordinate 217,913,949 of OW386287.2, forward strand.
ATTTTAAGTATTTGGATAACAAAAATTTTTAAAAACTTTTTTGTGAGACTTGGACGAAAAGTCTAGATGTGGAAGTAGTGATTCCTTGGGCAGCTATTTTTTCTGTTTGTGTTACATTAGGAAATCTATGTACGTACTTTTATTTACAATTGCATATTGTATATATGTTAAATTTATTGTATTTAAGTAAGTGTAATTTAGGTAATTTTGAAAAGTTAAAAAATATGAAAACGGGTTTTTTTGTATTTAATCACCTCTGAAATAGTTAAATACAAAAACAGGTTTATCTATTTATAACTTACCTACATTATACTTAAAAACAATTTTGAGCCATTCATGTTGTAGTGAAAATTACGTGCCTACCCTGTAAATCTACAGCGAGAATTGTCAAGAATTCATGTAAAGTTATGGCCTACATGTAACTATGCCAACAAAACTCAGAAATTCCTGTGAAGTCACATTGTATTTATGGCCGTCAAGTACAATTATGCCGAAGAATTATAAAAATATATGTAAATTCACATGACACTGCACATTAGGGTGGTTCAAAAATGACTTAATTTTTTATAGAGGGTCTTTATTAAAAAAATCCCAAAAAGTGACTTTTCCCCATGCAATTTAAATTGGAAACTTCATGTCTCCATAGGCACCATTTAAAATCGAAATTTTGAAAAACAAAAAAATATGTACTTTTTTCGGATTTGGAAACGAATTGGGGGATCAAGACCTTCTACAAAAAATTAAGTCATTTTTGGACCACCCTACTGCACATGTATTTTTACAACAGTGGTGTAATTTTACAACAAATCTGTAAAACTTTAATCAGTATCACTGGTCACAAAATTACATGAAATTCGTAAAATTACACTAGTACTTTTTTCAGTTTGTTCTTTAACAATGTGAATTTGTCTTTCCCCTGTCGGATGTCAGATATACGCGCTCAGTCCTACAATAGATAAGAGAAGTTATAAGCAGATTCCAGGTTTATTAATCCACCTTCATCGTCTTTCCTCTTGAGGTATAACCCGCTTTCGGATGATGATTTCTGCCCATTGTTATGATTTTTCTTGTCTTCTTGTCCATTTTTGTGATGTCGCTTAGAAGCTAGTCCACAACTCCTGGCGTTTAGCTTGGTTTTAAGAACTTGCCTAATGCGACAGTAGCATTCCCTCTCAACTTCGTCGTTGCTAATTTCGGTGCACTCTTCAACACCCATGTACTTATATGTCTCCCCAAATCCATACTTCGTATTACAGATTGAGCAGTCAGCACAATGTTCTTATTTTTTACATATTTACCTCACTGGATTTACTCTACTGCATTTGTTTAAGCCAAATTCCGTCTTGATGTCACCACTGAATGATTTGGTGATATCTAGTTCTTGCTTTAGTTGTCCATGTAAAAGAAATGGTTTGCTCTATTGTTACCATTTCGAAATCAACTCTTAGTTTGTTCAGTTGGTGTGACAGGGGACGAGCACCAGGCAAAACAGGAAAAGGAAGAGATGATTTCTGTGGAAAACTCTTTAAATTTGTTTGTTCCCTATTCTTACAAGATCTTTCAAGTGGAAGAGCCACATTTCTATTTCCATCCCTTCATTGTAGTTTCCACGAAGTCTGTTATTGTTGGTCATATATAGTAAGTTTTCTGGAGTTCAACAATCCAAGTGTGGGAACGCTGTGAAATGCCTTTTTGTAGTCCATCCATGTCATGTTAAGTTTGTGTGCTTCTTTGCAATCAATGTCTTACTCACTAGAAGCTAATTTTTGCAGTTTCTGCAAGCCACAACCTTTCTGTTCGTCTGAAACTATCTGGTACCTTATTATAAGTGGTTGTAGATTTTATTTACTAATGCAGCACCCACCATCTCTCTCTCCCTATCTTTTTCCCTAACTCCTTCCCCCCAGCTGGGAACTTAATAATTATCACGACCATATATAACCTAATAACGACAAAACATTTTTTTCCAGGTTCATATCAGCCTAGTAATGACTTAATGTTAAGGTTTTACGGGTATTTTAAGCAAGCTACACAAGGCCCATGTACGGGGTCTCGTCCTGCCTTTTGGGATGTAGTAGGGAGAGCCAAATATGATGCGTGGAAAAAACTCGGAGACATGTCACGGGATGAAGCAATGGCCAAATACGTTGAGGAACTCCACACGTAAGTGGCACATCAGAGTATTAAAAAGAAAAATTGGGGATAAGTATAAAAATATGACAGAGTCAGAAGTCAGAAGTCAGAAGTACAAAAATGTATATGGTATCTTTGCTTTTGTATGTGAATGCTGCAGTTTACCATATATGCAAGTGTCTCTGTATCCAATTTCTTGTATGATGGTATACCACACAAGATATGTTAAAACTTGTGAAAATTGACTCTGGATGTTGTTGTTGAAGGATGAGGAAAATGAGTAGATATGCGTAAAAAGTATTATTTTATCAATCAATCAAATATGCTTTATTGTCAAAAAAAAAAAATGCAAATGATTTTTGTTGACAAAGCCAAACCATAATTCAATATATCACAAACATAATAAAACAAGAGGAAATGTGTTTAATATAAAAACAGTAACTTATATCCAATAAACCAACAGTAAGAGATCCAATATCCATCTTAAGTGTGATTTCTAAAATAATGGAAAGAATTGCGTTTAATTGAATAATGGCATTTTTTAATTCTTTCAAAATACTGACGGATCACCAACATGGATTTCGCAAAAATCATTCTGACACTGCTACAATTCAGCTTTTGCAATTTGTTTATAATGAAATGGACAAAGGTAACCTCGTCATAGGGTTGTTCTTTGACCTATCACGAGGGATTGATTCTTTCAACCTGTCTTGTTAAAGAAAAATTATTTAAAGTAGGCATTCAAGGAGTTTTTTTTACAGTGGATCATGTCATATTTAACGGACAGATCTCTTCAGGTAAAAATCAACCAAACGATTTCAAATGAACATGACGTTAGTCTTGGAGTGCCACAGGCCTCGGTGCTGAACCCTTTGATCTTTTCGATTTTTGTAAACGACTTACCATCATTCATTTCAAAAGTAACATCACCATGTTTGCCTATGATAACCCCTTTGGCATATCTGCACCGAGTGTTGTGGAGCTCCTTGATAATGCTATGGCCGTTATGACAGAATTTGGTGACTCTTGCTGCAGAAATAATCTCATATTAAACTTTGAGAAAACTGTGTGCATGTATTTCTCACAAAGAAATTATTACCTTCCAACGCTCAGTTAAATTTTAACAACATGACCCTGCCATTTAGCCCGAATACAAGATTTTTAGGTACTTCAATAGACACAAAACTAAGCTGGAATATTCAAATCGAAGAAGTATGCAAAAAACTTAACAAAGCGTATTACTACATACGCAAGCTCAAGAACTCCCTAGATACTGAGGCTTTATTGCATTCAATGGCTTATTGCCATATATCCTACAATATTATAATGTGGGGACATGCGAATAATTTGCAGCGAATTTTTGTCTGCCAAAAGCGCATACTTGTATTAATTTTTAGTCTTGATTTCATCACATCGTGTAAAAGCTCTTTTAAAAGTCATAGAATATTAACAGTACCATTCATATGTCTTTTTTCTTTTGTTAAAGTACATTAAAAGTAACATTCCCCAATTTAAAACTAGTGCTAGCTACCATAATTATAAGACTCGTCATGATGACCTATTAGCTTCTCATTTTGAAAAATTACCTTATTACTCTGGTATTAATTTTTACAACAAATTGTCTAGTGAAATTGAAGGTATCAACAATTTTAATAAATACGAATCTAGTCTCAAACAATTTTTACTTGAGAATTTTAATCTGTATTTGTCATATTTTTTTGTTTATTGTGTTTTATATTTACTACTTATTGTCTCACCTTGTAAACTAAATTATATATTTTTTTCTTATTGACGTTCACATCTGTACTGTAACAGCCTAAGTGATTATATATATATATATATATATATATATATATATATATATATATATATATATATATATATATATATATATATATATATATATATATATATAAATAATTAAATAAAATGTGTCCTGAAAGAATCCATTCAGTGAGTTTTACTAATTTACTACTTAAATTCCTTTCTAAATGTGTTTTAAATATTGAACTGACTAACTTATCCATTGCTATTATTATCCTTTCTAGTATTGTAGAGACCATGAGTTATTCGGACAAAGTGGCCAACTTTCTGGAGGCACCAACCAACGAGCTTGACACAATCAATTTTGATGATTTGGAATTAGTTGCTGGGGACGTACTGGAAAGAGTTAGATCACAACCTAATTCTCCATTAGGTAAGGTGTTATTATCAAAAAAAAATTGCTATTCAGTTTGGTGACATTAGAAACTAAAACTTCAATTTGCTTAATATTAGTTACATATAGCGGTTCCAGTATTGCAAGCATTGCACGTCTGTTTTACTACGTTGATATGGTTTCAAAAATACTGCGAGGGATTTAATCTTTGATAATAAACTGTCCCATATATTGTGATAATTTTTTGACATATAAGTCATGTTTTGTTTCGTGAAATATTCTCCCCAAATACCACTCGTACTTTTAAATTTTATCTAAAAAGTTTTTCTCAAGCTAAGTTGCCAGAAGGTAATATAACTCGTGTAAAGATTATTATCAAAGATTAAATCCCTCCCGCTTTTACTCAGATAATAAACTGTCAATTTACACTCTTTATATTACCAGGCAATAAAGCTTTCGCAAAAATTCTACCGATAGAATCCTAAGCACTAGTCATATATTACAATTATTTCACTCATTAACGTGATAGCCAATGAATGCCTGTTTTTTTGACAACATTGCACCAATCAAATTCATTATTAGTGGTAAATTAACTTAGATCGAATTTTGACAGTATCAACACGAAAAATTTATCCCTCTAACTTTCTGTATCGATGCGTCGACAACTTGTAAATTGCATTGAAATAAATATAATAATATAAACATAACATAAACACACCACATAAATTGACAACTACCAAGGCTGTGTGAAAATTTCGAAAATTTTCACTTATAATATCCCTAGAGCTTAAATTATTTCCGGAAATTTTTTCGAGGTCATGAATATTTTGAAAATTAATTTTCTTAAAATATTCATGAACGAGGAAAAATTTCCGGATATTAATTTAAGCTCGTGGGATATTCGGTAAGAAAATTTCACACCATTATTTTATAAATATTATGCCAAAATTGAACATTTTTATTACGAATGACAAAAATTCATTCATTATAGTGAGCCATGGACTAACAACTGGTGGTTAATAAAATACGAAATTTCTTAGTGAAATAACATACCATTCTCCAAGTTTAGTTACATGAACTTTTTACAAATAACTTAAAAACATATTATATTTCTGTTTTTTATTAACTTTGGTCTACTAAAATTGGTGGAACATCATTTATTTTTGATAATTATTCTGAAGTACCCACCTACTTCAAGATTAATATGTTTAATAAAATACGAAATTTCTTAGTGAAATAACATACCATTCTCCAAGTTTAGTTACATGAACTTTTTACAAATAACTTAAAAACATATTATATTTCCGTTTTTATTAACTTTGATCTACTAAAATTGGTGGAACATCATTTATTTCTGATATTACTTAAATGCGAGCACAGGGAATGTATTCATTCTTGTCGCAGAGACAATAATTAACAACTTCTAGGCGGCCATGGAATAATGAAAGGTAACAAGATAGTAATGGCTGCCGCACTTACAGACGTCAATTAGATTAATTTTTACATTCTAATCATAACAAAATTTGATTATCAGCCATAAGAATAAAGTGCATGAGCATATAGCACAAAAATGGCTCCAGGTTCTAAAACATATTAATTTGTGTACTTATAATATCCTCGTGAATATCCTCTTTTACAATACAATACAATACAATACAATATTCTTTATTTCCTTTTGGACTCTTTATAGAGTATAGGTATTGTCAATATAATTTTACATGTATAATTACATTCTGTAAAGAAGGTATATCACATAGTACGTTTAACACAAACAAACATAAATATAATTAATATAACAAATTACACAACAAATAACAAATTTTAAATTCTATTATTGAAATATTCGTCAGTAGAATAGTAGGCATTATGGGTGAAATACAACTTCAACTCTTTTTTAAACTTTACTTTGTTTTGGATGGTATGCAGGTATGTAGGAAGGTGATTATATGCTTTTATTGCCATATAGTGAGGCCCTTTTTCGAATAGGGTGGTTCGGTGATTAGGCACACTCATACGATTGAAATATCTTGTTCTTGTGTTGTCATTTAACATTCCATTGGTTACAAAATATTGATTATTCTCTTTTACAAAGAGTGCAAGATTGTATAAGTACAGAGAGTATACTGTCATTATTCCCAGCTTTTTGAATAGTGGTGAACAATGATCTAGATATTTGGTGTTAGATATTAATCTTATTATTCTTTTTTGAAGGATGAATAATCTGTTTGTTTCACTCGAGGAACCCCATATAATTATGGCATAGTTTAGATAACTCTGTACACTTGCATAATAGAAAGGAAAAATAGAGTGTAGGTTTAACGAGTTCTTCAACATGGATATTGCATAGTGAGCACTCTTAAGTTTACCTGCTACATTGTTTATGTGATGCTTCCAGGTAAGATGGTTATCAACTTCCACACCAAGAAATCTTGTATGCTCGTCAACACCAATACTCCTACTTTGCAATCTAACTAAGGGACTTGATGGATCTGCCCTGCTATGTATATTTGAAAATTGTACTATTACAGTTTTTGATGGATTTAATAGTAGTCCATTTTGCACACACCAGTCTGACATCTTATTTGCTACCTTGTTGGACAGAGTCGCTAAGGTATTTTCATTGCCGCCTCTGACAATAAAGGAAGTGTCATCAGCAAATTGACATACATCAACTCCTGTTATAGATTGGAAATTGTTATTGAGGTCATTACTAAATAAAAGGAAAAGAAGGGGTGAGAGTATGCCTCCCTGTGGTACTCCATATTTGTTTTCTAGGACATCAGATTTAACTTTGCTATTATACACATTTCCTACTTTACCCTTATGTTGAACAAATTGATAACGACCTGTTAGATATGATTCTATCCACTGAAGTGCCACGCCTCTGATCCCATAGTTCTGAAGTTTTTTTAGCAGAACATCGTGACTTATAATATCAAAGGCTTTTGATAGGTCGAAGTAAATGCCAATGGTCTGTGATTGTTTATCAATAGCATTCATTATTGAAGATAATGAATCAAAAAATGCAGACGTGGTAGATTTTCCCTGTCTAAAACCATGCTGTGTGTTGGAAATAAGATTAAACTTGTTGACGTAGGAAGTTAGTCTACTGAACATAGCCCTTTCAAATATTTTAGCGAACACAGACTGAAGGCATAGGGGGCGATAGTTGTTTAAATTGTCTTTGGAACCTTTTTTATGCAGTGGAACACATTTTCCCTCTTTTAGTTTATCTGGAAACACACCTTCCACGAATGACTGGTTGATGATGTGTGCAAGTGGTTCAGCTATTAAATCGGCAACGTAGCCTATTACTGTACACGGTATTCCGTCAGGGCCCTCTGATTGTTTCTTGGTACAACTTTTAATCAGATCCACAAGTTCAGTTGCATCTGTTGGCATCAGGAAGAAGTTATGGCTAGTAATTTTTGCTGATCTATTTTCATATGGAACTATTGCTGGTACTGATTCTTTAACCGATTTAATAAAGTGCTGGTTAAATTGCTCACTAATTATTTTGAGATCGCTGACTTCTACACCATTCATATTTATTATAAAATCATTTTTATTGTTGTTGACTGTTTCCTTTTTTATAAGATCCCAAGTAGTTTTACTAATATTTTGCGAGTTTGCTAGTATATTCTGGTTATGCGATTTTTTTGCTTCTATAATATTTTTTTTATGTTCTTTTTTTAGTGTAGAGTACATTTGTTTTATTTCTTCATTACGTGTTAAAGAATAAAGCCAATGAATTTCTTTTAGCCTTTCTGATTCTTTTATAATTTCTGGAGTCACCCAAGATTTGTTACCTTTGTTTTTAAGTTTAGTTTTTTTCAATGGAAATGCTAATTCAAAGGAACTGGAAATGATTTGAAAGAATTCATTGTATTTTTTATTTGTGGTAGTTGCCGTGTACACATTTTTCCAATCACTATTATTACTCAGTAGATCATAAAAAATGTTCTTATTTTGATCTGAATAGATACGTTTAGTTATAAATTTATCTTCATTCTGTGTAAGTTTGTTAGGTAATAATAACACAATGGCTAAGTGGTCTGAGAGGTCAGTGACTTGTAAGACTGATGTGGGTTTATTGATAAGATTGGTGAAAATATTGTCTATTAGCGTTGCCGAGCCTGCAAAAACTCTTGTTGGTGCATTTACTGTTTGTGTGAGATTATATGACTCTAGGAGATCTACTAGTTGTGTAGAAGTTGCATCATTAGTTAGTAGGTCTATATTTAGATCTCCTCCTAGAAAGATATAATCATACTTAATGATCGCTTGTTTCAATAAGAGTTCTAGTTGTGTCAAAAATATTTTTATGTTACCACATGGTGAGCGGTAAATTGATATGTATAAAGTTCTCTTACCTTGAATTTTAGTAGTGGCGCAAGTATACTCGAAATCTTTCACTATGCAAGGTAGCGTAAAACTTACAGCCCTCATTGGAGTTCCTGTTTTGGCAAAAATAGCAACACCACCTCCCCTAATATCCTTTCTGCAGAAGCAGTTTACTAATACATAATTATTAAGAGTGAAATTTTGTATTTCCTCATCTATAAGCCAATGTTCGCAGAGACTGACTAGTGTGGGCTGATATTGCAATAGATGCAGGTTCAACTCATCCTTCTTGTTTCTCACACTTCTAATATTGAGTTGCATAAAAGACTCTTGACCTATTTCTTTGTCCATGATTTCTGTTCCTGTGGTATTGGTCTTTGATATCTATCTTGCTTTGGTCCTCTACTAATGGGCTTCCGAAAAAACTGTTTCTTGCGTGGCGAATATTCAGAAATTTCAATGCCATTTGGCCACATCTCTGGATCTAGAAAGGTGTCTTTTATATCAGCATCCACTGCCAAATAAATTTAATTCTAAAAGCACTCCAACTCCCGCGTCTTTACTTTGACATTTTAATTGACAGAAAAATTTCCACTTATTAATTTGACAGAATGTAAAAAATTTCCGGAAATTTTTTGGGTTGCCATGGTAACTTAACAAAAAATAAGCCTATGATTGGTTAAAAAATGTGGTGTGAAATTTTCAATAATATTCGCTAATACGTCGCGCTCCTTTGTTAGAGACTGCGCGTCGGCGAGGACACAAGTTGATAATCGCACTTTTTTATGGCTTTTTAAAAGTAGGTAAGGTAAGGTCTTTAGCGGTGCGGTAAAGGTGAAAGACGTCGGCGTTTTCTGAGTGCTTAGTAGATCCGAAGAAAACTGTACTCTCCCTTGTGCAATATTTTAGTTTCTGTGGGCACTTCATTGTTTTTGTATGTTGCTTTTGTTCTTTTTGAATTTTGGGCCACGTATTTACAGTTAAGATTTATTTTATTGACTTCGTTCAAGTCGTTAAGTTCTTGATTACGTACAGACACTACTTGTTCGTTCTTTTTATTGTTGCTTTTTGGATTTTGGAGTAAGTTTTTATTTTTATTTTCTTCATTGACAACATTAGTTGATAGTTTAGTGTGGTATTTTAATGTACATAGAAACCATAACAAATGATCCTAATTTACCATATGTGTTGAACGGAGTGTGTATGTCCTTAGTTCGACGTGCAGAAAAGTGTATTGATGCAGACGGAAGCCATTTCAAACAATTTATGTAAATCAACAAATTTATTGGTAAGTTCTAGATTTACAGAATATTTTAGTTTTCGATATCTGATTGGCAATTCGTTAAATAAATCAGATTTTTTCCTAACTTAAAATACACATAATTGTTTTCTGTTATCGTATCTCAGACCACGGCCGACTCTAGTTAACAGGCCACGAAGTAATAGGTGGCAATGTTATAGAACTCTCCAAAATCGTCCTAAGTTGAAGACATAATCAAAATTCGGCTTAGGCAAAAATTTCATTTAAAGACATTTTTGGGAGTCTGCAGAGGAGCAGATCAGTCCATAAGGACCGTTTTGGGTTCTATAAGGCGTTGGAAATGACCAGGTGAAAATTCGAAGAAACACCGAATTTTCACTTAGGAAAAATGTTTTTGGTTCAGAATATGAGAGTAGAAGTATATAATGACAAAGATTTATGAATAATATACTTTTTCAAAGGTACCATAAATTGGACTTTGAAAAATAATATTTTTGGAAGGGCGTCAAAATTTGGCCCAGGAATCGATTTATCGAAAGTACGCCAAAGTTTCACTTGCAGACTAATTTTTCAAAACTGCGTTGAAATTTGGCTTGAAGATCGATTTTTCAAAAGTACGCCAAAATTTCATCCGCAGATTAACTTTTCAAAAGTACCTTGAAATTTGGCTTGAAAATCTATTTTTCAAAAGTACGCCAAAATTTCACCCGCGGATTAACTTTTCAAAAGTACCTTGAAATTTGGCTTGAAAATCGATTTTTCAAAAGTACGCCAAAATTTCACCCGCAGATTAGTTTTTCAAAAGTACCTTGAAATTTGGCTCGAAAATCGATTTTTCAAAAGTACGCTAAAATTGGTCTTAAAATGGATTTTTCAAAAGTACCACAAAGTCAGTTTAAAAAGTACCACGAAAATATAATTTAAATTATTTTTTATTTTTTATTCCTCAACCAAAGACATTGACCTTTGAGGTACGGTCATTGAAAGCCCAATTCTAAACTATGAGCATAAAATTTTAACGATGCACTGCATCCGAAAGGCAAAATAGAAGATTTTGTCAAAGCCGGCGTAGTGCCGATAAGCAAAAATTGATAAAAATCAATGCACATGTACAAGGCCGGTTTCTCGCATAGAAAGAGTTTGGATTGACCCAGCGGCTCGCAATTTGGTCGAGCGCGTTGAGTGGTCCAGACAAAGCAATGGTAGAAAAGCCAATAACAGGGCTTTTCAAATGACAAAGTTATAGAGGAAAACGCCTTGTGCATAAAAATCCAAAAATTCAATTTTGCCTAAAAGTCGCTCGAAGGTGAGACGCTGCCAAATCGATAATATTGATCGACTGTGATAAGGGTTAGTAAGTCGTGGACTGATCGAACGCCACTCAACTTATGCAGTAATAAGTCCTCTGAATGTGTTTGAGTACGTGAATCTCCACGATACAAGAACTTTAAAGCTAAGTAGTCTCTAGCGAAACTAAATTCATTTAGTAAAACTTTTTTAAGTTAATTTCAGTCAGCCTTAATTATTCATTTACCCAGAGTCTGAAATGATTCTAAAAGCTCACATTTTGATTCTGAGAAGGTATGTATGAATCTTTTCTACCTAATCGATCGTTAGCGTGAGCGCTCTCGCTTGTATGGTCTGAAAGTCACTACCTTGATTGGGGAAGGCACGATTCTTATCTTGAGAATTTTGTATAACCAATTCTGTTAAATAAACGGATTCTTTGAACTAATATTTCTTAATTGATCTTGAGGCCTGTTGACGGTCTATAATCCCTGGAACTTTCGTATAGAAAACCGGATGTGTCGAGTTAATTCGCATTAACGTTCGACCTTCTGGTTGCTTTACGGAGGTTTGATAGGGATTTTTTTATGCGTTTTTTGAGAAATATATTCCGTTATTAATGGACCAAAACGTGATTTTCGCGTACCAAAACTAATCCCTCCGCAGAGAAATTCTTCGGTTGGGATTTTTTTATGCAAAAATTCAGGAAATTAAGAGGTGCCTAAACCCCTAACGAGGGAATTCGGGTCCAGAGAGAGCGTAGTTTCCGATCTGTGGTAGTGCAGCCTTGGTCCATTACTCGGCTACCGAAGTGCATCTTATCTCGAACCCGCCTGGGAGGTAGAAGAACGGGGTAATACGCGACTGGCGCCCCCTGGGAAATAAATTGGTGTCGCGTCATTTTGACGCCCGGTAGTGCGTTCTTCTACAGCAACACCACACACAAGTAAAGATGTAGTCCGATTAACGATGGTTGGTTTGCATTACAGCAGCTAAATTTAATAGGCGGCTGTGTTTTAATTGTATTTTATTTATTTATAATGCGTTTTGATTCATGATTCTATATATATCATATTTTTATATTATAAAGGGAGTAAAAAATAATACAGATATCCCATAATATTAAATTGGGAAATGTAATTTTGCCGGAACGGGAATAATAAAGGGAAAATGGGAAGGGAATTTAGGATGATTCGGGAATGAGTAAATTAAAAATAACAGGACTGTAACAGGCTGTAAGTAAATTTAAAAACATAAACAAATATTTACTTATGATATGAATAAAATACGAATATGGAATTGAATAGATACATATAGGTTTCTACTTTGCTGTTTTGAAAGTGTCTAATTTTCGTTTTTTCATTTTATTGACATCTTTTTCAGTAGTTCATAACTGAGATTTTAATCTACTTTGCTCAAGTGCCCGATTATTCTACGTTTTTACATAATTATTTAGAAGTAAATTTGCAAATATTGAACAAATAATTCGTAAAATATAGTCAATATTGTTCCCGCATGTACACGTGTTTAAAAAATCTAAATAAAAATTATCTGACCTTAAACTATGTAAAGTTAGATTGATAAGAAAATCTTTTTGATTTTTAATTTGTAGGAACTACTTTTCTAAACTATTGTTATTAATGATAGGTTCCAATAGGGCGTACATGTGAAATAAAATTATGGTCATATTATTTGTGGGTACTGATAGACCACCACATTGTAGATAATCAAAATATTGATTTCCAGTAAAATTACCTTTATTTTCAACAATATGTGAAAGGCAAATATTACAAGAAATTTTTTTAGCTAGTGCATGAGATGCATATCCAGATATATAAATTTTAACTGCTTCGTCTATATTAGGTCAGTATTAATTGAAATTTGATTTTCAATACTAACAATATCAGCATCAGAATTTAATGTATAAAATACAACTTTAGACGTAAAAATGTTTACATTCCAGCTATTTTTTTTTTTTTTTTTGATAAAACGTTAATAAATTCCTCATAATTTTCAATAATATCTGACTTCTCAAAGTTTTGGATTAAAATTTCATGTTGATGAATTTGATTTTCGTGCCGCGCCTACTTTCTGGATCTTGTAGACGGACTGATTTTTTTGTAGATTAAGTATTTAGGCAAATTTGGAAACATTGATGGGACAGTATTTTCTTTTAATTTTGGTTTATAAGGAATCATTTTAAATGTTCCATCTGGTAAAAGATAGTTATCAAATTTAATAACCTCACCGGGATCAAAATGTATTTCGCATACAACAGCGTGTTTTGATGGTATCCAATCTTTTCGGGGAATAGCTGTAAGCCATTTTTTTCTCAATTCATCGTCCTTAGGGAAAGTAAACTAAACTAAATGTGGTCTTTGGACCGTCTGTTTTCGTTGTGGAAGTATAATTATTTGTCTTACAGCCTGGTACGACACAATGTCTGGGCATTTTAGGTTAGGTCAGTTCACGCATTGTTAAACAGAGTATAAACTCGATTAAAACTATCGTAACGTCCTATAATTGATATCAGATGATCTAAACTAAATGCACTTCAATTAGCAAGACACTTACACTATTGTTACAAAATAAAAATATGAATTTCCAGCAATTAAAACAAGAGCCGACCAAAAGCAGCCGTAAAAAGCTATGGCAATAATTGGTTTTGTTGAGGCGGTCATCAAAGGTGTCGTCCTTCTTTGCTTTGAAACCGCGGGCCGCCGCGTGCCGGCGAGAACGAGTCGGTCAGTAATCTTTGCACTTTTTTATGACAATTTAAAGGGAACTACATGTCCATTGACCCAGAAAGGCAGTGGTTCTCAAATGTTTCCTACTCTAATATTCAAATTGTTGACCTAATAATTATCACAAATTAAATACAAATGCCTACTGAACAGGCAAGTCGATTATTCCAAACACAAATATACTTATGTTCATCACGTACAAACACGTTAATAATTCGGAAAATCAAAATTATATGCACTATACATTACATTACAATAATTCATAACACTTATTCCAACTCAACTCTCAGAGTATAAATACCCTCTGCCTAACTAAACAACCGTAACTTAATTTTTACACTCCCTAAACTGAAAATAAAAATTAAATAAGTAGATATATATCAATAAACACTTCACATAATAACTCTTGTATATAACACTGTCTGGCGATTCTCTATATGCACCGTTTAGAACATAAAGGCAGAACATTAGTAGTGCTCTCTTTGTCTTTATGCATGGTGATTGGTCGAACCATCCCTAAGAACTGTTTACAGTGAAGATTCTCAGCAGTTTTGGACCAGTGTATGCTTTACAATACCAATCTGTCAATTTACACTCTTTATATTAACAGGCAACAACGCTTTTGAGAAAATTTTACCGATAAAATTCTAAGTACTAGTGATATTACAGACGGTAATTTTGCATGTTGGTACTGTGAAGGGTTGGCTTAGAGAAGAGTATCCAGAGCATGGTGTATTAAATAGGTGGTCCGACGTACAGCACTTTCCTATTATAATAATGGCTTCATAAGTGCATGGTTTCTATTTACTTTAGTAGATGGCGCGAGCAATAAGGTCCTACAATTACCTGGGCATGTGCATCATATAACTAACATAACCTCAAATTTTAAGATTTTTTCGTTTATTCTCATTTTTAATGTTTGTATAGGCATTTTTAGCTTGGAGCCATACTGGTTCCAAGCAAATATTTAAAAATTCACGCAAATAATTTTTCAATATTGTTGATTAATAAAAATAGACTGCTAATTATAGGTTAGATTCCTAACCTGCAAAAAGTGTCTTATTTTATTGTGACAAACTATTTAAAACTTCATACACATTGCGTTGAACTTGATTTTGGTTGAAAGTACAGGAACCAGGCAGAAATTTTAATAATAGCTACGTAATACTTGTAAATCTTAAGAAACATATATTTTTGAGGTTGAGTGGCGACACGTGCAATGCTGCATGTAGTGTTGCGTATATTCTTTCAATGTTTTAATTTAGCTACTTAATGTCAGGTGTCACTGGACTCTTGTTTCACTAAACAAAAACAAAAGGCCGGGAATGTAGGCATCACTGTATGCACGTATACACAGAACCTGTAAAATTATCTATCTATGCGTAAGTAATGAGAGAACTAATTGGTCCTGCCATCTATTACATTATGTACAAAGTAAGCACTTATGAAGCCACTGTGAGGGTTGTCGTCGCATCACCTATTTAACACACCCTGATCCAGAGTAAGAGGGTCCAGAACGAGTTGAGCATTAAAAAAGACATTTTCTATCTTCAAGTTTTAAGTCACTATTATTATTGTTAATAAGCTGTCTATAAAGCCGATTATAAATTGTATGTGATGTATAAGCAGTGTAGTGCATCCACTTGTAAGTACTTCTTTTGATTTAATAACCGCTCATCTGGCCGTGTAGCTGTTGCTTCATAGCGCTGTAAGAACAGTATATCATCTTGCCATCCAACTACCAGTGTTGTGCGTTGTTTTTTTTATGAACATTTCTTACTAAACAAACCTTCAGGATTTTTGAGGAAAAAGTAAATATTGTGATAGTGTTTTCTTGCGAGAAATTTGTCAACCGTATTGATTAAATCTGTCTGTCATAATGTTAATCCTTAACTGTCTAGTTGATAATGATTAATTACTGTTAAATTGCTTTTATTGTTGTTTACATGTTGAATGAGTATGCTAGACTCATGTTAAATTTCTTTTTATCAGTCGGCCGGTCAAATTTGTTTTTGCTTATGAGCTCATAATTATTTTATTGTCCACGTAAATTTTATTCTATATGCATTTATTTGAGATTTTATTTATTTCTTCCACGACCAGAGATTATTTTGTGCTCTATTACCGTTTGTAATATATTTTGTTATCACTTCGTGGTTGGGTTTTATTTTAATATTGATAACTTTATCATACTTTACTGAACTAGTAATTACCTCTGTTGAGCTAGCTAAGTAATGAAAAGCAATTAATGGCAAACTAAAAATATATATCCTTATTATACAAGGTGTTAATATGTTGGTAATTGGTTCAGTAATACTTATACAAGGTGCCTCATCAAATACTTTATTGAATAAGAATGTTATTAGTTTCTCGAAACATTGTGGCCTATTCGTTAGAAGCCCATCTTCATTCATTCTCAAAAACCACGTTGAAATAGATGTTGATCCGGAGGAATTAAAATTATTAAAGTGAACGTAATAAAGAAGTAAATTATATGTACACTTCTGTGTAATGAAATCCCTTACACCTATTTTTTGCTATATTAGCTGAATTCGACTTACGCACTATTTTAACGCTTTTCACTCCAAGAGTACTATTACCGTTCGGCTTTTGGCATTTGGAGTGAAATTTGCAATATTTTAGCATTCAGGCATTACGGAGTGTACGGAAAAGAGTTCACCACGTGAAACCAAAGTTCGAAAGATAAAGTAGAATTTGACATTTAAGGAACTTGACGTTTTGTTGTTTTGCGAATGTTAAAAGGGCGTACGTGTACGAATTGTTAGCTAGGTTAATTAATGCTTGTAAATATGGAAATTATGCTCTTGTAACAAATGTTAAGAAGGTGTTATTATCAAACACAACAATGTAATATTATTGCAAAATAATACCGGCGAGTTTAGATTGATTTCATGGAGGCCTTATTAGTAATGTTAATTCTTTTGTATTATTTTATTACTCATAATTATTTATGTAACTGATCACAATAAGTTACAAATAAATGTAAATCGTAGATATTGAAGGTTTGGCGAGAAAATGCTTTTGACAGTAGTTGGAGTATTTCGCGTTCGAATAAATACAATTCGCAATTTTTACTCTATGATCACATGATGAGAATCCACTCTCACACCACTCTAGCACCGTGTGTGCAAGCCGAATTCAGCTAATAAATCATTCTTTATTTATTTGTCGGTGTCATATTTTCGCAATGCTAGAATTAACTGAACATGAAAAAATTTTAATTCTCTCTAAAATTGAAGAGGAATGGTCTATCAGAGTAGTTGCTAACCATTATCAATTGAATAAAAGTACTGTTATGAATGTGAAGAAAACGTGAGAGGAGGAAGGTAGCATAAAAAGAAAAGATCGAGAAGTTCAAATCTCGTTCAGGGTGAAGCACTCCTTGGCTATTTGAGGGAAAATCCATTTCAAACAGCAGGACACGCTGTGTTCATGACAAATTTTCCAGCATCGAGGTCAACAGCTAGCCGAAGGATAGGAAAATCGGAATTAAAAAACTGTACAAGTGCCAAGCACACCATATTAACAAAAGAACAGAAACAAGCCCACATTCTGTTTTGTTTAAATTATGTCTATTTCCCGTTGGAGTTTTGGAACAATGTTGTGTTTACCAATGAAAAAGTTTTTCAGTTTTGTAATGACGGACATATTCGTCCTGCAAATAACGTTACGTGTCTCCACGGAACTGGTCCGGGCGATTTTCTGTTAAAATATAGGCATGGACAAGCGTGCATGGCCCTGAGGTAGCGTGGGCTATTATGGGTAATGGTATAGATTTAATGGACAGGTTTATAGGGTGGAGCAATTACATCCAAACAACACCTTCATTTATCAACAAGACAACTGCCCTATTCATACTGCCAGGATAATTACTCAATGGTTTGGGAACAATAATATTGAATTATTACCGTGGCCTTCGCACAGTCCTGATATAAACCCAATTGAGAATATCTGGGGTTTGCTAGTAAAAACAAAATTATTAACAAAACTTCAGACCAAGAAATGAAGAAGAATTGTGGTCGCCCATTGAAAATTGCTGAGAGGAGCTAAGAGGAAAAGAAAACTATTGTCGTAGACTAATTGCTTTTATGCCAACAAGATTTAATCACGTCTTGGAAGGAAAAGGAGCCATGACAAAATATTAAGTTACGTTGTTTACACAATAAATACAATCGCAGTTATGTGCAGTTGTGTCTGTGAATTTTTTTACATAAATTTTTACATTTTATAGGTTCCCGCGGATCCGTAAAACTCCTAAACTTTTTTGTTTCGTGAACTTTGACCTATTTTAAACTTATAACCAAAGTCTGCATACATTTTTTTTGAGTTACGGCCATTTTTTTAAATCTCTCCCTGTACTACAAACAAATGCATTGAAAAAATATTTAAAGAACACATATGACGCATTTGTTTCAATTAATTGTTTTATTCTATTTCTATTCATTTATTGGCATGATACCTTAGCCGGGAAGAAAGATAGTAATGTGATTAATGCATGCAACAGATCCTATTGGCGTTTAAATTGGCATTTTTACAAATGCTTCTCAAATCAAAGGCACTATATAACATGTGCCGCTTGACACATTGACAATTCAATGCTTCACTATCCTCCTTTCCTGGCTAAGGCATAGTTATCTTAATTATGTAATCAAAGTTTGAATTCCCGTAGTTTTAAGTTGTGTATGATTTAATTTTTTATTAGCTTCTAGGGAAGCTTCCCCTATTAGATTTGGGTCAAGTTTAAGCTCTACTTCTTCACCATCCCCGAGTTTACCGCCAGACGAGTCTGATCATAGCGATGAAGAATATATCGATACTATAGAGGTAATTTTTGATGATCACGGCCATTTAACAGATACGTTCGCTTACTGGAGGGAAGGGGGTTACCGAAAATGTGACAAAATGAACAATGGGAGGGGGGGTATATAAAAAGTGATTGTTCCAAGAAAAAGGTTATTGGTTAATATAGCTAGGTATTTAATTAATTAATGACAACAATAAATAATTTGATAATTAATAATAATCTATTTATTTGCCAAAATTAGGTACATAGGGCAAGTCAAAATACAAGGTCAATATATCAAAATTATTAAAAAGAATGAAATTAAATACAATAAAATATGAAAGCATTATTTTCTATATAAAAAGTCATTTACAGTATAAAAATAATTAATAACCAAATATTCTTTCACTTTTTTTTTTAAATATCAGGTACTGAGAAATATTGCGAATTTCATCAGGAAGGGCATACAATTGTAGTAGGAAGATCACTTAAATGCACTTGTGCGGTGAATAGGGATACTCAACTTGCCATGTCTTGCTGCACAGTTATGAAAATTTACTCTCCTTTTATAAGTATTCAAATTATTTGTGGTAAACGTCAGATATTTTAAAATATAAATAGGTGGAGCTGTGAGAATCCATTGTTTTTTAAATAGATCTCTGCATGTTCCGTTAACTTTCAAATCAAAGATCAATCGAATAATTTTTTTTTTTTTTTTTGACCACATTCAGTACTTCTCCCCATACCATAATAATAAATGACATATGGCTTCGTGGTTTAGAGTAATAGATAAAATGTGCCATTTTTGTAAACGTATTTGTTGAATGGCCTTATATTAGTGCTTAATATTGTGCTATTAACAATACATTTTCTTTGTGCATTAAATTATTTGCTATTTACTCCAGTCAAAGGAGGATTAAACGAAATAAAAGTAGGAAGGCTGAAAATTTGCATGCATGGACCTTTGTTTTGGCGTTGTAAAGATGGATTGAAACGTCTCGTAAGGTCTCGTGTCCACTACTCAAGATATCGAACGTCAAAGATCACGAAAATCTTTTTTTTTGCAAATATCTCGCTTTCTATGTGTTACATGTCATTAGAGGTTTTCAAAAAACTTGTAGTGCCTAAAATTCTCTACATGTTTGGTTGTCTCAATTTTTTCGTATGATTAACCGTTTTTGAGATATAGCGCGGAGAGTGGGAAGCGTGCATCCACTTATAGGATAACGCCATGTAAACTGCGGAGCAGGATGCATGGTATACTTTACAATGTTAATTATATAATAAAAAATATTATTATTATTATTATTATTAACAAACTCTCCCTGCCATATCTCGAAAACGGTTAATCACACGAAAAAATGCATATAACCAAACTTCCCTACAACACCAAAGGTTGGCCCTTCAGCGGGCCATCACTGGGCCAGAAATGAAACTTCTGGCCCAGTGATGGCCCGCTGATGGGCCGATCTTTGGTGTTTGTTGGGTTGCAGAGAATTTTAAATCATCCACCTACAGGGAAAATTCTTATTTTGAATTTAACCTTTTTGGCACCCACATTGTTGAAAATCTAATTCTGGAACAGAAGCCTTGTACTACTGGCTCCGACGAAATTTCAGGGAAAATGTTGCAATTATCTCTTGAGTGGGTTAGAGATCCATTAACTCATTATTAAGGCTAGGATTTTGCAGAGTGAGAGGGAAATATGCGTTTATTTTCGGTTTATTATAAATATTTAAAAAATCATAAATGATATAATCTTTAAAATAATTTCAGATACTTTCCATTGCTCTAAGGAATACATCCATATATAGTTTTTATCATTAATTTTGTATATAGTCAAATTCCATACTTTAATAATGAAATTAGGGACTATTTTCATTGACAAACTACGATATTTAAATATAACAGAAATTTATAATAAAAAATATATATAGTTGTACTCGTTAGAACAATAGCAAGTATCTAAAGCAGTTTTAAGATTATACTGTGTGTAGTTTTTTAAATATTTACAATAAATCGAAAATAAACGCATATTTCCCTCTCACTCCGCAAAATCCTAGCCTTAACTGTTCCTTTGAAACTGGTAGCATTCCTGAGCAATGGAAAATAAGCCTTGTGAAACCAATACCTAAATGCAAAAATCCCGACAGCCTGAGCGACTTGCGGCCTATATCTCTGTTGCCAGTTCATCTAAAAATTGCAGAAGGTGCTCTGCATTCTCAATTAACTGATAATGATATCATCCCGGATACACAATCAGTCTTTAGAAAGGAATTTGGTACCTCAACGACCTTACTACCTCGGTAGTACCCGATGTTCTCCATGCCGGACAAATCTAAGGTTACATGTTTAACACTCCAAGACATGTCAAAAGTCTTTGACAGTATAGATTCGCAATGCTTATTAGCAATATTTCAACACTATGGTATGATTGGTAACACACTGGAGTGGTGTAGGAATTACTTACAGGATCGCTCTCAGTATAAACTCGTCTAACAAAACCAATACCTCTGAAAGAAGAGTAATAAGAGCTGGTGTACCTCGGGAATCTATTCTGGGTCCCGTATTCTTTATCACTTTCATTGCTGATTTACAGTTTGTTGCAAATTTCTGTCAAAAAAGACGCTCTTGAAGCATCTAGAAAGATTAATAATGATCTTTCCTTAAGTAACAACTGGACCAGGCAAAACTCATTGTTACTCAATCCTAAAAAAAGTAAATGCATTACTTTTGTCACTGGTAGTAGCTTGCAGGCAATGGCCAACTTTGAATTGTCATGAAACGTCGAGATTTTAAGTTTGAGCAAAAAAAAATTTCTGTCTGTCGATCTGCCTGTCTGTAACTTTTTTTGTGCGCACGTTTACTCTGGAACCCTTTAAGATATTCACTTGAAATTTGGTACACATATGTACTTTAACAAAATCTGGAACTAGATTATGTTTTCATCGTGTTCCGTCGAAGGGTTGGGGGGGTAAATAGGTAAATCAAGCCGGTAAGAGTCCATAAAATTGGTATTTAGTATATATAAAAGAACTTAGTCTCAAAAAATATTTGGCATTAGCCACCCCCATTACTACCCCCACCTCATTATTAAAGGGGGTGAAAAAAATTAAATTGTAATTTAGCATGTATACAAGAACCTAAGCCTCAAATTTTTTTTTACTTAATCCACAGGGCATATCATTTTATGGGTTTTTCTAGTACACGATTTCAAATTTTATACCATTAAAGTTCCATAAACAATTATCTCCACTTAGTGGAGTGCAATTATAGTATTTTCGTTGTAAGATAGGGAGTCTGGATGTGGAAGTGGTGATTCCTTAGGCAGCGGTTTTATCTTTTTTGTTTAGGGTTCGGTTTAATATCAGTCCCTGTATCTAATCCCTTTGTACAAACGTATTTGACATTTTGGACAATAAATTATTATTTTATGCTCTACAAGTTTTGTAATAAACTCTAACGATATGTGACGCATTTTCGTGACCTTTCACCGTTGACCTTTGACTTTCGATATCTTGAGTTGCGGACATGAGATCTTATGAGATTTTTTACCCCATCTTTTGAATGTCAAAACAAAGGTCTATGCAAATTTCCAGCTTTCCAACTTTTATTCCTAGGTTTAGCCTTTATTTCGCCTTATTTGACTGTATTAATTATGGTGAAGTCCTTTAAGGGTAAACTTTAATTTTTCTAATAGTTACAATTACTTAATTACACTGGCGGACTAGTTTTAACTTTTGTTCTTTTGTTTGTATTGTCTTAACTATTTCAGGTTTTCTTCCTGACGATAGTCGTTTCCTAATTATTTTTTGAGAGTGACCATACTGTATATTTTTCACTAAAAGTATGTCCCAGTTCTTTGTTGGTAGTATAGCGTTAATTATCTACTAAATATTTTTTTCCTTCAAATAATTTTGTAGCGTCAATAAACAGACAGACATCAGACCGACAGATAGACATACTAATGTAATTGAAAGACCTTAATTGTCGTAATCTATATAGTAGAATGCAAGCTTTCACTACCATTGTCGACCTTCCCTCAAAAATGTTTATAAAAAAATTCTTCTGAAAGATCCACTCAATTCGATAATGAGAAAGGGTGCACCTTTTTCCATGATCCAATTGTAATAAATTTTATAGAGGTTATTTTGTGATCAAAAGGAACCTTTCTAAAGTGATGCCGAGCAAGTTTTCTTTATTTTTTCACCTGTGTAAATAAGGACCATCCTAGTAGTATGTCTGCATTATTTGTCTTTCTGTAGCATGTCAGAAAATATAACATATTTTTTTAGAATCCAGAACCACGAACGAACATTCCAAGCTACATATCAAATGCTGAGTCTCTACCCAACGGTTATACTCCGCATGCACAAACTCAACACATCTCAAGATCCAGAACAAAATACCAAAGTAACGTGGATATATCACAAGAGATATCTAAAACCGTACAGAATTTAAGAGCGGACATCGAGAGGCTGACAGTTAAAATAAATTCGATAGAAAACACTAACAAAACCATTCAAAAGAGAAGTTTCTTCGTGGGTGTTGCGCCGCAACTCATTGTTTTTATGTTAGTTTGGCCATTTGTGGCCAACTTTCTAATGAATAGGTTTATTATTAGGAGGAAATGATGTTATATTAGGTCTTGTTAATTGTTATATAGAATTTGTTATGTTATTAGGATTGGTTCCACAATTGCCGTTGACACAGACATAAACTATAAATTGCCTTCTTTTATTAACGTAAGCCCCAAAAATTGTTTTTGGAAAAAATAAGTCGTAAATTAAATTTAAGGTCTATATTGGTGTTTGTTTGTTATATATTTTGTATTTTATATAGTTGATTTTTAATATATTTGGTGGAAAATGTCGCTTTACAACTTGGTTTTTATATTTTTCTAGCTTATTATTTTACGTATATGTTACGGTCTGCTTGGTAGTTTTTGTGATTTTCAGTTCTTGTTCATGGCTCCATGTTTTGGCCTTTACAAACAAGCAGTGGAGTTAAACTATGTTTGATTTATACGGTTTGATTAAAATTTACTAGAAAATAAAAAACAAAATGTTTTTAGTTTAATTCACTGTGTTTTATAAATAAAGCCGAGTTAAACTTTGGTGACAGTCAAACGTTAAATTATAGGAGCAGAAATTAGCTACACGCATGATGCAGATATGCTGTGTTCCTATATGTTAAACAACTCTGCTATCAAGGGCCAATAGTGAGAATACTATGTCAACAATGTGCATTACTTAGTTACCTGCTTGACCGTAACATATATGGTGTAGCGTTGGTTCAATGTGATTATGAAAATTTTATTGTGTAATGGATACGTATACGGGATAATACAAGACTGCATTATACTGGAAATCTTTTAACATATATTTTGTAGAAAATATTCACGGAAGTTTATGCATCCCCTGCGATGAAAGAAAAGTTAAAAACAATATTATCTGAGGACGCAATAAAAGTTTCCCATATGATGCCAATTGTCTCTGAATCGTCCTGTATATATAAAACCAATGCAACAATTTTAGATTATAATTTTGTATTGGAATAAATGTACGAAAAGAGACGTTTTTATTTATTTTTTGTGTTTGTACAAATTCAACGCACTTAAAACACACTTAATTAACTAACATAGCACCACGTACCTAGTATGCTGAAACATTACCTCTGAGATATGAGATAGAGTCAAGTCATTATAATATAAACCGATTTATGAGTATGAACAAATTTGTCAAGTTATAATGACTCGACTATAATAATG
Organism: Rutpela maculata; assembly: GCA_936432065.2. Taxonomy (NCBI): domain Eukaryota; kingdom Metazoa; phylum Arthropoda; class Insecta; order Coleoptera; family Cerambycidae; genus Rutpela; species Rutpela maculata. The sequence continues at coordinate 217,938,450 of OW386287.2, forward strand.
TCTTTAACAAACAACGGCGACAGGTGTTGTGATGCCGTTAGACGCGTCATACAACAAAGGGAAGCCGACTAAAATGATGCATGGGTCACCAAACGTCTGCCAGACATTCTGAATAAGAAGAAGAGATGCTTATTAAGGCTACAAATAGAAAATCGAGTACTAAGAATCTTAGGTCATCGGATATAAAGTGGTAGCCTCATATAACCATTATTGTTCTGGCAAAGTTTGACCATAGCTGTTCTATGTAGAGTGAAATTACTTAGAAAAGATAACATCGTCATAGAATGCGCTGAGACCGATATCGTTACCGCGTACTCGTTACCTAGGCAACGATCCTATTTTTACAGCTGCATGGGCGTCGCACTGCCTATTCCCATTAATGTTTAAATTAAAAGTGGATGGCACGGCACTATTATTATGCCAACAGTTATACGCGATGCGTGAAGCCGTGATGTATGTTATCTTTTCTAAGTAATTTCACTCTACCACTTAACCAGGACACACATATGAGGCTACCAGCGCGAAAACGGCCTAACCCTAAAAAACGGTCTAACCCACAGAAATGTGAGTTAGGCCGATTACACGCATGACATGTTGCCCTAATAATTTAAAGTAAAGTGAAACTAGTGGCACCATCTTTTTAATAGTGGGCAAAGGTCGCTTAGGCCGTTTCACATTATAAATGTATATACTTAGGCAGCAAGTTGAGCCGATAAACTCAAACGCATAAAATGTGGCTTAGGCCGTTTTTGCGCTGGTAGCCTCATATGGAGACAATACAACAACCATTCCCTGCGACATTGCCATCTGCCACAGCTAAGACTCAAAACTCACAAGAGATAACAGTGACGGTACCTTAGCCGGGAAAGGAGGATAGTAATAAATGCACGTAATCAGTGCGCACGACAGATTTGAGTGGTGTTTCGCAAAGTCTTATCAAATCAACGTCTCTTAATGAAATGTGCCCCTTGATACTATTGACAGTTCAGTTTATCACTATACTCCCCCAGCAACACATATAATTGGCCCGTCATTAATAAACTACCTACATGCCTTCACTTTATTGGAAAAGTACTGGCAAGGAGCACTAAATTATTGAATAAAGTGCAACACCGGCCAATGCTCGGCCATCACACACTTTGCCAATAACAATGGCGGTATACTGGATTTTTAGCATTAACTTATTTTTCACGTGCCGTTAATGAAAAGTATGATTATTTTACTATCGCCTGGATAATATATAGTAGCATACTCATATATAGGGAGTGCAGATATAGTTCGAGAGGGATAGATGCAGATAATGTAACAAGTAATTTGTATTCACTTTTCAGGTATTGGCAAAAAAGTGTTTTTAGATATAAATTGAATGTGCCAGTGATGGTTAAATATTTCTAAATACATAAAAATAAAAGGACGTCATGTTAAACACATAGGGCCATCGATTTACCATTAAAACATCCCAGGCAACACGGTCACGTCATTTTTTGGTAACTATTCGTCGGCGACGTCATGTTACCAAAAAGTGGCATCTTAATGACGTCTGCTTTTGTACGTCATAATGCCGTACATAAAATTCGTCATTATTACGTTTTTATTTAGTGATTTTAAACACCAGTGACGTCTTAAAGACATCTGCATTTGTACGGCATTATGACGTACATTAAATTCGTCATTGTTACGTTTTTATTTAGCGATTTTAAACACCAGTGATGTCTTAAAGACGTATGCATTTGTACGTCACAATGCCGTACATTAAATTCGTCATTATTACGTTTTTATTTAGTGATTTTCAACACTAGTGACGTCTTAAAGACGTCTGCATTTGTACAGCATTATGACGTAGATTAAATTCGTCATTATTACGTTTTTATTTAGTGATATTAAACATTAGTTTTACAAAATTGCCACCCCAATAATTATTTACAGAATCTTTAAAAATACAATAATAATAAGTGGATCTTTAGCATTAATTACATGGTAATAATTAACGTCTTATTAAGTCGAGATAATTACAATTATATTTTTTGGCTGTATATTAATATCACCAACAGTATAGGATTTTTTCAATCTAGGGTTCATTGGCCAATAACCATTAGCCAGTGTCATATATTGGTTTTGTCCTTCGACCATATATTACCTAGACCCGGTATCTTAGCCAAAGTATAGAGAGTTTGTTATGTATACTAAGGCGGCGCTGACTATGGCAGCCGCGGGTGCTAAAGGGGGATATTTTTCTGTGTACGGGACCCTTGCCAGTGGCGTATATTCGTGAAGGGGTCTGAATGTTGGATAATATATAAAATTAATTAACATTGTGATGTTTAAAATTAAGCCCGAGTATAAATTTTTTTTCGAATTTATAAGCATACTTTTACAACAATATTCTACTACTGGAAAATTGCAAATGGAGATATTAATTTAGCTTTTCTAGATAATAAAAAAAATACTTTTGTTATTGTATAAAGCAGAGATGTTGCCAAAAATTAGTAATACAATTATTAGTCATTATTTAGGTTTAGAAATTACTGTTTTTCACGGGGGAAAAAATACATTTTCATATTTTTTTTCAAATAGTAATAAATGGTCATTGATGGTATTCCCTTTCTTGTGTGTATTGTATAATTTGTATTGGTAGGTAATGTGTGACATAAATAACATAAAACAATTCACACAAATCACATAAATTCTAATAAAGTTAAGTACATACGTGCATTAAAAAATTTGCCATCTCAAGCTGCTATTTGAACGTAGGGCTATATAGACACCAACTAGTTTATCCTTGCTCAGTCGGTGTACTTTATGTAGTACACCGACTGAGTTATCGTGGTCGATCATCATATGAAGTAAATGTTTTATAGGCAAAATGTTTTTTCACAAAAAAAAAGTAAGAATTAAAACACACATTTTGTATCGATATTTTATTAAGTATAAGTACATCTTAATTAGATCATAATTTAATAAAGACGTTGCTGAAAACAAACAATTTATAAATAAGTAATTAAATAAACAGTAAAAATATAAAGTGTCGTGTTCTTTATTAGAAGATATAAATACATTAAATTAATAATACTAGGTTATTACAACTTATTGCCGTTTATTCTATGTTAATTAACAAATACACCTTCAATACAATAAATGAGTCGATTCTTAATCGCTGCATATATCCATATCAGCTGGGTTAACAAAAACTTATTCTCTACAAAAATTGGTATATATGAAACCCATTCACTAATTAAACTATATACAATATATTAAAAGACTAAAAGGTTTGCGTACTCTTAAGTAACGCTCAAATGTTAAATAAATACTATCCAAAAATTAAAGATATGACACCAAGACTGAGAATAACTTCAATTATGATTTTTAGTGTCTAAAATTCGCATCACTATCCTCATCGAAGTGATGAAAAGTATATGTACTCTGTGCCAAAGGGGGGCGATTTGGAAAAATGAGAAGTACAACAATTTTCTACTATACTCTCTAGCAGGGCCAAAAGTCAAACTTAAAACTACGATAGATATGGTAATTAGTTGCGTTGTTCACATAACACATTCTCTTGGCTGATGATTAGGCAAAAAATTTAAAATCTAATGACCAATTCATTATACTATATTGAGAAATGCACCCAACATATTTTACAGCCACTTGCATTATCTTTACTGAATGTCTAGTGGCATTTAGGTCAAACCGAGAAAATTATTTGATTATTTAATCTTATTTTAAAACAATAATTTTTCATTTAATTAATTTCTACTGAAATCGATATGTTTTTAAAACTAATTTAGAATATTTTAAGGTTATATATATAGAGGTGATAGGTACCTTAATAAATTTGGAAAATCTGTCAGTGCATATCTAGTATATTAGCATTATTAGAAAATATTACTAGCGGTTAGTTCGGTAATAATTCGTTATTATAGCTTAGCGAGTTAAAACTGTCAGCTCCTGTTTTAACGATGTTAATTTTTACTTTTTAATTTTTCTAGTGTCGCTAAGCTCTAAAAGTAATTTCTTGTATGTTGAGCTTCATCTGGCTCTTCTTCTTAGACTCTGTATGTATATCATCATCTGATGAACCATCCTCAAAGCAATGTGGTAAAGGTTGGTACTGAAATAAAACATAGAGAGTATTATTTTTGATGTAATATAAGTATACAAAAGTCTCGGAAAAGAAATAAAAGAAAAAAATAATTACCTATTGCATTTGATGATCACTTTCCAAAAAATAATACAAATATATTTGAATCAAATATTATTAATAAACGGTGCTTTAACAAATGATTGTTTGTTAACAAATAAAATATGAATAATTTGTCTTTTTCATAAAATGTACCTAATTCCAGGTTTATACATGCATGAATTTACTGGCGCCAGTTACCACGCCAGCCCAACTTGCGCGCCAGTAGAGGTTTACACACAATTTTAAATTTTATCTAGTCAGTCTTATTCTTTGACTTCTGAGTGCAGGTGGTTATTGAGACAAAATGTCAAGTAATAAATTAAAGAAAATAATAATTCGTACCGGGTGCTGCATTGTTCTATGAGGGATTGTTCAACAGATTAGCAACGTGGAAAATAAACTAAATGATAAGCAAAGAGACCGTATCTGGTTAAGAAAATGGATTGCAAGTAGAGAAAACTTAGGTGCATCAGAAAGAGTGTTAAAACTTTCAATAGAAGATCCTGAATTTTTTAGAAACCGTTTATTGAACGAATCTTAGCCTTACATTCACACTGTCAAAACCATCAATCGCCATTGTTGTTGCTATTTTTTCATGAACAATTACTCGAGATTCTCTATTTTTATAACAATTAAAATGCGCATCCCATAAACACGCCTCTTTTTCATATAATTCAAGAAATTTTGTAATTTCCTCAGAAATCCACTGTTATTTGTTGTTTTCTTAATGCTCATTTTTATATTCTATAGACGAATTTATATTAGTATAGTTACTTGTACTGCTGTGCGCAAAAAAAATGGGACAAGTCTTATATCGTATAAAATCTAGTTTTGTACATCTAATTAATTTTTGTGACATTGTCAGTTATTTGTCAAAATTCATTGCAAGTGTGCAAATAGAGACAGATTTATATTAGGAAAAAATAGTTGTCCTATTTTTTTTTTGCTCACGACAGTACCAGCTACTAATACAAGTAACTAGCCAAGATAGTGTCTCTAGACAACTCAAAGTTTATGTCAATTTTACTTCATAGTGGCGTACAACTTGGTACTGGCGGGCCACAAAGTTGGAAATTCCTAACATTTTTGCATCATTGCATGCAAGGTCAAGACTTGCTCGCCAGTTCTCGCCAGTAACTGTTTATACGTTCAATATATTTTTACTGGGGTGCCAACATCTACTGACGCCACTAAATCCATGCACATATAAACTCGCTATTAAAGCAAGTATTGTGAATGTATAAACTGACATTCAGATTTTCATGGAAATGTACATTGTTAACCTAAATTGAATTCAAAACAGCTGTTTTTAAAAAAATGTTTACTGTCTGTATCACCTTTTTTTTGAGATATTTCAATTTGTTTCTTTTCGTACTTCATACTAAGATTATCCTGATTATTTTTTTTATAAAATAAGTCATTCGGAAATATTCTTTATTATCTTGCAATGTACCAATTTTGAAAGCAACAACTGTTATATGAGCAGAAGTACAAACATTTTATTATTTATTCATGCTATACATTCATAAAAGTCACATAAAAGTAATTGTATTGTATTGATATAGAATCAAAATTGAACGTCGCATGCAGTTGATCAATACGTTTTAAAATATCATCGGTAGTGTAGATTATACTTACCCAACAGAATGTGTTCTGAATATTTAACGTGCTTGCTATAGATAATATGGTACTTTTCCTAAGTACTTTACTTTATTGAACGACGTTTTGCATACATCTTGTGGTCTCTATAACTGGTCCAATTTTCCGTCACTATTTTTGGGCATCCAATTCTTTTAGAAATCTAAAACATTAAAAATAGATATAATATATTATGACACTTAATAAATTGTACTACCTACTTAAACTATCAGTTTATTAACTCATATTTGATCTCATGCAATACCTATATAATTTAAACCAAATATACAGAAGCTGGTTTAATAAGCAGTACCTATTTTAGTTTTATTTGCATTGAAAAACTAAGAGTACCTAGTCAATATTAGTTAGTCTAAGATCTGAAATGCCTCATAGACAAATTCAACTTTATTAAAAAATTATGTATTAAGTCTGTAAAATAATTATCTACTTATATATTATTTTATTTTAGAGAGCACCTGAAACCCTACGACTACGCCTGAGGAATAATTACAAATAAGATAATACTTACCTACAAAATGATTTATTCCATTCTTTCTCTAACGCGGGATCGTATATAAAACACTATTTACCGATTTTGAAAACAGAAAAATTGTCTGGCTGTTATGGAAGTCTAAGAAACACATAAATAAAACAAAAATAGCCACAAATAACAATGGCGATGTAAACAAAGTTTTAATGCATTTTCGACATTCGACCCGCGACGTTTGAATTAGCCAATAGAATTCAGGGTACCTTGAAACCCCCCGCAAAAACATCTTGTAACATGCGACACGCCCACATGCCGAGTCTAGATAATATATGGTCGAAGGTTTTGTCAAAAAGTGTCTAAATTTATCCCAGGCAACAGACTGACGTCAGTTTTTGGTCACATTGGTCGACGACGTCATGTGACTAAAAAATGACGTCTCAGTAACGTCATAATGTCACTAAATTATGACGTCATGTTGAGACGTCGATGCGACGTTTGGTGACGTAATTTTTTCATTGCAGAAATTATTTCTAGTTGGTGCCACATGCAAACTATGCATTACCACGTTATTTGTTACATAAATTATTTCTAGATGGCGCCACATACAAACCACTGAAAATAATCAGTCCTTCGTTATACCTTATAATCTAATGAACTTATAGAAAATAAATAATAATAATATAAATTGTAATTTTCAAATACATTCAGGAAACGTCGATTGATTTGGATGGATGCTATAATGGTCAGGTTAAAGATCATTATTATGTAGCTGGGCCGAGATAGTATAAAAACCAGTGGTGCTTCACCTATTAGTTTGTCCATTCATCTACATCGTACATGGCAGCTTATCCTGTTCCTGTAATGCATATCATACATCAGAAAAGAAAATGGAAAATGGAAAAATCCATGCCGTATTGCACCAAATTGGCTTATTTATTATATTTCTCATATGTACATTTATTAATTAATCAAAAATAGCTTACATATGTAACCCTATCGACGTCTCAATGGGCTGTGACATTTTGCCGTCATATTTAACCTCACATTGGCGATAAAGGAGCAGAAAAAATAACGTCAAAATGCCGTGTCCGTGTTGCCTGGGATGGGATGAGCTATAATGGTTAGACAGTACTTTGTATTCGTTTTTTGGTATTAACAAAAAAATGCCTTTATATGTATATTTAACGTACCAACGATGGTGAACTAATTCCAAGTATGCAATAACAAAAGGGCGTATTAAACACATAGGGCCATCAACTTGCCATTACAAGATGATATAATGTTAAATAGTGGGTATACTTTGTATTCGCTTTTCAGGTATTGGCAAAAGTTGCCAACACTTTACCAGTCATAAATCTAATGGCCCATTGCTTTGTCACCTATAGTGTGTTTGCTGGGGGGCCTTTCCAACTAACTAGTAGCAAAAGTTATAACATTACCCAGTGGGTGTAGGTAGAGTATAGTAAGTCTTCTCTATCGGTATACTTTTTAGTTTTTGTTTTAAAGATATTAATAGATATAAAACGGTATAGATTCGCATCCTTAGTGAATACACAATAAATAAGGTAGAACGTGATTTATTATTTTCTCTATATCGTTAGTGTAAAACTAGACCAGAAAAGAAAAATTTTCATATACCTATAACTTAAAATACTCAAACTATGTATATCAGGTTGCCTAGCAGTAACTCACAATATACAAGACAGACTTCAAAAATTTTTGTAGTTTAAATTTTCGAGCAATAGGGGAAAATAGATGTCGCCAAACAGCTGTTTGTTTGTTTGACTCACAACTGTAAACAATCAAATTATTAATCCCCGATTCTCTTGGCTGGTACAAAATAATGACGTGTTCTGTAGAGGATGCTTTCTAATATGGCGTTTAGTTTCATTTGCGTATTGTGTTTTGCGGGCGTTTACTACACCTCTCGCGTCCTTGCCCATATGTGTTGAGAACAAACATTCGCATTGTATGCCCGAAGGTTTAGTGTACTATTCTTGGGTTTAAATATGATTTAAATCTTGTGACCATAACTATTTATATATGGCCGAAATTCCACAAATGTCAACGAGGATATGCGTTTGCCTAGGCTCCAAGATGGTACCATTTTAAAGTGCAAATTGAGAGAAGCAGTACCTGCAGTTTCTCGAATGAACTCTATTGGAATAATGCAAAAGAAAACGTGATATATGCGTGATAATAATAATGTTAAGGTGAACCATTTTTTAAATATTGACAATGAGTTCTGCAGTAGAAACAGAGTGTATTTATTGTTCAAATCACGCCTCATACCTGTCTCAGTGTACAATGCGGTTACACTCCATTCGATTTCAATCTAGATGATAATGCACCGTATATCAGATAATGACGTTTGAGCGACCGGCTATACCCAACTTGCCGTGAAAATTCGCCCACGCACGTCATCAATTGTCAACTGTCAAAAATCGTTATCGAGAAAGTAATGTCAGAAGATTTCATGAAATTCGTCATTGTGATAAAGGTAACTGAAGTGAGCGCTTAGTGCGTGAATTCGTTTCGTTATTTTTAATTATGTTTATTAGTGCCTCTGAGGCTGTTCACTTTGATTCAAGTACGGACGGCAATTTAAGTAATAGTGACGAAGCTATGCCTGCTATAATGTGTAGTAATTCGTAAGTATCTATAAGACAAAAATGGCCATTAAATCGAGTACCTACTTTTACCAATTTACTTGGCGCAGTGTACTTACACTGCGCTATGCTAATTTCAAGGTATTTTCCTTGTTATTCCAATAATTATTTTTGGCGTAAACATATCTAAGATACATGTGTGAGGTCACGTATAAAGGAGAAAATACCTAAAAGAATCATCCTTTTGAAAAAAGAAATATTAAAGTTATTTCTGTTGTTCTGTCCTAATTAGTGACTGCGATGTTCCATGTCTTGTTATCTTATCGCTACTTATAAATAGTATGGTTTACCAAAACAACTGGATATCTGCCTCTTTTTTATAATAAAATAATTAAAATTTTATTAAAATATTTAGTTCGCCAGTTGAATCTTGCATGTTTCTTGGTGTAAATTAAATATCAAACCTTAACTGATTGACTGGTTTAAAGAACTCTGCAATCTACTAGGCACAAACCGTTCCCAATGAGATCCTGCCCAGTACTTTTCCATCAGTTTTAAGATGAATGCATCGGCGCACTATACCCACGTAGGTTGACAATACAAACACAAACATATTGTTTTTTAAATATTGTTATTAATTGGGCTGCAGTTAGGCATCCCAAAATTATTTTATTATTATTACTTAGACGTATGAATTATCATTTTTTCCTTGTATTGAAGGTCGATCATATATTTTTAGTCGAATGAAAAGACGACTTCTAATTAGCAAAACCCACTTATTTTTTTACTGTTATTTCGGAATTCGGCGCTGTTGATGAAAACAGACTATTTTCTTGTTTTAATACCTAATTAATTCATATAAAATTTAACGTCGATTGATCAAATTTACAATGCATTTTCACTACAATTTGTTTACTTTTTTTTATAGAAAATAGGTAGGTATAGTATGACCTTCGTATAACCTTAAAAAACTGGAGGAATATAATATTATCGCGTTTTTTTCAAGTAAATTAGTGAATAGGTAGGCAAATACATTTTCTGAAGCAAACAAAAGTACAAATTTTGTTTTCCTTCTTTGATAAGAACTAAAATATGTTAGGTACGATGTTACTTTATAATTTTCGATATATTTTAACGAATAATTAGTCCTTCCTATTAATATATATAATCGGTCATCGCAACGTAAATAAAATACAATATAATTCCTCGTTGTAGGAGGTAGATATATGTAAAAATGTAGAGTGATAATTTGTCCATAGCCAAACTATTCCTATATTGACGAAAGATAAAAACTACCCGACAACAAATATTCTGAAGATTATTAAAATTAAAATAGTCTCTCTTATTGCCGTTTTGCCTTGACCTTTACCTTTGTTTATCATTCTTTGGATAACATTCTGCTCTCAGAGTCTTAATCTTCTTTAAGTATATCTTCTTTTAATTGGTTATTACACCAGCTACAAAATAAAATACCTATATGAAGATGTAAATGATGAAAGTGAAAGTTGTTCTGAAGGACGCACAGTGGGACAAAAATCTGATAACCTGATCATTGTATATAGTCTATATACAATGACCTGATGTCTAAAGTTATGATGAAATCTACGGGATTAACCGATAATAGGTTAATATTAATGGGAAAAAATATTGATAAAAATCAAATCAGTTAATGCTTACCCCATTATAGGTGTTTTTAAACGGACGCCAGTTTGAAAGTGCAGCCAATTTTTTTTTAGGACATGTCTTAAATTGTTCCTTAGGCTTTAATCTTTATGGAAAACATTGTGCCCAAGGATCGGGCGGGTGGTGCACGTACAGCTAGGGAGGGCTCCCCGACTAATAGGAAAACGTGTAATTTCCTACATTTCCTCGAATATCTCGATAATTATCGTTTTTTTTTTTTTTCGAAAAATTTGTAGACAGCTTATGTAGAGAATTGATTCAGCTTTCCGACACTTTTTATTTTTTCTCTAACATAAAAAGTATCAATGATGAAAGTACAAGTCTACCAAACTTTTTATTAGTGTTGTAAAAATGAGTAAAAAATTAAACATGTTACAAAAAGTTACAAAAATGTACAATATTGAAATTTTACAGACTCACAGATGACATAAAAACATACAGGAAAATAATATTCTACCGCGTCGGAAGCGTTGCCATGTCAGTTCTACCACCCACGCAAAGTGTGGAAAAAAACAAACATTCGAGGGGTCAGCCACTTCGGGAATACCTGTACAAAATGTTAGGAATTCCGTGGCAATATTTTGGGAATATCGGGAATACTAGGAAATACGCGGGAATACGCGGAAATACTCGGGAATACATGAGAATATTCGGAAAAATCAGAGAATACTCAGGAATAACTGGAAATAACGGCGAATATCTAGGAATAATCGGGAATACATCGGAAATATCAGGAATTTCATTCCTGAACATTTCGGATAATCTCGGGAGACGTCGGCCGACGATCTTCCTTTCTGTACATTTGCGAGGAACACACGCAAATTATCATCAGTCATCACAGAGTGAATTACATTCTTTTCTCGATATTTTACTATTGTTAATAAACGTTAACGTGAAGCTAAGCGTGGAGGAAATACAGAGCAATAAAATCACTTTATCATAAAAGATAACAACTGTTAGTGATTTGAATTCAGCTCAAAAATCGCTTATTTCTGATAGTTCGGCCCATGTTACAGAAATAAAACTAGATAAAACTTGCCCATGGTGTAAATATATGGCGAGAAAACTATAGAAATCGCAACTTCGTGTATTGTAACACTTTTGAAGCTCTGGTTCAATTATAATCGAAAGGCCTAAGGACCTGTATTATTTTGAACATAAGGTAGATTAAGTGTCCTTTATATTGGTGTTTAATTTTTAAGATATACATCAATATACATTTAAAAATAATTGCTTTAAATTTCTACGAAATACTTAATAAATAAATCTATTAACTATGCGCACCATATCTTTTATTTTTCACGATACCAATTTTGTCTAAAGTAAAGTATTGTCTGTCTGATGTCTATCTGTCTGTTGGCGCTATATCTATAAAACTATTTGGAGAAAATATTTGGTAGGCAGTAGACTATTATCTAAGAAAAAATATCCCATTTCTTCCACACTATTAATGAAAAATATACAGGGTGGAAACCTAAAAAAATAAATAATGAAAAAAATTTGACGGAGGACAAAAATATTTTGCATGTAGTTAACACAATTGTCACGGAAGATATCTGCAATACTTTTAGAAAAAAATATGCAGGGTGGACACGCTTAAAAATTAATAATATTAGTAATAATGAATTAACAAAAGATGGTGGAAAATATTTTGAAAGTAGTTGGCATTATTACCGAAGAGGAAACCTGATAAACTTTTAGTGAAAATATACACGATGGTCACTCTAAAGAAATGATTAAAAAACGACGCAACGGAGGCAAGTAATATTTGTAATGCAGTTGTCGCAATTGGGTTGTTGCACTAAGTTAAAATTTGAGGAGAATCTATGTTAAACAATAACAATTATTCATAAAAAATCATTAGAAACATGTAGAAGGTGAAAAGAAAGTCTTATAATATTATAATATTAATTACAAAAATACATGCATTTAAAACGGAGATGACATAATAACGGCAGTCTGTAGAGAAGTTAGTTATAAAATGACAAGAAACGGGTACTAATTTAGAAACTCACTGATAGCGACGGAGAAAAAAGACAATCACGACAGTTTAATCTGACATTATATTTAACGTCAAATTCAACTGACGTTCATAGGTTACAATTCGATATAGTTTAACAGCATCTAGTTATGGATAAATATAAGTACAGATAGTGTTTTCTGCCGTACTGTGTAAATAATACCACCAATTCACCAGAAAAACTGTTGTGTTCCAATAATAAACGCTGAACGTAATAATGGATGATTCAAAGCCACCACAGAAGGACCAAGTCTTCTTATTGTGGAGACCATTTCAATGTCAAGTAAAGTAACAAATTACAATGTATTCTAAGCGTTTTATTTGTGGTAAGTTGTATCTTAATGTAGGATTGATTTTTAATATGGGTTTATGTTGTAGGAAAAACGGCCGCATTACAAGACTTGTGTGGCGTTCTAGCTGTTACAAATTTAAATTACCCGCCAAACTGGTGGATAAAACAAGGTGTATTAGTTTTCTTAACGGCTCTAGATTAGAATGTTATTCATGCTTTGACTTCCTAAAAGGAGGGAAATGGTTTTAATCTGCTTTTATGTATTTTATCTAGTTTATGTTGGAATAAAGTGCAGTTGTTTTTGTTAGCTATTGATTATTTATGAAGCTCCCTAGACGCCCCATAATACTAGGATGATCAATAAATTAAGAAAGGAAATTTAAAAACTCGCCGTTGAAAAACTATATGAAACAAACTGTGAAAGTCGTCTAAGGAAAGGTGAACACAATCAGTCGGGAATGGCTCCGAATGCGTTGGATTGTAGTTATAAATGCCCTTTGAATTATGTGTGTTATAAATACATATTGTTTATTGCTTAGATAGATACTATAGCATAAAGTACTTACCTACCTATTTATTATTTTTTGTTATAATACAGTTTCTTGATATCTTCGTAAGTCTCATTCTGACTCTTCTTAGAAGTGAGTATCAATGGATAATAAATAATTTCTTTAGTAGATAAACTTATTTTGTTGTTTTCAGTTAGATACGCATGCATATAGTTAATAGGAAATAAAACAATGAAAAGGAAATATTTAATAAAATACAAAGTATAGTTAACAAATTCATCTAAATTAAATAATAAAATACATATTAGACATATTATGTAATATTAATAAGATAAGATAAAAGAAGTTCTTGCAGATATTACAATAGTTTGTACTGTCTATAGCAGCTGTAACGTAAGTATACCTTGCAGCTTTTGCACTTCCAACCATTGCAATGTCAAAACGATCGTCTCTTTTTAAAAATTCGCTGACCATAAATATATCTACCGCAAGTAGAATGTCAGAATTAGCTTTTACAGATATACTGCTTTAGTTGTTTTGTAAAAAAATATTAACAATAACTGCAAACATCAATCACTGCTAGCTAAACGTCAAATTTACTTTTGACATATGAGGTTATTTTCTTTCTTGTCAGCAATGTCAACTTATTCGTCTTCATCTTTTCTGCTTATAAGTTCACATCTAACTGCCGTTATGATGTCACTACCGTTTTCGCGGCACATTCAAATAGTCGAAGTTTAACAATTTTTTTAAATATGTTGCGCTAAGAATTTTTCTTCCAAATTAAATATATAACTAAATTAAGTCCTCCACTACCATATTTCACCATTTTTGAAAATTCGTCAACAACCCAATTGCCAGCAAGATATAATATACAGTAGACTATTATCTAAGAAAAAATATCCCATTTCTTCCACACTATTAATGAAAAATATACAGGGTGGAAACCTAAAAAAATAAATAATGAAAAAAATTTGACGGAGGACAAAAATATTTTGCATGTAGTTAACACAATTGTCACGGAAGATATCTGCAATACTTTTAGAAAAAAATATGCAGGGTGGACACGTTTAAAAATTAATAATATTAGTAATAATGAATTAACAAAAGATGGTGGAAATATTTTGAAAGTAGTTGGCATTATTACCGAAGAGGAAACCTGATAAACTTTTAGTGAAAATATACACGATGGTCACTCTAAAGAAATGATTAAAAAACGACGCAACGGAGGCAAGTAATATTTATAATGCAGTTGTCGCAATGAGCAAGATGCATGAATTTTAAAAATGCATTAATTTATTATTTTTTCATTATACATATTATATAAGCCGAGTATATAATAAAAGGAAACTATAAAAAAAGTTATTTTGTAAAAAAAAATCATTTTAAAATTCAAATTTTATCGGAACAAACCCACGTGACTATAAACGGTACTGATGTCATCTGGCATAACGTTTTAGTTTCATCCATAGACCGCAGATTTCTAAATTCACCGGTGGAGCGCATCAGTAAGAAATAACATTATATGATTGGCTAATTTGAAAAACACAGCCAATCAGCTTCGTATTTTATCCACCCAGCGGTAAATTTAGAAAAGTACGGAGACAAGTGACAAGTTTGATAGCTTTGACAGTTTACATCTGCTAGTGCTGAAATATTAAATTGTGTGTTAATTAAATGTTAAATTTTAGCCTGCTGACCTTTAAATATCGATTTGTTTATTTTTGTAAAAATTATTAGTGTATTAATTTATCTAAGTGGTAAAAATGACGAACAGCGACTTTGTACAAGCTCAAAGTGACAATTTGCCGAAAATCGACGTGTTTATGATGAGCAATTTTTTGGTAATAATACCGATTATATCAGTGTAGAAATTGGAGGTGGAAAAGCGACAAGGATGCATCATTCATTGTTCGTAACAATAAATTTGTTTACGCTCACTTTTATCCTTTTACTGCAGTTAGATTTAGATACCTAACCTCAGAATATGTAAACATAATGCATTATTTTAATATTTTTATCAACATTAACTATTGTTTTTCGTCTCAGATTATATAACTTTTTTATATTAAATAGTTTGCCACCACTAAGTACATAGATTAAATATCTGTTGAAAATAATACTAATAAACATTGCCAATGCTAAATGCCGGATGACGTCACACGCAAATGGCGGGAAACTTGCTTCGTTTGAACGTGTCTAAATTCTCAGCGAAACTAAATTATTTTTTTATCCTTTAATTTCGATAAAAAAAAATAAAAAATACATAGAAAATAACGCTTTTTAGTGATCTATTATTCGGTGATCTCAAAAAAATGTATGCATTTTGCTCATTGCCAGCAAGATATAATATACAGGGTAGTCATCCAATAGAAAAATAACACAGATTTACAAAAAATGAAGGGCTTGTCCTAAGGTTCTCATCTAACTTTTCTGAAGTATCTTGACGTTCTGAAGCCACACAAAATGTTTCTATCGGATCAGTTTCCCTCTACCACTCCCTTTTATTCCCTAAAAAGGTCAAAAATGAGATTCTCCTTCATATATCGACAATTAATAGAAAATATATTTTCTTTATTTGATGATGTGATTATTTGCCTATATACAGGGTGAAATTTGAAAAAATGTCTCAGATAAAAATTGTTTGAGAAGTGTGGCATATTCTAAAATGATATTAAAATCTACAGGGTGTTTCACAGAGTAGTGGCAAACTAATACTAGGATTTTTTAAATAGAACACCCAATATTTCTCTTATTCGTATTTGACTCTATCCAGAAATATATTATTATTGAATTTACACTGCAGCATTGTTACTTTTCCATTGTTTCTGAAAAAAATACGTTTGCAGCTGTCAAGAGAAAAATCTGCATTTTGAATATTCTCAAGACCATGTACTAATTTCCAGGATTCTCAGAACCCAAATCTACAAGGTGTTCTCCATGTTGATTCAAACTTTTACTAGGTGTTTAAATTGTCATAACTCAGTTTTTCAAATGGAACACCCTGTATATTTTTATTTAAAAAGTTTCGGCAATTAATTACCTACATGCTGATATCTCATAGTGATTACTTTTTTCGATAGTTTCAAGCGCGAAAAGTCATGGATTAATAACTGTTCAAAATGATGCTCTCTATTGCACAAAAACTTTCGTACTAGTATAGGTTACAGATTTTTATTTTAATAATTACTTAGTATTAATCTCGATATTGATTATTGATTGTATTGATTATAACAACACACAGTACGCATACAAATTATTTTTAATACAAAACATTTTAAAAGGATGTTTTTAAAGGTAGGTGCGAAAAGTGATCTTAAATATTGAGCTCTTCATTGCACTTTCAAAATTATAAGTAGGTACGCCCACTGGCTATGAATTATAACTTGCTTCAGACAGTTCAGTTTATTAATCAGTTAATGATGGCGAGAATAATGGTATCAAAAAATTGATGATATATGTTGTGATCCATCCCGTAACAAAATTTTAGATGGTATATTTTACTTTCTCATAAAATATGGAGCACTCTGTATATCGTACGATTATTTTACCTATACTTTTAACAAAAATAAAGGCACATTTTATCGTTATTAGAGCGGCAGTCGAAAAAACACGAGAAATAATGTATGCATCTCGGGCTGTATACAGAGTGACCCAATTAAAATGGGAGCACTCTTATAACTTTTTAAAAAAATTTTTCCGATTTGAACCAAATTAAGATCTACTACTTATTGCCAAAAACACATTCGCCCCCTACAAGTGCAAAGCCACGGTGTCGAAATAAGCAGAAAAAATCAGGGATTTTCTTCTATCGAAAAATTTTATTAATGAAAGTTGTTCTCCAAAATTTAATCAAAAATATTGAAATTTTTTTTAAATTAGTGTGCAAGTTTTTTTTTTGTTTAGAAAATTGTGCTATGACAATTTTGTTAGAAATTAAACCCAAGTTGTTAGGCAGTTTTTTCTTATTATTTTTCAGTATTAAATTATTTAAATTTAAAAGTTTTCAATTTTTTTTATTTTCATGACATTTTGGAAAATTCTGAACAACTTTTATTAATAAAATTTTCCGTTAAACAAATGCCTAATCCTAATACGGTTTATTGATTTTTTTTTTCATTTATTTTGGTACCGCAGGGGGCTTTGCATTTGTAGGAGGTGAACGTTTTTGGACTATAGGTAGATCCTAATTTGTTCTATGCTTGAGTGAAATTTGGTTGAAATCAGAAAAAAAAAGTTATACCTAAGGGTGCTCACACGTGGCCTACGTAAGTGATTTCAATCATTTACGTAGGCCACGGCTCAGAGCCAGCCATGAGAAGTGAAATTTCGACTGTACACGCACACAATTGTTTTTATCTATGTTTTTATTGTCGAATACCTTTCTGTTGGGTACGGTTAGGTTAAAAAAGTTTAGTGCACCATTTAGCTAATATAGAACATTTAAAAGTGGTATGTTAAAATCTGGGAATACATGAAATACTTAGGAAATAATTGGGAATGTTTGGAAATACTCGAAAAAACTTGGGAATAACTGAGAATTCTCGGGAATAGTTGGGAATAACTAAAAATTCTTGGGAATATGTGGAATAAGTCGGGAATAGAGGGTATTCCCGGAATACCTGTACAAAATTTTGAGAGTGGCTGACCCCTCGCAAACATTTTTTATTTGTGTCTACAAAGCTGAAATTTTTTTCTGGAATACTTAGTTGATTTAATAAGACATCCAAAAAATACAGTCTACGGATCGTCTCATGTTGCTAAAAACTCGGTAGACGTAATGGAATGTAAGCGCGTGATCGCGGCCGCTGCGCTCCGGGCTATTACAGTTCGCGGAGAAGTTTTGCATTTTCCGCCGCGGAATATTAATCTACAAAGCTGATTTTTGTCTACAAGCAGTTTATGCACTATTTCGATTAAAATTCACATTCTACCTCCGCTGAAAGGTGGCTAAATATTTGGTAGACGTTGCCAAAATGGCAATACATAAAATAATCTATCATATATGCAATTTCGAAGAGCTTCAGCCACCATTTAACGTTCTCGTGCGATGCTCAGACACGATATATTGATGAAATGAAGGTGTGGATGGAAATTGGCATTGGCACTTCATTAAGGTGTATAAACGTTAGTAAATTGTACGAGAGGTTGAGATCAAATATATGTATATTCGGACATAAGTCTTTTGTTTTTTATGTTAGAGAAAAAATATGTGTCGGAAAGCTCAATCAATTCTCTTTACATAAGCTGTCTACAAATTTTTCGAAAAAAAAAAAACGATGTAATTCTTAAAAAAATAATTTTTCTCAGAAACCTTTGTTTCGAAGGGCCGAGATTAACGGAGCGTCAAAGTAGTACATGATATTAAGTGAACATCGTATATGAGATCGATTTCAGTTAATTACCGATTAATTACGGTCAGAGACGAACCCAGCTATTTTTTTTGGGGGGGGGAAAGCTACAACTAATTTGCCAACTGCCCATTTTTTTTACAACTTATATTTCCTTATGTTTTTTTTTATTTCAGACTTAATCTATAAGTAGCCTAGCGATACAAATATTATGCAAAAGAAGTTTAACTAAACTACATGATGTAGGCGCTAGACCTAAGTTGACCCCGCGCTCTCCGTCTAAAAGCTACTGGATGAGGTAACCGTTATAGTTTAATGACCGTGGAGAAAAACAAGATATAGTTTGTACCAACAATAATAGGGTCTACACACGATCCAGCGGCAGGGACCCGACATTGTCGGTACGCTTTGAAGATAATTGGAATTCTAGCGGACCAGTTCACTTCTACGAATGAGTTCAAAGCATGCCGACATGGCTGGGTCCCTGCGGCTGGATCGTGTGTATACCCCTTAATCCAGCGATATAAAAAAGTTCGCAAAAAAACGTAAAGGGTACCGACCTGTATCAATTTCAGTCTATTTACATAAAAGGCCATAAAAGCGTTCGGCTTCTTTATTATCATCACAAAAAAAATGGTCACATATATCCGAACAAAAATGTAGGCCACTCCCACTGAGTATAATTGGTTTAAATTTTCTCTACCGGAATTATGATAGGTTGGTGGTCAACGTGGACTAGCGTTGTTAAATTGGACCAGCGGGCGGTGCACTAACTAGAAGCGGTCGGCATCCTTTATGCTTTTTTGTATCGATGAAAAATTTGTGGAATACACACTATACGATACGATTACGCGCAAGTCGGGGCGCAAGCTCGTGAACGTCCGCGCTAGTACGGCTACCGGCCACTTCCCACTTCACATTGTGATACGCAATAGGTAGCATTAAGGGGTCTACACACGATCCAGCGGCAGGGAGCCAGCCTTATCGGCATGCTTTGAACTCATTCGTAAAAGTTAACTGGTCCGCTGGTATTCCAATTATCTTCAAAGCGTACCAACAATGTCGGGTCCCAGCAGCTGGATCGTCTGTAGACCCCTTTAATAGTCCCAGGTTCTGATTCAGTGTCCTCTAAGAATTTAATATTTTAACAATTTCTGACCGACAACAATTTGTTATTATTATTATCTCTCGTTGAGAGGTTGGTAACTGATATTAGTGATACTCAGTATAAACCAAAAACAAACGACTTTATAGCTAGGACAAAGCATTATATTGATAAAGGCAAAAAGGAGTAATATTCTAATATTTCTAATGTAAGACAGTCTTTGAGAATTGCATGCTCTGGCATGCAGTGACCCGTCTACTGGGTCGAACGTCGAATTTCCGCTAGTTGACGAGTTTATTTTGTTGGCCCGTCGGCGTTGTGCGTTGTCCGTCGACTATTCTGTGGCTCTCACATCAGTCACATCTAGTCATAAATAATATCAATTAAAATCATTTATAAAAAAATGGTCATAGTGACAGTGTCATTTAATTTCTATCAACTCATTATTCGTTTTTTTGCAATTATACCCAATAAAGATTTTTTTTACATTTTTGGTGATTTTCCCAACTCAATCAACATTGGGGGGGGAGCGTACCCCCCCATAACCCCCCGTGGGTTCGTCTCTGATTACGGTGACAAAATGGGGAAATTTTACCGAAAAAAAAAAGTCCCAAATCCCGCCCCCTCTAATTCCTTCATTTTTGTATCTGCGAAAAATAGCAAAAAACAGCTTGCATTTCGGAGCCGAAAAAATCGCAAAAACATGCAATCTTGACACGTTCATATTTTTTGAAAAACACCATTGAGACGGCCATACGATGTCGCGACGTAAAGAGGAAGTCTTCCAGATAAACCTGATCGTAAATTGCACGGCGAAATTCGAAAATTCGGCTCGGCACGAACGAATCAAAAGTAGCATTTTGTGACATTTCAGAAAAACGATATCTTTTTGCAACATGTTTAATTTTTTACTAATTTTTCCAACAATTATAGTTTGGTAGACTTGCACTTTCATCATTGATACTGTTTAAACTATCATGGGAAAAAATCAAGCTTTATAGAAATTAACGCGAAAAATCTGTCGCTACCTTCCTGGCTATTACTAGTATATATTTATTGCGAAGGACACATAAGCCTCGTTCTCTTTTTTTATAAGTGAAAGAATAATAGCAGGTATAATGGACAGTATTTATTATCAGACAACTTCCGGAAATTTGCATGTGTGTGTACAGGGGCGGCTTAAGGGCCGGGGCGCCAAATTGAGAGTAAAGGAGGGCAAAACATTTTTTCGGATTTCTAATAGTACCCCCTCCATGAGGCGATAAATTTTTTTTTCATATTTCTAAAAGTACCCCCCCATGAGGCGAAATTTTTTTTTTCAGATTTCTAATAGCACCCCCATGAGGCGGAAAAAAAATATTTTTTCGGATTTCTATTTGCACCACTCCCACCCCCCCATGAGGCGATAAAAAGTAGTGATCGCGGAGTCCGAAGGGATATCCTTGTACTTTAGTATGAAGTACGTCCGTGATGACCTCAGGAAAGGGCGCCAAAAAGTGCTCCCGCCCGGGTGGAAAATTTACCTTGAGCCGCCCCTGTGTGTGTACGGAACAAACGGAACAAAATGAACGAAGTACGAAATTACGGAAATCCGCACCAAAAAATTTGCATTTCGCATTCCGCAATTATGTGAACGTACCCTTACGTACCTACTGCGAAGTATTTTAGAGTACTGCGAGGTACTGTCGGAGTATTGCAAAGTATTTCAGTAGTGTAAATATCGTGTACTGCAAAGTATTGTATAAAAATTTGTACAGGTATTTCCTCAGCGAGAGGCCCCTCGGCGTTTTCAAACGTCCCCAATCCGTAGAATCTGTAACAAAAATTTTCATTCATTTTTTGCATGTAAATAATTTCCGTCTGGGGTTTAGAGTCTTCATCTATCAATTACAGCAAAAATTTGCTTTCTGCTTTTTGTGACGGGCTCTTGGTCTATTACTTGCCATATGTAGAATGTATTTTATTACTTGACCAGTGTAAATACCTACTTAGTATGAGTATAAACTAATAGGTAGTGATATCTGTTTAATTAAATAAACTAGACACACCTATCCAAAATTACGTATTTACAAACTTTTGTTACATTGCATAATTATGTGTGGTAAATACTTGTTAGTATCCAAAAGCAGAATAAAGCGCGATTTGGGCCAAATAATATAATTATATTTTTTGCAGACCAACAACTTTGAACACGTACAAGTCTGGCAATAACAACTGACCGTTTTAAAATTAAATCACAGCCAAACAATGACGTGGGAATTGAATTTTTTCGTAGAATGCATATATTACAGTGGCCCGGACATAGTAAACATATTTTTTTAAATTGTAGTTACGTTTCCAGGAGAAAAGTTTGAGGCTGCGTTTTTTTATCAGTTTTCATGAAGTATTTTGAATATGCTACAAAGCGGCGAAAAGAACTAATTGGGAATTGACGATTGTAACTTAATAATATATTTACATAAAAAAATTAGTTTTATAACGATCTAATATTGCGAGTTCCCAAGCTCTTACTAGTCTATGTCAAGTGTATTAGAAAATTATTTTCGTTCCACCAACATTGGAAGTAACGAAAATTTGGTATAAATGTAGCCTATAGTGAATAAAGTCCTATATGCAGTTTCGTGTTCAACTTCCAAAAGCACCCTCAAAATGAAGGGTCGCCACCACCTCGGAACTATTAGAACATTTTTTTAAATCTATCCTTTATTCTTATTAACGAAAAAAATGTTCCACGAAATTTTCCTTACAGATTTCGAGTACACACCCCCCAAAATTACTACTAAAAATGTTAACTTTCTCCAGCATCTTGGAAATGAGGGATTTTTTTTCTGTTCTCTGTCCTTCCACTTTAAGCAAAAATATGTTTCCCTAAATGTTCCGTGTAGTTTTTCCATTCCTAATAATGTCAATTCACTTTACCAACTTGAAACTAGGCCGTCGAATATTTTTTTCTTTAGTCGAAACAAGGCAGATTTAAAAAAATGTTCGGCTGATTCTAAGATTGTGTAGCGGGTTGGCATTTTTAAGGATGATTTTGGGCGTACTCGAAAACTAATGAAAATTGTTTGGAACATTTTTCTTTCTTTAATAAAAAAAAAAAAAAATGTTACAATAGTTGGGCAATAGTGCGTCGGACTTCGATATCTCAAGTTCTACGATAGCTAGAAATTAAAAAAAAAAAAAACTCTTCATTCCTATTTTATTATTGACTATCTCCCAACCCCTTGGATGTAATGAATTTCTTTGTTGAAGTAATGCCATCTGCAGATACATATTGAAAAAATCACCAGTCACAATTATAGGTTTTAAGAAAGACTTATGTGAATACTAGTTACGAGACATCTAATTAATGTTTTTGAATCATATTTACTTCATAAAAATGTATAGGGTGGCCAAAAATTATTTTTCAATTTACTTTTGAAATCGAATTATCTCAATTTTTTCAAATGGAAAAACCTTATATTTTTCGACGATGTGATGTAGAAATGAAAAACGAACATTTTTTGTAAGTACTTCCCTATGGCTAATTCAACAATTTTCGTTTTATTGAGCAAAATTCAAGAGTAAACTTAAAAAATGTAGGTTTCTTCCAATAATTCATTAGAAAAAATATATAATAAGTGCTCCAAATCTTGCCCATTTTGATTGATAGACGTAATATCGAAGTCCGACGCACTATTGCCTCACCCTGTATATTGAATTAATTATGGGGTCGCTTATGGCATACGCATTGTTTAACCCTTTGTGGTTGCTCCAGAAGAAATGTCAGATAACTCATACAAATTCTCGTGATTGATCCTAACTAGAGGAGCGAAAAAGAAGTAACATTGTGTCGTTTTTTTTTTTTATGAGCTTAGAACAAGATCAGACACAGTGGGTATTACCAACAACATCATTTTACACATAAAAACACAAAATACGACATTTTTCAGTGGTCACAGATATTCTTATTTAAAAAAAAAGTGTAAAATTTAATTTTTTTTTAAATCATGTTTTTTTTGTACATCCATTGCCATATCTCAAAAATGAATTGAGCTATCGATGTGAACTTTTTTTTGTTATAAAACACACACTTAAGCGCTTCTCTCTATTCATAGGATTGCTAATAAAAAAAAATGTGAACATGCCAAAAACGAAGATGACCCTGAAAGTTTAGAGAATACGCCTTCAACTTTTCACTAAGCGAGGAACTTTTTTGTTTTTGAAAATTTTGTGTAACATGCTGTGAAGAAAATTAAGTCAATAGACTAAAAAAGTTTTTAGAAAAAAAATATTTTCATTATTAGCAATAGTTTGCTAGTTACGATTTTTTTAGTATGGAGGAATTGTCGAAGCGTACGCGCGCCGTACTTAAGAATAATAATGATTATGTATTGTGTGTAACGGAACTTTTCATTATTATTTTTTTATGTTTAGGGCTGTTTTATCACGTTTTAGGATCTGAAAGGATAACTTATTTTTTCCAGTGACACATTAAGGACTAAGGTTGAAGGCAAAAAGGAATTAAAAATCTTAAATGGAGTATGCATTGCATTGGGATCTCGGAAACGGTGAAGAATAATATTATAGTAAAATGGAAAAAATGTTGCGCAACTAGGGGGCTAATAAAATCCCATAAACAGAAGTTTAGGAAAAGTAATAATTTTGGAGTGTTTTGATAAAAAGTAAACTATCGAGTTTTCCTTTTTTTGCGTTATTATTGGAGCTAAATAAAAAAGACAGTTTCTTAAAGCACGTGGCAATCTTAATATTTGTATCCGACATTTCCTGTGTCAGAGTCCCTATCCGAAACTCCCATGCATTGCATTTTTACCCTAGATCCACACAATAACACAGGTCGACAAAAAAAAAATCTGCTCCAAGGACTAAACCTATCATGCCTTAAGTATTTTTATTTCATACTGTCCGGTAAATGACTATTTCCCGGACTCATTTGCGGCCGGTAAATCGAACATTACAGTATCTGATACCGTAATGTGTTACTTGCGAACATTACGTATCTGATACTGTAATGTGTTACCTAGCAACACTATCATATTATTGTTTTTAGTAAGCAAATTTTGACTTTTGACTTTTTCACCTAAAAGTATAAGAAAGAAAATATTTAAATACACAGTTTTAGCAATTATTTATTAACACTATTTTCAAATGCTTTTCAAATTCTTTCAGAATTTCTCTCCTTAATGGTGAATATGTGGAATGAAAATCGTAGACGATCAAATGTTTATGTTTCATATAATATAATACCTTGAGACAATTCGATTTTTCGTCTTGTTTGACAGAAGGCTCTAAAAGAGCCTCTTGAATTTTCCGGAACAACATTTTATCGTCCGCTTCTAAAGTACAATTACGAAGTAAGTCAGTTAAGTACGTTAAATGATGATGACGATTAATATCACGAAATTCTACAAAAACTGAGTACACCTTTTTGCCATTTTGTTGAAAAACGAGGATATAATAATATCTATTAGGTTATTCAATATCTATAACAAAAACAACTGTCATAATTCAAAGAAACACACAAGAATGGAGTCATAGCCAACTATAAAAATGCGTCCCGAGAAGTATTTTATTGAAGAAAATCATTCACCGCTATATAGCGTTTTTTTACTGTAAAATATACTTTCTACCAACTTTAGTAAATGAAGAATGTTACATAACTATAGATTAGGCTTCTACTTACAAAATTTATAATATTTTGCTTAACTAAAGTTGGTAATTTTTATTTTATTTGAACTTATATTAATTCATATTGATACTATTGTGAAGTAAGCACTTTGGCCCCTACCCAGCGTTACCACATTTGGTAGATTTTTATTTCTTTTTAGTAGAATTTTAAGGATTTTTGTAAAGTTTGGTAGGTAAAATTTGCTGGCAGATTTCTGATAATTATTATCAGAAATCTACCAGCAAATTTTACCTACCAAACTTTAAAAAAATCCTTAAAATTCTACTAAAAAGAAATAAAAATCTACCAAATGTGGTAACGCTGCCCCTACCACTACCTATGAAACATACTTTTCTACCAATTTTAGTAAATGAAGAATGTTAGATAACTACAAATTAGGCTTCTACTTACAAAATTGTTAATATTTTGCATAACTAAAATTAGTAATTTTTATTTTATTTTGATTAAATAAAGCTCTCTAGTTCTAAAGTTCTTTATTTTATTTGGAGCCAATATACAGATTATTTAATTTACACTAAATATGATGATTTTTTTCGGGATAATTTTCCGGTGCTTCAACACATTTATTTTAAGTCTCCTCCGAAATCTCCATAATACAAAACAATGCAAAAAATATGGTTTTATTTAGTTGACAGTGACAAGCTAGAGACAACCATAATTAGCTATGGAAAACAATGGCTATAACATCGTTACGGTGATGCGATTGTCAGATTACGAACTAATATTTCTCAAATTTCAATAATTATAACTTTTTATTCATTTTAAAAAGGATTTACTGGACAGTATGAAATAAAATATTATACGATACACGTCCGGTAGGTTTCATTACAGTACTCGTTTATATTCCGGACTCGGCTCCTGTAAAACAACTCGTACTGTAATAAGTCACCTACCGGACTTATAACGTAAATTACTATTGTGTGCTGAATCCGAATTTTCCACTTAGATTTCGAGCAAACGTCAAACATTGTCAAAAAATCGTATTTTGACGATAAAAACCGGGATTTACTCGAAATCTACGCGGTAAAAAAAATTTTAATTGAAAATTCGGATTCAGCACACAAAATACATAAGGAATGATAAGTTTAGCCCTTGGAACAAAACTTTTTCTTGTAGATCTGTGGCACAGGTGCACTTTGTACACAGGTCTACAAAAAAGAAATTCTGTTCCAATGACTAAATCTATCATTCCTTATATATTTTTGTATGCTGAATCCGAATTTCCAATTAAAAAAAATTTTTACCGCGTAGATTTTGAGTAAACCCCGGTTTTTATCGTCAAAATACGGTTTTTTAACAATAAAAATCGGAATTTACTCGAAATCTACGCGGTAAAAAATTTTTTTAATTGAAAATTCGTATTCAACACACAAAAATGCTTAAGGCATGATAGGTTTAGTCCTTGGAGCAGAATTTTTTTTTTTTTGTAGACCTGTGAATTGAGTAAACGTGTTATTTTCGCCTAAATTAGGTAACATAAAAGAAAAAAACATCCTAAATTGTCTTTTTTAATTTCCTAATTATAGTCTCTAAACTCTGTTTCCATGGCTTGTGCACAAGTTAATCGTTTTCCTCTATTACTACGCCACATAAAATTCACTCCATTTTACAATGAAACTTAGATTGCTTATTTATCTAAATATTTTTTTAAGTAGATAATCCACGCACAATTCGCACAATGACCATACATTCTACAATATAATACAAGTGGTAATAAGAGAAAGAATATCGTTACACATTTTACTTCCACATTCAGTGGAAATATAGTATGGACAAAAATATTTTTGGACATTTTTATTGTCCAAATAGGCTTAGAATGTCATGAAACGTCGAGATTTTAAGTTTGAGCAAAAAAAATTCTGTCTGTCGGTCTGTTTGTAACTTTCTTGTGCGCACGATTACTCTGGAACCGTTTAAGATATTGACTTGAAATTTGGTACATGTACCATGTATTTTAACGAGATCTGGAACTAGATTATTCCGTTAAAGGGTTGGGGGTAAATGGAGGTAAATAGGCAAATCAAGCAAGTAAGAGTCCATAAAACTGGTATTTAGTATATATAAGAGAAGCTAAGCTCTCAAATTTTTTTTTTTGCATTAACCACCCCCCCCCCCCCCATTACCATCTCCCACCC
The DNA here is from genome assembly GCA_936432065.2 of Rutpela maculata. Classification (NCBI taxonomy): domain Eukaryota; kingdom Metazoa; phylum Arthropoda; class Insecta; order Coleoptera; family Cerambycidae; genus Rutpela; species Rutpela maculata. Next base: position 217,966,151 of record OW386287.2, read on the forward strand.
CATTATTCAAGGGGTCGAAAAAAATAAAATTGTCATTTAGTGTGTGTACAACAACCAAAGGCCTCAAATTTTTTTTTTACTTTATCCACCACTACTACCACCTCCCTTCCACCACCCTCAGCCTCACTACCGATGTGGCATATTGTTTTATAGGTTTTTGGGGTAGACGATTTCAAATATTATATTATTAAAGTTCCATAAAAAATGATTTCCACATTCAAATTTTTTTCGTTCTGAGAGACTTGGATAGAAGATATGGATGTGGAAGTAGTGATTCCTTGGGCAGCGGTTTTATAATTTGACCTTCGACGAAAACGAATAACGTTGATAGTACACCACCCTGAGACTAGTTAGTTTTAGTGGACGCGGGCGTATTAATACTCAATTTCTGTAATTCGCGCGCTCTAAAAAAAATCACTGTACCTAAACTATAAAAGACACAATAAAAATTATGCTATCAAAAACTTTTTTGGTCTTTTGGCTTTATTTTTTTCGCAGCAAGTTATACAAAATTTCCAAAAACAAAAAAGTTTGTAGCTTAGTGAAAATTTGACTGCGTATTTTCTGAACTTTCAAGGTTATCTAAGTTTTTAACAAACTTAAAAGTGTTTTAGTTAACAATACTATACACAGATAGAAGCGCTTAAGTGTGTGTTTTATAACAAAAAAAAGTTCATGTAGATAGCTCCATTCGTTTTTGAGTTATGGCATTAGATGTTCAAAAAAACATGATTAAAAAAAAAAAAATTCACACCTTTTTAAAAATAACAATGTCCGTGACCACTAAAAAATGTCGTATTTCATGATTTCTAATGAACATCGACCTACTTAACGAAATACTATATATCTAGGTTTGTTCTAAGATTAAAAAAAAAAACTCGAGAAGGAAGCGACTTTTCCCCTATTTTTTACTCCACTAAACCGTGAGTGATGGATTATTACGCACGGCCGTGCTAGTTAGTTAGCTCTACATTTAAATATACAACGTGATCTACCATGACATACGGAAAATTTAACAGTAGGTTGTGCCCATCGAATGGAGTTAAAAAAATGAAAAATTTTAAAAAATGGCCAAAAAAATTACCTTATTTTTTTTAGAAATGCGCCGCCAATGACTTTAACCAATCTGACGTAACGCGGTACAACCATATCACTTTGACAGCAAAGCTGGAGAGGGTAGAAGTGACTTTTTGGTTTTAATCAAATCACACTACGAAAATAGCGAAATAAATTGAAATAAATCGAAAAGACATTGACCCTATGGTAGTGAACTCTGAAACAACAAGCAGATATAAGAGATATTTAGTTAAACCCGTCAATAACACGCCGGTGTCCTGATTGTTCGACCGAAAGCAAAAAACGTGGCACTGTGCTTTGACCGTACTCGTCGGCTTCAGTTTTTATGCCAATTAAGGAAATGTAAACAAGTTCTTTCAGAAATAAGTTCGTCGCCCTAATACTGACCTACTCAACATCAGTAGTGTATCTTCGCAAAGGGTATAGCCGGATAAGCATAGTGAAAAATGCCCCTGAGCCAAATTGGACTTTGCATACATGGCTTGTTATCTCTCTATTAATAAACAATTTCTGCCAAGTTTTAAATCCGTACCTCTACGGTTGGGCCAGTTATAGAGGGAGACGTGATTTTCAGTTTCTATTTAATTTCGCTTTTCCTGTTGCATTGAAAATTCTGAAAAAAATCAGGGTCCATACAGTCTTAAGGGTGCATGTCAGGATTTTTTTTCAGATTTTTTGGCTAAAAATTTCTGAAATTTTGAAGGAAAATTTTTTTTAGGATTTTATCAAGTGGCTACCTTTATTTTTTTTACTTCATATGCTTGTTGGTTTGTAATTTTTTCAGATTTTTTAAAGTGGTGGGCCATGGTGTAAAAAATTAAATTTCGATTTTGAGATGTTTGGGCTCTTAATATTTATTCTTGAATATATTGTAATTTGTAACATCAAAAAGTTTACTTATCATTTCTGCAGGTTTTACTTCCACATCCAGTGGAAGTATAGTAACGACAAAAAATTTTTTTAAAATTTTTATTGTTTAAATAGGCTTAGAATGTCATGAATCGTCGAGATTTCAAGTTTGAGCGAAAATAAAATTTCTGTCTGTCGGTCTGTAACTTTTTTTGTGCGCACGTTTACTCTGGAACCGTTTGAGATATTGACTTGAAATTTGGTACACATATGTACTTTAACGAGATCTAGAACTAGATTATATTTTCATCTTGTTCCGTCGAAGGGTTGGGGGATAAATTGGGGTAAATTTGGAGTAAATAGGTAAATCAAGCAGGTGAGAGTTCATAAAATTGATATTTAGTATAGACAAGAGGAGCTAGGGTCTCAAAAAAAATTTTGGCATTAGCCACCCCCATTACCACCTCCACCTCATTATTAAAGGGGATGAAAAAAAAATGTGATTTAGTGTGTGTACAAGAACCAGAAACCTCAAAATATTTTTTTACTTTATCCACCCCCCACTCCCACCCCCTGTTACCACCCCCACCCCACTACCGATGTGGGGTAGCGTTTTATGGGTTTTTGGGATTTTAAATAATATATTAAAAAGTTCCATAAACAATTATTTCCAGATACAAAATTTTTTCGTTGTGTGACTTGGATAGGAAATCCGGATGTGGAAGTAGTGATTCCTTGGGCAGCGGTTTTACAATTTTGGAAATATATCGAGCGTGAGATAAATAATAAATTATTGCAGCTATGTGTGAACAGCACCCGACTGGGCGTCTACCATTTACACACTCGCAGTAGTATCGCCTAACTCCTCGGAAACCAACGGAATTTGGCTCATAATCAATAAAACACTTATAAATTCTGCTACTAACATGTTGCGACCTCACTTCTACTTTAATTATATTATTATTGTCTTTAACAAAAACCATAATAACTGATACGATCCAGTGAATAAAATTTTCAAGTCGTTCTGTGTCATTTCTGGGAAATTAAGGAGGGATGAGGATTTCAACTGTTGAAATGGAACCTTTTGCCTAGCCCAATGTTTCATCTCGATCTCTAAAGTTAAAGTATTCTTCACAGTTTGCTGCGATGTCATTTGGAAAAAATGTTTCCGGAAAGACTAACATCTGAAAGGCGTTTTGTTTTCCAAATCTATTAATTAAAAAACAAGCTATCCGAAAGTATGCACGGATTCTAAGAAGCAATTTGTTATCCAACTGCTAATGAAGTAATCGGTACTTCTGTCCGATTACACCGTGAATTGCTTCAGCGACCCAGCGAACTTTTGTTACTCAGCGTGAGTTATTGGATTCGGCTGTGGTCAGCTGACTACGTTTGCCTTTAAGAGCAGCCTTAAGTTCTTTATATTTTCATCCGCATCATTCTGCGTTGGGTGAAAAGGCCGAGCATTTCGACAATGACTTGCACCGCGATTTGCACCACAAACGGCTATATTGTCGAAATGCTCGGACCTTTTCACGCAAAGCAGAATAATGCGGATATCATGAAAATTGTCTTGCAAGATCCGAATGAGTTGCAAAATCTTCTGAAGGAAGGTGATATTTGTATCGTCGATCGAGGCATTCGCGATGTAAAGGACCATTTGGAACAACGAGGTTATAAAGTACTTATGCCTGCTCTTAAAGGCAAACGTAGTCAGCTGACCACTGCTGAATCCAATGACTCACGCCGAGTAACAAAGGTTCGCTAGGTCGCTGAGGCAACTCACGGTGTAATTGGACAGAAGTACCGACTACTTCATCAGCAGTGGGATAACAAATTGGTTCCTAGAGTCCATGCATACTTTCGGATAGCTTGTTTTTTAATTAATAGATTTGGAAAACAAAACGCCTTTCAGATGTTAGTCTTTCCGAAAACATTATTTTCCAAATGACATCGCAGCAAACTGTGAAGAATACTTTAACTTTAGAGATCGAGATGAAACATTGGACTAGGCGAAAGGTTCCATTTCAACAGTTGAAATCCTCATACCTCCTTGATTTCCCAGAAATGACACAGAACGACTTGAAAATTTTATTCACTGGATCGTATCAGTTATTATGGTTTATGTTAAAGACGATAATAATATAATTAAAGTAGAAGTGAGGTCGCAACATGTTAGTAGCAGAACTTATAAGTGTTTTATTGATTATGAGCCAAATTCCGTTGGTTTCCGAGGAGTTAGGCGATACTACTGCGAGTGTGCAAATGGTAGACGCCCAGTCGGATGCTGTTCACACATAGCTGCAATAATTTATTATTTATCTCACGCTCGATATATTTCCAAAATTGTAAAACCTGCAGAAATGCTAAGTAAACTTTTTGATGTTACAAATTGCAATATATTCAAGAATAAAGATTAAGAGCCCAAACATCTCAAAATCGAAATTTAATTTTTTACACCATGGCCCACCACTTTAAAAAATCTGAAAAAATTACAAACCAACAAGCATATGAAGTAGTTATTACTGTAAAAAATAAAGGTAGTCATTTGATAGAATCCTAAAAAAATTTTTTTTTCAAAATTTCAAAAATTTTTAGCAAGCCGAATTTTAAGCCAAAAAATCTGAAAAAAAATCCTGACATGCACCCTTAAGACTGTATGGATCCTGATTTTTTTCAGAATTTTCAATGCAACAGGAAAAGCGAAATTAAATAGAAACTGAAAATCACGTCTCCCTCTATAACTGGCCCAACCGTAGGGGTACGGATTTAAAACTCGGCAGAAATTGTTTATTAATAGAGAGCTAACAAGCCATGTATGCAAAGTCCAATTTGGCTCAGGGGCATTTTTCACTATGCGTATCTGGCTATACCCTTTACTAATACTTTAATTCACGATGTGCATCCCATGCAATTCTTCCTCTTTCCATATTGACACAGTATGACTTTAACTCATATATTAAAAAAGATCTGAACGTTCAAAGATTTCATGTATCGCCTTCTTTGTAGATTGCGAAAACGGGCGCCTCAATGCGGTTTTTGTCGAATAAATCGAATAGTATCATTCCTGACAAAAAAAAAAATCTCCAAGGTAAAGATCATAAACTGAGGAACAATTTGCTGGAGATATCGAGGTATAAAAATGTCAAACGGTTTTAAGTCAAAATACCTCTTTAAGGGCCAGTTTTTCAATGCGAGGTTGAGCCTTTACCATAGAGATAAACTAAAAGTTTAGAGTGTGAAATTGCAATGTTAAAATGTTTAGTAGAAGCAGAATCTAATAGAGTGAGATTCCAGAGCCGCCAGACCTACGTCATTTTAGCAAAGCTAATATTTTGACAACAAATAGTGTAATATCTAGTTAAAAACGTATGCGTATTTGCTAGTTTGAAAGTGGGGCCCTTTTGCAGAAAACAGGTACAAAAGGTACATAAGAAATTTACTCAGTACGTTAAATTATGATAGCTGGATTATTTTACAAGTGACACGCTAACTACATGGTGTAAGCGTCAGCCTTTAAATCCGAAGGTCCGAGGTTCGATCCCCGAGCGTTCTCAGTTTTTTTTTCAAATATACGTACTAAGAAAAAAAGTTATGGCCAAAAATAATAAATATTTCCCTTTCGGTTGTCTCTTTCTTGGTAATCGCCACCTTAAGTTAATATTTGTTGAAAAAAAAAACAGAACGCTCAGGGATCGAACCTCGGACCTTCGGATTTAGAGGCTGACGCTTACACCATGTAGTTAGCGTGTCACTTGTAAAATAATCCAGCTATCATAATTTAACGGACTGAGTAAAATTCTTATGTACCTTTTGTACCTGTTTTCTGCAAAAGGGCCCCACTTTCAAACTAGCAAATATGCATACGTTTTTAACTAGATATTACACTATTTGTTGTCAAAATATTAGCTTTGCTAAAATGACGTAGGTCTGGCAGCTCTGGGATCTTGGACTATAAACTTCTAGTTAGTTTATCTGTATTGTAAAGTGCTTAACCTCGCATTAAGCCCTCAAAGTTAAATATCTTAGAAACAGTGGCACATGCGCCAAAATGCTACGAAACCAAATTAAAGATTATCTATTAAGCTAAAAGTTTTCTTTAATTTTTTTTCTCTTGCTTAAAAAATAAATAATTTATGACCGATACAATGTGCGTCTTCGCATTTTCCCCTAAAAATCTCGCCATTTGTTACAATTATTATTTTCGGCAAATTTACCTTAAAATGCAATTTCCTGTTGAGTAGAAAAAATAAAATATTCTACTCGCGTGTCATAGCTATTACTCAAGAGGATGAAATACGACACTCACCTTCGGCTCGTGCCGTAAACGTCATCCTTTTAAGTAATAGCTATCATTACGCGCTCGTTGAATAATATATTATTATATGTGCATATTATTATTTTTTTTAGCAGTACGCTGTTGAGTAGTAAACGTTCCGCCTGCAGTGCGTCCGAGGCCGATTGCTACAACATGTCTCTGGGCGCCGGGCCTCTGTGGTGGTCCTGATGCCCCTGGGGAGGCCAGGGGCTCGCCACCGTTGCGACTAACTTTCCGCACTGCTCGTCAGCCATGGGACGCCGTCTTGCGGGGACGCACTCTATACGTAGCGCTCCCGCCTCACGTCCTCCCAGAAGGTTCCCGTGAGGCTTTCGTAGCACTCCTGGAAGCGGCCGAGGAACAGCTCAAGTGCCAGCATGTCGTTGTCGTAAGTAATATTTATTTTCTTCTTTTGTTTATGCAATAATATTGTTATAGGGAGTTGTCGCGATTTCAACATACACTCAAAGAAATAGTATGGGTAAATTCAACAAAAAAAAATGGTTAACTAACAATATCGTTAATATTGTTAAACTAAATTATATTGATGGTATTTTTAAACAAGAGGTGATTGTTATTTTAATTAATAAAAAGTTGTTGTACAACAAAACAAACATTAACTTAAAAAATAGATTAATAAGACTATTATTTTTTTCGTCTGACTATTATTTTCTTAAATTCTGTCAAATTAAACTAGATAATAGTATATTTTATTTTTAACTATTATCGAATTGTAATTCTAACCCAGTATTAGTTCGCTGTATTACTGTACTTGGTAGTCAAACCAATATTATTGTCGTCTTCTAGAAGTTCTAAAAGAATTACCATAAAATTTGCTTGCTTACCAAGTAGTCTATTACAGAAATTATTCCCAGATGACGCCACATACAAATCACTGACAATAATCAATCATGCATTATCTTATACTCTTATGAATTTATAGAAAATTAATAACATGATTGCAATGTTCAAATTCTCTCAGGGATCATCGATATATTTGGATGGATCTTATAAACGATCTCTAATCTTTGGTTTGGGTGGTCTGATGTCGCAATACTGAGATTTTGGCTAACCAAAAAAACACTTCATCATACAATAAAGTGTAGATCAATCTAAAAATTAGTTGGTGAACAAAAAACAAAGTCGTTGTACTATTTAATTGTAGACCAAATTGAAAATGGTTAGTGAACATAAAAAAATGTCATTGTACTATTTAATCTGTTACAAGAAGATATGATTATTAAACTATTATTTGTTTACGAAAACAAATAAAGTTGTATGACTATCCTTTTCTGATTGATTTAACTATGAAACTAGATAGGCGCTATTTCACAGAAGACAGGAACTATAGTTCCTGTCTTCTGTGGCGATTTCTTATGCTCTTTTTGGTTGAATTTACCTATCATTTTCTTTGAGTGTATGGTCGGAGCAATGAATCTTTGAACTGACGTCACTACTGCAGGTAGCAATCAAAGATTATCGTTTATATATTGGCGCCTCACTCCGTACAATCGAACTTGGATATAAGAATGTATGTCCTCCACAGTCTACGACCTACGCATGCTCGTCCTGCGCCATGATACTATGAAATATAAGATACGCTCGGTACGAGTACCAGCTTTCGACCTACTGTGCGCATAGCGTCACCCTCTAGTCAACTTCAAATCGAGCCCGCGCCGGCGACCATCTACCTAAAAATACATCGACAACCGTAATATAAGACCTAGAAAGCAGGCAATTTTATTTTTAATATCATAGAATTCTATGACTGCTTTTGTCAGCACTTTTCATTTCGCATTAGGCCGTGTGGGTTTAAATGTTTGTGAAAACATATACAAAATAATTGGTGCAAGCACATATGATCTTTTGCACCGTTGATTTTTCAACGTATAAGTAAGCTATTTATTTTGTTTTTATTTAATATCAAATTTTAATTCATTTAATTGAACACAATAAATAGTAGTAGTAAATGATATACTACTTTAATTAGTTTAATTATGAAACAGTGCATTTATCTAACATTATTCAGGAAAATAGACAAACAGTCAAGAATGAGAAATATTATTGTGTTATTTAGAGATAAATTGCCGGATTCTTTAATGTTTTTATTACGAAAAACATTTTACATCTGCAAAATAGCGTTTTCGCAGTATGACTTAATTTAATAGCGCGGGATATATCAATGTGTTCTCTCATGGTAATTATTACAAATATTTAATAACCTCCACTGATTTGCTGAAACATCTCAAGAAAATCTGAATTCGATTTCATTAAACAACTCTAACGAACATTAGTTCTCACACCGCATCCTCTGCGCTGTCCCGTTCGCGAGGGGGTTCCGTATACTTAATTGCAATTTTCTCGAAAACTGTTAATCCTAGAAAAAAAAGTTTCAAATAAAAAAGTTAGCTCCATCCTTTATCTTCATATGTCCTCGATATACTTGGTATCTATTTCGAAAGACAAAAAAGTTTCTCGTTTGTTATATTCCCACCTGTAAATTTTCACAGTTTATCGACATAGCCTTAGAAAAAAAATCGTATTTTCTACACTTATTAACACTTGACCTTCATATTAACACATTTTGTTAACAAATATAGATTCATCATACGGTAAAAATTTGAGATTAATTCGTTGTCCCATTTTTTAGTTAGAGCGAGTTAAACGAAAAAATAATTGTATCTATTATTTTACAATTTTCTCACATTTTTGGCTCTGTCTTTTGTCTCGAACAACCAAAACAGTCGTAATTTGTTATTTTATCGAAGGATAAGCTACTAAACACTTCGGTTAAGGTAATTTTAGTTTACATCTAAACTAAAAATTGACCACTGAACTAGTTGACTTTTACGTGACGTAACAGCGGGAACTGCAGTAAAGGGAGGTATGCGTGAGAGCGTATCTCTATTTCTTAGTATCATGGTCCTGCGCATTAGATTTAAGAGTAATGGTAACGCGTACGTCTAGACTACATAAAGGCGTATCGGTGTCGTAATTCAATCGTCAGTGACGCACGTACTGTGTATTCTTCGTAAGGCAATTCATTCATTATACCTTAAATCGCAAGCTAGAAATCTGTTTTTTTTTTGTTCCAATTGAGTCTACTGCCAATACCAATCTGATTCTTTATGTCTAGTCTAGTCCAGTTTATTATTACTAATCATTATTAATAATATTATTATTATTTTAATAATAAATTTACCCCGCCTATGGTACGAATCATTGATATCCTTTAACAAATTAGTTCAGACAAAATAGGATGATGACGTTAGTTCAAAGATTCATTGCTCCGACTATAACGGATGCCGAATCTTTTGGTTTGGGCCCGGCAGCAGGTTCAGAGCAGGTAAACGAGGGATGTTCGCCCCAACATTTTTGCTCCTATTCAAAACCAGTGCTTTTATGCTGGAAGAATTGGGTACAAGGAGCTTTCGTAGAGTAGTGGATAAATTCGATTGTTTCACTAATTAACGAGATAGTCAATGAAAGCTCGTTTTTTGACAACATTACACCAACCAAATGTTATTATTAATGGGTAAACTAACCTACAGTGTGACACACTAAAGATGAAGACGCTCTTATAACTTTTTTATTTTTTCTACGATTTGAACCAAATTTTACTGAAGTATAGAACAAATTCGCCTCCTACAAATTCAAAGCCACCTGCGGTACCAAAATAAGTCGAAAAAATCAATAAATCATATTAGGCATTTTTTTTATCGGAAAATTTTATTTATGAAAGTTGTTCAGACTGGTTCAAAAACCGTAATTCCAAAATTTAATAAAAAAAAAATATATTGAAATTTTGTTTAAAATAATATCCTAGTCCGAAAAAATCATTTTAATGGTTTTTTTTTTTGTTTAAAAAATTCATGACAATTTTGTTTGAAAATAAATCCACCCAAAGTGTCAGGTAGTTGTCAAGTAATTTGTTGTTTTTTTTATAATTTTGTAAGTTTATCAATTTTTTAAATTTTAATTTTATGAAATTTCATGAAAAATACCAAAACCACAAACGCTTATTTCTTCTTTATTTGAGGAAAATAGTAAAAAATGCGCTCTTTCAAATTCCATATCAAAAAATGGGGAGTTGCCGTTTAAGAAAAGATTGATACGTCAGCTTTGTGAAAACATGGCAAAAAAATGAATAAACAGGTATATCAAAAAATGACATTTAATTAGACAATGTCTGAGCGATTTTCCCAAAAAAAAAATTGTGCACTTATTATCGAATTTACAATTTTTTTTTTTCTAATACCTAATAATGACACAGTTTTACCATAATTTTTTAATTTTACCACCATTTTTAATTGCACGCCACTGTAACGTCGGTTAGAACGCAACTTTGAGCAGGCATCTGCACGTCGTGTCTGTACTGTTCGCTAGCATTCGTTTGTTTTTCAGTAGATAAAAACGGCAGGCACCATAAGTTTGCATTACCGAATTATACAGAAGTACAAAAAACACAAAAAAGGAAATAGCGCCATATACCCTAAAGAAAAAACAAGCAGCCACGTTTCGGAATTATTGTTCCTCATCAGCATAGCGTAGCTGTGTACTGTACTTTCGACCTATTTAATTGTTGTTCCTGGGCCATCGTCTCACTCAAAGAAATAGTATGGGTAAATTCAACAAAGAAAAATGGTTAACTAACAATATCGTTAATTTTGTTAAACCAAACTATATTGATGGTATTTTTAAACAAGAGGTGATTGTTATTTTAATTAATAAAAAGTTGTCGAACAACAAAACAAACATTAACTTAAAAATAGATGAATAAGACTATTATTTTGTTCGTCTGACTATTATTTTGTTGAATTCTGTCAAATTAAACTAGATAATAGTATATTTTATTTTTAACTATTATCGAATTGTAATTCTAACCCAGTATTAGTTCGCTGTATTATTGTACTTGGTAGACAAACCAATATTATTGTCGTCTTCTAGAAGTTCTAAAAGAATTACCATAAAATTTGCTTGCTTACCGCGTAGTCTATTACAGAAATTATTCCCAGATGACGCCACATACAAATCACTGACAATAAAATCAATCATACATTATCTTATACCCTTATGAATTTATTGAAAATTAATAACATGATTGCAATGTTCAAATTCTCTCAGGGATCATCGATATATTTGGATGGATCTTATAAACGATCTCTAATCTTTGGTTTGGGTGGTCTGATGTCTCAATGCTGAGATTTTGGCTAACCAAAAAAGACTTCATCATACAATAAAGTGTAGATCAACCTAAAAATTAGTTGGTGAACAAAAAACAAAGTCGTTGTACTATTTAATTTGTTACAAGAAGATATGATTATTAAACTACTATTTGTTTACGAAAACAAATAAAGTTGTATGACTATTCTTTTCTGATTGATTTAACTATGAAACTAGATAGGCGCGATTTCATATGCTCTTTTTGGTTGAATTTACCTATCATTTTCTTTGAGTGCTCCAGATCCTGTTACTGTTGTAGAACCTTCCAGAATTGACCTAGGTCGAAAAATTCGACTTGGGCGAAAAGGCACATTTTAAGGACATTTTCAAGAGTCTGAGAGACTTCAGAGCCACAAACTAGTCCAAAAGGACCATTATGAGTTCGATAAGACATTAGGCACAACCTGGTAAAAATTCGAAGAAACGCCGAATTTTTACTTAGGATATGAAAGTGAAAGTATATGGTGGTCATGGAAAAATGAATCACATACTTTTTAAAAAGTACACCAACAAAGTACTTTGAAAATATTCATAATATTTTCAACTTTCATTCCTCTGTCGAAGACATTGACCATGGAGGTACAGTCATTATACAGTGCGTGTAATGGACTGGGCATGTACTTCCACGTAGCGCGAGAGATATGACAACCCGTCGGCGGCATAGATTAAAGAGTCTGCGCTAGACCACTAAATCATCCCCGTTCTCAGTTATTTCATTTCAGCCAGCTGGCACACGCGATGTTGCAATTATTACTCCCTATGCCCAGCCCGCCACTACACACTGTATACCCTGTTCTAAAGACTGACTACAAAATTTTAACAAGGCAATGTATCAAAAAGGCGAAACCGACGAATTTGGCTTAGTAGTAGCGCCTATAAGCAAAAATTGGCAAAAAATCAATGAAAATGCACGAGGCCGGTTTCTCGCATAAAATAAGTTTGGATTCACCCAGCGACTCGTAATTTGGACAAGTGCGTTGGATAATCAGTAGAAAGCGATAGTAGGAAAGCCAAATGCGGGGCCTTCCAAATAACAAAGTTATAGAGAAAACCGCCTTGTGCACAAAGGACTCAAAAATCCATTTTGCCCAAAAATGTAGCTTTTTCCTAATTGAATTAAAAGTATAGTTCAAACGTTGTTTTAGATGTAATTTTGGAAACATGTATAATAGAGACGCGTCACACTCGTTTTTACGTCAAAAATGGGGATGGTGTTGCTGGCACCGTAATAGCCGCCATATTGAATTTACCCAACCAATGTTTTTTTAAGTTTATTTTTGAATTCCCCATACTCAAAAACATAATTACATGTTTTGGATGCATTCCTGTGTCAAAGGGGGGCTTTACAGCTCCGGTTTCCGCTTTCGGCACCATATTGGCCGCCATCTTGAATATCTCACTTCCGGTCGGGATTTCGGTTTGGCAACCGGCAGAAGCGGATTCAGCCGAGTCGAAATTGGGGAAAAAGACCATTTGCCAAAAAGTAATATGAAATGCTTCTTAAAATTTCGCTTTTCTGAAAACTTGACTTAACTAAAAGTCGCCCAAAAGCGACTCGCTGTCATTTTTCCTATATTGAACCTGTATGGGGACAAGACGTCGTAAGACTGGCCAAAAGTTATTAAACTCATGTATTAGTCGAACTCCGTCCTGTGAATGATAAAATCACGATCTGGGACCTTTAAGCTATTCAAAGCGAACCAAAATTTTTTAAGTAAAATATTTTTATATTATTTTCAGTCAGCCATAATTACCAAAATACAAAATTTTTAAATTCTTTTTAAAAGGCTTGCATTAAATCCTGAAGAGGTTAAATGAACCTTTTCTGCCAAATCGATTGTTACGCTCTCACTTGTTAAAAAGTAATATGCCTTAGTTGGGTAGGCGTGATTCTTTCACATTATATCATTTTGCAAAACAATCACTGTATTATTTTATACTTATGTTAAGTATTAAATAAATGGTATTTTTGAACTAATTGGATTTTATTGAATGTAAGGACTTGTTGCTAGTCTTAATCCCTGGAGTTTTTATTTGGAACTTTTGGAAGACCTAAACAACTGAGTTATTCGGGATCTCATGATTCCCTAAGTTTGATAGATAGATAGATAGATAATGTCTTTATTAATCCAGTAGTAAAAGTTACATCATTACCCAGAGGGTGTAGGACATGTCATAGCATAAGTTAAAACACAAGTTGATAGTTAAAAAAGAAAAATACAAAAAATGAATAGTAACAAGTTAAAAGTACATACATATGGTTTAAAATTCATAAAATTTAAAATTCGTAAAATTATCATTAATATTGTGTAAAATATAAGAAGAAAGGTGTTTAAAAATTATTAATTCCAACATGTTAATAAAAAGATAAAATATAGGAAGCTATTTTAGATCAAAGTTTGTATCACAGTAAAATTCATCTAGAGTATAGTAGGCCTTTTCTATCAGTATACTTTTTAGTTTTTGTTTTAAGGATTTTATATTTAACACTCTCAGGTTTATAGGGATTTTATTAAATATCTTTATAATTGAGTATTGGACATTTTTTTGTATGTAAGTGAAATTGCTTTTAATGTTCAAGTCCAATTTATATCTTGTGTCATGTTGATGATTTCTGTCACAATCTTGCAATAGTGTGCTATTCTCTTTTATAAAGATTACAGCTTCATATATATAAGTGCTAATCAAAGTCAGAATTTTATTTTCCTTGAATTTCTGTCTACAAGTTTCAGTTTGCTTTAAATTAAAAATGTTTCTCAGACATCTTTTTTGCAAAATAAATATTCTGTCTGCCTCCGTGCTGTTAGCCCAAAAAATCACACCGTATCGTAATTGTGAATGAACATTGATACTCAGTGTTCTGATCGCCTTACGGGGGGGCTTGATAGGAATTTTTTTATGCGATGTCTCCAGAAATCTTTCAAGTGCAGAGACCATTATTTGTAGGTAAATAGATACAAATTATGTCAAATTCCAATCCCACCGGAGAGAAATCTTCGATAGGGATTCTTTTTATGTAAAAATCGCAGTAATCCAAAGACGGCAGACCACTTATTACTGTATAAACATATTAAAATCACGTCAAATTCCAATCCCTTCAGAGAGAAATCTTCGATAGGAATTTTTTTTATGCAAAAATCGCAATAATAAAAAGACGTAAAAGCCCTTATTGTCAGCTATTGAAATCACGTCACTGAGAGAGCGTCATTAATGATCTGAGGTAGTGCAGCTTTGACCCATTACTGGTCTACCGAAGTATATCTTATCTCGAACCCGTTTGAGAGTGGAAGAACGGGGCAGAACGCGGCCCTTCTAAATATAAATTGGTGTTGCGTCACCTAGACGCTTGGCAATGAGTTCTTCTACATTACTATGCGCATAAGGTTCATACAGGGTGGCCCAGCAAAATTTTGACAGGGATTTTGGGTGATAATAGCGTAGATAGATTTGTCCAAGCGTTTATTTACATCTACGCTAGTATCACCCAAAACCACGTCAAGCTTTCGTTGGGCCACCCGTATAATCAATCTAATTATTTTAGGTCTGTGACTATGATACATTTTGTGTTCCAGGTATTTGCGAGTGATCGCGACGACAGAGCCATTCTAGTGCGTACGTTCATGTTCCTTGGTTTCGTGGTGCTCTCTCCAACGTCTCCGTTGGTGCCACCACAGCTAGCATCCGGCAACGTGTGCATGCTCTATAACATCGAGTGATCCACCCCCAGCTAAGCCTCGGCACATCTCAGTTTTGTTCACAAATAGCTTTTAAGTATATTTTATCATTTTATCGATAGAGCGTTACAATTCTAAAGTGCTGCTTAAACAGCTTGCAGTTTCAATGTTGTTACTGCTTATGTTTCTGTTATCGTGGCACCGCCTATAGCGTAACATTCACCTATATTCACAGAAAGAAGAATATTTTTGCGCATCTGATCATACTTTAGGTAGTTACAGTTTTACTCACTTTGTTTTACTATATTTAGGTGTACTGTAGAATTGTATTATAGCACTAATTTAAGGTTATGTATACTTTAATATTTGTATTTAGTACTTGTATTTAGGTAGTGAACAAAATGAGATGAGTAAAGTTTAGAAGTTTGCAGTGCGGAAATATTATTATGCCCCAATACTTACTTATATATGCAAAAAAAATAAAAAAAAAATGATAAAAATTAAAAAGTCAAATAAAAAAAAGACTAAACAATTAATAATGGTTATATACATACACTTAAAATGTTTCTATTAGTTTGTTATTTTAAAGCAGTCTGTTTTAGAGTTGATTTTTAATGCCATTATTTGTTGTTTTCTCTGTCGTTTAGTGTTAATTTGCGTTTTAAGTACATTAGTGTCATTTTCGGTATATATCTTTTATTGTATTCATTCCATGTTCTTTATTCATGTAGACAGAAACTATAATCATTTTATTATGTACTTTCATAAATAAATATCATTATTTTAGTTAAATGTTTTTGATTTTTTTTTTCCACCACTTACCTGAGGGATAATAGTGAAAAAATCACTCTCCAAGATTTCTTAGGATTTTCGCATTTTGGTGGAAGTAAGGAGTCTGAAGAGTGCAAAATCGTGCTAAAGTTATGGAACCTACCCCCCCCGTTTTCGAGGGGGGGGGGGGGTAGTCGTGCACCTCCTTTAACGGCCAAAAACCACCTCTTTTTGCTTATTTCTCATATGACAGCTTGTGGCATCGACTATTTTTGCAGGGATTCTTTGTTTTTTCATGGAGATATAACAGATGGTGAAAGGTGATGTCAGGTAGTAGACCCCAACGGCCCTT
Organism: Rutpela maculata; assembly: GCA_936432065.2. Classification (NCBI taxonomy): domain Eukaryota; kingdom Metazoa; phylum Arthropoda; class Insecta; order Coleoptera; family Cerambycidae; genus Rutpela; species Rutpela maculata. The sequence continues at coordinate 217,982,415 of OW386287.2, forward strand.
GAGGTGGAATCTACCCCGTCAGGGGTAGAGAAATTCCTATTAAACGGTGCGTGAAGTATCTAGGGGTTAACTTAGACAAACGACTGACGTTTGACACCCACATCAACGAGACAGTACGCAAGGTCTACTTCATGACCAGGAGTCTGTACCCGCTCCTGGCCAGGGGTAGCGGACTTAACAGAAATAATAAAAAACTGTTGTACACTATGGTGATCAGGCCAGTAATCACATACGCGGCGCCGGCATGGTGCAGCATACCGGCCACGACAATGCGCAAACTTAAAGTTCTAGAACACAAATTTATGCGCCTCATTTCAGCCTCTGATAGGTACACCTCCCTCAGAGATCTCTATGCACACTGCCACAACATAACCCCACTAGCGGACTACGTCCAGGAAATCTCCCAAAAATTTTACACCACCAAACTGGACGATAGTCCGCTAACCCGCTACATAACTCAAATCAGACAGCATAATGCAATATTATTTAATCTGAGACACCGCCTATCATACCAGGCGTTGCCTATTTTCCGGCAACTCCCTTAGCCAAATCTTCATCTACCATAACATTTATAAAACCCTATCCTATCATCTTTCCTAAACTTTATCTTTAATTCCCTCTTTCCTTTTCTATTTGTTCGTTTTTATGGTTCTGTTGTTCTTCTTTTTTGTTCTTTTTGTCATTTTGTTCGTAAATTCTTTTTAGGCCGAGAAAATTCTTGAAAATTATAACATTTTAAACGATACTTTTTTACATTATCATATCTTCCTGGAGGCAGCGAGACCACCAGGCCGACAGTTCTCGTACGGGTTTTTTCGTTTAGCTCTTTACCGAGTCAGCAACCCAAATTTTGTAAGTGCTTTCCCAAGTGTTGTGTTATTTTTAATTAGTTTTAGGTCTCTGCGTAGACAGCAATTTTTAATATTATTATTAGTATTTAAGTTTGTTTATAACAAACAGGAGAGCTAATCCCCCTCCCCCCCGTTAACCATTAAGCCGAACCGGACCTGCCCCGTCCCACCTTACATTCACTACAGCACCACGTGCCATGGTTGTTTGTGTGCCCCGGGCCAGGATCCGGCAAGGCACATAGTTGTACTAACTTAAGAATAAAATCTGTCTTGTTTTTTTTTGTTTTTGTCTTAAAACCGATGTACGAATATACTTCTTTTCAATTTTAGGTCTGTTTTAGACCATTAAATTTTCTATTTATGTTGTAGATGATATACGTTCCACTATAAAGGCTTTAAGCAAGTATTCAAACAGAAGTTAGTGGTCGGAGGGTTAAGCGTTGTCTTTCCCCCTTGTTATGTTTGTACAATTTTGTTCCTTTATCTTTTTTGTTCTTTTTGTCCTCTTTTTGTATTTCCAAATTCCTTCTAGGCCGATAACATCCTATAAATCTAAACATTTTAAATCATATAACTTTTAACCTACTCTACCTTCCTCGACGGCGCACAGCGTGCCATTTGCAACTTCTGAGTGGACAAAATTCTAGAAATGTCTAAATGAGCTTAAAATAGTTGTTAGAAGACAGGAAAAATAGTGAAAAAATTATAAGCATTAAGGGGTGATTAAGGAGATGGGTTTTTGAGGGGTTGAAAAATAAATTTGCTTCGAAAGTCTCGAAACTCTGTGAGTATGATAATATATCTATGAATCAAAAATAGTTAAAAAATAGTAGGGGGTTGTTTTTGAGGGGACTGAAAGATAAATATTATTTTGAAATTCTGAAACTTTGTGGACATGATAATATTAGATCCATGAATTCGCTAAAAATTGTAAAAGAATCTAAGCAATAAGGGGTTGGATTTGAGAAGATTTAAAAATAAATATAAGTATACTTTAAAAAGTATGAAAAAAAAGTTTCAAAAAATCTTTTTGCCAATGTGCATTGGCATCTTGGATCTTTTGCTACACTCCTCAAACTTTTTTATTGGTCGCCCAGCTAGTATCCCAGCAGAGGTTGATGGCTATATGTTTGAACCATTCTACAAAAAAGTAAAAGTGCTCTGAAAAAAAAGTTGTGCTCGAGTGTGCTGGCTAAAATACATATTATTACAAATAGAAATGGTCCAGCTATGATATATAAAAAATTTAGCCTGGATACATGTGTGTACATGTTATTTACAGACATTGAAAGTTATTAAGCAAAGAAAAAATAACATGTATTATTCATGTTTTCAAAACGTTCTTTTATATTGTTTGACTAACAGAGAGATTTATATTAATTAAAAAAATGTACTTACCCTCAGAAATAATATCCACCATTAAAAATTTTCACTCAATTAGGAACTGTCACCATTAGATGTTGTCGAAAGTGTCGTTAAAACGTATTCTTTAACTTTTAATCCTTATTAATAATAATAATAATCTTTATTGACAATTTCTGATACATATTGTATATATGGCAAGTCATTTAAATGTGTATACATAATATATAATATACATACACACATAGACATATGTATATATATACAATAATATACATATATACACATATATATAATAAATAATATAATATTGATAATATTAAACAGATATTACAATGGAAAAAAAAGACAAACATACAAAAACAAATACAACAATAAATATGAAGACATTATCAAGTCAAGAAATATTAAAAACAGAGAAAAAAAAATTAAAATTATCTGTATACAAATTCGTCAACGCTATAGAAAAAATTTTCTAGTAGAAAGTTTTATTACTCTTCACTGTGGCCCAACTTATTGCTTAGATTTCTTTTACTATTTTTAGCGAATTCACGGATCTAATATCATGTCCACAAAGTTTCAGAATTTTAAAATAATATTTATCTTTCAGCCCCCTCAAAAACAACCCCCCTACTATTTTTTAACTATTTTGGATATATTAACAGATATCCTATTATTATCGTCACAGAGTTTCGGGACTTTAGAAGCAAATATATTTTTCAACCCCTCAAAAACCACCCCTTTAATCACCCTTTATGCCTAAAATTTTTTCATTATTTTTCCTGTCTTCTAACAACTATTTTAAGCTCATTTAGAAATTTGTAGAATTTTGTCCACCTAGAAGTTGCAAATGGCACACTGTGCGGCGGTCAGACCACGAGGTCGTCATTTGTTCGAATGGGTTTTTTCGTTAACTCCGTTTTCCCGTATCAACAATCAAAATTTTCCAAAAGTGCGTTTACCTAGTGAGTTTTTAGTTATTTATAGTGTATTTTAATTAGTTTTAGGCCCATGTGGGCACATGTTTTTTCATTTTTAATTAGTTCTTGTCTGCCTGTGGCAGACAGGAGTTTCTAACAACCCAATTTAATTACCGTTAAGCCGCCACATTTGCCACGACGCTGCACGCTGTGATTGTCGGACTGGCTCCGGGCCGGGATCCGACGAGGCACATTTATGTTCGTTAAACACCTAATAAATTTGTTTTGTTGTTGTTGTCTTTCAAGTCACGAGGTCCGGGGTTCGACCCCTGCTCATTCCGTCTTTTTTTTTTTTTTTTGTTAAAATAATTGCGAAAAAAATTTTAGGTGTTTTTTTTAAGGTAATTGCTTATAAAACCGATGTACGAATATACTTCTTTTCAATTTTAGGTCTGTTTTAGACCATTAAATATTCTACTTATGTCATAGATGATATATTATACCTGACCGTTTTTTCTCCAACACTGTTCCCAGGTTTGTATAAGTACTTCAACTTAAAACTTAAATTCTAAAAGTAAACATTTTTTTTTAACGAACTGCCACTGAATTAATGTAATAATTACGTTGTTTAACAAGTACTCGTACTTCTCAGGTGACACTGGAGACAGTTTCATTAAATTAAATAAGTTCTTAATAATTATAAATAAATAAAAATACTAGTAACTCGAAAAATTCAGGTTTGGGATCACGAAAAAAAAAAAGAGAACCTGAAAGATTTTCATATATTTTAAATAAGGCTAGAAATTCAATTTCACATAATAAAGACTTCATACACATCACCATAAATACTGCTTTTAGCATCCGAAATAACGGTCACTAAGATAGCTCAGTTGGTAGAAGAGTCAGTACTGTAACACGGACAACGGGAGACATGTAGGTTCGAACCCTACGGACCGCAATTGGTAAAGGTAAGTAAAAATGAATTTAATAACTTAATAAACATTATAATTTGCAGGCAACCCTTGTGAGAAAAAGTTGGAATGATGGTAAACAATATTAGATATAGGCAAAAGCGGCACTGATTCTCCAATAAACTGATATTACCGTACCTTGTATCTGGTAAACATCATGAGTAGAATAAATTGTGGTTAGAAAAAACTGAAAAGAGTAGCGCACTAAAAAGTTAAAAATAATTATTAGGTAATTAAATTTAAAAGCGTGGGGGGCACACTTATATACTGCTCTAGTCATAATGAACAAAATTTGTAGTAGTTATACCACCTATATAAGTGCATCCCACGTTTTTAAATTTAATTACCTTTAACTACAATTTATTTTTAACCTTTTAGTGTGCTACTCATAAAAGTATGTTTTTCAGTTTTTTAAACCATAATTTATTTTCTCTCTGTCGCGGAAAATTCAAGTTTATGGGGGAGTCGCCGGTGACACACCGAGTCCCTATCACTACCTTCCACCTCCTTCATCATACAATGTCAATGGTACCATATTATTGTACTGTCATCAGAATTGCATAAGTTTGCAAAGTTTTAAATCAATACGACAGTTAGAAGTGGGTGAAAAGCGAGTTGTAAGATTTGCTTATAATGTTACATGTCAAGTTAACAGAAGCATGTTAATGAATAAATGAGTATAAATAAGAAGACTAGAATTTTAATATGATGTATTGTTACAAATATGTATAAAATATGTAGGTACTGAAGTATATTACAAAAGTATGAAAAATAATACATTAGACTTAAGACATGATTGACATAATATTGAAAACCATTTATGTACATTACTGTAAAAATAATACTATAATAGACTTAGGCAAAATTGGCGTAGGACTGAAAACCATTTATGTACGTTAGTGCTACTCTGTAGAGAAATTCAAACTGCTCCTGAAATTAAAGAGACAAAATTAAATGCAGTCCATATTAAACCAGATTTGAATAATAATAGTTGGCATAACGTGTTAGACCTACCTCACTAGTAACAAATTGTTTGCGGTTATGTCTTATGGTCCTTACAGCTAGACACACGTCACATTCCTGCTCGAGCTTCATCTTTTCTATTATAAATGATGTTGCTATGTACAGTCCGCTAGCTGTGGCACCATTGCTGCAAAATAAACAATAAGTTTCAGTAAGTGTCTACCATGAAGGTGGAAGGCCTAGGCAGCAAACTGATGTCATTTTGTCATTTTTTGGCAGACGATACTTCACTTTGACCTCTCCAAAGACGTCACAATGACGTAAAAATTACGTGATTACGTCACAGCCCTGGGACGTTACATTGTAACGTTAGATTGAGGTCATTTAGCAATGTTTATTTTACTATATGTACGTTATTTTCAATTTCAAATTCCTTGATTATAAATTCATTAGAATATAAGATAAAGTGTGACTGCTTATTATCAATGGTTTATATGTGGCGCCATCTATAAATAATTCCTAAACGTAGCAATGCATAAAATCATCCAATATGAAAAAAATGACATTAGAGGTACGTCAAATTGACGTCAATATTTCGTTATAGACACTTATTAGGCATACGATGTCGTCGTAAGAATGTCGTCAATATGACGGTAGTTTACTGGCTGTCAAATTGGTGCTGTAAGCATGAAGCCACAGTTTTGAAATAATTGGAATACGGTGGAGAAATAATGCGAGCATATAGCCGCGGACATAGGCTGCAATAATAAGATACTTACTAGCATGTAATAACAACTGGGTCAGATTGTCTTGCCAAAACATCAGATTCTTCCCAGAATGATAGGTATTCTTCAACGCTATTGGGCAATAGGTCATTAGGCATCCAGTTATTAATAGAAATTATGTTGACTAATATATTTTCATTCTACAACACATTGTACAATACAACAAATTAATAAGATGTTGACAAAGTAAAGGAAAGTTGGCTTTTTAAAAGCTTTTATTTAACTTGCAATGTTTGTTTGTCAGTTTAGGTGGGAAGAGGTGGGATAGGGATGGGAAGGGGTGGTAAAAGATGAGGAAGGGGTGTGAAGATGTGGGAAAGGGGTGGGGAAGAGGTGGGGATAGGGTGGGAAGAGGTGGAGAGAGGTAGGGAGAGATGGGAAAAAGTAAGAAATTATATAAAAAAAATATTTTTAAGAAAAAGCTTTTATTTGAAAAAACTACTAAAAAGTAAAAATAATTTTTTTAAAATTCATACACCTGGAAACCAAAAGCTTTGGGAGCGGTCAATTGAGCAAAGTATATGACCGCCCTCAAAGCTTTTGGTTTCCAGGTGTATGAATTTAAAAAAAAATATTTTTACTTTTTGGTACAGTTTTTTAAATAAAAGCTTTTTCTTATATAATTTTATTTAAAATTATACCTGTGATGATGTGTTAAGTTTTCAGCAAATAATAATTGATGGATGATGTACATCCTCATTAACAATGACATCGACAGCTTTATGAATTTTATCTTTAAAATTTTCGATTTTCATTAATTTTTCTAATAAATATTATAATTTTTGAAGCCACAGAATCTTAGATCCACTGTATTTTGGTATATTTAAAAAAAAATCTGGTTCTTCATGTTTTAATATTTTTTTTGTTTAATAGATTTTTGCCAATTTTCCTATAGTTTTCTGAGCAATAGCAGCAATTCTTGAATGGTAGAGGTTTTAGTATTTAACATTACGAACCTATAAAAAAATTCCAGCTAAATCCGTGCTCTACCGACCGGTTCCCAAATAACGCGCGAAAAGTCTTTTTCCAAAAATGTTTGTATTACTGAAAAGGACCCCGCACCAAATGCATGGGTAATTTGTTGTTGACGGAATCTTTACAAATTCAAGGCATAGAGTTTTTAGGTCATTCTCAATGAAAACTGTTATGGATAAAGATCCAAAATGTCTTTATTTTAAAAATACAGCAGGGTGAAGCTCCAAATTCAAAATTTTAAAAATGCGATTTTACGTATTTTTTATCGAAATGAACTTATGTATTGATTTATATGAAGCAGTTACATGAATAATATATTGTGTACTTAAGGTAGTACTGTCGGTCTTAGAATTAATGTTCAGAATTTAATAAAATTCGGCATATTAGTAGATTATGATAAGATAATGATCCAATTAAAATTTTGAAGAGCTACAGAGAACCAGTAAAAAAATATTGACATTTGAAATTTTATGCTTTTAACATTGAGAAATCACAGGTTTATTATATTTTACAAAAAGTACCATTCAGATTTCAATTAAAAAGGAGAAAACAAGAGAAAATAATATATGAAACATTTTAGATACTTAAAAGTACAGCTTTAAAGCATATGATAGTAATTATTAGCGAATAAACATTGACCCTTATGAGAAATCACAGGTTTAATCATATTTTACAAAAAGTACCGTTCAGATTTCAATTAAAAAGGAGAAAACGAGAGAAAATAATATACAAATCATTTTCGACTCTTAAAAGTACAGCTCCAGAGCATGTGATAGTAGTAATTAGCGAATAAATGTTAAAAGTCTGCTTTTTATATCGTAGTTTTTTAGACGTGGCAACGTCGTAAAAAAAGTTACAATACTCGCGAAATTTAAAAAGTGCATGGAATATGAGAATGTAGGTTTCATAAAAGTTTTTTATTAAAAACAACATGAACGATGTTTGATTATCACAGCCATATTTATTAAATCTAATAAAATATAAATGACTAATAATGTTACAGATAATAATATTTCATTTTGTTAGTAATAATTAATCTTATAATATTGATAATGATTTATTGGTTATTTTTTTTCCTTTATTTTCTAAAAAATTTAAAATTCTCTAATATTTTTTGTGTTTGGTAACAACACCGTTCTCAATTTTCCCTAAAATGTTTAATAAACCATTATATTTTTTTTATATGCATCTTCAACCATTTCATCTCAAAAAAAATCATCTTTCCCAGAAACACCTGTTTTGAAGGGTGGAGATTAATATGGAGCGTCTAGTTGATACATAATTTTAAGTGGACATCGTATATGAGATCAATTTCAATTAATTACCGATTAATTACGGCGACAAAATGGCGTAATTTTACCCGAAAACGAAAAGTTCCCAATTCCACCCAAATGCTGATTTGTAGTGGAAAATACTCGTTCGACGTTATTTTTAATTACGAACTACCTCTCATGGTTCCGGAGATATCTGCGAAAAATAGCAAAGAACAGCTCCCATTTCGGAACTGGAAAAATTGCAAAACCATGCGATCTTAACACGTTCATATTTTTGGAAAAACACCAGCAGGATTGCCGTACGATGTCGCGAGGTAGAGAGGAAAACTTCCAGTTAAACCTGATCGTAAATCGCACATCGTAATTGGAAAATTCGGCTCTGCACGAACGAATCGAAAGTGGCATTTTTTGACATTTAGTGATTTCGAAGGCAGTTGAAGCGACGATTTTGATAAATCATTGTCAATTCTCTCTCACTCCATCGCGACGTTGCCTAGACTAAATACTGCGCAAGTCAAACGAGACAGTGTATACTTTTGATTTCTGCAGTATCGACAGTACTACCTTAAGTAAATAAATATATAAATTAAATAATATTATTATGCTTTATTTTTATTACTACAGCAACGTGATGTGAATTTGTCCTGTTTTTTAAATATTATGCAATAAAAATGTCAATTTTACTTTAAAATGCAGAAATCACATTTTTTAAGCTAAAGAACTTTTGTGGACTAGAATTATTAAAACAGAAGGAAAAAGGTATATTTTTTCTGAGGTCCAACAAAAATACACTTTTTTCTATTATGCACGCAAACTTTTTAATTTTTAGTAATTTTTATAAATATATCAGGAAAACGAATCATACGATCTCGTTTGTATTTTGTTTATTTTGCTGATTTCCATTGGAATAAAAATAGGATTCTTCTTATTTGTGCAAAAATCTTTTATTTGTTTAAATGAATATTTGAATAATGTATTTTCCTATGTTACACTGTACATCAGTATTATATTCTTAAAGCAAATTAAATATTAAAAGTATTTACCGTTTCGATATAAAATAAGTAAAATCGCGTTTTTAAAATTTTGAGTTTTGGAGGTTCGACCTACTGTATTTTTAAAATAAAGACATTTTGGAACTTTATCCATACCAGTTTTCATTGAGAATGACCCCAGGATTCTATGCATTGAATTTGCAACGATTCCGTCGACTACAAATTACCCATGCATTTGGTGCAGGGTCCTTTATTAATGTTATGTTTACGTTGCATTTACAGGATTGTTTTTAACATTTTTTAATGATTTTTAAACCAAAGTAAAGCTGATTCTTTCTAGATTCAGGTGCTGCCAAATTATTCTTGGAATTGTTGTTAACAAATGCTACAGAAATTGTTTAAACAGAACGTATTCGAAAAGTACAATATAAATTTCAGCATCGAGACATTTTAAAATTATTGCAGAATATACTCTGTCCCATATTGCTTGGAAACAACCCCATAAAAAGTTTATTTTTGGTCCGATTTAGATGGTTTTTTTATTAAACGTAAACCTCTGAAAAGTGCATTTTTGTGGTACATTACATTTTATAAAACATAAACGCTCTGATTTGTATATTGCTTTACAGTCTTACCTCCTTTTGATTAATTACACGAACTGTGACAATACGGTAACAATCGAGTAACGTGCTGTTTACATGGCAAATTTGCAGATAATCCACTGGTGTTATTTTGGAATCTTTTTCTGGCCAAAACTGGCATGATGTCTGTAAGCAAATAAAAAATATGTACAGGGTGTTCCATTGATAGACATCCAAAACGAATAAGGTGTTAGAGGACCCCAAGACCAACAATATTGATTATTACATATGGAGTTCGATTTTGGACGATTTAAAATTTACGATTTTTTTTCTATTTTTTCAGACGCGCCCACCCTACACTGAGAATTTCACTGCTGTGAAGAAAATAGTCGCTGCAGCAAGGTGATTTATTTATTGGCGATGGCTGAATAGTGTACTCACCTAACCAAATGCCATTCATTCAATTACCGTTACAATAGAAGGATAAACCGCTGGCACTGGCCAGAATCTTTACACCAAAGTCCATTGCAATCAACATAGTGGTGTATACAAATTCACCACAATGCACTGCTGAGGTATTTCAATGCACTAAATGCATTATCATAAACATTGCAAGGCTTCAAAATGTAGTCGCTGTACATTGCAATGCTTTAAAATGCACCCTTCACTTTTTACAGTGCATTGTTGTGCACTGAGGCGCAAACAAGCTACTTTAGTTATTAGTGTGGTGTGTGGCTTAGAGCAAATACTAGGCAGAATCGTGATTTGCTGGATTAAAGCACCAAATTTTGCAGAGTTCTTATATACTCTCACTACTATCAATTCAGGGGACACGCAAAGTAGTTTGCTTAAAGTCGATTTCATATTTCCTAATATTTAGAATACCCTGTATAATTTATCTTAAGCTTGACGACTGTTTATGTCTTCCCAAGATAAGCCAAACTTTTTATAATGACTTTTTCTGGGCAAATTAAAAATAAGAAAGTTTACGATTATTAATAGTGCAGTACCTCATCCAGGGATACAATGTATTAACAACAATACTTACGGTCAACTTTATTATATTGCTATACATAAGTACTTCATTATTTACAAATCCACTTTTATAATTGTTACAATTTTTTATAATTGTTATAATTAATTTTTACAGATTTTTAAGTCATGATACTATGAAATTGGGCATCCATCATGCCTCGAAGTATTTGTTTGGATATTCTCGCATTCCCTCGTCAATAAGTCAGTAATTTCGAATACCAAACGCAACGCGCAAGAGTCAAGGCATCCGTTCATGCAGGCGGCACCAGCAGGCCTAAACGCACACAGCTCGTTTGTTGAAATTCATAGAAAATTTCAAGTAGACTAGTAAAATGCTACCACTGCATGCGATGTAAACAATATCCCAACGTAATAACATATAAATCAAATTGCCGAATGTACTCTCAAGCCGACAGCTGCTTGATTATTTAAAAGTTCAGTTAAGTCAAATAAGTGATAATCTTTGATATTCTTAAATGCTGGTGAATTCAAATTTCGATTCAACTATGTTGTATACTGCACACACTTTGGCAGCTGGTACCTACTACTTACTATTAAGTAGGTAATTTAAGTATATAAATCTGAACAATTTGAATATGGCAATTAACCTAACAAAGTGGAATGTCATATTCGGACTTGAAATGCGTAGGTATTACTTAATTTTGTTTATTAGTGCTAGTGTTATATATTATAGTTTGTACAACCGATAATCCAGCGATATAAAAAAGCTCGCAAAAAAACGTAAAGGATACGGACCGTGTATCAATTTCAGTCTATTTACATAAAAGGCCATAAAAGTGTTCGGCTTCTTTATTATCATCACAAAAAAATGGTCACATATTTCCTTACAAAAATGTAGGCCACTCTTAGATAGATATAGATAGATATTGTCAAAAGACGGTTTTAAGGCGCCATTTTTCCAATATGGCGGCGGAAGCGGCAAAGATACGAGGTGGTAAAGTAGAAATCTATAAAATCACCAATTTTCAAAACTCCCGGAAAACTTCCCCCTGAGCACCAAATGACTGTAGTAGGGGAGATATTTTGAAAATCTGCTGTAAATAATACATTTTTTCATTTTTTTAAACAACTTGCTCAATTTTATTTGTTTCCATCCAGTGGAAGTACCTATAGTAATGCAAAAAAAATTAGAAAATTTTTATTGTTCAAATAGACTTAGAATGTCATGAAACGTCGAGATTTTAAGTTTGAGCAAAAAAAATTCTGTCTATCTGTAACTTTTTTTGTGTGCACGTTTACTCTGGAACCGTTTAAGATATTGACTTGAAATTTGGTACACGCATGTATTTTAACGAGATCTGGAACTAAATTATATTTTGATATTATTCCGTTGAAGGGTTGAGGGGTAAATTGGGGTAAACATGTAAATCAAACATGTAAGAATCCATAAAATTGGTATTTAGTATATATAAGACATGTTAAGGTCTCAAAAATTTTTTTGGCATTAGCCACCTCCATTACCACTCCCACCCCGATATTGAAGGGGGTGAAAAAAATAAATTGTAATCTAGTGTGTGTACAAGAACCAAAGGTCTCAACTTTTTTTTTACTTCATCCACCCCCTCTACCGCCCCCCTTTCACCACCCCCTGATAGGGCATATCATTTTTGGGGGATTTTGGGGTAGACGATTTCAAATATCATATTATTGGATTACTTGGATAGAAAATCTAGATGTGGAAGTAGTGATGTGATTCCTTGGGCAGCGGTTTTTTTGAAATAGCGAGCATTTTTTCTATAGTACATCTTTTTAAATCGATTGTAAATTATCGCGAAACATTAGCACAAAATTTTGCAATTTGTTTTTACTCTATTGTTATAATGGTAACTGAATGCATAATATTTGGTTAAGTGAGTACACTATTCAGCTATCACCAATAAATAAATCACCTTGCTGGGGCAGTTATTTTCTTCACAGCAATGAAATTCTCAATGTAGAATGGAGTACTACCAAAAAAATAGAAAAAAAAAATCGTAACTATTAAATCGTCCAAAATCAGACCCCATATGTAATAAATAATCAATATTGTTGCTTTTGGGGTCCTCTATCACCTTCATTTTAGACGTCTGTGAATGGAACACCCTGTATATTATCAGATCATTTCGCTTCAATTTTATAAATATAACATTTACCTTATCACTTTTATTAATTTCATTAAGAGATATGATCACAGTACTCTTTCTTTCTATCACTAGTCTCCAGAAATCACCTAAAGTATTAGGCATTGGTTGCTGGGTAACGATGAATCTACCAGGACTACGAAATCCATCCACTTGGACAGCATTTATGTAGGAGGAACTTTCGTCCTGGGGTGGATAACGTACTAGAAAGACTCGATGCTGCTGTTCTGAAAAATAAAAATAATTTTCATAATCATAAACCACTTATCTTCAAATAATGGATAGAATAACGGCTAACATTACGAGTAGAAGTTACAGTTGGGTGTGACCCATTGTGACTGTACAGCGTGTTTGGTAGAGCGATGCTGACCCTAAACATGGAGATATATTACAGTAGACTAGTTCACAAGTTCAAAGCCGTGTTAATTCTTGATAAAGCTCATAAAAATATGCGTGAGGGCTCATTGGATTAGGAATGACGTCTAGAAAAATGTGCAAAAGTTTCAAACCCGCCCATAAACGATTGTAAAAGTTATAGAAAAATGAAGATTGAAAAAATAACGAGTTTGTTTCTTTGCAAAAAACTTGAAAACTATTAATATTTAAGACATTTTAAAGAAAGATTCTTAAAGAGGAAGAAATTTCCAATAAAAAAGTCCTGACTCCCGAGACTCTATCTTTATTATTAATAATTTTAATTTAATGTTGAAATTAGAGCTCTGCGCGGCGGCGAACACTCACCCGTTACGATGCTCTGAAACCGTCTGTAACAAGTAAAAATATTTTTTATGTTATTAAATATTAATTTAAAAATTATGGTATTATTTATTATTTCGCTTCTTGGAGACCTCATGCCAACTATACTTTATGGGATTATGATATTGCGATGTTTTTAATTGTTATGATCTATTAGTTATTAATTATTTAACCTAATAAAAAACTAAAAAATAAAAAAGAGAGGTTGAAATTTTTTTTTTATTAATTTTAATTATTACTGTTTTTATATTAAAAAATACTATAAGATTACATAAACTTTAAATTTTTATTGCTATTTGTTTAAACAAATTTTATAAACAAAAAGATAAATTACGTGTTTTTGAAATTTTTTTTTTTGCAATTTTATTTGTTATAAAATATTTTGATTAAATTGTTTATAATAATTTTTTTCTTTTTTCATTATTTAAACAAATTATTAAGAAAAATTAATTCTTAAAATTTACTATTTGCAATTCTCTACAAGGTGGAAATTTTTTTTTTGTTGTTAATTCATTGACTTATTTAATAAACAACTTGTTATTAACAATCGCCGAATGTGTTTATATTTTTTTAGATTGAAAAAAAAATAACAAAAGCAACCGTATACATAAACATGTCAAAAAAAATGTAAAATTCTATAAAAAATATTAAAAAAATTTTTTAACATGTTTATGTATATGGTTGTTTTTGTTATTTTTTTTCTATCTAAAAAAAAATATAAACACATTCGGCGATTGTTAATAATAAATTGTTTATTAACAAATAAATGAACAACAAAAATTTTCTTTTTTCCACTTTGTAGAGAATTGCAAATAATAAATTTCAAGAATAATTTTTTTTTTAATAATTTGTTTAAATGGAAAAAGAAACAAAATAATTATAAACAATCAAAAAAAATTTTTAAGAAAAAAAATTTTTTTAATCAAAATATTTTATAACAAATAAAATGGCAAAAAAATACGTAATTTATCTATTTGTTTTTAAAATTGGTTTAAACAAATAGCAATAAAAATTTAAAGTTTACATAATCTTATAGTATTTTTGAATATAAAAACAGTAATAATAATTAAAATTAATAAAAAAAATTTTTCAACCTTTTTTTCATTTTTTAGTTTTTTGTTAGGTTAAATAATTAATAACTAGTAGACTATAACAATTAAAAACATCGCAATGTCATAATTCCATAAAGTATAGTTGACATAAGGTCTCCACGAAATGAAATAATTTTAGCTTTTGTTGAACAATTATCCGACTTGAAATATAAATGCACACTCAAAAAAAAAATTGTTAATTAACAATAGACTCATTTTGAAAAATCGGTGACAAAATTTTTTTCCAATGGGATATTGTTCCTTTTAGGCCCGGTACTTTCATCTCCAGTTAAGTCTATTCTCCAGATAATTTCCTTGGATACAAATGTGTCAATAATCGTTTCCATGGGATCTATCTATAGAATCAGTGGCGGTCTGGGTGTCTAGGGTGTGGTCGGCATTTTACAATAAACATTCAAACTCAGTTCGTCAGGAATTTGAATGTTTTTGCTTCGCATGTATACAGGGTGTCCCGAAACTCCCGCCTCTCCCTTTAGGTGCTAATTCTCCATACAAAAATAGTAAGAAAAGTTTCTATAAACACGTGTCCGGAAATGCTTCCTAAGGGAGCTACGGCCCTCTAAGGATGGCGCAAAAATAGGTGTTTTTACTAATTATCTCGGAAATAATTTAATAACTTTATGAAACTTGGTTAACTTTTTTCGATTAATAAAGGTTATTGTTTTACAGTATTAGCCAAAATTAATTTTATCCAGGGACGGAGAAACGAGGTGTTCTTTGTTTCTACATATTAATTTTTCCATTTGACATTTTTAGTATTTTAATCCCTGATTATGATTCCCTGGTTAATTCTGCATAAAAAAGGGCCTCTTTACAATTAGCCATATAGCAAGCCGTTTTCGAGTAAAACCAGTCTAAACGAAATATTGCGTATTCGTTTGCTAAATGCGCATTATTTATTTTTATAAGTAGGCGTAAAACAATAACCTTTATTAATCGAAAAAAGTTAACCAAGTTTCATAAAGTTGTCCCAAATCATTTCCGAGATAATTAGTAAAAACACCTATTTTTGCGCCATCCTTAGAGGACCGTAGCTCCCTTAGGAAGCATTTCCGGACACATGTTTATAGGAACTTTTCTTACTATTTTTGCATGGAGAATTAGCACCTAAAGGGGAAGGCGGGAGTTTCGGGACACCCTGTATAAGCGCATTACGTTCTCAGAAGGCAAAGGGCCCAGTCGGCATTTGCCGACTCGCCGACCTGGCCATCAGACCGCTACTGTATAGAATAGACTTAACTGGAGATGAGAGTACCGGGCCTAAGTGTCTAAATAATACCATAATTTTTTAAAATTTTTAAATTAATATTTAATAATATAAAAAATTTTTTTACTTGTAACGGCCGGTTTCAGAGCATCGTAACGGCTTAGTGTTCGCCGCGCGGAGCTCTATTTTCAACATAAAATTAAAATTATTAAGAATAGAGATAGAGTTTCGGGAGTCGGGACTTTTTTGTTAGAAATTTTTTCCTCTTTAAAAATCTTTCTTTAAAATTTCTTAAATATTAATAATTTTGGAGTTACTTGCTAAATACAAAACTCGTTATTTTTTCAATCTTAGTTTATGTGCAGGTTTGAAACTTTTGCACATTTTTCTAAATGTCATTCCAAATCCAATGAGCCCACACCCATATTTTTACGAGCTTTATCAAGAATTAACAGGGTTTTGAACTTGTGAACTAGTCTACAGAGGGTCATTTGGCATGTACATATGTATGACCAAGCATGAACAATGTTACGGTTTTTTTTCATAATGATTCTGTACGTAAAAAAAGAAAAAGAAATCGTGGTGATTCTGTGACATACTGCTGATAATATGGCACATTTATGAAGTACATCGATTAAATTTTTTATTTGGAAAAATCGATCACCTTAAACAATGTTTACTTACCGGGCACGATATCTTGAAATCTATTTTTCTCGGGAAAAGTAGGGTTTTCCTCTACGTCCCAAACTGTATCCATGGCTTTGTCTTGCCATTCTGTGTCTACTAAATATCTTAACTGTGTTTTAATCCCATCGCCACTTAACAGATCTTTTATTGTATCGTCCATATCCTCATTACAAGCTATGGAGGTGTGCATTCCAAATAAGCACTCGAACACAACCAGATGAGCTAATTTGTATTGCTCTTCATTGTCAACCATGTTCGCCCGTTGACTCCTGAGATTTTCCAAATGTGCTAAAAAGTCTATTGATCCTTCACCAGCAGCCATCCTCAGGCAGATATCACATAAAATAATTGTTCCAGTTCGTCCAACACCAGCACTAAAAATTATATTATTATTATTATCTATTATTATTATTATACAGGGCAGCGCTAAGCCAAGGGATGATTTCGGAAAGCGTGAAGTTCTTTAGGGGGCACTTTTAATGCCATAGTATACAACAATAAATTAATAGTTTAAAAAACTAAAAAAACATGCTTTTATAAATACTGCACTAACAATAAAAGAATAATCATCGAACCTGTTGTCGTGTTTCTAATTAAGTATAAAAGCGTAGGGCGCTTTTCGAAGGCTATTTCGAACAGGTTCGATAATTAAAACGCTGGAGACA
Organism: Rutpela maculata; assembly: GCA_936432065.2. Classification (NCBI taxonomy): domain Eukaryota; kingdom Metazoa; phylum Arthropoda; class Insecta; order Coleoptera; family Cerambycidae; genus Rutpela; species Rutpela maculata. The sequence continues at coordinate 217,999,692 of OW386287.2, forward strand.
ACATTAGATTAAATGGAAAGCTTTTATACTCAAATATTATAATTAATTACAAACACGGTTTACACTAAGTCCCTTACGGGGTAGACAGAGAGAACAGGTTCGATGATTATTTTTTGCTTTTCAGTGCAGTATTTATAAAAGCATGTTTTTTTCGTTTTTAAACTATTAATTTATTTTTTTACTTTTTAGTCTTATTTTGAACTCTTTCATTCCGGCATCGGTTTCTACATGACAAGCTCGCTGTACGGCATTGGGAAGCGCTTGCGGATCCGTCCGGCTCCCGTTACTAAATGTGAAAGCTTATGCGCGTCTAAGTACCGTTCCTGTAACTTGGTAACTAGGGTTACATTTTTATATATAACCTCAAATGACTACTGCTGCATACAAAATGCTTTATTAAGAAATAAATTCAAATCATCAATAAAATAAACATTAATTTTTTTCAAAAATATAACAAAACAACACTTTAGATGCCTTGTGTATAAAAAAGGAGGAATCAAAATCGAAACTGCCAGTAGGATATACAAAACGATCTGCAGACCCATGTTGGAGTATGGCCACGTAATCTTCCAAAACTGTAAAAACCCAGCGATACAAAAACTCAAGGTAGCAGAAACAAGTGCCCTTCGTCTGATAACCAAAATCCGTCACCCCAATAATCCCCTAGACAATCCTCCCAACCAACTGCTATACCAGCTGACAAATATTCAACCAATAGAAGAGAGACTAACTAATCTGTCAACAAGATTCTTCCAGAACGAACATAATAAGGAGTTAATAGACAGCTTATGTGTAAGAAGAGTACATAATGGCAGAGCAAGATGGAGACACCCACCAAGAACATTATTGGAAATAATAAATTAAAGTTTTTTTTTCTCACATTAATTAATGATATTTTAATTCCTAATATGTTAATTGTCGATACTTGGAAAATATTATAGATATAGGCTGAAGGTCCTCGGTCAATGGCCTGTTAAATTGTATATGTCAATTCAATAAAGTACTTTTTTCTGAAATCGATCGGCAATGTCTACATTTTCGGCACGATTTCAGATCGAAAAATGCACAATTCCAGTATTTTAGTCCGTTGCTAAGAAACTATCAGACAATAGTCCGGAAAAGATCCGTTGCCAAGCAATGATCAACAAGGCCGGGAAAGTAACATTCCCGTACGGTTTTTTATGTATATTTTAGACAGTAAATAAATACACGCAGACAAGCCAACTCACATTAAAACTGCATTTATTAGTAAGCAGTTAGATTGTAATGAAGAAATGTTATGCATTAATAAAAATTCCTTAATTTATAACAATATTGATTGTGATTTCAGAAAAAATAGTATGTGTACTTCGGTGTGAAAGCACATTCCCGAACTTCGATGCTTGTTGAATCCAAAAGATGGAAGAAGACCTTATACCACTTCATAGTTTTCCTGACAGACTCAATTGAACTCAAAAGCATATCAACACGGTCAACACCGCCCATATTATTGTTGTAGTCTATGTAAGGTATCGGTGGAAAAATGTTGTACGGTTCCTTTTGGAGCTTTTCCTTTGTCAAAAGGCAGCATAAATTTGCGATTAGCTTTCACTAACCCTCCCACTTGTACATGTTTTCTGAAAGAGATATTTTGGTATTCCTTATAATACATGGTGGTTAAAAGTATATCACGTGATCCTCCCATTTACGCATGTTAATGGAAGAGGTCTAGCAGACAAAACTTGAACAAAACTTGAATGAAAACAAAATGAGAACCACTGAACATGAATTTTCACATGCCTTTTTTTATGCAGAAAATTTCTTACCTGCAATGAACGACAACCGGCGAGTTTGAGCTATTTGGGATTTTTAAAATTTGTTGGAGAAACGGCACCAAACTCTGTGAGTATAGAGGCACTCCATGGTCAGGCCAAGTTGTGAAGTGAAGTTGTTCCACCTAAAAAGCACCAAAAATATGTGATATTTGTATAATGAGTGAAAAACCTATCTACAATTGTTGTAATTACATTTCTAAAAAATAAATGACCTAACTTAATCTGTTATGTAAATTTTAATTTCACAACTATACAACGTGATCTATCATGACATGCGGAAAATTTAACAGTAGGTTGTTCCCACCGAAAGGAGTTTAAAAAATGAAAAATCAAAAAAAAAATTACCAAAAAAAATTACCTTATTTTTTTGTAGAAATGCGCTGCCAATGACTTTAACTAATCTGACGTAACACGGTACAACCATTTCACTTTATCACACTTGGGAATGACACTATTGACAGTAAAGTTGGAGAGGATAGAAGTGACTTTTTAGTTTTAATCAAATCACACTACAAAAATAGCAAAATAAATCGAAATAAATTGCAGCAGCAAGAGATATTTACAATAACACACCTGTGTCCTCATTGTTCGGTCGAAAGCAAAAAACGTGGCTCTTTGATCTGTTCTTTGCCGCACTTGGCAGCTTCACTTTTTATGCCAATTAAGGAAATGTAAACAACTCCAATACGTTCTTTCACAAGTAAGTTCGTCGACCTATTCCTGAGCTACTCAACATTGGTAGTGTATCTTCGCTAATTTACTAATAATTTATTATACTAAATTACCTCAGAACCCTCTAAAATTTTGCAGGGGCTTTCCTACATTGAAGACTAGTACACCATTTTATTTTCCGCATATCATGGTAGATCACGCTGTATTTAAAAAAATTAGCACATACAAATAGACAAATACATGAACTTCACAACAATACATAAACTTTCATAACGCAAAAATATGAGTAACTTTGAGTGTTTAGCAAAATTGAACATAAACAAATATGTCCAACCTTGTATATTCTCTGTTGGGAACGTTCATGCAATGCTGAAGACAGAGTTCGCGAAGATTCTCAAATCATTCGGTGAAAGTTCTTTCCTTTACGCTGTATTCCACATTTTACTCATATTAATTGATCATAAATTGCTTACCTTTCTTTGCACATTCTTGTTATAAACGTTGAACACTCTATACTCATAATTTGCAAATACTTCTGTAGATACGTATTGAACTCTGATCCCGTTGAAGTCTTTTTCCTCATTAATGTCTGGCCAATATTTCTCCACCTTTTTCTGTAAGAAAAGTAGAATTAGTTTTCCATCGGATGTTGTAAACTAGTACAGTAAGCGAAACAACAGGGCCGTGCCAAGCCTTTTGAGCGGGATCGTGCAAATACGAACATGCACCCTTTAGTAGCATATGTAGATTTCAGCTGAGGAAAATAGTATCTCAAATAAATTACGCTAAACAATTGAATATAAAAATTCAAAATTTAGCAGTTCATGCCAGGGCCGGATTAAGGGTTGGCGCGCCTTTAGGTAAATGAAACATTTGAGTCCTCTTATTTACAAGCGGGTTAAGTTCCAGTTATGTGACTTAGCTAGTGCAATACCTGAGTACTTCACTTCGAATTGGGCAAAATGGACGACAGAATTGACCTCCACCAATTCCGAAGTACAACCGGGGTAAAAGGGAATTTGTATAACACTATAAATTTGGCCACAGCAAGTAGTGTTTTGAGCAATGCAATATTTCACTTGTCTAAGACATAATTTACAAATATACTGTATTCAAAATAAATCATGAAATTTGTAGAATTGGGTTGTTGCACTAAGTTAAAATTTGAGGAGAATCTATGTTAAACAATAACAATTATTCATAAAAAATCATTAGAAACATGTAGAAGTTGAAAAGAAAGTCTTATAATATTATAATATTAATTACAAAAATACATGCATTTAAAACGGAGATGACATAATAACGGCAGTCTGTAGAGAAGTTAGTTATAAAACGACGAGAAACGGGTACTAATTTAGAAACGCGCTGATAGCGACGGAGAAAAAAGACAATCACGACAGTTTAATCTGACATTATATTTAACGTCAAATTCAACTGACGTTCATAGGTTACAATTCGGTATAGTTTAACAGCATCTAGTTATGGATAAATATAAGTACAGATAGTGTTTTCTGCCGTACTGTGTAAATAGTACCATCAATTCACCAGAAAAACTGTTGTGTTCCAATAATAAACGCTGAACGTAATAATGAATGATTCAAAGCCACCAGAGAAGGACCAAGTCTTCTTATTGTGGAGACCATTTCAATGTCAAGTAAAGTAACAAATTACAATGTATTCTAAACGTTTTATTTGTGATACGTTGTATCTTAATGTAGGAATTTGATTTTTAATATGGGTTTATGTTGTAGGAAAAACGGCCGCATTACAAGACTTGTGTGGCGTCCTAGCTGTTACAAATTTAAATTACCCGCCAAACTGGTGGATAAATCAGGGTGTATTACTGTACTCTTAACAGCTCTAGATTAGAACTAGTGATGGTAAGACCCGGCTCATTTGAGTGAACCGGGTCTTACCAGGTCAATCACTTAAATGACCCGTTCACGAAGATTCGTTCATATGAACGACACGGTGGATACATGGTCAGTCCATTCTGTTATTTCCAGATGTTGGCTCTCGTTCGCCGCGCACCGATCGTGAATATTTTTGTGGAAAATACGTCCGAAATTCCGTGTTCGGTCAGTTCATATGAACGATAGGGTCACGGAGAGTGATCGAATCGATCACGGGTCTTTTGGAAGACCCGTTCATTGTGAACGGGTCGTTCATGAACGACACATCACTAATTAGAATGTTATTCATGCTTTGGAAATGGCTTTAACCCACCAAAGCCTAGTGTTACCTTATGGTCACGCAAACATGTCCATCTTTGAAAGGGAATTAGAACTAATTTACTTGCTAAAAATTCTTTTTAATTGACTTTTCGCTACTAGATGGCGTATGTGATCAGCTTGTTTTAGTTGTCACAGATTAATTCATCATAGTTTGAAAAGAAAGGTGTTTTGAAATTGTGCTACCCTTAGTTCTCTGGAAATAATGGAGCCAATATTCGAGTAAGTATATTATTTTCTTTATTATGACAATTGTCACGTTTTCATAGGATAGTATGTATAACTAAATGACTAACGCATATAGTATGAGATTTTTTGTATAACCTAACCTTGCAATATACTTGCTATATATAAACAAACTTGTGTGTTACCATGTGGTCACACTAGGCTAATATGTAAGCTAATTTAATTTTTCTTACAGGAGGGGTTTTTCACTTCAGGAAGCTCTAGATATGGCGTATAATGACGATAATGAAATAACCGACATATTCATATGCCCACCTGATCCAAATGTTCTGACGGATGAGGATTCAGCCGATGAAGACGACGGTGGTTTAGTGGATAATCTGTCCGGACGTCAATTATCAGCTGCTGCAGAAATTCGATATTCAAATGATCAGCAATCATCACTTGCTGGTAACAATGACCACTTAGAAGAATTACATTTAGTGGAAGATGAACACAATCAAGAAATTGCGGTACTTGATGTTGACACTGCTGCCGACTTTTTAAAAAAATTAAAAGGCAGAAAATATGATAATAGGACATGGATAGACGGTGATCTCATAAAGTCATTAAATTTCCCAAAACCTGACTACTCACACTTCAAAAATTTGTCCCCAACAGACTTATTTGAGTTATTTTTCGATAATGAAATACTGTTGCATATTTTGGAGGAAAGTAGAAAATACGCCCTTTTTCTAAACTGTTCTGATCCGAAAATTACATTAGATGAACTGAAATGTTTTATAGGGATAATGATTGTTTCTGGATATAATGTTCTTCCCGGGAAAAGATTTTACTGGGATTCTGGTGCAGACATGACCAATCAAATGATCAAAGAGGCAATGCGTCGCGACCGATTTATTCAAATAATGCGATTTATACATTGCGCGGATAATACTAAATTGGATCCTAAAGATAAAATGTGGAAGTTGCGACCCATCATTAGCAAATTACAAAATTCATTTCTAAAATATTATCAACCAACACAAAATCTGAATTATGATGAGTCAATGGTTAAATATTACGGCCGTCATCACTGCAAACAGTTCATTCGAGGAAAACCGATTAGATTCGGGTATAAAGTATGGTGCCTAAATTCGGAAAATAGTTATCTAGTAAACTTTGACATATATCAAGGGAAAAACCCAAACTCGATCAATACATATGAAACTGCATTTGGAAAAGCTGCTGCTCCACTTGTTTTGATGTTGGATAGTTTACCTGAAAAGAAGCTTCCCTACCAAATATTTATAGACAACCTTTTTACTGGTTTCAATTTGTTAGTGTATTTGAAGGAAAGAGGGTATGGAGTTACAGGAACTATTAGGGACAACAGACTCCCTAAAGATTGCCCTCTAACCGATAAAAAAATGATGTCTAAAGAAGCTCGAGGTCACTTCATATCAAAAATTGACAGGGAAGATGGCATAATGTTGACAAGGTGGATGGATAATGCTGTCGTAACAATGGCATCAACGTCATATGGAGTGAATCCTATTCAACAAGTCAAACGTTATTCGCAAGCACAAAAAAATATTATACAAGTTGCACGTCCACATGTGGTCGGAATGTATAACAAATACATGGGTGGTACCGACCGCATGGACGAAGATTTAGCTCGGCATCGAATAAGTATTCGCAGTAAAAAGTGGTATTGGTCCTTACTTACTTGGTTACTTGATGCTGCAATCCAGAATGCGTGGATTCTTTTCAAGTGTTCTGGAAGGCAAGTTACCAATTTGCAGTTTCGCCGCGAAATTGCTACTACTTATCTGATTAAATATAAAAAACCTCCGATAAGACCGGGTAGGCCAGCAACTAGCAGAGGTAGTCTGTCGCTGAATCGTATATCTGACGATATTAGGTATGACGGTATAAACCATCTCATCGTTGCTATCCCCAATAAGAAACGTAGAAGATGCGCTGGGGAAGGATGTTCCTCAGTTGGTCGTACGCAATGTGAAAAGTGTGATATTGGACTCTGCATTGAGTGTTTTGCGATATTTCATAAAAAATAGTTAAATTATTTTTTAAGTGGTTAAATGACCTAGTGTGACCATATGGTCACATGCTGTAACTATAAATTAAAAATAAAATTTTTCAAAAATTCGTTTTTGTAAGTTATTTTATTGGTCTATTGACCACATAATCGTATATGTTTTTAGTTTTAATAAGAAAAAAAAATTCCGGCTTTGATGGGTTAATCTGCTTTTATGTATCTTATCTAGTTTATGTTGGAATAAAGTGCAGATGTTTTTATTAGCTATTGATTATTTATGAAGCTCCCTAGACGCCTCATAATACTAGGATGATCAATAAATTAAGAAAGGAAATTTAAAAACTCGCCGTTGAAAAACTATATGAAACAAACTGTGAAAGTCGTCTAAAGTCGGTGAACACAATCAGTCGGAAATGGCTACGAATGCGTTGGATTGCAGTTATAAATGCCCTTTGAATTATGTGTGTTATAAATACATATCATTGTTTATTGCTTAGATAGATACTAGCATAAAGTACTTACCTTTTTATTATTTTTTGTTATAATACAGACCTTTCTTGATATCTTCATAAGTCTCATTCTGACTCTTCTTAGAAGTGAGTATCAATGGATAATAAATAATTTCTTTAGTAGATAAACTTATTTTGTTGTTTTCAGTTAGATACGCATGTATATAGTTAATAGGAAATAAAACAATGAAAAGGAAATATTTAATAAAATACAAAGTATAGTTAACAAATTCATCTAAATTAAATAATAAAATACATATTAGACATATTATGTAATATTAATAAGATAAGATAAAGGAAGTTCTTGCAGAAATTACAATAGTTTGTACTGTCTATAGCAGCTGTAACGCAAGTACCTTGCAGCTTTTGCACTTCCAACCATTGCAATGTCAAAACGATCGTCTCTTTTTAAAAATTCGCTGACCATAAATATATCTACCGCAAGTAGAATGTCAGAATTAGCTTTTATAGATATACTGCCTTTTTACTGTCGTTTTGTAAAAAAATATTAACAATAACTGCAAACATCAATCACTGCTAGCTAAACGTCAAATTTACTTTTGACATATGAGGTTATTTTCTTGTCAGCAATGTCAACTTATTCGTCTTCATCTGTTCCGCTTATAAGTTCACATCTAACTGCCGTTATGATGTCACTACCGTTTTCGCGGCACATTCAAATAGTCGAAGTTTAACAATTTTTTAAAATATGTTGCGCTAAGAATTTTTCTTCCAAATTAAATATATAACTAAATTAAGTCCTCCACTACCATATTTCACCATTTTTGAAAATTCGTCAACAACCCAATTATGCAAATGAAGGTGCTTGGCTGTCTATACAATTAAATTTTAGGAGAGTAAAAAATATGAAGTTAACACTCGGGTTAACATTTATTTTGTAATGGAGGTCTACAGACTGATGGGCAAATAATGTTATGGCATAATGTAATATGAGATGTATAAAGCAATGAGAAAAATAATTTTCCTTTTCTCTGGTCACTTCATATGATGCAGTATTAACAATATAGTTCCTCTGCCCTTTCACACAGTTATATACCTCACTCATAGATTTGACTTAATACATACCTTTCCGCCTTCGTAAAGATTAGCCAACATTAATATATGTTTAACATTTTCGTTCCATATCATCTTCCAAAAATCGTTAAGTGTAGAATTTTTTGGTCCTTGTGTGGCGATATAAGCCCTTGCTGACCTATAACCCTGAAAAATATATTTATTATATGAATCATAACAATCATGTCAAATTATATGTTATTAACATTATGGGAAGCAAGTTAGACTCACAGTAGTCTTTGGCTTTACTTATAATAGAAAGATTTGTTCCCAAAGGGTATCACCATCTTTGCTATGCTACAATATAATAGCGTCATCACTGTCATCAGCGAATGAGGTACACTTTCCTTTTATATTAATTTCAGTCAGGTCGTTAATATATAACAAAAATTAAATTGGGCCAACAACAGAACCTTTAATTTGTTGGAATATGTGTAATAGGGTTTAATCTGCTAAAGTTTAAACACTGTAGCTGCATTGTCTCCAAATGTTCTACTAAAATCGTATACGTGAAAAATTTAAATCAAATTATGGAAATATAATTCTTGTTAACCATGTCTGTCCAACGCAGTCAGAAACTACAGAACAGTGAATCTTCGAATGCATTACTAAAGGGAACTTGTCTTGTGTTTCTCTGATGTCCCTTGATTCTGCACTGGATACTACGCCCTGTCTGTCCGATATCACTCTTACCACATAGTATCCAGTGTAAAATCAAGAAACACCAGAGAAAACCAAGACTTCGGTACACAGAATATGTTCATCAGGATGAGAACCATAAAATCGACTACGAGAACATCAAAATATTGGATGGAAATATGCGCTATTACCCAAGGAATTAGAGAATTACTAGTCCAGTCAACGGGGGGTTTCACCTCTCTAATTTGAGTGCTAATATATAGATTTTGATAAAACTTTGTGCAATGTGTTTGCAATGACGTTAATAAAAAGTTGAAAAAAAACGTTTTAGAGTAGGAAATGATCACGGGTTCCGTAACTTGTAGAATTAGGTCAAAAATGAAAAAATATATATTAACCTTTTTTGGCCCAAAATAACATGTTTTTACTCTTGTGAATATCTGTTACATTATCAGAACCCTTAGGGAAACTATCTCCATCACTATTTTAAAAACCTTGTATTATGGTCCAGTACAGTCAACTCTACAGTATTCTTTGATTTTTTGGGGATCATCAGCCTACCTAGAAAGGGCTTTCATAATGCAAAAGAAGATACTCAGATGTATGGTCAATGCTCATCCTTTAACGAGTTGTAAGGCAATTTTCAAGAAACTCAACATATTAACGTTGCCATGTTTATATATTTCACAGCTTATCTTGCACATTAGAGCAAACGAAAACAATTTTGTGAGAAATCATGAGATACACTCTCACAACACAAGAAGTAATCAATTATTGCACCAACCCTTTTCAAGGCTCAATATAGGACAAAAATCTCCCAACTACATTGGAATAAAATGCTGCAACAAAATAAACTAATGACAGTATGAATGTCTGCAAAAATAAATTAAATAAATTTCTTATATTAAATTGTTTTTATTCGGTGGATGAATTCTTGGAATATCTGTAATGTGTTTTCAACTATTTTGAATAATGTGTTTGTATTAAGCTTTAATGTTTCTTTGAATGATTTGTTTATTTAATGATTTGTAAACTGTTTGTAACCTTGACTAGTCAGATAAGTTGAAATGCCTGTAGTGTGTTAACTTTTTATGATGAATAAATTATTATTATTATTATATATTTAATAAACTTTTATTAAACGTAACGTATGACGTAAAAAATGCATACTCTATGACGATGAAGAAACATTGATATAATAGAGGAAATCAACCATATATTGATTACAGGTGATTTATTTTATATCCGATAAACGTAGTATTATAACGATGAAAAAGAGCACAAAACTACGTTGACACAACATTGATGTACTAAGGAAATTTTACCGTTTAAATTCGACGTCAATTAAACGTTGATATAAGAAAATATATTAACTATTAGGTTTAGTCGTAAGTTTAATTCAACGTGTTTTTAAAATGTTTATATTTCAGATCAATATGACATTGAACAATATGTACTTTGTGCCTCTTTTATAACCAGATATTAACATAGAATAATTATTAATGTAGTTATGAGACGTTAAACTCATTTATAAAAGTGACGTTGATCCTCACATATCCTAGACCGTTTTACAACTATCCGTTATTAGATATTATTTAACACGTTCAATGCGTTACCGGTCCCCAGGGACAGATGGCGCACATTCTCCTGGTGCGTAATACTTTTATGTAAACCTACCGCTGGTGCGGGAGCAATAACTTCTAAACAAACCGGCGGATTTTAACCTTTCAAACAGCTATGTGATGCTGGTTGCATTTTCAGTACCATGGAACTATCATTGTTCTATCGGTCTCCGGAGACCGTAACCGCACTGGAGTAATATTTATTACTGTAGTGCGGTATTGGTCCCCTAAGACCGATATTGTTTTTAAGTGAACCAGAAGTTGCAAACGAAGAGAAAAGTACCTCATTGCCGAAAAGGGTTCCACACAAATTAGTGAAACCTCGCGGGCCAGGAAGAAAAAAGAGGAAAATGTGCAATGGTTGTTACAAAAAGTTGCGCCTCACAATGAGCAGTCGAGCAGCAAATAAAAAAGTATCAAAAGTGACAAGTTTTTGTGCGGTCTGCCCAAACCAACCAGGGATGTGCTTAGACTGCTTCAATGAACTACACAAAAATTAAATAACAATAATAACTTCTTTGAATGTTATTGACGTATATTTGCTCTTTTATTTTCGTTATGTTATGTATACAGAACAGCCATAAACACTATTTTTGTTTTTTATGTGTAAGAAATAAAGGCTGTCTTAATTTAAATCCAAGAAAAACATCTTTCATTTGAGCCAAATATCATGTATTGGTTATATGCGGTTATGGTCTTCTGAGACCGGTACTGACGCTGCGATACATAATTTACAAAGTTTAGAATAGATTCTTATTGGTCAAGCGATTTGTTAGTGCAGCTTTTTTGCCAAAAATTCAATCTTTGTAGGTTTTAAGATATCGGTCTCCGGGGACCGTAACCGCATAGGACGAAAACTTGGTATTGGTCTCCCGGGACCGATAACGCATAGAAATTTAACATTGATTCTTCAATAATGCAGTGAACGTGTTAATAAACATTTATTCAACATAATATTATAATATTAAAAAGGGACAATATTTGACGTTGAAGAAACATTGATATAATACAGAAAATCAACCATGTATTGATTATAGGCGGTTAATTTTATACCCGATAAACGTAGTATTATGTCGTATAATAAAAGCGTGAAAATAACTTAATTAACTAACGTTGATTAGTAGTCCTTTTAATACCCAATGAGCACATGTTTGTTTAATAAACGTTTTTAAAACATCGTGGTCCTTGATTAAAAGTTTTACGTTGAAATTTGAATAAGGTTTCATCAAAATCCATTCATTAGCACTCAAATTAGAAATTTTGGTCATTTTAGCGCTCCGTTAACTGGACTACACTGGAAATTATGAAAAACAGGGACAGCTTCAATAAAGGAGATGGGTATCAACTGAGTAACACATGGAGACTAGCTTTGCCAAATACCAGTGGTTTAAATAGTCACGGTCAACGAAGTACAACCACTTCAAAGGATGATAATGTCAAGATATTATCATGTTCAAGCACGATCAAGCATTTTGGCGTGATGTGAAGGATACCTTAATGATACATTGTAAATGCTAAGTACCTTGAAATACTTACATCGACATAATTGGCGTTAATATAATCAGAGTGCTCAACTCCTGGGATCTTGCTTAACTTAACTCTTGTATGGTCGTCTGCAATTGAGATGTTAACAATATACAGGGTGATTTACCACGACATGCGGAAAATTAAATTGGCGTTCTAGTCTTATATGTGGGAAGGTTCATGTAAAATTTTAGAGTGATCCTATATAATCCAGGCATTAGAGAATTATACCTTGAAAAATTCATGGTAGTTCTGGAAATAGGTTTACTTTATGTTTCTTGGTTCGCTGAATCCAAATTTTTAACTTTACCCCCGCAACCCCCTTTGACATTTTGATGTACAACGAACGGCAGGGAAGCAGATGGGTCCCGAAATATGGCCTCAGCGCCGCGCGTGGTATCATACGGCAACTCCACAGTTGCTCTCTCGTCTTTTGATCTTCTTCCTTCCCTGCCACGCTCCTCGAGTTAGCATGCTGTTGTCAAGAGCCCCCCCGACCCACGACACCTGTATGCTGCTCGAAAATTGATGCAACCTGTTGATCGCGATCGCAGTTTTTTAGGCATTTTATCCTCACTTTATATTGTTTATTGTTTTCATTTTTTTAAAAAAACGTTTTGTTTCGCATGAGAAGTTTTTTCATAATATTTTATTTTTGCTATTAGTTAAAGTCATAGGCGGCGCGCATTCCTACAAAAAAATATGGTCATTTTTTTGGTCACATTTTTTAAATGTTTCATTTTTTTAACTCCTTTCATTGGGGACAGCTTACTAATAAATTTTCCGCATGTCGTGGTAAATCACCCTGTATAAGCATAAAGATATTTATAGAGAAAGTAAATAAAATGCGAATACTTACAGGCGATAAGATTGTTGTAACGATTTTTTGATTTGTTCACTTTTAAAGCACCGCAATCCCATGGTTTTGTTTGACCTCGTGGAAATAGCTGAAAAATATACTATATTTAATTAATATTTCTATGTTGAATGTCGTTATCGTAGCCTGGACGATATTTTTTATTATAAAACATCTGCATCTCAGAAGAGATCCTGGGATTAATTTCTTCCTCGGAAAAAATCCCAGTCTTTCGGCTGGTGATTGTTGTAATCGAAACTTTAGTGTTTTGTGGCAATACATAGTTATTGCACTTAACGCGGCCGGGCTTGTAATTCGTAATCCAGTGGTAGGCGCGGCGGAGTATTAATCCGGAGTATAACTGTCGGTTGCAGTTGGATTTTTATTTCTTATATATTTAAGGAAATGTATAGAGGAGTTCAACTAAATATTACGTTAGTGAACATTTACAGCTTCTTTATTATAGTGATAGCAATTTGGTAAGAAAATTTACAAAATTTAATTTAACTTTAAAATGATGCATATTTGCATATACCTATTTCTTACTTACCCTATGTTGGCGTACTAATTCTCCATTCTCTATAGATTCTTTTACATATAATTCAAAATCACTAATTTTTATTGATTTAGAATGTTTTGTTCTTATTATTGGTGGAACATTTCCCTAAAATGATAAATCATACCGTTAAGATATGCATTAATATACATCATGATCATGGTCATTCCGAGGGTAACTTAGTAGACAATAAATCAAGAAATTGAGACCCATTTTATGCTGGAAACAATGGTGTGAGGTAGTGGCCACATAGCTTCAAGTGCTTGAGTCTCTTCTGTATACCGGGTGCAAGACGAACATGATATCCCCCAATTTTCAAGGGCGTAAATAGATTTTTTTGTAGGGAGGCAATATGAAAAATAAAAAATTATGATATTTTTTCTGAAATCGATCAAAAATGTCTTCTTTTTCGGCGCAATTTCAGATTCCAAAACACGCTATTCTAGTATCTTAGTCCATTGCTAAGCAGCTAGCAGAAAACAGTCTGGGAAAGTCACTTTCCCCGACTGTTTTTTTATGTATTTTAATGTACATATTTTTTTTATTTTTATATTGTATTTATAATAATACTGATTACGATTTCAGAAAAAAATAGTATTTGTACCTCGTAGTAAAAGCACATTCCCGAACAATTTACATCGTCGTCCGGGAATGTATTGCTTTTACTATTAGATACACATAATAATAATAATAATTTTTTAAATTTGCCAACTTCATAAACTTAAGAAGCCAACTCTGTAAATAAATAAATAATAATTCCTCTAAAAAATCGATGAGCGAGGGGGAGAAAATCTAAAGAAAAGTTTTTTCCACCAAAATAAAAATTGATGAGCGGGGGAGGAGAAAATCGATAAAAAAAATTCCACCGAAATAAAAAAGATGAGCTGTGGGGAGAAGTTCTAAAAAAATATTCCTTGCCTTGCCAACTTATGTCTCAAATTTGCAACTTTTGCCAGGTCTGACAACCCCCCCCTGGCTACGGCCCTGGTTGACTTTCTCTTTTTTATGAAGCGTCAGGTGGCAATAAATTTAACTTGAGAGAACACACTACAAACCAGAATAAAGCATACCTGAGCGTAATACAATTTTATATCTGCAAATAAGCCACTCTAACGCTCATCTGACTTTTCATGTTATAGTTCTTCTATCCCCCCCTCCCAACAACGCCGTTGCCAATTTCTTCTTTATTTTTGCAGATATATTATTGACATTTTATATATCATCTGTACTTGAAAAACATCACTTTAGGACATATAAATTATGTTATTTCTACTTCCGGTTTCATTATCAAATTAGAACACCCTGTATATTATTGCATTTTTGAAAAAATAAAAATTTAATTAAAGAAAAGTTTGATACATGTAATGTCACTTATGTAGTATCATTATATTCAGAAAATCCAAAAATGCAATAATATACAGCGTGTTCTATTTGAAAATCAAAAGCTGATACCACTTATGCCGAGACTTCTGGTAAAACCGGAAGTAGAAAAAAAATTATATGTTAAAAAGTGACGTTTATCAAGTAGACAATAAACCAAATTGCAATAATTTATATGCAAAAATAAAGAAGAAATTGGGAGTATACCATGCTCGAGTTTCACCCAGTATATCAAATTAATTTCAATACTTTCATCAATAAAGTTAATAATATGCAATTGTAAGACGTGCTGTGCTGTTGTTAAGCGTACTATACGCCAAAGGAAGGCAGGTTAAAACAGATTGAAAAATTAATATTCCCCAAGAAATGTAAAATATACTTACAGCAATTGATAATCTTGGTTTTGTTACTGGATTCGGTTTATTGGCCGTAGCTGGTTTTTGGTCTGATAGAGGCATGTCTTCATTTTTTTTATTTCTTGCTAAAAAGTATTTTATTTATTTTTTATTTTATTTTAACATTATTTATATAAACGCCCTGACGGAGTCTAGCCAGAGCTATTCCATCACTCAATCAGGATTCATGTACAACAGAAAACAATACAACCATTCCCTGCAACATTGCCATCTGCCGCAGCTTACACTCTAACTCAGAAAAGAGAACAACGATTAGCTGTGTTGTTCACTAAACCGCGGCCTAGCCTACTCCCGTAACACATTAAAACGCCACTTAACATCCATCCCTCTCCAGGATTCGAGTCCGGGACCACAGCATAGAAAGAGAGACAGCAGGGAAACTTGAATGGCAGGAACGGTTTGAGCAGATCGTCGCTTACGAAACCATTTGGGCTTAAAATGTTGAAACACAGTGTGGGCGACGTAGGTACAATTTGGGTAAAATTTATTTAGTTCATAGACGTACTTAGTGCAGTGTGTTATTGTATTATTTATTGTTTAACATTTCTCTGTTATTATTTTCAAGTATAGGCTCTGTTGGTGTCGCAAAATATTGCCAGAACAAACGTTATTTGTGCAAAAAGTCTTTTTTTAGATTCCCTACTGATGATAATAATAGGTAGGTAAAATTAACTGAAACTTTTTAATAATAAATACTGGTAGAAAATTAAATTTTATACAAAAAAGGTGAGTGCATACGTGTGTATCTTTTTTAATACTTATGTGTACAGGAAACGTACAGTGTGGCTTCATGAGAATAGAACGAATTTAAATGCATATTATATTTCCAAAACAATAAAATATGAATATATGTAAATATATATTAGCCACCACTCATTTTTTTATGAGAAATTTTATTCTCTACAACTTTGTTTATAGTTTTTCACAGCTCTTGCCATTTTGGCGGTGTATCAATTGTAATGTGGATATTATACCTGTACGCTTTACCTGTAAATAAGGGATTATCGCAGATAGAAAAATTTCGACGTGGTTTGTTTTATTTACAGAAAATTGCTTAATTATAAATTATTACATTAATTCCATTCTATTCTGTTCTATGTACTTAGTTTGTTCACTTTTTACTCTGTTTAGTCCGCAAGATGCCTCCACATAGTTAATAAATCATATAACGGCTATATCTGTTTAGACGTTTCCAGGCATGCTAAGAACATGAAATTTTGCAAGTAGATGTACTAAACTCTCAAGAAACTTAATAAAATTGGAAAGTCGAAATGGCCGGCCCAATATAGCGGCCTAAATTTGAGTCAATTTTTTTAGGAACTTCCATGTTGGATAATTTATAGATTGTCATAATATTTGATAATCTGATTTTTATAATAAAAATTGGATGGAGGGTGTTATATTATTCATTATTATACTCTTCGCAAATAAAGTATATCTTTATTAGCTCTGCTAAATAATACAAAATAGTAAAAGATGGTACAAAATAGTACAAAAAGTAAAAATAAATAAGAACAGTACAAGAAATGTATATGATAAAATAATAACACACAGTGTAACAAAAAGTCATTCAACACATATAATACACAAGTCAGATGTAAAAATACAATTCTGTTATATTGGCCACTTTTCCTTTACGTACTCCGTACATTTACTTTTAAAAATAACAATATTGCAGGAATTTTTTATTTCTTGGGGCAAATCATTATAATATCGTAAACCTTTATTAAACAAGTGATTTTGTCCATAGTTTGTATTCACTCTTTCTACATAGAAGTTTTGATTGTTACGTGTGTTATGATCATGAATATCATTAACAAACGAACAATAATTGAGTAGATACGTAGGTAACATATTGTTTAGTAGCTTAAACAAAAATATAAATACATTTAACATAATAATTTGTTTAACGGATAATAATTCGACTTGATCTAACATGAAACATATACTTGTGTATGAATTACAATTTAATATGGATCTTAGAGCTTTATTTTGTATTTTCTGCAGGTTGTAAAATTCACTATTGTTAAACATAAATAATATAGTAGGGCAATAAACAAACAAATACGAAAACGAAGAGTATATTGTATTTGATCGGCGCATTTCTAAATCCGTAAATACCACTCGCAGACAAAAAAAAATGTGTTAGTAAAAGAATTCTGTCCGTCCGTCACGTCACGTTTCTTGTAAGCACGATAACTCAAGAAAGAAAAATCCGATTGTACTAAAATTTGGACGCAGTAAGTTGGTGTTAGCTCTTGTTTTTGAACAAAATCGATAGGTAAATAAAAATGTTATTGATAATTTAAATTTGAAAAAAAAATTTTTTGATTTTTATGTTTTTGTAATTGAATAGAAATCTGGTGGAATGATATTTCATTTTAATATCTAAATATTTATATATTTTACAAATATACATTTCATAATGTAATATAC
Organism: Rutpela maculata; assembly: GCA_936432065.2. Taxonomy (NCBI): domain Eukaryota; kingdom Metazoa; phylum Arthropoda; class Insecta; order Coleoptera; family Cerambycidae; genus Rutpela; species Rutpela maculata. Next base: position 218,017,645 of record OW386287.2, read on the forward strand.
AACCGTGAAAATATGATTTTAGCTCGTGTCTTATAATGTAAAAATTTACATTTTTTTACGTGTAGTTCTTACGCTTTTGACTCGGAATCCAAGGTTCGAAGGAATCCGGGTTCGAAACCCAAATGGGGTTTGGTAGTTTTTTTTATTTTTACTTTATTTTACACTGAGTCTTTTACCAACTAAGTTCGTACTATAAAATTAAAAATGTCTAAAACTAACATTATTTACAAAAAACTGCGAAGAGTATCCTATAGAATGTGTAACAATTATATCAAAAGTTCAGCAACCAGGCGAAGAGTACGTTTTTAGCTTGTTTTTAGTTATATTAATAAACCTGTAGTGGAACACAGGCATTCTACTATTTGATATAGTATAATAATTATCATCACGTAACTCAAGTAACGAAGGCCCTTCTGTTAAAAAAAAGACCCCAAATAAAACTGAAGAAACTATTGTTATATTTTTTCGACCTATTTTTATTTGAAAAAATACTGAAAAAAAATTATATCAATGTATTTAAAAGAAAATTCTGTTTCATATGCTTTTATTTCCTATTTTTACAAGTTGGAAAAAAAATTACATATCACTTTTTTAGCTATCTAAAATTATTGCTTATTTAAAGAAATCAATAGAGTTGTATGTTACTTTGTGATATTCCATTATAACAGGTAATGAACACAAATTTTTCTTGTTAAATATCGCAATATTTTTTTCAGTTTTTTCGTAGTTTCTAGTCTACATTTTCAAGCACACAGACTGTGCATGAAAATATATTGTTTAATTTAAATTGGAGAATACGGTCCTGTCGGAAACATTTAAATTGTTTGGAATCCAACTCTGACTTTTAAGCCGAAATGGCGACTTCAAGGTAAATGACTTTAGTCACGCCAACACAAAGAAGTTGACGAGAGTTTCTTTGCTGTGTCTTGCTCTCTATGCAGTGCTGGGACTCCGAGGTCACAAACCGAAGGATACGGACATGCCGAAGGTACATACGGTGGATGTCGTGGCCGCGTTCTCGGTCCATATATCACTTCATCCAGAGGCGTAGCGAACCACCTTTTTTGGGGGGTTATTCTTAAAATTTACCGACTTCATAAACTTAAAAAGCTAACTCTGTAAATAAATAAATAATAATTCCTCCAAAAAATTGATGAGCATGGGGGGGAGATAATCCAAAAAAACATTTTTTCCACCGAAATAAAAACTGCCAACTTCCAACCGATATGACGATGCTGGGTGGACAACGTGGACATGCCAGATAGGTTTATCATTTCAGTGTTCTGTTCAGTCTTTCAACACACATCCTTTTTCATAATTATTATCCCTCTTTGAGGAACTCTTGTACCAGGAAAACAGAAACTACTCATTACCTTGTTGATTGATTGATTTACCAGCGTGCGGTAGGCATTGCTGCCACTCCTAGGGTTATACAGCTGGGCCTGCTACGTCCTCGCTGGGTTGGACTAAGGTCATGCTTGTTGCCAGCAGCGAGAGCCACATGGCGCATGGTAAAGGAATGTGGGATGGGAGGTGTAGGTATTTATGAGACACGTTACCGCATTGTGTCGTGAGGGAGCTCCCTTTTTTTGCATTTTTGGTTCTGGACTTCTGCCTCTTCTTGTGAGATATGTTGCCGCGTTGTGTCACTGCTGTTTGTGCTCCTATTTTTTGTATTTCTGCTTCTACAAATCTTCTTCTTCTGAGCCTTCTCCTCCGTTTCTGATTCTGGTAGAGAATATATCGCTCCGATATCTTTGTAGAATTCATTTTTTCTCCTCGCTTTTCTTTTCCAGTATGTTTGGTCCTTTCCCAGTTTGTTCATGATTCTCTTGATTGTTGTCTTCCATGTGTAACATGGTTTCCCTATTTTTAGTTTGCTGCTGTTCATTGTTAGCTTTCTTCAGTTGCGAATATCGCTCTTAATGCAATTTACAATTAATTATTTTTTATTTATTTGCTTTCATCATGATTAGAGAATATTATTTAGGTATTAAGCAAATCACAACTTACACACTTCATGTAATTCAATACTTCGTCAGTATTAGCTAGAAGAGTAGTTGTTTTGATTGATTCTCCAATAATGAGCGTTTTAAAGTACTTACCGAACTAGTATATTAGCATGCCCAGATTAGGGCAACAATATACAGAAAGCAGGTATTTTCATAATAAATAAAAAAGTGTGTAAGTTGTGATTTGCAAATAATATTTTTTTAATGCAACTGTTTGTACTTACGTGGACGCTTAATTGCCGTTGAACTTTGTGGTTGTTTGAACATTGTTTGAACTGGACTTGTTTTATCTTTCTTGAAACGTCTAGAACATTTAAAAGATTAACAATAAATCGAATGTATGTTTGGGGGTTTGGGGGGGGGGGGGGGGGGTTTGGGTACAGGAAAAAATGTTGCCACTCACTGAGATTATTCTTTAGTACAAAAACTACAAGTCTGAGAAGGTGCCAACATTTTTTTTTTGAAAAGAACCAGTTTTAGCTAGGGTTTTCAATCCCGGGATGAGATTAGGCTTTCGGGATTATCGGGATTACAAATTCCAAATCCCGGGATTTCCTGGATTACAAATTTTGCAGGCTCAAAATACATTGTCAAATACTGACATAAAATTAAAGCTAACAATTTTTTTTATTTATTTGAATGAAATAGTAATAGATAACAAAAACGAACAGTTTAAAATTTGTTTTTAAAAAAGGATCTTAGAAGAAGTAATGTATCTAATGTTTCATCCCCTAGTCTGGACCGGATCTTTGTACAGAGTCCACCAGCATTAGAAAAGGCCCTCTTCGACTCTACACTTGTGGGAGATATAATTTTTAAATTCTGATATGCAATTTTTAAATTGTTTCCTAAAAAAACATACATTTTCAAATGTATAATATAATATTATTATATTATACAATTATATGAAGCAAACAAATCATAAAGCTGCTTATACCAAATTTTGATTGAAAACAACAATATTTCTAAGAATTCTGAGCATGGTCCAGTCCTGAAGAATGCGCGGGATTGATTTTTGAAATCCCGGGATTTTCGGGACCACAAATTCGTCCGGGATCCCGGGTTTGGTGATCCCGGGATTGAAAATCCCAGTTTTAGCCCGTCCTAGGCCAAAAGTCCAATTTTCCAAATAATCTGGAAAATGGGCAAACAGAAAATGTTGGTTTTCTAGCAATGAGCATTGATGACGAAAATTTTCCGCCTGGTCAGAAAATGTTAACTACGCTCGTAACTACGTTCCAATTTTGGCCATAATTGATATCGCCAGTGCTGCCAATTGCACGGAGAAAAAATGTTGGCATATATCGAATGTTGATCGCCAAGATACCCTCTTCAACTACCAAGCCTTTCTCTGTTCCACAATTGAATATTTTCTGGGGTGGCTAGCGCCAAAACGGGCAGGGGGGGGGGGGGGAGGTCTGACTCACATAAGATAAAATACTCAGAAAAATATTTGCTAAAACATAACAGCAATGCCAACATTGCCAACATGTTACATCCCAGGTCCCATATACAGTATCGGAAAGTCCTGGACTAGGTATTGCATCGTTTCAACGACTTAACCGACCGCCCACAATAAAGGCTTCTACCAGTGCTCTAGCAGAGGGGCAAATAGTGACACGCGCATCAAGAAAATCATATGTACATCATTGACCATTTAATAAGTATCTGAACCTTTTCAGCAGGCGTATAAACTGACATTTTGAGTAGCTACCAAATAAAAACTAATCAAACTTTTGCTTATTAGACCAAACGAGAAATGAAGAGTGCAAGACGGAAACAAATTGAAATTCCGCAGACAGAGCTGAACACGTACATGTGGTGGCACGAGTAAGATGTGTTACACGATAAAAAAGAATAGCCTAGTTGCTTCGCTTTCGCTTGCTCTTATAGACTGGCGGTACATGACCACTCAGGTGCAACGTTTTTAAAATGCATGCCAATCATATATATGAATGAAATTACCATGAATATGCCAGAAACGCAAATTTTAGGCAGTCGTCGCGTGCAGAAGGGTGTGCAAATCGATTTTTTTTTTTGTGTTTTTTTTTTTTAATGGATGCTAATAGTGCCAAACGAAAAGCCGTGAAAAAGAATCCAGCGGAAATTCATTGGCATGCAGTTTCCGCGTGCAAAACAACTGTTGATTTTTTGGTGTTCTTCATTTTGAATTTTTTTTCAAGGCTTTCGTTTGGCACTATTGGCATCCATTTTAAAATTAAAAAAAACACTAAAAAAAAACAAAAAAAATCGATTTGCACACCCTGCACGCGACGACTGCCTAAAATTTGCGTTTCTGGCATATTCATGGTAATTTCATTCATATATATGATTGGTATGCATTTTAAAAACGCTGCACCTGACTGGTCATGTACCGCCAGTCTATTATTACTGTACCTAATCAAACGCTTGCCGATACTGTATGTAGCTATTCTCCTCGACTATGATGCACTTTGCGCTCTTATTACTGAAACAGACCACCCCGTAGTATATTCATTTTTTTTTTCGATTTCCAGTATTTTGTCAATATATTTTATTTTATTTTAATTTCAAGAAAAACGCAATATGAATTTTTAACAAACTTTTTAACAAAGTTTTCGCTTCAAATAAACTTTCCCACATCTTCAGAACGCGTTGTTTACATTTAGTCAACGAAAGAATTTCAAAACGATGTTCGTTTACGTTATAAAATTTAGATAACGAAACTTAATGCAGGGAATGACTGAGAAATTGTATACAAACGGGGATGCGTTTAACCGTTAGAAATAAGCCTATGTGACTCCGCGGTGAGAAAATAATTTTAAATGCGTATAGGTAGAAACTACGTCACGGGGTAGGGAACATAAATACCAAGTTCACACGAACCTCGGGTCACTTTCTCTTGGAGACTCGCATTGCAAGTAACCTCCTGGAAAAGTGCACCGCTCCCAGTACAAGTACCTAGAGCGCATGTTCAAGGAATACTTCTCTCGTGTCCTTTGGAGACTCGCTTTGCAAGTAAACTGCAAAGGCACAAACTTCGCGACAACTGCCCAGCGCAAATAATTAAGGAAAAACAAATACAAGTAAGAAGAAACAATTCGCCACGGTTTGAGCCAAGTTCTTAGAGAGGGCCCTTTTCTTCGGAGACTCGCTTGCAAGTAAACGCCTGGAAAAGTGCACCGCTCCCAGCACAAGTACCTAGAGCGCGAATTGAAGAAGTACTTCCCTCGTGGCTTTGTAGACTCGCTTGCAAGTAAACTGCAAAGGCACGAACTTCAAGGCAACCGCCTAGCACCAATAATTGAGGAAAAACAGTACAAGTCATAAGAAATAATTCGTCCATGGTTTTAGTCAACCACAAAGAAGACGGACGACGGTTATTACGACGCTAGTGACCGTGACGTCAGGGGAGCTAAATGAAGTGTCGGTTTGCGGACCTGGACACAAAATAATGATGAACGACGGCGCCGAGGGAACCGAGATGGGGGATTTAAGCCTCGTCGTAGGAACAGGTAAAATTGGGCATCGTAATGAGCGTTTATTTCATGGGTGTAATTTTACGGTTTAGTATCATCCCATCGCGAATTTATTGATAGTTCATTGTATTTTATATCCTGGTATGGGCACTCGGGGATTTTATATGGGGTTTACAAAATTATGGTTTTGTGGTACCTAGAGCTGTTAGGTTAATTTTATTTTAATTTGTTATTTGGTTGTTTATGAAATTTAGGCCTATCCATTTTAACGCACTATTGCCTTATGCAGATGATATAATGTGCGACAAGGTGAGCCAATGACTTGTAGGTAAAATTGATTTTTCTGTCAATAATTAAAATCGTCAATAATACATATACGGAGGACCGCCCCAGTGTGATTGTCACGTTAGAACTGACACGATTCAATATAACAATAAATAGGTAAATATAGCAGGCGTCGACGTCTGTAATTTTCAAATACACCGCAATATTTAAATTCGAAAATCCGTCGGCACTGTAACTTTTGAAGTCTGCACGACAGGTGGTTAAAACTACCGTACTCGAGTAGGACATCTGGGGTGCAGTGACCCTGTTTTATCACTTCAGTGGAACTTTTTCCATCAGTTGTTAAATAAGCAGTAGATACACCGGGTAAAACAACTTTTCCAGATTTGTTAAAATTGTTTACTCATTCATTAATTAACTGGCCATTGCCAGGGGTTCAACTTCGTAATTACGATTTGTCCCATCTACGCACCTACACATGTTTGAGCGACCAAAATTAATATATCTGTAAATTTCCGCAACTTGATTCTTCTTTTTGTTCGAGATATTTCTCACAGTGATGTAAGAATTTCCAATACAACTGCCTCCGACAGGCAAATAAGACGGAACTCTGTCATTTTAAACTTAATTTTCAGTTACCTATTTGTCGCTATATTTCAGTGTCACATACGCAGCAATTGCACAGTGTCGAGACTACTGTTATGTGTTTTTGACGATTGTTATTTATTTAACACAATTTCATTGGCTGGCGATTGTCAGTAATAATCAAAATATGTACGTCTCGATTGAGACCCAGATGATATACACATTTATACTGAATTTGGGATTACCCGACAATTGTCACATCCAACATAAATTTTCTATACGAACAATTGTTCGATTAAGTGTATTAAAATGGTATATGATTTTTTTTTATTTCTTTACAAATTCCTGTAAATAGCTTACTTAAATGAAATAACAACATAAGTCAACCTAGCTCCTTGACTTTATGTTCGAAATAAACCAATTTAGCACTGACAGGTATAAAAGGGGAGGGGTAAATAAATCTCTGGGTCAATTTTTCGTTCAATTCAAAATACAGGGTGCAACTAGCAAACCATCCCGAACAAGCAAGTATCGTAGTAAATTAAAGTAGGCAGGTATTATCAAACTTTATATTAAGGAACCTGGGGAGCTGAATAATTTGAGTATAAAATTTTAATCTTTGTTAAATAAAATAATACTACGCACAACGTAATTTGTGTCCTAACTAATTAATCTAGACGATCACGTAAACGGCCAAATTTGTATATTTTTCTTTCTCAACCAAAGAGAGAGATAAATATACGACCGGGGTACAGGGTGTTTCATTACATAAATAGCTATTATTTCTGTTCAAGTTTAATGCTTACCTGTATACATATGCTAACAGTGGTATCAACAATATTAACAATATTAAGGCGTATAGCCCATTATTACTATCTTTTGGAATTGGTTGATCTTGTTCACCTGAACTTGAATCTCCAGCTAGAGCTGCGCGTACAGTTTTATTTACTCTTTTAATTCGAACTTTCCCTTTACATTCATTTACAAAAAATAGATTGATGTTATACGCTATTCCAAGTTTTAAAGGTGGGTTTGAGAAATTTGCATATTTAGTTTGCGTAACGGTGTCATTTCCAATCGTGAATGTGGTTGGTAACTTTTCTTTGTCAATTTTGTCAATTTCGAGCAAGGACCTGTAGTATACTAGAACAGGCTTCTCTTGTTTATTTCGTAAATAGTTTTCGAAGTTGATTATTTCATTGTCGGATTTTTCAGTATTTGCAGATTCTGCAATTAACAGGTATAATTTGCTTAGAAATCTTGATGCATCATACTTCTGGGGCGGAATTTTTATTTCTATTGTATGATTTGTAATACTTCTCACGAATTCTTTCTTCGATATGCCGGAGGGTATTGGTGGAGGACTCCAATCAGTGAATTGCGCTTGAATATTGTCCTTACTACCACCTTCTTTGTTGTGAGCCTTGACAGTCGTAGTATATTCTGAGCATGGTTCTATACCGGTGTGTTCTATCTGAAAATAAGAACATTATATTTCTATTCGTGTACAAAGTGTTTATAAAACGGTGTTTTAAACTTCTGTAGTGTATAGTATTCATCGAAATACAGAAAAATGTACATAAAAAAATATGTAAATTTTAGGGATAATTACTTCCACATCCAGTGGAAGTATAGTAACGACAAAAAAATTTTTTAAAATTTTTATTGTTCAAATAGGCTTAAAATGTCATGAAACGTCGAGATTTTAAGTTTGAGCGAAAAAAAAAATTTCTGTCTGTCTGTCGGTAACTTTTTTTTGTGCGCACGTTTACTCTGGAACCGTTTGAGATATTGACTTGAAATTTGGTACACATATGTACTTTAACGAGATCTAGACCTAGATTATATTTTCATCTTGTTTCGTCGAAGGGTTGGGGGGTAAATTGGGGTAAATTTGGGGTAAATGGGTAAATCAAGCAGGTAAGAGTCCATAAAATTGGTATTTAGTATATACAAGAAAAGCTAAGGTCTCAAAAAAATTTTTGGCATTAGCCACCCCCCATTACCAACCCCCACTCCCTTATTAAAGGGGATGAAAAAAAATTATGATTTAGTGTATGTACCAGAACCAGAAACCTCAAAACATTTTTTTACTTCATCCACCCCCACTACCACTACCGCCCCCCTATCACAACCCCCACCCCACTATCGATGTAGGGTATCGTTTTATGGGGTAGAGGATTTCAAATATGGACAGATTTAGGTGAACTAAATGAAATTAATGCCTCTGCTCAAACACGTGCAGAAAATTGGTTTGCTGCTAACAGATTATCGCTTAACAAAGATAAAACAATATGTTTAAACTTTACGTTGAAAAATTGCCTGAACAATGAGTCCACTAAATTCCTAGGTATAATCCTGGACAAAAGTTTAACATGGAAGGACCATATAAGTATGCAAGCTAGTAAATTATCAAGCCTAGTCTTTTTGTTACGTAAAATTGCCATATACGTACCAATAGAAATAAGTAAAATAGCATACATCGGACTTTTTCAATCGCAAATAACCTATGGTGTTCTCATTTGGGGAAATTCGACAGAATGGACTAGGATATTTCTACTGCAGAAAATGGCAATTAGAGCCATGACTAATAATACATCGCGTGCTACATGTAGACCATTTGCTGAATTAAAAATTTTAACATTCCCGGCACTATACATATATCATTGTCTAGTTTATATAAAGAAAAATATACAACAGTTTCAAAAGCAAAGCGATATACATAAACATCTGACTAGAAAATCTAATGAATTAGTTTTACCCCAATATAGATTAGAAACAACACATAAAAGTTTTTTATATATAGCCATAAAAATGTATAACCACCTGCCAAACAAAATAAAGGAGTTATCATTCACTAAATTTAAAATAGAGATCAAAGAATTACTCACCACCTTAGTACCATACAGTATCAAAGACTTTTTTGATAAAATATTTGAGAACACATAAGAAGTCAAATATAAAAATAAAAAATGTGCAGTATCTAATGCGTCTGAGCTCCATTCTTATTCTTTTAAACTTTACATACAAAGCTTTGACTTTATTTATCAGTTTTTAAATTACTATTGTTTCATTATTTTTTACATCTTTGTAATTGTAATTTGTAATTGTTTGTGATTCCCATTTTACTAAGTAAGTGCACATGTGCAATTTAGAATATTTTGTCCGTTTGTTGTAAAATGTATGTATTTACACTTCTATGTACCTTATACTCTTGACAATGCTAAAACTAATGTAGTTATTCAGCAAATAAAGCAGTTTATTATTATTATTATTATATTATATTATATTATTAAAGTTCCATAAACAATTATTTCCACATACAAAGTTTTTTCGTTGTGAGTGACTTGGATAGAGAATTGGATGTGGAAGTAGTGATTTCTTGGGCAGCGGTTTTTTATATGTAATGATAATTTTTCTTTATAGGTTATTATTGTAGTAAAAGATACCCAAGTCTCTCACAACGAAAAAATTTTGTATGTGGAAATAATTGTTTATGGAACTTTAATAATATAATATTTGAAATCGTCTACCCCAAAAACTCATAAAACGATATCCCACATCGGTAGTGGGGTGGGGGTAGTGATAGGGTAGGGATAGTGGGAATGGATGAAGTAAAAAAAATATTATGATGCCTTTGATTCTTGTACACACACTAAATCACATTTTGTTTTCACCCCCTTTTATAATCGGGTGGGGGTAGTAACCAAAATTTTGTTTGAGATATTAGCTTCTCTTGTATATACTAAACACCAATTTTATGGACTCTTACCTGCCTGATTTACCTATTTACTCCCATTTACCCCAATTTAACCCCAACCCTTCAACGGAACAAGATGAAAATATAATCTAGTTTCAGATTTCGTTAAAATCCACCCTCCATCCATTATTGAAGGGGTGAAAAAAATAAAATTGTGATTTAGTGTGTGTGTACAAGAACCAAAGGCCTCACAAAATTTTTTTTTACTTCATCCACCGCCCACTACCACTGAATTTGAATTTGAATATGAAAGGCAATCTCAATAAGTTTTGGCACTTTATCGGCAGCAAGAAAACTAGTCATAATTTACCGATAAATATGTACTACAAGGATAAACATTTTTATGTTAACAACAAAGAGTTGGTAAATGGTTTTGCTGAATATTTTTGTAGCTGTTTTTGTAATATATCACTTTAACTAATCCAATTGAGGACGTAGATCTGATTTATTAACAATTGAACAGTTTACAGGGCAAGAAATTCTCTAAAAAAATCAAGCCTAAATGCATGTTGAGTGCTGGCAAAATTCCAGCCTTTCTATTTCATGATTATGCTAGTGTGTTCACAATTTCTCTGATTTCTATTTAATTTGGTCATTAAATCTAATTCATTTCCCGATGTACTGTGGTGTTCTAAAATATTTCTTACATATAAAAAAGTGAAAAAAATAATATCGAGAAAAACAGGGCCTGCCTAATTTATTGACCAGAAAAAAAACCCATTGACCGGGGGTATAGAATTCAATTAGAACGTTCATACTAGAATCCCTTAACTATGTATAAAAGGTTTATCTTCTTATAAAATTTGAGCCCCCCAACTCCCTTTTTAGGAGTAATTTTTCAGAAAATCTCATTGACCGGGGGTATAGAGTCGTTTTAGAGCACTGATATTACAGACTATTAACTATCTCTAAAGAATACAATTTGAGCCCCCAACTCTTTTTTTAGGGGTACTTTACTCTTGTAATTTTTCAGAAAAAACCATTGACCGGGGGTATAGAATTAAATTAGAACGTTCACACTAGAATCCCTTAATTATCTATCAAAGGTTCGTCTTCCCATAGAATTTGAGCCCCCCAACTCCCTTTTTAGGGGTACTTTACTCTTGTAATTTTTCAGAAAATCTCATTGACCGGGGGTATAGAGTCATTTTAGAGCACTCATATTATAGACTTTTAACTATCTCTAAAGAATACATCTCTTCATAAAATTTGAACCCCCCCACCCTTTTTTAAGGGGTACTTTACTCTTGTAATTTTTTCAGAAAAAACCATTGACCGGGGGTATAGAATTCAATTAGAATGTTCATACTAGAATCCCTTAATTATCTATGATAGGTTCGTCTTCCTATAAAATTTGAGCCCCTCAACTCCCTTTTTAGGGGTACTTTACTCTTGTAATTTTTCAGAAAATCTCATCGACCGGGGGTATAGAGTCGTTTTAGAGCACTGATATTATAGACTTTTAACTATCTCTAAAGAATACATCTCTTCATAAAATTTGAGCCCCCCTTTTTTTAGGGGTACTCTTGTAATTTTTCAGATAAAACCATTGACCGGGGGTATAGAACTCAATTAGAACGTTCATACTAGAATCCCTTAACTATCTATAAAAAGTTCATCATCCTATAAAATTTGAGCCCCCCCAACTCCCTTTTTAAGGGTACTTTACTCTCGTAATTTTTCAGAAAATCTCATTGACCGGGGGTATAGGGTCGTTTTAGAGCACTGATATTACAGACTATTAACTATCTCTAAAGAATACATCTCATATTCAAAATTTCAACAATTTGGATTCTCAAGAAATTTATTGTTATTTTTCAAATCATATCTTGAAAATAGACGCACCACCATATTGAATACTGTGGTCAACGGTTTGCAGATTTTGTATCTACTTCGGGTGCACCCCAGGGTTCTGTGGTAGGTCCATTATTGTTCAGTATTGTCATTAAGAAAGAATGAATAAATTAATAAATAAAATAAGCCAAAGGTTCTTATAAACATTTTGCATAAAACATACTTCTAGGGAGTTTATTCAACGTTCTTTTAATTTTTATAATAAATTTTGAGTTTTTGGACATTTTTACATGAAGAATGCTCTCTTTTGTGAATTCGATATTGGCCACCATTTTCGAGTAAACGGGGTTTGAAAATTTTCATGACGCACACGGTAAAAAAAATTAAACTTTAACCGTTTGTAGCATAATAGTGGAAACGAAATCGAGGGCGGGTGACTTCGGTAGCATTAGTCCTAATTATACACCCGGTTGGTCTCCTTGGTTTATGAATTGTTACCTGTTGTGTGTATGTTGAGTTGTAATCATCCTCAGAGTTAATGTTCTTTGAAATGCCATTAATTTGTTTTGACTGTCTTTTCCCTTTGCTTAAGCTAATAGTAAACTTTTGTAATAACCCATTAGTAGCATTTGGATGTTTCCATGAAATTTGTAAGTCATTATTCCAAGTCCAATTCGCTGTCAGATCATATGGAGTTTCTGGTGCTATAACGAACAATTAATGAATTTAAATATGAAATGAAGTGAATGAAATATTTCCAAATCCTTTCATGTTTATCTTATAAAAATCTATTTTTTTTTTAATCGGACTAAAGAACCTTAAAATCGCCATTAAAGTGCTAGAAATAGTCAGTAATATTGTACGATTTTTTGTAATTGGCGGAGGTGACAGATAAACGTCAACATAAATTTTTCATTGGGGCCCAATAAATAAGCCGGAAAATGTGGAAAAGTGGTGGAACAGCACCGATTTGAAAAATCCCTTTTTTTACGTGTTCCCTAGGCCTCCAGGAACATTAATCAACATTGACCCCCCGTATTACCTTCGAAAATGAGAAAGTTTGGGTTTGAAGCGCCCCAAAAAGTAGCTGTCATAAAAAAAACGGTATAAAATTAATATTTCGCTTCGCAAATGGGCTTTAGAGGTTTTTTTGGGTTGCTGATCACGAATCCGAGGTCCAAATTGAGGAATTCCATATTCCAGTATGGAATTCGTGCAATTTTTTAATGAAAATTCCACTATCTCGGGCGGAAATTTAAATATGAATATTGTGCTGCGGAACTGTGCTCTGGGGGTTTTTTGGGTTGCTGATCATGATTTTGAGGTCCAAATTAAAAAATTTCATATTCTGTACTGGAATTTGCATTTCAAATTAATATACATGACAATTACTTTGGGTAAATATATTTTTTTCTAGGGGCGAGCGTAGAGGCGACTTCAATGTGAATATCAGTCGATATTCCGTTGAAGCAACGTCGAGCGCGGTTAGTACTTGGATGGGCGACCCACCTATCTTGGGAAATACAGCGTTCTCGCCCCACCTTCTAGAGGCTTGTATATCAGTGTATACTCGGAAGTTACATAATTTCAGGCGAGGATTACGTAGTGGATATACCAACCTTCGGAGGGGATGTAAAGCAGGCGGTCCCTTGTCTATTAAATGTTAGGCAAGTAAAAGATCCCTACTCTTCTTAAGGAAAGAGGTTCGGCAAAATTTCCAGGTTGGGGGTAGCTCGTCTCCTGGCGTCGGTAACAGGCCCTGGTAGCGGAAATAGGCCGACGGTAAATAGTTTAAAAAAAAAAAAAAATTACTTCCACATCCAGTGGAAGTATAGTAACGACAAAAAATTTTTTTAAAATTTTTATTGTTCAAATGGGCTTAGAATGTCATGAGACAAATTTCTGTCTGTCGGTCTGTAACTTTTTTTGTGCGCACGTTTACTCTGGAACCGTTTAAGATATTGACTTGAAATTTGGTACACGTATGTACTTTAACGAGATCTGGAACTGGATTATATTTTCATCTTGTTCCGTCGAAGGGTTGGGGGTTAAATTGGGGTAAATTTGGGGTAAATAGGTAAATCAAGCAGGTAAGAGCCCATAAAATTGGTATTTAGTATATACAAGAGAAGTTAAGGTCTCAAAAATATTTTTGGCATTAGCCACCCCCATTACCATCCCCACCCCATTATTAAAGGGGAGGGAAAAAAATTGTGATTTAGTGTGTGTACAAGAACCAGAAACCTCAAAATATTTTTTTACTTCATCCACCCCCACTACCACCCCCTATCACCACCCCCACCCCACTACTGATGTGGGGTATCGTTTTATGGGTTTTTGGGGTAGAGGATTTCAAATATTATATTACTAAAGTTCCATAAACAATTATTAGTACAGTACCTAGAGGTAAAAAGTATGCAAAACTTCGGAATAATGTCATATTGAACGGATTTCGTTCATTTTTGGCAGTATAATAGTAAATGCTTCACAGAACAGTTTCTATATTGTGCGGGGGCTTGCTAATTTATAGGGAGTGGATGCCTCTCAGGGGGTGGCATTTAAAAAATATACATATTTATTGGAGCTGAAGTAGAATCAAATTTTAAGAAGAAAAGGTTCTATGCAATTTTTCATATAAATTGATAGTTTTTAAGTTATAATGACTTCCAAATTGCGATTTTAGCTTAAAAAATAGTATATTGTGTATCTAGGTGTGAAAGCGATACATTCCCGGACGACGATGTAGCCGAGGCCAACAAGCATAGAAGTCTGGGAATGTGCTTTCACACCGAAGTACACATACTATTTTTTCTGAAATCACAATAAATACCATTTTAAACGTATAAAAATCAAAAATATAAACATTAAAAAAAAAAATTTCTGAAACCACAATCAATACTATTTTAAACGTATAAAAATCAAAAATATTAACATATTAAAATATATATAAAAAAACCGTTCGGGAATGTAACATTCCCGTACGGCTTTGTTGATCGTTGCTTGGCAACGGATCTTTTCCGGTCTGTTTTCTGATAGTTTCCTAGCAACGGACTAAAAGACTGGAATTGTCCATTTTTCGCTCCAAAATCGCGCCGAAAATGTAGACATTCCCGATCGATTTCAGAAAAAAGGTATTTCCAAACGGCTTTCGTCAAGTATCTCGAAAAGTATTACTTTATCGAAAAAATGTTACAGACTAATTACAGAAAGTACAAACTGGGAATTAATTATGTTTTTTGTTTATTGATGTAGGATTAATAATTTCGGAGATATTTAAGTTTACATTTGGCATCCAAGTGTTCATAAGATAATTATTTAGAGTGAGAGTTAAATATTTCAGAAACTGTGACACCTACGTCAAGGATGCTAATAAGTAGAATAATAGGTTATTAATTAAGCTTTCAACTGTTTTTTTATTTACTTCTGTAGCATAAAAAGCAAAGAAGTTATGACCGAAGCAATGTGCGTCTACACATTTTTTTAATAACAACGTCGAAATTTTGTTACTGTAATTAGCCAGTAATTAAAAAAAAAGGAATTTCAAACACTGTTTCTCATTAATATATAGCATAACGTAGATGCTCAATTTTTTTGGTTTGTATACAGCACTTGTTTTAGAAAAAAATACAGTTCAAACTATAAAGGTATTTTCGATAAAAAGTAATTTTTTTCTCCTTTTCCAAATATCTCAATAAATATTAGTTTTATTGAAAAATGGGTAGACCAAAAATAAAGCTAATAAACCCATAATGAATTTCTCTTGTTTATTTATTTACATAGATTTAATAGTTTCGGAGATATGAAAGTTTACAAATGGCGTCCGAACGTTTATAAGACGAAAAATGCAGTTTAAATGTTAAATATCTCAGAAATTGTGACACCTACATGCATGCTAAGAAATGAAATTAAAGACAATTAATTGCGCTTTCAAATTATTTTTTACTCGTTCCTGTAGCATAAGAAATAAAGAAGTTATGACGGAAAAATGTGCGTATTTATATTTTTTTATATAAAAAGGTCACCATTTTGTTACTTTAAATAACCAGTAATTTAAAAAATTATATCCAATACAGCTTTTCGTTAAGATGTAGCATTACCTAGAAGCTCAAATTTTTTTGCTCATTTAAAGCACTTGCTTTAGAAAAAAAATGCATTTTAAATTTTAAAGGTAATATTGAAACACTTGGATACCAAATATAAACTTAAATATCTGCGAGATTATTAATCCTACATCAATAAACAAAAAATATAATTAATTCCCAGTTTGTACTTTCTCTAATTGGTCTGTAACATTTTTTCGATATAGTAATACTTTTCGAGATGCTTGACGAAAGCCGTTTGGAAATACCTTTTTTTTAAGCTAAAATCGCAATTTTGAAATCGTTATAACTTAAAAACTATCAATTCATGTGAAAAATTGCATAGAACCCTTCCTTCTTAAAATTTTATTTTACTTCAGCTCCAATAAAAATTTATATTTTTTAAGTGCCACCCCCCTATAAATTAGCAAGCCCCCGCATCATATAGAAACTGTTCTGTGAAGCATTTACTATTATACTGCCAAAAATGAACGAAATCCGTTCAATATGACATTATTCCGAAGTTAAAACCTCTAGTTACTGTACTATATTTCCACGTACAAAATTTTTGACTTGGATAGAAAATCTGGATGTGGAAGTGGTGATTCCTTGGGCAGCGGTTTTTTATAAACACTGCAGGAATGTATGCAAATTTTTTCTTCTTTCAAGTGAGGTAAGTGATTAAAAGATACTAGTCAACCATACTAAGTTGGCAAGTAGCTGCGCAGAGAGAGAAGAAATATCGTCACTGTTGGACAGAGACAAACAAGCTTCTTCAGATATCTAGCTAGCTTAAGAAGCTTAAAAAGCTTGTCTCTGTCCAACAGTGGCGATATTTCTTCTTTCTCTGCGCGGCTACTTGCCAACTTAGGATGGTTGACTAGTAACAATTTTTATAAAAATATAACATTTATTGTGTTGGTGCAAAAGGTGTGATAAAATAGTTATTAATTTATCATTATTTTTTTATATAATTTACACCATTTACATCAATCATAATCTGAATCATATTCGAGAACTGGTAATTCAGGATTTGTTGATTCTTCTTCAGTGTCACTTTCATCTTCCTGTTCATCCGATATTTCAACTGGACAAATCGATTCATTTTCGTGGAAAAACATTAATATTTAAATTTTTTCTGAAAAAATGGAATTTTCCATGGTACGTATTCCAGTCTGGAATATGGAATTTTTAAATTTGGACCTCAAAATCATGATCAGTGACCAAAAAAACCTCCTAGAGCACATTTTCGTGGAAAAATGTTAATATTTAAATTTTTTCTGAAAAAAGGAATTTTCCATGGCACGTATTCCAATCTGGAATATGGAATTGCTCAATTTGGACCTCCGAATAGTGATCAGCGACCCAAAAAAACCCCCAGAGCACACTTCCGCAGCACAATATTCGTATTTAAATTTCTGCCCGAAAAAGTGGCATTTTCACCAAAAAATTCCATACTGGAATATGGAATTCCTCAATTTGGACCTCGTATCCATGATCAGCGAGCGACCTAAAAAAAACCCCTACAGCCCATTTCCGAGGCGAAATATTAATTTTATAATTTTTTTTATTACAGCTACTTTTTGGGACACTTCAAATCTCCCTAACTTTCTCATTTTCGGAGATAATGCATAGTGGTCAATGCTGATGAATGTTCCTGGGAGTCTAGAGAACACGTGAAAAAAGGAATTTTTTCAAATCGGTGCTGTTCCACCACTTTTCTATATTTTACACTTTTTTCCGGATTATTGCGTGTGACATAATTATTGTTTATCACTTATGTGGTTTATTTGCCTCGGCCCTACTAAATTCCACATTTTTTAATGCGTAAAGCATATGTTTATGGTAATAGTGAAAAAAAGTAAAAAGCGTGAAAAATAGTTGTTTATGTGTTAAGGCACTAAAGTTAAACTTTTTATCACTATGTGGAATTTATTATTTAAGAACCATTTTCTTAAGAACTTTGACTAGAGATAGTGATTTAACGAAGTACTTTTGAACGAAGATAAAGTTCAATCTTTTATTTTGCTCACAGACATGAAATTGCTTTCATACAGACCTCTCAGACACAATTCTTGTAATTAGTATTACCTTCGACCCGAGCTATTACGTCGAGTTTTTCCCAAGTTACTTTAGCGTATTCCAAAGGAGACTCATTAGTTGCCCAAATCTGAAAAACATTATAAGATACTTATATTCGTAATACCAATAATGCCTATTAATACAGGGAAAAAATCAGTTTTTAATGAAAAGTCTCTTTTCTCATATACAGGGTGTCCGAGATTTACGTTAACAGGCGAAATCTCTGTTATCTGAAAAGATAAAAATATAAATAAAAAAACGGCAAGAGGCATGAAAGACTCCGTCTGATAACACACCTGGACCCATGTTGCTTCTGAGAAACCACTCCCAACTTTTTCTTTTAAATGGCACTCTGTACAGCTAGACCTTGAAATCACATCCCCATGTTAGTCTGGGCATAGTGATATACCACTCTTGATACGTTACAGTTGTTTAACAGTTACCTCGACAGTTACAAATAAGACATGTTACAAAATCATGACAATAAATGAAAGTGTACCATATACAATCATATACCAGGTGTAAACGAATAGTGGGCCACCCCTGTAACTTCCTTATTGTTTTTAAAGATATCGGAATGAAATTTCGTATGGTGAAATTAGGTAAGATTTCCAACTTTTTGAGACCTATCCGCCATATTTATCACTTCCAGTTTCACCGGAAATGGCCCCAATAGTTTTTTCTAAATGGACCACCCATGTTTTTACATTTTTGAAATAAAGATCACATTTTGGATACATTTATACAATTTTGAACAATGTATATAGTGTTGCACGAAAAATAATTCGAATTTTAGTTGTCAATCTAGATGGCTGCGAATATGTTAAAATTATTTTTGTTCCAATGTATAACTAAAAATACGAAAACGTCAATATGTCCAATAATACATCATACAGGGTGCTGTAAACTCATTAAAATCACATTTTTCAAAATGACTCATTTTTTTTTAAATATTATGATATGGACCACCCGGATATTCAGAAAGCTCTATTTAGTAGGGGTTAAACGGTACCCAAAGTTCCGTAATGTGTAATCGTTACCGACAGGAATGACAACTTTTCTTAAAAAATTTAGGATTTATACCTGACTTCAATCAAATTTTGATCAACCCTGTATATTTGTGTTAATATTTTATGATATGCAACAAAAATGAGCCAGAGGCCTATTCTGTCTCCTGCGGAGAGTGGCGTTCTTAGAATTATTCTATTTATTTTATAAATTTTAGAATGAATATGAATTTCCTCCGATGTTTTTTAATTAAATTTTCAGTAATAAATTCCGAGTTAGAAGAACTCGCATGATGTAGTTTTTAAATATTATATTGACATGGACTCTTCTTTACTTACTTTTTATATCTTAATAAGAAAAGTCCTTTCACCAGCATGTTTTTTGTTTATTAGTCAAGCCATTATCATCGCAGAAATGCAAAAACAAAAAAGTTAATCAAAGTAGGACCTTGCTGTCATCGTTATATCCATAATAAACAATTAAACACATCATCACAGATAGTAGACAACCCCCAAATCCAAAGCCAAGGCTGTCCGGAAGGGGGTACACATTCGGAAAAACGCAGACATATATCCACACCCCCCGATGTTGTCAATACCGGGGCTGGGGGTCGAACCCAGAGCGCGGTAGCGAGTCGATCAGCGTATTCGCCACTCAATACGCCTTAACCGATTGAGCTACCGTGCTATGCTCATGTGTCAATTTTCTAAATTATTCGTATTTATTTAAGTGCTTAGCGCCTGAAGTGATTTTGATAATTTTGAGTGTTTAGCATCCAAAGTGATTTTGAAAATGGAATTTCGTTACAGTCAAAGTGAGAAAGTCATCGTGCTTTTAATATACGGAGAATGTAAGAAAAATTCTGTTCAAGCCGCGGCGTTATACTAGCAAAATTAGAGATGTATGGCATTAGAGGGCCAGCTTTGTCATTCATAAAATGTTACTTATCAAACAGATATCAATGTGTACATGTAAATGGTGAGACTTCATCCCTTAAATCACTTAAGCATGGAGTTTCACAAGGATCCATTTTAGGCCCAATATTATTCATTATTTTTATAAACGATATCTCAAATTTCCTTGAATTTAAATCCATTCTATACGCAGATGATACAACTCTACTATCCACAGGCAAAGATATCAGCTCCCTGACTAACATATCTAATGAAATGCAATCAAAAGCTAGTGTGTACTTTAATAACATTAAACTATCATTAAATGTAGAAAAAACACAAACGTTGATTTTTAATCTAAACACGCATATAAATTCCAACACTCATCCTCTAAAATATCTCGGCATTTTTCTTGACAGCAGGTTAACGTGGGAAACACACTCCATACCTTCAAAAAAAATTATCAAGTTGTGTTTATTTGTTAAAAAATCTAACCAATTTGATAAACCAAGACACAATTCTGTTAGCTTACCATGCCATATTTCATAGTGTTATGTCATATGGTCTCTTACTGTGGGGTGGCTCAACACATGCATCTAAAATATTACGTATCCAAAAACGAGCAGTTAGATTTATTACGAATTCTAAATATGATGAAAGTTGTCGACCGTTATTTAAAAAGTTAGGGATACTTACCTTAACTAATCAATATATATATGTATGCCTAAATTATGCTAAAAAATATTCAGCCAACCAATTTTCGAATAGAAACGAAACCAGACTTAATCTCGTAATTGCCCCACATTTCCGCCTCTCCAAAAATCTAAACTCATTTAGATATATTTCCATAAAATTATATAACCTATTACCCGTCGAATGGAAAAACTTAACGCACCATAAATTCGAAAAATACATTAAGACATTTCTGAGAGATAATGTATTTTACGAGATCTAAGAGTTTATTGATCATTTTAGATTTTCATTTTAATATGTTTGTCTGTATTTTAATTAGTATGTATTTTCATTGTTTTAATATTATTTTACTCAGTTAAACGCAACGAATGTGTATTGACGTATGTATACAGTGTAATATTGTCTAACATGAATAAAAATCTCTCTCTCTCTATACGCGAGGCGTTATCCAGATAGGAATCATCCTAACCGTCGCCAGTTTGCAAAGGAGGAACAGAAACTGCGAAGAGCACCTAACAATGATGAGAGATTCATTATAAATCAAAATACTGAAATAGAAGTATTAGCTCATGTAGAGGTTACATCCTACATCTTCTACAAGGGAAATAGCCCATCACGCTGCAATTAGCCATCAATCAGTATGGAAAATTTAAAAAAAACATAAGTAAGTATAAAAGTTTTAAATATCAATTACGTCAACACCTCTATGAAGATGACGGTGCTAAAAGAATGATTTTTTGCAATTGGGTTCTGGAAAAGTATGGGCAAGATAGAGAGTTCCACAAAAACATATTGTTCTCAGACGAATCTCGTTTCACAAATAACGGGATGTTCAATAGAAATAATTGTCGATATTGGGCCACAGAAAATCAACATTTAGTTAGAGCGGGAAATTTTCAGGAGCGTTTTGGTTTTAATGTCTGGGCGGGGATAAAGAATAACCGAATTATAGGACCTATTATTTTTGGCGGCCCACTTACCGGAGAAAGGTATTTGGAGTTTCTTCAAAACGAAATTGAAGATGGTATAGATAATTTGCCTTTAGCTCAACAGGGGCAACTATACTTTCAGCAGCACGGAGCGCCTTCCAATAACTCCAGAAATGTTGCTGCTTATCTTAAAAATAGATTCGGGGAGCAATGGATTGGGGCAAACGGTCCTGATAGATGGCCCGCGAGATCTCTGGATCTAACTTGTATAGATTTCTTTTTATGGGCTAATCTAAAAAATATTGTGTACTTAACAGCTGTGTATACGAGAGTGGATTTTGAAAATCGTGTGAGGATGGCATTTGACAACAAATCTCCTGTACAGTTGCAAAATGTTCAAGACAATTTTATTAAAAGAATTCGGAAGTGCAGAGATCAAAATGGAGGTCACTTTGAACAACTGTTAAATTAGAGATTAGAATAAACAATTTGTTAACCTACTGTAGTACTGTATTCATTTTTAGGGTTATTTGCGGTGAAACCGGAAGTGACAAATAGGTATGTCAGATAGGTCTCCGCAGGAAACAGAATGGGCCTCTGACTCATTCTTGTTGCATATCATAAAATATTAACACAAATATACAGGGTTGATCAAAGTTTAATTAAAATTAGATATAAATCAAAAATTTCTTAAGAAAAATTGTCATTCCTGCCGGTAACGATTACACATTACAGAACTTTTGGTACCATTTAACCTCTACTAAATAGAGCTTTCTGAATATCCAGGTAGCCCATATCATAATATTTTTAAAAACGAGTAATTTTTTGAAAAATGTGATTTTAATGAGTTTACAGCACCCTGTATGATGTATTATTGGACATATTGATGTTTTCGTATTTTTTTATAAGAATTACATTGAAACAAAAATAATTTTAACTATTTAATGAGGATAGTACCATCTTGTGATGAAAATAGCATTAGAGGAACTCTAAAAAACATGGGGATGCCATATCCTACCTTGGAAGACACCTCGTGGTTCTTAAATATATACAACCATTTTTACCCCTTTACAATGTAATGTGAGAGAAATTTCTATGTACCTAGTGATAAAAGCAAAAAACAGGGTTTCTTAGACATTGTCAAAAGGTTGGGGGTTAGCGATCTACAATTGAATTCAAAAACTTTTTTCGTGACTCGACGTGAGGAGGCAATCTGAAGTTACGCTACTGGTTACAATTGGA
Source organism: Rutpela maculata (assembly GCA_936432065.2). NCBI lineage: Eukaryota > Metazoa > Arthropoda > Insecta > Coleoptera > Cerambycidae > Rutpela > Rutpela maculata. Next base: position 218,040,465 of record OW386287.2, read on the forward strand.
GATCTCCAAAATAATCCTTATAAACGGTAGAAAGCATTTACTGCCTTTATACCTAATCAGCTATTACATACATCTATATAATATGTCCAATCTCTCTTAACACCTTCAGTGATTGTGGCACAATGGAAATCATGCCACAGTCTACATTGTGTTGGATCTATTTCTTTGGTATAATCCCATCTTTTAAAAGCATTTTCAGAGTAATATTTTATACGATATTTCTTTAATGCACCAGTTGGTGGGTACGGAGGCATCCAACGAAGAGAAATCGAGTTTTCATCCTTTGAAGTTACAGTCACATCCGAGATGTGGTTCGGAACTAAAACAAAAAATATGTGTGAATTGCTGTCAAAACAGAAACGGTTTGAAACAAAATAATTCTTATTTTAATATAGATATGTGAAGCAAAAATAATGCAAGCAAGTAAGCACAAGAGAACAGTAGTAGCAGTTATTACTGCATTGCAGCAGAGATAGCTAAAATAACTTTGTTAGTTTATCTGCTGCTGCAGCATTTCCACACAAAAGGACCTCATACCTGAACTTATGTAAAAAGTGATTTCAGTTAGATGTATTAAAACTGGAATAAGTTGCACTTCAAACCATGCTGACTAAAAGTCTCAATGGGCCCACTTAAAGTCAAGGGTTTTCAAGATATTTAAGTGTAAAGTTTAAAAAATGCAGCTGGCAGGGGCAGAACGTTTTCACCAAGTATATAAGGGTATGTAAGAAGGGAGGTGATTATATGGCCAATTTCAAGAATAAAAGTTCTAATGAGGTATGCCCTAAAATGCTTCGTAAGGGAACATCCAGCCACTAAAGGCAAGACCAGGGGACGAATTTCCAATAACTAATTTAACTCAATGTAACGTGATTTTAAGGGTTAATGTGAAACTGTTTAAATTGATTCAACAAATCTAAACAATAAATTTAGTGTGTAAGTCCATGAAGTGTTCGTTTATAAATTTTTCATGATTTAAAAATTGTCAGTTTTTCAAAAACAGGTATCAATTTTACAAATTTTGGTACATAGCCCAGACGACAGAGAACATTATTTTATAGTGAAATCCACAAAAATTTGCAAACTGAATAATTTTTTTTTAATGAGTTCGTGAAAGTGTATAGAATAGTATAAGTCCAGTCAATGAATATATTGTAGAATGCATGGAGTATGCGAGACTTTTTAACTTCAGAACTTTGTTAGGAGTAGTTAGTAGGTAAACATACTAAAAGTCCCCGCCCCTGGGAGGTGAGCTTAAGGAGGGAGGGAGGGGGGAAGGTATCATTTTTGGATTTTTCGATTATATCTCGGAAACGATGGACTCTAGAAAAATATGTAAAAATGAAAGCCAATTAAATTTCCTATAAAATTGTTTCCATACATATTTCCAACGGTTTTCGAGATATACTTTATTGAAAATCGATAATTTTCGAAAAAATTATTTTTTAAGTGTAGGTATACCACACCTGACAATTTTTCTGGGAAACAATCGTGGGAGGCACTAGAAGCAAATGTTTGACAAAAAGAGTTAGGTAAAAATGATTTTTTCGAAAAGTATCGATTTTCAATAACGTATATCTCGAAAACCGTTGGAAATTCGACAAATATGTATGCAAACAATTTTATAGGAAATTTAATTAGCTTTCATTTTTATTTAGAACATATTTTTCTAGAGTCCACCGTTTCCGAGATATAATCGAAAAACCCAAAAATGGGACATTCGCCCCCTCCTCCCACCATAAGCTCACCTCCCAGGGGCGGGGACTTTTAGTATGTTTATCTGCTAACTACTCCTAACGAAGTCCTGAAGTCAAAAAGTCTCGCATATTCCATGTACTCTACATCTCTCTTTTGAGCACTCATTGACTGGATTAGTATCCTGAAAAGTTTACATTTCTCTCGGATGCAGAACAAAAAAAAAAGTGAAAAAAAAGCTAACCATTTTTTCAAAATTTTGAAATTAAGTCAAGGTGGAAAAAATAAAAAATACAGGTGGACAGACCACGTGTTTCTGAACAAAAAATACCCTAATAAAATGTATCATTAAAGCCACGGTATTCCTGGAAAAAAATAGTGAAGTAACTTTGTCACTTTGCGCGGCCAGCTCACGGTTAAATGCATACTAATGGAACCTCTAAAAATTCTTAGCTGTTCTATCGAGTAAAATAAAGCTTTTTCTCTTTCTGATTACACATTTTTCACATTTTTCTTAGTGAATAGGAGAATAAATAGTGAGTATAGAGGGAAAACATATAATTATGAACGCATACATAGACATCACATATAGCTGCAGGATCGCTCGCATGAATTTTTACGTGTCTTTACTGTATTGTATTTATTACAGGTACACCTATCCACATTTCAGCTATATCCAATGGATTCCTTATACATTTGCTAATGTACTGGAAAAGTTCCAGAATTTATATTCAAAACAATCAAAGATATTTTCATAGTTATAAGAATAAGATCGTGAAAATCACAATTTCTTATACCAACACTCATAGATTGAACAAAAAATTCTGATTTACATGTAATTCAGTGCGCGTCGATGTCACAGTCATGTATACAAGCGCGAGCACGCATGGATCTCGCTCCGAGTTATAACGTTACACTTGACTATTTTTTTCCGGGAAAACCGTGGCTTTAACGACAAATTTTGTTAGGACATTTTTTGTTCATAAATACCTGATCTATCCATATGTATTTTTAATTTTTTCCAGCTTGATTTAATTTTAAAATTTAAAAAAATGGATGAAAAAAATTTTTTTCACTTTCTTTTATGTTCTGCATCCGAGCGAAATGTAAACTTTTCAGGAACTCATTAAAAAAAAAATTATTCAGTTTGCAAATCTTTGTGGGTAAATACCATTGAGTTAGAAGGAGGGGAGAAGCAGTTACGTGATCAAAAACGGCATCACTTGGCCACCATGTTACTGCTTTTCCGTCAAATAGTGACAGTTTATTTTCCGTGCGATTTATTGTGATTTTTATTGATAGTTTTTTAAATTTTGGACAATAAATATTAAAAGGACTATGGTGTCGGGTGCCAAAAGAAGTTATTCTAGAGATGGTGTTGACAAGAAAAAATTAACAGGAATAACATTTCATACGTAGTGTAAACAACAAACAGCCGCATTAGAAAAAAACAGCTAATTAAATTTAATAAAATTTTATTATTTAGAGGTCAATAAATATATATTAATTTGTTTATTTTGTGTTTTATTTGAATATATTTGTTCTTTTTGCTACAAATCTTGCATTTATTGAATTCAACATTTTTTCTTGCGTTATTCAGATAGACCGTTCTTATAATTTTAAATAGTCCAGGTCTGGCAAAACCACCATCTTGTTCCAACGTTTAGCCACGCCTACCGATGCCGTTCCTGTATAGGAAATTTGTACAGTATGGCATCTCCTTATATTCTAACTCAAATGGTAAATACCTTCATCGACTAGGCTAACATTCTTCCTGGTACTTTCGTATTTAGAAATTTGAAGTCGAAGTTTGGATTTAACTCAAAGTAACGTGATTTTCAGGGTTATTGTGAAAATGTTTCAATTGATTTAACAAACCTAAACAATAAATTTACTTTATTAGACGTTCAGAATCAATATCGGGAGAAATGTAATTATGAAGTGACAGGTGGAACTTTGAACAGGAATTTGTGGTAGTCACAAATTTACTATGACTTTAAAGTGACGCTATAGTCCTATAGTATAGTATAGTAATTATTATCAAGTCGCATTTCTTAGTGAAAAGGATTTGATCTGGAATTTTGGAATTATAATGTAGGTACATATTATAGTATATTTCGTGTAAAAAAAAGTTATCCCTTACACAAATCCTTGAAATATTTATACTTTTACCCTCTTCCACTTAAACGCAGATGGTACGGGGTGCCAGATTTGCGGTTTTTCAAATAGGGCACATGTACACAGCTATCCCCAACAAAATGTTGCCTTACGTGAACACTTGATGAAAACCATCACCTTAGACTATAAGTACAATAAGACAAAAACGGAGTAGGCAAGACAAAGCAGGCAACATTGATTTGAAAGAGTGGGAAGTAGTAAAGCTCCCTGAAAGCCACGGCTTCCACACCACGACGTCGCCGCTACGTAACCACAACGTAGTTGGAAAGTGGCTGGAACGTTTGGTTGTACGTATATAATGGAAATGCTCCTGTTATGTTTCTGTGATGATCTGTGACTAGTGGCAAAGCACTTTAATTTACCTACAATAATCTACTACATTCCAGCAACTAATATTGTGCTAGTTGGGTTGGGACGGTTTTGAAATTCGACATGAAAACACATCATTGGCAACTAGAGGAGTAATTAGAGGAGCGTTTGTTAGTAAATAATTATAAACTAATTTCTTACCTCCCGGATTAGTTTTAAAACTGTCAACAATACTATGGGCCTGACTCCAATCAGCTTCGTGTCTTGAAATGTTCAGAACAAGTTCATAGTTTACATCAGGGAATAAATTTGTCAATGTCATTATCGGGGAGGTAATATCGTATTTACCACTATACATCCATGGTTTATGACACCATTCTTCTTTACACGTAGCCTCAATGGTCAAGTAAATAGGGCCCTTAATTTTATTACATTCTAAGGTCTTTAATATTAATATTACGTTAGTTTTATCTATTTTTTTTTCTTGTATCGTGGGGATTTCATTTTCTAAGTCTAAGTCTTCTGAAACACAAAAATGATATTAATTTTTTTACATGCTTAACTACGCTTAACCTCTCGTACTAAGGCTGCTGTAATGTTGTCGATACTATAATAATTAACTTTTGATACCCGAAAGATATTACAGAGGCACACAAAAAAAGAGTCGAGTTCGAGAAGATAGACCTATGTATTTTTATGCATTTTGATCCGCTGAACATGAACCTGATGTCCGTTTTGCCCGATTGGCTCTTGCATTTTTGCTAACCTCAAAAATGCCCAAAAAATACCAAACAAGTAAATAAAAAGCTTAAATGAGCTGACCACCGTTTCCATACGTATTTTGGGGCGCTGAGACCGAATCTGAGATCAGAATTGGCCGACAGTTAGGAATTTTGACATAACCTCAAAAAACACCTAAAAAATGCCGGAAAAATCCCAAACAAGTAAATGAAAAGCTTACATAAACTGATTTCCTTAATTGGCATAAAAAGTTACGCTGGCGCGTGCGGTCAAAGTGCCATGTTTTTTGCTTTCGGTCGAATGCCGGGGCCTTTAATCTATGGCCGGGGCAGGTACAAAGTACGGCCGAGTTTAGTGTTTTTTGTTATCGACGGGTTTAAATAAATATCCTACTTGTTATTGTAGAGTTCACTGGCATAGGGTCAATGTGTCGAAAGATATTAACTCTATTAAAATTAAACTTTAAATTGTATTCGTATAGCTCGATATTCAATACACCATTCGACGCTTAGGACAGTGCATTTAATGTAACATTTTCTATCCGTCAGTTTTATATGTAATTTGGTATTTTTCGGGCACTCTTAAGGTGTTGGGTGGGGGGGGCAATTTTTTCTAGAAATGCAATCGTATCGTATGTTGTAAGGACGATACCGTGAAGTTTTGTCTAATTTTGGAGGTGAGCGTTTTTTGTAAATTGAGTTTTAATTTTGTCTTGTTTTTGTTTTTTTAAATATCGAAAGAATTTTGGAGAAAAAGAATATCAAAGTAATATATTATGCGAAACAGAAGGTTGCACAACATTTTCCCAAATAACAAGGTCCAGAAGAACTAGGAACACCAACAGTATATAGCATTCCATGTTCCTACGGTCATGTTTACATCGGAGAGACATATAAACACCAGACTCAAAGAACAAATTAGCCATACGAAGAATGGAAATTCTACAAAATCAGTGGTTGCCGAACATTCAGGAGAAACTGGCCATTTGATAAAATTCGACAAGACAGAGAAATTAGCTAATACCAGGAATTATTGACAAGAAGATACAGAGAAGCCACTGAAATAGTCAATGTTCCGCATGAGCAATGATTCAAAACACGCCTCCTGACAACCTGTTTAAACAGAGGAGCTTAGTCCAGCCACAGATCAAACAAACCAGATGTTTCACTTATAACGTTTCATGGTTTAGATAATAAATCAACTCCTGGAAGGTACGAATTTGTGTAGTGATCTGCGCATATACAAAGCAGTCTTAACCAGCGAGTATAGACACAGGAGGGAGGTGATGACACGTAACAATAATTAAGAGTCACCTAATAAATACTCAAAAAAACCACTTAAATGTATAACAATAAGAACTCTAAGCGTCAATAGAATACACTGCATTCCAAAATAATTAATATCACTGTTGTAGCTGATGACGACTTCCATCTCTGAGATTTCAGTACTAAACACTCTCTCCTGTGATATTGTACTCGCTGGTCTTAACTTCCATGTCAACCGCTAGGTTGCTCTGTTTATGACTTCTGCGCAGAATCCTGGAAGGTAAACGTCACACGACAAAAAATGAAACTGGTTACATAGGGAATACTATTAAGTGAAACATCTGGTTTGTTTGATCTGTGGTCCAGCAGAGCTCATTTCGCTTCAAAGAAAGACCACGACAAGATATTTGGAACGTCAAGCACTCAACAAAGTCGGGATTAGTGGGCAGAATAACGACCGTCTAGGCGGTCAGACCCGTATTATGACCGGTTTATGGATGTAATTCAAAGAAATTGTTAAACTTTCGCAATGCTACAACTCTGAAGCTATTAATTTTATAAAAGTTGTCGAGAATCTTGTTCTCTACAAAATTCATAATAAGTATAGATAGATAGATAGATAGATAGATAGATATTTATTGGTGCTAACAAAATACAATTTCTTACACAAGTCCACAGGAAAAACAATAGTATCAAGTACAATAATACAAATTACAAACATTTCGTTCTTAGGTAAAAATTTAAAAATTACATGTGTGGTCAATAAAATCGTCTATCTTATAGAAGGGATTTTTTATCAGATACTCCTTTATTACAGATTTAAACTTTTTAAAATTTAAATTTCTGATGTCCTCTGGGAGTTTATTAAAAAAAGTTGGTGCATAATATAATGTAGAGTTCAATGATTTTTTTAATCTTAAATATCTAATGTCCAAATTGTTTCTACCTCTAATGTCACGATCATGAGTATCTCCACGGGTTCCATACCTATCACAATTCTGCTTTGCATAAAGCAGGCATTCAAAAATGTAATAGGATGGAATGGTTAATATACTCATGTCAATAAATGTTTGCCTAACATCCGCTCTGTAGTCTAGGCCCGCCAATACTCTAACAGCTTTTCTTTGTAAAGCAAATATTCTATGGGCATGTGGTGAATGTCCCCATATTAACAAACAGTAGGTGCACAGAGACTGTATTAAAGAATGATATGCCATATTACAAATATTTTGTTCGGTCTTGTATTTTAGGTTTTTCAATAAATATATGTTTTTTGAGATTTTTTTTGAAATATTGTCAACATGTGTGTCAAATTTTAACTGATTGTCAAAAGTAATTCCGAGAAATGTGACAGATTTAGAGTTGTGCAATTGATCCTTGCGTAGAGAGCAGAACATTTTTTCAGTTTTGGCTAAGTTTAGGTTCAGGTGATTTGCTGCATACCAATCAGCAATATCAACGATACCTCTTTCTACAGTAGTTGCTAGCTCCGTTGGATCATGATTTCTGTTAATTAATGTTGTGTCATCTGCAAATACTATTAGTTCACTATTGCTAGTAGCAACAGAGATATCATTGATATAAACAAGGAAAAGAATAGGGCCCAATAAGTAATTTTTCCGTAGAATCAACAGGAAACGAATTATTCCGAAAGAACTAATTTAACCCCCCACCCTCTTTTGTGATAAGATAGCAGCTAAAGTAGCCCCCTCGAGGACAAACATTTGGATTTTTAATGAAGGCCCTAGTTAGGCGAGGTTAAGGTTAAGTTAGTGAGCGTGAATGTGAGCTCAGTAAAAAAACGTAGAATTAGGTGGTAATTAAACAAAAATAAATTTCAAGTTTTGCACCAGCAATAAGGTAAATTTACTACCATCTTAATCTACTAGTAAAATTTGTAAAACTTATAAAATTAAACAACATAATTGTTATTTTAAAATGGCAACTGCAAATCTTATCTCAATGCCACTGGAGGAAAAAGTCAATATGATATTATCAACAGTTGTAAAAACAGAAGTAGATATATCATCTATAAAAACTAACCTGGACGCAATAAACAGGGGCAGCCTTTGCAAATTTTTCAGGTGGTGAAATTTTGACCAAACAAAATAAAACTTCAAAAGTAAATAATATTGATATATTAACTCCAATAAGTCGGTAGAGCATATGACAATTTTCAGAGGTAGGAGAAATAAATTATATCGTTTTCAAATAAAACAATACACTTACATACTATCATTCGTATGATCAGTGTCTCAAACAAAATCAAAATATATAACTTAGGAAATTTCAAATATCTTACAAAACAATCTTAAATTAGTTATTAGGGCATTAATAGGTCGGCCGACTCGAAATGGTTAATCATTAATAGTTTTATTGAACTTTACTACTAAAAATGTTACAAAAAAATATAAAAATGACTCTCAAAAGATTGGTAAAAAGTTAACTCAAAAATGATGTGCAAGATATGCACGTATTCAACATAAAATCATTTAACTTTAACATTGTTAATAGTTACGGTCTAGTTGACACACTTAATTTATTAAGTAACTACAATTGACTTCTTAGAAGTTCGTCAAAAAGGTTTGGCTATACAAAAACATAGTATAGGAACCAAGATATGAACTAAAATTATTACAATCAAAATTGTCAAGCTGAATTTCAATTCGCGTTCACTGAACGTTAAAAACTCTACAACGCGCGACACTAGCACTTTGTAGATGACTTCTGGGTAAATTGCAGGACAGATTGAAGTAGCCGAGGACAACAGATTAAAGATGTACTTACGGTTGATCATCCAATAAGATTAGTACCACCCCGTACAACTATTTACACTTATCGGCATTCCTTCTAGGCAGCATAAAAGATAACTTTTATTACCTTATTCCCAAAACTAGAACTTTCCATTAATTCTTGATATTTAATTTGCCTTTGTCTTGTTCCATTCCAAATTCACTTATTACTCGATCTAACCAAACAGTATGGTTCTAAAATATAACTCAACAAATTAAGTGACCGGCATACGCCGGTCACATAACTTCTCTCCCCGCCGTCCGCCTCCAAAATCTAAAATGGTCGCCTTTCTCCTCAATATTTATCCAGTTCCCCGTAAGGTGACCAAGCAAGAGACGCGCTTTCGCGTGACCAATCAAATTCAAATTCTCATATATCGGTATCTTACGGTCCCCCGCGTAACCTCTTTATCTTACCTAACGCGGTAACCAGATTCCGGAAGGAGCCAGGAATGGCTTCAGGCGTAAGACTAAAGTAGCGGTAAGAAGTATAAATAATAAACTGACTATAAAAGACAATTTCTGGTACAATATACTAATTTAATTAATAGTAATAGACCCTGAAAAATGAGCACCTTACAGTAATAAGTTCTGGGCCACAATCTTCAAATTTTGATGAATTTTTTAATTTTAGCATCGGCCATCTTGAATTTAGAAATCAAATTCTGACTTCAGATTCGTGATCAGTGACCCCAAAAACCCCCGAGTATTGGCCAAAATATTGAGTGAATTAGTTTGTGCATGAACGAAGGCAAAAAAGGTATTTTTAGCACTTTTAGGTGAAATCTTCTCTAAATCCTGACGTGATAGTGTTGTAGAACTCTCCAAAATCGTCCTAAATTGAAGACATAATCAAAATTCGACTTAGGCAAAAATTTCATTTAAAGACATTTTTGGGAGTCTGCAGAGGCGCAGATCAGTCCATAAGGGCCGTTTTGGGTTCTATAAGGCGTTGGAAATGACCAGGTGAAAATTCGAAGAAACACCGAATTTTCACTTAGGAAAAATGTTTTTGGTTCAGAATATGAGAGTAGAAGTATATAATGACAAAGATTTATGAATAATATACTTTTTCAAAGGTACCATAAATTGGACTTTGAAAAATAATAACTTACTAATAATAATAATAAGTAACTTACCAAGCAACACAAAATATAGTTAGCCACTCAAATTCAGATACCTATCTACGAAAAACTAATATCAATATTGGAAACTCTTTTTTCCTGCCTGAAATAACGGAACCAGAATTAATTTCCATAATTAAAAACTTAAAAAAATAAAAATTCAGCTGGTTACGATGAAATGACCATTCCTTTATTGAAAGAAAATCTTAATATACTAATTAAGCCTTTGCTATATTTATTTAACCTGTCTATAAAAAGTGGAATATTTCCAGACAGATTTAAAAAAGCTTTACTAAGACCCATTTTTAAAAAAGGTTCTAAAGAAAATGTAAGCAACTATCGTCCTATATCATTATTGCCGGTTTTATCTAAAATATTAGAAATATATGTAATAAATCAGTTAGTTAGTTACCTTGATAAGTACAGGATTCTGTCAAAGCCACAATATGGATTCAGAAAAAACCTTGGTACATCAGATACAACATTTTCACATGAAATAAATAATAAAATTGAAAACAAGGAATGTGCCCTAGGAATTTTCTGTGATTTATCTAAGGCCTTTGACTGCGTCGACCATTCCTTAATGTTAAACAAATTGGAATACTATGGCATTAGAGGTATTCCATTTCTATGGTTTACCTCATACCTAACGAATCGGACGGCACAGACAGAGGTTTTCGAGACATCCAGAAAGGTACTTAAAAAAACTAAGTCAAAACCGGAGGTATTGAAGTGTGGTGTACCACAAGGGTCAGTTCTGGGTCCATTATTGTTCCTTATCTATATAAATGATCTGTCTGCAAATTTTCCTGGTATAATGTTCTCACTGTTTGCGGATGACACTAGTATTATACTACATCACAAAACCATCGATTCGCTTTATCTGGATGCATCAACACTAATGAATAATATATTAGAATGGTTCAAATGTAATAAACTTATGCTGAATCCTGAAAAGTCATGTAATGTTTTATTTCAAGCGCGTCATCCTACCAACTTACAAAGAGTGTTACCAACAACCAGTGGGGATATAAGACCAGTTGAGCCTGCCAAGTTTTTGGGTATCTACGTAGATAGATGTCTGAATTGGAAAGTGCACATAAATAATCTAAATAGAAAGCTAAGTACAGCCATCTACGCAGTTAACACTATCAAGCTAAATGTAGGATTTAAAGCTGCTCTTACTGTATATTATTCATATTTTCACAGCATCCTACAGTACGGCATTGAATATTGGGGAACAACTAGTGATAGCACCTTCGTTATGCAGAAAAGAGCAATTCGAATTCTCTTTAATCTAAAACCAAGGGATTCATGCAGACAATATTTCTTAGAGAACAAAATATTCACTGTAACAAACTTGTATATTTTCAAATTGGCAATAATAATATATAAAAGAAAATCAAATTTAAAGAGACCACTGGACATACATAGTTATAATACTAGATATAATAATATAATATTAACACCGGATTAGATATACTTCAAGTAGAAATGGGCCACTATATACTGGTATAAGCATTTTTAACCACCTCCCAACGTATGTAACTCAGGCCCCAAATTTATTCAACTTTAAACGAAAATTAAAATCCTTACTTAAAAAATTCTCATTTTATAATTTGAATGAATATTTTGGTGAAGAATTTTCTAATTTAAATTGATTTCTCATACCTATCATTCATTAATGAATTTCTTATTCTCTAGTACTACAATGTATTACTTAATAAAGTACCATTTTATATATTTGTTAGTATAGTATTTAGTGTTGTAAGATCTGACTTGGAATCTGTTTGAGTTGCTGGCTCGCGTGGGTTGCTATCATGTGTGTCACGCACAAAGCTAATTGCAGTATAAACAAATTACTATCAGTTAAATTTTAATATACTTTCGGTATTACTGCAGTGGCTTTGTGTACGGCACACGTGGGGACGTGCGCGGGCTGGGGACTCACGCAGATCTCAGGATAGATCATAACAAATGTATCATGTTCATTCATGTTTTTATTGTTTTTATGTTTATATATTAGTATTTTTAATATTATTTACTAAATTACCTCTTTTCCCATATGCCTCTTAAGAGGTTTAAATTACAATTATTATATGTGTGTTATATTATGAATTATAGAACTAAATTGTAATTGTTGGGAAATAAATCTATCTATCTATATCTATCCTACCTTCTACGATACTAAAAAGCAATATTCCTCTGTATTTAATGTTTTTTCAAATATATTGGGGCTTAATAGAGTCAACTAAAATTTAACTTAAATGCTCCAATGGAAGCTTCTTCGCAATTTTAACTAGAAAAGGCAGAAGTTCTCAAACAAATTGAGATGCTTTTGTTAAACAACTTAAAAACAAGTTTATAGACAAACATTTTTTATGTATGTGCTCATGGAAATTACTGAGGAATTTTGTTTCACAATATATTTTAGTGCTCTAAATATTAAAGTGTGGCAGAAATTATTTTCTAATGCATCATGTTTCATTTTTATGTGATATATTATATTATTGAAACAAACAAATGTTCATATCTCTGGTCCATTTAACCTTATGGACTTTTATTAGAGCTCATTTTTTTCCTTATATAATGCACCCAAACAGCACAAGTACATCCAATGGACGTAAAAAGTACATACTTTTGGACTATATTTGGACATAATGTACGTACAGTCGATGTCCGATTTTGGTACAATAGACGTCCAATGGACGTCCCGGTGTCACAACTTTGGTCGAATATTGAACTTATGCACGTACTTGTACATCCACTGGACGTCCAAAGTACGTACAGTCGCACTTAAAACGGTAGTTCACTGGACGAAGTATCGATTTCTAACTGTTGGTGATCGTCAGAATCATCAGTGCAGCGCATATTGCATGTAAGATTCTGTCTCAAGGTATCACATCGGAGAATTTATATGTTAGATTGCCAATACAAATTATTAGGTGAATACTCATAGACCAGTAGTTGAACCAAATCGGTGACTTATAACCAAATTCTATTGCAAACTTGGAAAGGCTTCGAAATGAGTCAAATACCAATAAACACGAGATTAATTCTAGTAAATAGTTAATTGGACATACCAAAATGTGCTAAACTATAGAAGGATACAAAATGGACGTACACTGGAAGTACGCTGATGTACATCCCTTAGAGGGCAGAAAATGTACATACAATGAAAGTCCATTTGTAATGGTCAAATGTCGAACTTTTATGGACGTACAGAGGACGTACCAAAATGTACTAAGCCGTAGAAGGATGAAAAATGGATATGCAGTGGACGTACATTGATGTACATCTTTTATAGATAGGATTTATGATGTTCACTGTATATCTAAAATAGGTCCATGGATGTAAGGATGTATTTTGAATATTAAACGGACGTCCAATGGATGTAGTGTGCTATGTGGGATGTAGTATATGAGGTTTTCTCTGTCCTTATTTCCCTAAATTTGTAGAGCCAATATGTAAAAAGTAGTGTTTCTTTTGGAATTTTTTGCACTTTTTTACTCTAACTTTGAACCGTAATATCGCCAGGTTGTATTAGTCGTACAAAGTTCAGTGGATATTTTTTTTTTTTTCATTACAAGATAGAGAAAAAAACGAGTCATCTACTTTTTTTTATGACATTATACATTGTTTTGGTTATAATTAAAAAAATGAAGAAAACGACCAGTCTTGCCATTTTTAATTGCTTTTCACCTCGAATTGATCTCTGCAAATCTCTTTATTTACTTCGAAAAACATCTGAAAATGCAGAGGAACCGCAATTGCCAAACATTTCCTATTTCATTCGACTTTAAGCCTCCCAGAACCGGCCTAAAAGAGTTGAAATTAAGTCTTATTTTATTTCTTCTAACAGCTCACCTGAAATTTCTGTTTCCTTTTCTATGGTTTCATCCTTTCCTGCACCTGCCCTGTTAACTGCACATACTCTTATTTCATAGATAGAGTAGGGATTTAAACCTTCCATGGTAGCGGTATTATCCTTTTCATATTTAAGGATATAATCCTGAATTGATTGCTTATCATCTGGACATCCTTTTTCTGCAATTAACTGAAATATCTAATATTAAGTAATCGGTTCTGAAAATTGGCTATGTAATACCAATAAATATAAAACATATAAATGGAAATATTAATTTGATTTAGCAGCATAAGGTACGTATTGCTCCCATTCTAAATTTAGATCGACTATTAAACAATATTTAATCAAATATGCTTTCTTCACACTTGAAGACATTGAAAATGGTTTTCAAAATTTTTCTGTAATGTAACATGTCAGTTTTTAATTTTTTTTTATTTGTTATACAAATAATTTTATCATTATTATTTATAATTTATATTACACTTTTCCTTCTGTAAAGTATAAAAGTTTTTATGAAATTTGTCTTATATATATATATATATATATATATATATATATATATATATATATATATATATATATATATATATATATATATATATATATATATATATATATATATATTTTAATTGATTTTATTCACTATATTTAAGAAACACTTCTTTCATGTTGTAAAATATTTAATATGATTACAATAAATAAAATTCTATTCTATTCATTCTCGGTAAACATACCGCCGCACAGTGGCACGAATCGTGATTTTTTCGTTCAAAATTAGAGCACTTGTTTCGCAACCGGTTTTGATAATTTTTTTTAAAATACTCGTTATTTAATTTCCAAAAATCGTAAGAGCCAATTTTTGAATTATGCTAACCAAAATTATTGAGCTTAGCCAAAATGGTCATTTTTTTATTCAAATCTTAATAAAACTTACAAATAAAAACTTTTTTCTTATCCAATTTACATAAATCTTGTTACTTGGGAGTTTTTGAGGTCGCTGATTATGAATCTGATATTCAAATTGTCATAAACCAACCTGCAAGATGCCGGAATCAATGGCGGTTATACAATTCTAAAAAATGAAATATTTTTTGTTAAAGTTTATGCCGAGAAGTTTTGAATATTTCTGATACGTACTTTTAAGTTAAAATAGACTAAATTTTAAGTTCCAGGAAAAAATTAAAGATGGCAGATCCAATATGGCGCCAATAAGATGATAAAACTAACTTAAAAATAAATTAAATGCATTAAACTAAATAGGCTATTCCTAAGAATTATTAAAAAATTTAAAAAGGAACAAATTTTCTGAAGTTTTAAAATATATCCAATATGGCTGCTATACATTAAGTATTATAAATCATAAATATGCGATTCAGTCCTCCATTAATTTTGAATATAACCTTAAGTAGGTCATATTAATATTTCTTTTTTTTTTTAATCTGCTAATAATATAATAAATACATAACACCAAGAACTTTAAAACAAGAATATTAAACCTAACATAACGTAAGCCTAATAGAACCTTAAACCAAGAACTCTATACCTAACATAACATAAGGCAAGCATTTTACACCATGAACTTGAGTTGATCATTTTTTTAATTGTCGATAATTAATGTATGGCAGCCATATTGGATATATTTGAAAATTTCAGAAAATTTGTTCCTTTTTAAATTTTTTAATAATTCTTAGGAATAGCCTATTTAGTTTAATGCATTTAATTTATTTTTAAGTTAGTTTTATTATCTTATTGTCACCATATCGAATCCGCCATCTTGAATTCTTCCTGGAACTTAAAATTTAGTCTATTTTAACTTAAAAGTACTTATCAGAAATATTCGAAACCTCTCGGCATAAACTTTTAATATTCAATTTTTCATCATTTTTTAGCATTTTATAGCCTCCATTGATTCCACCATCTGGCAGGTTGGTTTATGACAATTTAGATATCAGATTCATAATCAGCGACCTCAAGAACCCCCGAGTAACAAGATTTACATAAATTGAATAAGAAAAAAGTTTTTATTTGTAAGTTTTATTAAGATTTAAATAAAAAATGGCCATTTTGGCTAAGCTTAATAATTTTGGTTAGCATAATTAAAAAATCGGCTCTAACGCTTTTTCAGGCCTGTAGCTAGAAAGTGCTTTCAGGGCGGGCAAACAATTTTTCAGGACGGGCCCGTAAAAAAGTTCAAAAAATTTTTTGATGAGCGGGGGAGGAGAAATCCAAAAAATTTTTTTTTCCGAAAATTTTTTAGTCCGAAAAAATTAAAAAATATTTACCCAACCTCTTTCAAAATATTTAAAAGACAGTTAAAATTGCCCCCAAACTTATTCCAGGACGGGCATCGCCCGTCCTGCCCCCCCCTAGCTACAGGCCTGCGCTTTTTGGATATTAAATAACGAGTATTTTAAAAAAGATTTATCCCAATCAGTTGCGAAACAAGTGCTCTAGATAATTTTGAATGAAAGAATCACGATTCGTGCCACTGTGCGCCGGGCCACCTACGTGCTACGTCCACGTTGGGTTGGATTTGGGATCATGCTTGTCAGCAGCGAGTCACATGACGCATGGTAAAGCCAACAAATTTTTTGCGACCTTAGCATCTATTATATGTACTAAATACCAATGTTATTGACTCTTACTGGCTCGATTTACCCATTTACACCCATTTACCCTAATTTGCCCTCTGCAATGAAATAAAATCAAAATATAATCTAGTTCCAGATCTCGTTAAAGTACATACGTGTACCAAATTTCAAGTCAGTATCTTAAATGGTTCCAGAGTAATCGTGCGCACAAAAAAGTTACAGACAGACACAGACAGAAATTGTTCAAACTAAAAATCTCGACGTTTCGTGACATTCTAAGCCGCTTTGGACAATAAAAAATTTCAAAAATTTTTTTCTGCCTTACTATACTTCTACTGGGTGTGGAAATAATTATTCTTTACGACTTCTCTATACAACTAAAAGAACTTTGTAAAAGCTGTTATAAAACAAATAGTTTTGTAAGAGCTGTATTATTTGACTTGAAAATTACCAGTAATTTCTTATAAAGCAATTGTTCCTTATTAATAATTGAACTGAATTGAATTACAGGATAATAGCTAGGTCACTTCCCTAAAGATTGTATTATTTCATATCATGTCATATTTTACATCATATTTTTGAAAGACGTAAGTTTAAGATATTGTCACAACCGCCAAATTAAGACGCAATAAGGGCAACTTGGCCTGCGAGAGGGTTTAATTTGGTTATTGAATGATTACTTTATTAATAAAACATGGTAATAGAAAACAAGGTACAAGTTTATTCAACAAAAATTCAAAGAAAATAAAACAAACAAAACTTACATGTATTCCCTCTGGGGGGTCACCCCCTAGGAGGGGAGTTGAGCCACAGCAATCAGCCGCCCCAAGACCAAAAACCCAACTAACTACTTTCAACTAAAATATTTTCCCAGTCATCGCCTCCTTGCCGATTCAGCATTGCATCACAGTAGCAAAGGTATCGCTCGCTTCCTGCTGGCTCAGCGGTTCCTTTGTCCCTCGTGCAATCTGATTTCTTTCGACACGACTTTGTTTAATAATTCTGATGATATTTCTTTACGTACAATATTCACTTATGATGTACTGGGTGTTTTAAATAAATTTGGCGTAAATTATAATTGCTGCGTGACAATATGGCATTGATCTTGAGAGAAATTCACATAAGATATTGTTATTTCATAATATGTCATGGCATATATCTACAGTAAAATTTAAATCATAAATTAATTTTGATTATACACATACTTAGTCACAATAAGTCAGAGCAATAGGTATGTTCACTGATTTTCAATTATAACGAAATTCGAAAGCCTTAAATGGTCTGTAAAGAAATAACCAACACAGAAACTCTTAAAAATTAAAATCCAATAAAATAAACGCAAAATAAAAATGCCGAATTTAGCGAGGCTAGAAAACGTACCCTACGCGAGGCTAGGTAGGTAAGTGACGTCACAACGTCACTTACCTACCTGATGTGCACGCAAGCCACACTGCTCTGCTTGCTTTTGGCCGTAGGTTTCGCCACGGCCGTCTCTGTTATTAGAGACGGCCGTGGTTTCACTAAAGTTAAGGTAAAATAGCCGGAGAGCCGGCCATCGAATATGCTATGAATAAGATACATGAAAAACTTTTTGTGAGTGATTAGTACTACCACAGATCTAACGGGAGCCACCTTTTATACGAGCTAATTTTGCGTCATGGATTTTTGACCTCACTTCCGGTTACGATTTTTAATCTTTTCTTAAGTCATCAATAGTCCTTGGGGTAAAGCTTTTACCCCACCGGACCGCAAGACATGTATCCCCCCCCCCCCCCCCCGTTTTCGAGGGCGCGGAATACGATGGTGACAATATTTTCCGACCTAGCGTCGAAACCTAGCGTGACGTCGAAAAAACCACCCCTTTTTCCGATTTTCCGGTGCTACGCTTGCGAGGGCTTGCCAGGTCTGGTTTTTCTTGGTCAGATTGAATAAAATAAGTAAATATTGACCACAGGTGATCTAACCCACCCCCGGGGGTTGAAACTACCCACACCCCCAATACCTAAATGCCACGAAAACAGCGAAAATCAGCTGGAAAATGGTATACTCCCGTTTTCGAGGGCGAGGAATACGATGGTGATAATATTTCCCAACCTACCCTTTACCCACTACCTCTAAACCTGAAACCACCCTCTTTTCGGTGCTAGGCTTGCAAGGGCCTATCGTATCGTTTTTTTTGGTCAGTTAGAATAAAATAGTTAAATATTTACGACAAGTGACCTAACCCACCCCTGGGGGTTGAATCTACCCTCATCCCCAATAACTAAATGCCACAAAAACAATGAAAAGCAGCTGGAAAGCAGTATACTCCCGTTTTCGAAGGCAGGGAATACGATGGTGACAATATCTGTCGACCTAGAATCCAACTGCTACCTCCAAATAGAAAAAAACCACCCCCTTTTCCGATTTTTCGATGCTACGCTTGAGAGAGCTTGTCGGATCGGGTTTTTTTTGGTCAATTTGAATAAAATAAATAAATATTGACCACAGGAAAAGAAAAATTGAATTGTGATTTAGTGTGTGTACAAGAGCCAAAATCGCAAAAGGGGATGGGTTTTTTTCGATTTAAGGGTAGTAAGTGAAGGGTAGGTCGGGAAGTATTATCACCATCGTATTCCTCGCCCTCGAAAACGGGGGTATACCGTTTTCCAGCCGATTTTCGCTGTTTTCGTAGCATTTAGTTATTGGTGAGGGTAGTTTCAACCCCCGGGAGTGGGTTAGGTCACCTGAGGTCAATATTTACTTATTTTATTCAATCTGCCCAAGAAAAACCCGATCTGGCAAGCCCTCACAAGCGTAGCACCGAAAAATCGAAAAAGTGGGTGGTTTTTTCGATTTGGAGGTAGCGGTTGGATGCTAGGTCGGAAAATATTGTCACCATCGTATTCCGCGCCCTCGAAAATGGGGGGGTACATGTCTTGCGGTCCGGTGGGGTAAAAACTTTACCCCAAGGGACTAATGATGACTTATTAAGAAAACATTAAAATCGTAACCGGAAGTGAGGCCAAAAATCCATGACGCGGGCAAAATTAGCTCGTATAAAAGGTGGCTCCCATTAGGACTGTGGTAGTACTAATCACTCACAAAAAGTTTTTCGTGTATCTTATTCATAGGATATTCGACGGCCGGCTCTCCGTCTAAAATGACACATCTCTCTTATAGAAATGCCAGCGTCCTACCGTTTGCATAGCTCAAGCACTGGCGCCGTACTCTCGATACAGCAAGTAACGTCAGACAGCGTTCAGCGGATTTAAATAATTACGGTATATTCGCATGGATTTTTTCAACAGAACGCTTTTTTAGAATTTCCTTAAATTTTATACATGTAATTTTAAGACTAATTTGGATGTTTTTATTATGTTTAAACAAGATTTAATTTTTTTGTGAACATCCCTATTATTCAATATGTTTCCATGTTTTATAAGTTCATATAATACAACTTTTATGAAACGAGAACGCTCCTTTTGAATTTTCGACCAAAGACAGTTATACATCAACAATGAAAATTTGCAGCAAAACTACTTTATTACTGATGCATCACTGGACTATAAAAGCGCTTGATTACACAGGCCCACAAAAAGAAAATGGTGAGCGAGAATGAAGGTCCACTTTTTTTTTGTTTTTCGGGCGCTGCACAGTGGGCCAGAATCCGAAAAAGCTGGCCAAAAGTCGAAAAATGGAGTAATGGTTTTGAAAATTTTTACTTGGGGGTTTTAGAGGTCGCTGATTACGAATTTGATAATAGTTTCTCCAAGAACAAAATGGCGGCTCCAATATGGCGACAACCGTTTGAGAAAAGTAAGGCATTTTAATTGTAAATTGGTATTCGGAGGTTTTCGAGGCTGCTGAATACGAATTTTGTAATAATTTTTTCAAAAGCAAAATGGCGGCTCCAATATGGCGACAAACATTTGAGAAAAGTCAATCATTTTAATTGCAAATTGGTATTTGGGGGTTTTCGAGGTCGCTGATTACGAATTTCAATTCAAATTTAAAAAATTAAATTGGCTAATTAATTTAAATTCAATTTTACATACTTTTAGGCATTTTATAAATTCCAACCAAAAAATAAATAATTTTTCAATAATTATTTTTGACATAACAAAATGCTTTAATTTTTTCAAAAACACAAATATTATAAATTGTTACGTTTAAATGGAAAAACAATAGTGGCTCCTAGAGGCAGCCAATTTTTACATTTTTTTACATTTCAAATTAAAATAGTAATTCGAAGCAGTTACCGACCGAGGGCCCGTCGTCGTGTCGTACGTATATTTTCAATTTAAGACCTCGTACTTGACCAAATTATTACTCATTACTTCCAAACCGGGATGAACCGGGTTCTAAATTTTGTACTATAATTTGAAAAAACTATAAGAAATCGACCAGTAAAAGAATCATGCTTGGAACATGTTGCGCTTTTTTTGTAGCTCAAACAAAAGGTACCCGTTAATTTTTATTTCTTTATCTTTGTAGAACCCCTTTAACACAATTTTATGACCGAATGTATCACATTTCATAAACAATAAATGTATGCAAAGTAAAATACTTACTTTATAGATTATCTTCCAAAAATTTTACTATGTTTTTGTTGAAATTACACAAATTACAGGAATATCGAATAGTACGTTCGAATATGACAAGCAACTATTCACAACTGTACGCTAACAGAACGTTGTGTTCCTTAGAGTGTATCAGGTAAAAATGGGCAACAATACGGTTGGAATTTACGGTACGTAATGAACTGAACATTTCTGACTACAAAAATATTACTTTGAATGCAATTAAACCTCTTTCGAATTTTGGACTTTTGGCCAGCTTTTTCGGATTCTGGTCCACTGTGCGCTGGACACGAATCTGAAGTTGGAATAGCATGTTTGTGGACGAATTTTCGAGCTGGAGATCAAAATTGAACGAAAGTCATGAAAAACCTTGAATTGTAATATTTCCAGGTTCGAAATGAATAGAAAAAAATTGAAAGATGGAAATATCATTTTTGGGAGAAAATACAGTATTTTCCAATGTATTGTATTACTTGATAGAGCCTCATGTACAGTGAGTTCACTTTGGACCGCACCATTATACAAAATTTCCGAGGATATTGCTCCCAACAGTGGTTTATAAACATATTCATGTAGATTGATTCGGGATTGTAGTTGTGTTCGCGGTGCTGAGCAGAACTGCACAGGCGGAAAGAACAATGAGAAGAGGAGGAAATTATATCTCGGGATTCTATAGAACACTCAGCCTGTGAGATTGAACCCTCGCCGGCATCGATTTGTGATGAAACCTTTTGACGCTTACCTTCGGACGACCTTGCACTCCCGTTACAGTCACTTTTTTATTTGAGCGTTTCAACATTTATGCAATGGATTTCTTTTTTGTTCATGTGCCTCTTGGACTGTTTCTCTTTTTAATGACCAACAAAAGTCTGTCATCATACTGATATCCCATCTTCCTTGCTACCGTTTCTCTATTTACTTGATATCTTGATGGAATTGCTCGCCTTGCTCTTCACTGAAATCACCTAGATTGTCAGGGAAATAGCCTAGATACGAGTCAAGGAAATGTAATTTTAAATTCATTAAACAACCTAATTTTTGGTAATTCTTGATCATCTCAGCTACAATGCTTTCATAGTCATCACTTCTATGATTCCCTAGGAACTACTGCCTTAAAGCTTTCCCATGCGGCTTTCTCTTTTGGAGTCATCGTTGTAATGAACATATCATCCTTCAAAATCTTTCGAATCAAAAATTCCTTCCTTAAGTCTAGCTTCCGACAACTGACAATGTTCGACTCAAATATTCAAAGCAGTCACCCTACCCTGTTTTATCAAGCGCTTTTACAAACAGCTTCATCAAGCCTAATTTTATATGCAGGGGTGGAAGGAGGATTTTCGACGGTTCAACCAGTGGTTGCTCTATTATATTCTTATCACCACATTCGCGTGAACCAGATCTTTTGTTTGTAGTGATTGTTTCGATTTCTACTACCGATTCACAAAGAAAGCAAGGATATTTTGTAAATCCTGACTATTGACCTAAAATCACGGAAGTAATTTTAATATCATCACAAATCACCATTACCATTTATTTATTTATTTATTTATTTATTCGATATATCTTACAAACACCGAATGGTACTTACAAGTAAGAGAACAGTGATGCTAATAATGCCAAATATAATGGCTAAGTTAACCTAACGATAAAAATATATAATTTACAGAATAAAACAAATATAATAACTAATACTTCACGAGACAAAAACATACTTAAAACAAGCTTCTTATTTCATTTACATTAGTATTAAAAAGATCAACATCACATTGTTGGTATAATAAATTACACTGATGTAACATATTGTTTACCGGTGAAGAACTAAAGGGGTCTACATAGAACAATTTGTCTCCATTTATTCTTAAATGAATCTTTGGTACATTAATACTTATATAATTTATTATCGAACAGTCTTTGTACCTAATGTTATTGATAATATAATAAATAAATAGTATAGATTTTATATTTCTCCTATCACTTAATCTTTGTATATTAAAGCTCTCTAACATGCTTCTATAAGAAATTAAAAGAGGATAACAGTTGTATTTTCTAACATACAAATATCTTAAGAATCTCTTTTGGACTCTCTCTATCAAATCCAGATGGACATTAACAGAAGGTGACCAGATGATAGATGCATATTCCAGATGTGATCTGACTAGCGCGTTATACAATCTTATTATGGTTTCCATATTAGTAAGTTTTTTGAATTTTGGATAACAAATCCTAGAGACCGTAGGGCTTTATTAACAATGTTTTTATAGTGCGTATTAAATTTCATGTTTATTTGGAGTTGTACACCAAGGTCTTTACATTCATCCCTCTTGACAATAACCAAGTTATTAATAGTATATTCATCAGGGGCGCAGCCAGGGGGGAGCCATGGGGCCCGGCCCCCCTAAGCCGTCCTCCATGAACCAAAAATAAAGACGCATAATCTCTATCAGTCAAAGCAGTATTTAAACTATTCCTTGAAATAAATATTTTGTAATTAATGCCAATATTATCTAGTAGAGGAATCTATACACATCCATTTACAACAAATTTCTGAAAAGTTTTCCTCATCCTTTGGAGAGGCCGGTTCTATTGCCCC
The DNA here is from genome assembly GCA_936432065.2 of Rutpela maculata. Classification (NCBI taxonomy): domain Eukaryota; kingdom Metazoa; phylum Arthropoda; class Insecta; order Coleoptera; family Cerambycidae; genus Rutpela; species Rutpela maculata. Next base: position 218,064,180 of record OW386287.2, read on the forward strand.
CCCCCAGATGAATTTTCTGGCTGCGCCACTGATACTCATTATGAATAGGATTATTTTTACGTTCTTCATATTTTATTTTTTTTAGTATCATCTCTAGATTGGTATATTTTTTTCCAACACTGTCAATTGTGCTATGGGTACAGCGGCATATTTATTTGTATTACCTATGCAATAATACTCCTTTGAGGCTTTTCTTTGATGAGTCAATGAACAATCGCCACTCACCTGTTAATATTATTGCAATACACTAAATCTGAATCTTGGGAGAAATATTATCGGAATGCTTTATCTCTAGGTCGATAAAAGGAAACCTTAGTACCTTTTCCCAAGACATTTTTCGCTCGCAATCTGGAAGCCAATAATTCCGCGGCATCTTTTGGTAGTCCAAGATTACGTACTAAGTCATTGAATTTTGCTGTGTAAACTTTCGTGTTTCTTTGCTTTTTCTGGCATATGAAGCGTAATAATCATCTCCAGAGTTGTTTCCATCACTACTATCGCCTCCTTCATTGTGTGCAATTCTGCTCAGTACCGCGAACACAAGTACAATACCAAATCAATCTGCATGAATATGTTTATAAACCATCGTTGGGAGCAATATCCTCATAAATTTTGTATTATAGTGCGGTCCAAAGTGAACACACCGTACCTGAGGTTTTATCAACTAATGGAACACATTGGGAAATACTGTATTTTCTCCCAATAATGATTTTTCCATGTCTCCCAAATTTTTTCTATTCATTTCGAACCTGGAAATATCACAAATCCCGAGTTTTCAGATTTTCGTCCAATTTTTACCTTTAGCTCGAAAATTCGTCCACAAACGTGCTATTCTGACTTCAGATTCGTGTTCAGCGCCCAGAAAAACATAAGGAAAAGTGGGTCTTAATTCTCATTCTCGAATTTTTTTTTTTTTTTTTTAGTGGGCCTGTGTTATTATATAGAAGAGTGTAAACAAACTTCTATTCGACTCCGCATCTCTATAAGAGCTTCTTAAGATGCTTTGTAGATGCCTGTGTTATTATATAGAAGAGTGTAAACAAACTTCTATTCGACTCCGCATCTCTATAAGAGCTTCTTAAGATGCTTTGTAGATGCTATGAGAATGTTACTGAAGGGTGCTAAACAGTTGTACGAGTAGTATTTTTTTCGGCCTTTAAACAATAAAATAGCTTTTTAAACCTGCGCCTATTGTGGGTATATAATGGTTGTATAGATATTGAGATAAAGTTCTCCGACCTTTATTTACTCTTATGCAATGTGGATATAGGTGGTCTTATAGCTGTTACAAAATAATTAGTGTTAATTGGAGCATGATCTATGGAACTGAACTATGTTTTAATTTATCCGATTTTAGTCAGTAACCAGATTATGCGATGGTGTTTAAAAGATAATTAAAATAGACATACCCTATATTTTACAAGATAGTGTATGATTATCCCATTTTTTTCCCGAGGTGTCGTCCATTTTAGACTAATACTGTTGCTATATCCTGTTGCTGTTAACTCCTGTACTTCAGATGGCACTGTAAAGGTACAAAAATAAATAAACTAGTGGAAGCTATACTATTCGCCGTTTTACTGAGCTCTTTATATAATTGTTACACATTCTATGGGATACTCTTTGCAGTTTTCTTGTAAATAATGTTAGTTTTTGGACATTCTAAATTTTGTGATACCAACTTTATTGTGAAAACAAATAAATGAAAAAAAAATGAAAAAGAAAACTCCCTGTTAGGGATTCGAACACAAGACCTTTCGCAAAATCAAATCAAATCAAACAATACTTTATTTACATTAAATTATAAATATGTGTCTCCCCGGAAACTGTCCCGGAGCCAGCCAGACATACACAGCGCGCAGCGCCGTGGTAAGTGTAAGGTTGGGCGGGGCAGGTCCGGTTCGAGTAAACAATAGTTGGTGAGGGGAATAGAGCTCCTGTTTAAAAGGTATAAACTTAAAACTAACAATAACTTTTAAAAAACATGATATATGAAAATTTTAGCCATTGGACCATCACACATCACCACAATAATTGAATCTCTGTAGCATATATCATCCCAGGTAGCAAGGGTATGTTATATAATGACGTCAAAATCTGGTGATTCTGGTCAAAAAGACGTCAGGGCACTAAAAATCGACGACAGAATGACGTCTTATAAATGACATTAAAATGACGTGCTACACAACACGTCATATTGTCGTCTTTTTTCCGTGTTAAATTTATTTATATTTTATCGGATTACAAACTTTAAAACCCGCTAATGGCATTTTGTTATCGTAAGCAGAGTGTAAAGTTTAAAAAAAAAATAAACCGTGTCGTGAGGGATAAGTATTGGCGTTTTTATTCGAGGATATAATGTTTTTTAACATTATCCAAAATAATTTATATTCGAAAGAGTTTGCAAAGATTCGGCAGTTTATTTGTTTAAATTATATTTCTATCTATTCTTTTAATAATAAAATTAGATTAAAATGCATTAAAAAGCAAAATCTATTGCGTGTTCCAACTATAAAGTATTTAGGTCAGTAGCCTCAGAAAGGTTGGTGGCCGAGTGCTTAAGGCGTCGTCTTCCCCATATCCTCTTAAGTCGTATCTCAATGAAGATATAAATTTTGCCATAAAAACCTATCAGTTTGCTATAAAAACTCTATTTTACACTTTGACGACAAGCAATTATTTCAAGCAGGTTTTTTAGGTCTTTCTTTTCCTGCGTTATAGACACACATCTGTATACCTCTTGAATCTTATATTCTCCTATTACCTTAAGCTGCGGCATGACTAAATAAATGCATATTAACTTATGAAAATATGCATATTGCATTTAAATAATAAAGAATTATGAGAGCAATATCTCCCGGCTACCACCTACCATTGTTTGGGCGCATCACGCCGACGCGCGTTTGTTACGCCTGTTCAAAAAACATAATGATGTATTTACATACTATTTGCCATTATGCCATTAGATAATTCTCCAAATGACATGTACATATAAAGTTCAATAAAGAAATGTAATCGTAATCGTAATCGTCGTCTTCCAAGTCATGAGGTCGGCGGTTTGGCCCCTGCTCATTCCGTTTTTTTTTTATTGCGAAAAAAATTTTAGTTGTTTTTTTTTTAAGGTAATAATTGCTTATTGGTTTTTTTCAATTTTAGGTCTGTTTTAGACCATTAATATTCTATTTATGTTGTAGTTGACGATATTACACCTTTACCGTTTTTTCTCCAACACGCTTCCCAGGTTTGTATAAGTACCTCAACTTAAAACTTTAATTCTTAAAATAGTTGACTCCTGACTTCCCCTCCACCGCTCATCAAAGTTGAGATAAGGAAAATACTACTATACTTAAATATACGAAAATACGAAAATACTACTCGTACTTCTCAGGTGACACTGGTGACAGTTTAATTAAATTAAATAAGTTCTTCTTAATAATTATAAATAAATAAAAATACTAGTAACTCGAAGCGAGAACCTGAAAGATTTTCATATATCTTAAATAAGGCAAGAAATTCAATTTCACATAATAAAGACTTCATTCACCACCATAAATACTGCTTTTAGCATCCGAAATAGCGGTCGCCAAGCTAGCTCAGTTGGTTGAAGCGTCAGTACTGTAATACGGACAACGGGAGACATGTAGGTTCGAATCCTACCGACTGCAATTGGTAAAGGTAAGTAGAAATGAATTTAATAACTTAATAAACATTATAATTTGCAGACAACCCTTGTGAGAAAAAGTTGGAGTGATGGTAAACAATATTAGATATGTTAATGTAAATAAAATTACGGATGGCTACAAACAAATTCATTAGGACAAAACTTATTTATGCATTAATTATTTTATTTTTATCAAGTAGATTACTAACTAGTATGTAGTTTTATATGTTCCTATTACTAAAAACCTGTGGGGGGATTACCAAATATAACCTGAAAAAGACGTCATTCGTCTGAGACATTAGGAAGTCATTTTCACGTTTCATTTACGTCATCTAACTCGTCATTTCTCATCACTCCTGACCATTTTTTCACGTCATTTTCACGTGCCTTTGCTACCTGGGATTCGAGTGTTATATTTCAACGAATTAGATATATTATTATGAAATATACATATTACTAAATGTATAAACAAAAAAAAATAGAAAATAAAATTTCACAAGATTTATATGACAAAAATTAAGAAAATACATTTTCTTTAATTTAAATGATTAATAACTTTTTTATTTACTGATTGATTTTTTTTCAATGGAGTTCTTCCTCTAGCTAACGCTAACTTTCCAAATTTCAATACAATTGGACTTTTCATTCTTAAGTTATCGTGCTTACAAGAAACGTGACGGACGGACGGACAGACGGACATTTTGAAAGTTGTTCAGAATTCGTTCACTAACATAATGATATGAAAATTTTTTCTCTATGAGCGATATTTACTAATTTAGAAATGTGCCGATCAAATACAATATATACTCTTCGTTTTTGCGAAGAGTATAATAACACAGGCACACAAAAAAAAATATTTTCCAAAGGTGAAAGACACATATCCTTACGTTTTTTGAGCCACTGATTCCAAATATCACGTCAAAAATATATGTGTCACTGCTCAATTTTTCACAAATTGACATTCCATCCCTATATTCGGGGTTAAATGGCTATTAAATCTAATAGAATGACACGCGTTGAAATGAAACCTCTGAATAGTTTAATGTGGCTCTAGTCACATACTCTCAACGTTCTACCGTACCACGGAAATGATGGTGGTGTACTTTTTCCCCCCTTGTTCTGATTTTTCCATAATACGCTTGTGAGGGCTTGACAGATCGGGGTTATTACAGGGAATATTGATAAATCGAGAATCTCTTGACCAGGAGATGCCATAACAACCCCCGGGGGTTGTAACCACTCCCTCCCTGAATGACAAAACATTCCAAAAATACTGCGAAAGGGCTGAAGAATGGTTTCCTCCAGTTTTTGAGGGCGAGTAACATGATAATTGCAATACTTTTCCGCACTCTTCTGAAACTAACCCTAAATGAAAAAAACTACCCCTTGTTCTGATTATTCCGTACTACGTATGCTTGTGAGGGCTTGACAGATCGGGGTTATTTATTTATTTATTTATTTATTTATACTGCATACAAACAGACAGAGTCCACTTACATGTATACAGTGTTAGGTAAAAATTTGACATACATGTGCTATATAATAAAGAGAAAAACATTTAAAACAAATATATGTATATATACAATATCACAAAAATATATCAACCTAACGACAAAAGAATATTTTGTCACAGATGGGAGTGTAGCCTATTTTTATTAATATCAAAAATATCTATATCACAGGTTTTTAAAAAATTATTGACAGTAATTAAACAATTCTCAATAGGGGAATTTACATTAAATATTTTGAATACATTATCTCTAACTCTTAATCTAACATCAGGTACGTTAATATTTATAGCCGATAATATATCAGATGCAACAATATGGCCATGTAACACATTAAAAATGAACAAAATTTGAACATTTTCACGGCGCTTACTTAAGAGAGTTACATTAAATTCAATTCTTTGGTGTTCATATGATATTAAAAGAGGATATGTCCCATGTTTTTTTTTAGATACATGGATCTTAAAAATTTTTTTTGGATTTTTTCCAACATATCTATCTACTATCTGTGGTGTGTTTATATCAGTGTATGTCAGAGTTCTAGGATGCCAAATAACACAACAGTATTCTAATTTAGATCGGACATATGAATTGAAGAGAATAATGGATGTATTATAATTAAGATCCTGACTGGCTCTAAGAATGAAACCCAGTTTTCTGTAACACTCAGCAGTTAACTTTATAATATGGTTATTAAATGAAAAGTTTTTAGTGAATACTATACCCAAATTTTTAATTTCATTTAGTGGTTCGATTTGAACATCATTCACAGTATATGATCCTATCAAAGGATTCTTCTTTCTTGTATAAGATACAACTTTACATTTAGATTCATTTAGAACCAGGTCATTATCCTCACAAAATTCAGAAATGGTTCTGATATCACATTGGAGCAGCTTATCAATATCTTCATTATGTCAATAATCTGTCGGTCGAAATTCATCGTGAATTAGCTGCTGTTGTCTGTGACGATAATTTTCAAATATTAACGTGCTACAGATCACCTAATGGCGATTTTAATATATTTTTGGAAAAGCTGTCTGTTGCATTGGACATTTTATCACATAAAAATAAAAAAATCATTGTAACTGGTGACTTCAACGTACCCTATCACAATCCAGATAAAAATACTATCTTATTGACTAATTTATTAACATCCTTCGGACTTTTTGCATTGAACAAATCTCCCACCCGTAACTCTAGTTGTCTTGATAACATATATGTAAATTTTCCCCAGGAGTATTGTAAAATTAGTATTATGAACCCTAGATTATCAGATCATCTAGGTTTAAGTTTAATGATACAAAATTGTAAACAAAAAAATTCCTACAAAAGAGTTAATTTTAGACCAATCACTGACGCAGGTTTATTCGAATTAAATGACCGCCTAAAAAATACAGACTGGAGTTTTGTTAATGATGCCATTTTAACAGTTGAGTACAAATTTGAAACATTCTTAAATATTATTACTTCTCCCTGCCAAAAATTCCACATAGAAACTTATAAAAAAAAAGTGATGCGGTTTTATCGTTCCTATAAGTTATATTAGTATTATACAGACAGGATTTTATCTGTTTTATTAAGTTTTAAATCGGTTATGAAACAGTAATTCCGCATGAGCTATTTGGAATTATCATGTTGCCCTTTCATGAGTACTTATATGAAATATACATCAACAAATCTACAGTTTAGTGTCTGCAAATGCACCCTTGCCCTTATATCTGTAAACATATGGAATTACAGATACAACTTTAAAGAGATTCTAAACTTTTCTATAAGTAATATCATAAGAGTTCCAGTCCGTCCTTTCTCCAGTATCTATCGTATGTAACACACCATTTATCAACATGTTTTTATTGTAAATTTCAACATTGTCATTTTATTAGTATTAATGTGGATATACATGTCAACAAATGTACAATTTCAATTGTATATTTTACAGATGTATTTTTATTGTAAACTTCCATTTTGCTTTTTTATTAGTATTAATTTGGATATGCATGCCGATAAATGTACAGTCTAAATTGCATATTTCAAATAGAAATACTAATATTGTGGTAAACACAAAAATACTGCAAAAGTCCTTATTTCCTCGGGTGTTCTTGTTCTAGCCTAGAAGCAATGAATGAGTTAGCAGTGAAAGAGACTGCTTTACTTTTAATTTAACAAACACACGTCAGTTCCTTAGGTCACATTAGATTAGATATGAATTAGCGACACGTATACAGCTCCCTCTACTGGAGCCTGGAGTTAAAGTTGCTGCTGAAATTTCTATCAGTTTCTACCAGAATGGAGCAGCAAACATTTACTTATACCACATCAATGAGAATTTATGAGAACAGTATCTAAGGTAAAACGTGCGGCTTTCCGTGGTTAAATGGCAAGTGTTTCTATAAGAAACGAGCTGCATTAGGTTAGGACAGTTTTGACTTGAAATTGAAGATTACTAATAATAATGTTTGAATAGGGATTTATGAGATCAGTTTCTATGAGTATTAATGTTTTTTTTCAGTAATATATTAAATGTGTTTTCATTTGTTTGAATGGGTAAAAAGAAAGGTCAGTTTTCAACTGCAATTACAAATACAAGTTTAATCACTTTGAATGGGGTTATATGCGATTAATTTCTAAAAGTATTTATGCTGTTTTCCGAATATAATTGTGATGTAACAAATTGTTCACTACTTGTTATGATATGGTCTGAAATTCCAAGTACACATTTAGTATTCCTTCAAAAGGATTGATGAGAGCAGTTTCTACGAGTATCTATTTGTTGTTCCTCTAGTAAATTATATAAGACTTTACATTTACTTATACTATCTCAATGAGAATTTATGAGAACAGTATCTAATGTAAAACGTACGGCTTTCCGTGGTTAAATGGCAAGTGTTTCTATAAGAAACGAGCTGCATTAGGTTAGAACAGTTTTGATTTGCAATTGAAGATTACAAATTATAATGTTTGAATAGGGATTTATGACATCAGTTTCTATGAGTATTAATGTTTTTTTTTTTCAGTAATAAATATATTAAATGTGTTTTCATTTGTTTGAATGGGTAAAAAGAAAGGTCAGTTTTCAACTGCAGTTACAAATACAAGTTTAATCACTTCGAATGGGGTTATATGCGATCAGTTTCTAACAGTATTTATGCTGTTTTCCGAATATAATTGTGATGAGGTTTGATCAGTAACAAATTGTTCACCACATGTTACGATATGGTTGGAAATTCCAGGTACATATTTAGTATTCCTTCGAAAGGATTGATGATAGCAGTTTCTATGAGTATGTATTTGTTGTTCCAATAGAAAATTTGTCTTTATCAGTATGCATTCTATCTACTTTAAATACAAAAATTATATCAGAATGACACAACCAAATATTTTAAACAGTATCCACTTGTAAATCCAAACATTTAAAGATATAATTTAATCAGAACAGTATCTAATGTAACGCGTGCGGCTTTCCGTGGCTAAATTTTAAAAGCATTTTTAATAAATAGCTTTAACGGATTTGAACAGTTTTAATTTGCAATTCCAGATGAATAATTTTAATTGTTAAATAGGGATCTATGAGATCAGTGTCTTTGTGTAATGTTTTTTTTTCAATAAAAACACATTTTATTGAAAAGAAAAAACGTTACACTGACCTCATAGATCCCTAACAATTAAAACAATTCATCTGGAAATGCAAATGAAAACTGTTCGAATCCGTTAAAGCTTATTTATTGCAAATAATTTTAAAATTTAGCCACGGAAAACCGCACACGTTACATTAGATACTGTTCTGATGGATTCTCATTATAATATTATCTTTGAATGTTTGGTTTTACAGCTGGACACTGTTTAAAATATTTGGGGTTTCATTCTGATATGATTTTTGTATTTAAATTAGATCCGAATGCATACTGATAAAGACTTATATAATTTACTGTAGGAACAACAAATAAATACTCGTAGAAACTGCTCTCATCAATCCTCTTTAAGGAATACTAAGTATGTACCTGGAATTTCCGACCATATCGTAACATGTAGTGAACAATTTGTTACGGATTAAACCTCATCACAATTATATTCGGAAAACAGCATAAATACTGTTAGAAATTGATCGCATATAACCCCATTCGAAGTGATGAAACTTGTATTTGTAATTGCAGTTGAAAACTGACCTTCCTTTTTACCCATTCAAACAAATGCAAACACATTTAATATATTACTGAAAAAAAACATTAATACTCATAGAAACTGATCTCATAAATCCCTATTTAAACATTATAATTTGTAATCTGCAATTGCAAATCAAAACTGTTCTAACCTAATGCATCTCGTTTCTTATAGAAACACTTGCCCTTTAACCACGAAAAGCCGCACGTTTTACATTAGATACTGTTCTCATAAATTCTCATTGAGATAGTATAAGTAAATGTCTGGATTTACAAATAGATACTGTTTAAAATATTTGGTTGCTTTATTCTGATATAATTTTCATATTTAAATTAGATCCGAATCTTTATTGATAAAGACTTATATAATTTACTAGAGGAACAACAAATAGATACTCGTAGAAACTGCTCTCATCAATCCTCTTGAAGGAATACCAAATGTGTACTTGGAATTTCCGACCATATCATAACATGTAGTGAACAATTTGTTACTGATTAAACCTCATCACAATTATATCCGGAAAACAGCATAAATACTTTTAGAAATTGATCGCATATAACCCCATTCGAAGTGATTAAACTTGTATTTGTAATTGCAGTTGAAACCTCTTTTTACCCATACAAACAAATGAAAACACATTTAATATATTACTGAAAAAAAAAACCATTAATACTCATAGAAACTGATCTCATAAATCCCTATTCAAACATTATAATTTTGAATCTTCAATTGCAAATCAAAACTGTTCTAACCTAATGCAGCTCGTTTCTTATAGAAACACTTGCCCTTTAACCACGGAAAGGCGCACGTTTTACATTAGATACTGTTCTCATAAATTCTCATTGAGATAGTATAAGTAAATGTGTGGATTTACAAATAGATACTGTTTAAAATATTTGGTTGCTTTATTCTGATATAATTTTCATATTTAAATTAGATCCGAATCTGTACTGATAAAGACTTATATAATTTACTATAGGAACAACAAATAGATACTCGTAGAAACTGCTCTCATCAATCCTCTTGAAGGAATACTAAATGTGTACTTGGAATTTCCGACCATATCATAACAAGTAGTTAACAATTTGTTACTGATTAAACCTCATCATAACTATATTCGGAAAACAGCATAAATACTTTTAGAAATCGATCGCATATAACCCCTTCGAAGCGATTAAACTTGTATTTGTAATTGCACTTGAAAACTGACCTTTCTTTTTACCCATTCAAACAAATGAAAACACATTTAATATATTACTGAAAAAAAACATTAATACTCATAGAAACTGATCTCATAAATCCCTATTCAAACATTATAATTTGTAATCTTCATTTGCAAATCAAAACTGTTGTAACCTAATGCAGCTCGTTTCTTAAAGAAACACTTGTCTTTTAATCACGGAAAGCCGCACGAATTACATTAGATACTGTGCTCATAAATTCTCATTGATGTGGTAAATGTAAATGTTTGGATTTACAAATGGATATGGCTTGACTCGTTTTGCTGGTCAATTCTGATATAAACTGATAACAATTTCAACAGCAACTTTACCTAACTCTTATAGAAACTTATTGACCATATAGGTTCTCATAGATACTTATTAATTTTTGATAATTTTCAATACGGATTGATGAGATTTTTTTGACAGGGCTACAGTGGAATCTGTATTTCCTGAAAAGTCAAAACTTCTTTCATCTAATAAAAGAAGCAAAATTAAATGGTTCACTGATAACTTGCGCCAGATGCGAGATACTTTAAACCTGTTACAAGACATGTATAAAGCAAATCCTACGCCTCACTTAAAATCTTTAATAACTGATAAAAAATCCATCTACAAATCAGAATTGAAAAAAGCAAAAAAGATTGCACATGATAAATATATTTCACAAAGCAAGAATCCGAATAAAGCAATGTGGAACATCATTAATAATGAAAAACAGTCTCGTAATCCACACATAGCTTCTGATATTACTTCAAATGATTTTAATAATTACTTTGGTACGGTTGCTGGTCGTACAATTAATTCATTACCTCCATCCAACAACAATTTTGAACTTTATTTAAGCAACACTGACCTAAAGGGGCTAGACAGTACTTTTAATTTTTCGGAAGTATCTTACTTACAAATTTTAGACATAATTAATAACCTAAAAAACACAAATAGTAAAGATGCATACAACATAAACTTACAAATTCTAAATTCAATCAAACACCAAATTTTTATTCCACTAACTAAACTTATAAATCAATGTATTAAAAGTAATATTTTCCCCAAAATTCTTAAAGTATCAAAAGTTATACCCATTCATAAACAGGGAGATGTGGAAGATCCTGCTAATTACAGACCGATTTCTATCATACCCTTATTTGCAAAAATTTTTGAAGGGGTCTTAAAATTGCAAATAACAAATTACTTTGAGAAGTTCAACTTGTTCAATAACTGTCAGTTTGGTTTTAGAAGTAAATTGTCGACTACCCATGCTATTAACTCTTTGACAGACTCAATCAACAGAGGCTTTGAACAAAACGAAATATTATACTCCCAATTTTTGGATCTAAGCAAAGCATTTGACTGTGTATCCCATGATATATTATTGAAAAAACTTCAATTTTATAAATTCTCTGCTGACAGTCAAAAGCTACTCGCATCGTACCTTGAAAAAAGATGTCAGTATGTGAATTACCAAAATATGAATTCTGGTTTCATAAATATTAAATTTGGAGTACCTCAAGGCTCCGTATTGGGTCCAACTCTTTTTCTCATCTTCATAAATCACTTACCCAACAATACTGTTTCGGCAAAATCTGTTTTATTTGCTGATGACACCACTTTATTAAACACAAACCAGGATATCAATGCATTGCTGTCCAATGTGCGCGAAACTCGGTCAACTATTCAGGACTGGTGTCTATCAAATAAATTAATGTTAAACGAGAAAAAGACACAAACAATGATTTTCAGTTTAAGACAGTACACAATAGATGACATAAATATAGTATCCATGGATTGTATTAAATTCTTAGGAGTTCACGTGGACAACAAGTTAACTTGGGAAAAACATGCCAATTTTCTGTGTGATAAGATGGCTAAAAATTTATTTCTTTTAAGACACCTAGTGAACTGCGTGTCCCAGGCAACATTATTAGCAGCATACCATGGACTAATCCACTCTGCAATCAGCTATGCAATTTTGGCCTGGGGTCACTCTTCCCATTCTGCTGCTGTTTTTGCTATGCAAAGAAAAGCAGTTAGAATAATTGCCGGGTTAGGATACAGAGATGATTGCAGAGATTCTTTTAAAAAACTAAATATCCTAACCCTGATTAGTACATATATATTGCAGTGTCTCCTTTACATCAAAGAAAATGAAACAATGTATACACCACGTGATCAGATCCACTCATACTCTACCCATAATAAAGATCATTTGAATCATGACTTTTTACGACTCTCTAAAACTCGCGATGGAATAAGGTATCACGCAATAAAGTTTATCAATGCTTTACCCCATCCCATCAAGGAACTGGAATGTAGACGTTTCAAATCTGTGATAAAAAAAGTTTTAATAGACCATGCCTTTTATAATTTTAAAGAATTCTTAGATGCTGACTTTTCCACTATGTCTAATAAATAAGGTTTTTAATTTATTTGTTTTTACGGTGTTATTTTTACCTTCAAACACCATTTGTTTTTGTTTTTCTCTCTTTTACTTTATACACTACATTATGTAGAAAATTTTATCACTTTTTTGACATGTGTAAATACTCTGTATAATGCACCAATAAAGATATTATATTATATTATTATATTATATTAGACCTTATCGTGTAATAGAGTTTTAAATCATCTGCGTACAGCAGAAATTTGGCATACCTAATATAATCAGATATATTATTAATAAACAGTACAAAAAGCAATGGTCCTAGTATGGAGCCCTGGGGCACGCCTGAGGTGGAAATAAAGATGTCTGAATTGCTATTGTCAAATCTCACAAAATTAGGACGGTTGGTTAGATATGACTCTAAGAATTTCAATAAGTTGTTACTAAAAGAAAATGATTTTAGTTTCTCTAACAAGACTTTATGATTTACTCGATCAAATGCCTTTGCTAGATCAGTGTATATGGTATCAATTTGATGTTTATTTATATCTTTTGCTATATAGTCACTGAATACAGACAAATTTGTGATGGTTGACTTTTTGTTGACAAAACCATGTTGTTCCTCCAGAAGTATTGGCGAAAGTTGAGAATATGCCCTGTTGTATATGACACGTTCAAAAATTTTAGATGGTGATGGCAGTACTGTAATTGGTCGATAGTTTGTTATTAAACTAGTAGTGCCCGATTTATGTATGGGAGTTATGCGACCAATTTTAAAGTTATCGGGAAAAACATTAGCTTCTAATGCTTTATTAAAAATAATTTGCAGAGGTATCGCAAGTATGTCGGTATAGGCCTTAAAAAAGTAGGAAGGTAGCCCATCTACACCTATAGCAGCTTGGGGTTTCAATGATTTTATTGCATCTACGATTTCGATTTGACTGATGTTACATATATTAAGGTTGTCCAGGTTATAATCTTTACAGTTAGAAACCTGCTGTGGTGGAATACTGTCAGTATAAATAGTTTTAAAATAAAGTGCAAATGCATTAGAAATATCCTTTTCATTATTACAGTTATTATTACAGTTAATATTGATAAATCGAACATCTTTTGACTAGGAGATGCTAAAACAACCCCTGGGGTTGAAACCACTCCTTCCCTAAATGACAAAACATTCGGAAAATACTGAGAAAGAGCTTAAGAAAGGTTTCCCCCCATTATCGGTTGCAATATAGTTTTTTCCCATTTGGGGGTATTTCCAGAAGGGTGCAAAGAAGCACTGCAATCATCGCGTTCCTCGTCCTCGAAAATGAGAGAAGACCATTCTTCAGTCCTTTCGCGGTATTTTCGGAATGTTTTGTCATTCAGGAAGGGGGTGGTTTCAACCTCCGGGAGTTGTTTCGGCGTCTCCTGATCAAAAAATACTCGATTTATCAATCTTCCCTGTAATAACTCCGATCTGTCCTCACAAGCATAGTATGGATAAATCAGAGCAAGGGCAGTTTCTTCCATTTGGGGGTAGTTTCAGAAGGGGGGAGGGTTGTAAATATTGCAACCATTATGTTCTTTGCCTCGATAACAGAGGGAAACCGTTCTTCACCTCTTTCGCAGTATTTTTGGAATGTTTTGTCATTCAGGGAGGGGGTGGTTTCAACCCCCGGGGGTTGTTTTGGCGTCTCCTGGTATAATACTTTAGTGCCAGAATCATTAATTAATATTTTCCACAAAAATATCGTTGCCGCTGCGGCCGCCATGTTAGAAAAATGGCGGTCAATTAGGTCTTTTCTATTATCTCCTTTTCTGTCAATTCTACCTTAAAATTAGGTATTACGAATATTGTAGGGAATGAAAAAGCTCCAACTTCTATTTAAACTATTTTCCTATATTATTAATATTTTACCATTTACAGGTGCCAGAAAGGTGAAAATTTGTCGTTCACTGTCGATTTTTGCAATTATCTCGGTCCCCGTTGCTCCTACATATTAATTACAGTTATCATACTTTTCGCAAAAACGTAGAGTATATATTGCATTTGATCGGCACATTTCTAAAATGGTAAATATCGCTCATAGAGAAAATTTTCATATCATTGTTAGTGAACGAATTCTTTCAAAATGTCCGTCATCTGTCCGTCCGTCCGTCCATCTGTCCGTCCGTCACGTTTCTTGTAAGCACGACAACTTAAGAAAGAAAAGTTCCATTGTATTGAAATTTGGAAAGTAAGTTGGCCTTAGCTAGAGGAAGAACTTTATTGTTTTTGAAAAAAATGAATCAGTACCGCCACTTAAAACTCCCCAGACTCGTAACTTCCTTATTTTTTAAGTTACGACCATGTTCGGCACATCAAATTGTAGATATTTTTAAGGCCTTTAAATACAGAGTGATTTTAAAAAATTTTTTTGAAAATATTATTACGGAAAAAAATTAATTTCCTTGAATATTTTTTTCCCTCACCTTGTACATGAATTGTGTTAATGTTTTCTTATAAAAGTTTTAATTAGCTTCAATTTACGGTTAAAAAAAAAAAAATTATAAAAATTTTGAAATTTCCTATTATTTAGTACATTTTAATAAAGTTTATTTTTAAAAATATTTATTTCTTTTGTTCCTTGTTGCTGTTTTGTTACGTTTAGGATTATTTGTGATATGTCTTCTACAAATAAAGCGTAAAATTATTATTTACATTTTTTCAGTTATTTAAAAAAAAAAAATCAGTTTGGAATCGGAAGGAGAGTTTTTAATTTCTTTCTCTAAAACCAAAAAGAATTTCGGATATGACGTAATAACATAAATTGAAGCTAATTAAAACCTTTATAAGAAAACATTAACACAGTTCATGTACAGGGTGAGGGAAAAAAATATTCAAGGAATTTAATTTTTTTTCGTAATCATTTTTTCAATTTTTTTTTAAATCACTCTGTATGCATATTTAAAGGCCTTAGAAATATCTACAATTTGATGTGTCGAACATGGTCGTAGCTTAAGGAATAAGGAAGTTAGGAGTCTGGGGAGTTTTAAGTGGCGGACCCTGTACATATTTTCTTATTTTTTGTCATTTGTACTTAAATAGAAATCTTGCGAAATTTTATTCTCTATATATATTTTTTTGTTTATACATTTTACTAATATATATATTTCATAATAATATATCTAATTCGTTGAAATATAAAACTCGAATGATATATATTACGGACATTCGACTTTCATTGTCCTGTCTGACGGTCAATGTATTTCATATATCATGTTTTTTAAAGGTTATTGTTAGTTTTAAACAGGAGCTCCAACTCACCCCATTAACTATTGTTTAGTCGAACCGAACCTGCCCCGCCTAACCCTACATTCACCGCGGCGCTTCGCGCCGTGTTTGCCTGGCTGGCTCCGGGACAGTGTCCGGGAAGACACATATTTATAATTTCAATGTTAATAAAGCATTGTTTGATTTTTTTTGCCTTGTCCGGCAATCCAAAGGTCTTGTGTTCGAATCCCGGACAGGGTGGTTTTTTTTTAATTTTTCTTTCATATATTTCTTTTTCACAACAAAGTTGGTATCACAAAAGTTAGAATGGCCAAAAACTAACATTATTTACAAGAAAACTGCGGAGAGTATCCTACAGAATATGTAACAATTATAGCTCAGTGAGTCGGCGAAGAGTACCTACATTTTTAGCTTGTTTTCAATATTGTATATTACAAAATTTTCTAAAACGTTTGTTAAAAATATTTTCTTCCACGGCCGAATTACAGCATCCCCGAATTTGAAAAATGTTGAAATTTTCTAGCTGTAAAAAAATGAGGCGATATCCTCGTCTCTTCCATCTTCTTTTTATAATTGTACTGTTTATACTGAAAACATATACTATTTCTAATTAATTTTAACTAAAAAAATAGGTTCGAGTTAATAATGTTACATATTTTTACCCCCAGAGACATGTGTAGAAATTCCCTCTAAGTTCCATGTATAAGTAACAGAAAACAATTAAGTTAGTTAGTTAATTTGGCAATCGGCCCAGAGATGGCGCACAGTGTCAGAATCTAGAAGTTCCAAAGAGCCTACTAGAAAATTACCGATCAAGGGAGAATGTTCTAGAGCTTTCATCTTTCAGGAATGCAGAATCTGTGTTAAGACAGTTTAGTACAGACAGCAAGATCAGAAGGATAAAAGAAGTAAACAAAGTGATCAAAAGTGAATTATTGAATTATAGTACTGAGTGTTATATTAGTGAAGTATTTATTTGTTGTAATTAGCACGTAAGTTATTAAATTAGTGTTATAATTTCCAGATCCATGATACAGGGTGTTCACAAATTTATAAGAATTTTTTTACTTCTTTTGGCCCAACAGCATCGTGCAAAATATTTAAACGTGCACCGCAGACACTGTAGTATAGGTATTATCTGATCCGAAAACACCGTACTTCTAGAAAGTACTTAATTTAAGAAAAAAGCATTGGAATATGATATTTTTACTTCTTTTGGAGTAATATATTAACGTGCAAAAAATTTGAAGGTATGCGGTGTCCTTTTATAAGATATGGTTTATTTTTGGGGCGCAGTGCATTTAAGTTGTACTACATGGCCATAACATTACTTAGCTGCTTCAATTTTTTAAATTGTATACATAATAAATTTGATGAAAATGTAACAAACCGAAACGTAAGAAAACTTAACAATTCCATTGAAATATAAACCCAAGAATTATGCCAAAAGTACTAAATCAATAATAAAGAAGAGAAAAATTATTAGATATACCTTACCTCCTTCTAGGGTAGTAAAATTTTTATACACCTCTTTTTTGAAGAAAATATGTGACAGTGTAAGGCAATATTCTGTAAATGGTTTTAGTTCCTTTAATATTAACACTTGCATTGCCTTATTTTTCTGCGCACTACTACCCACACTGTACACATAGTTACTGATTTGACAACTGTCTTCGTATAGCTGAAAGAAAAAAAATAACTAAATAATACTACATAATACTACATGATAACTTAAAACGGTATAATAACTAACGAATATAATTGGTTATATTTTATTTGTAGATTTCGACTGCGAGAATTAGTTTTTCCAAAGCTGCCGAATCAATCCGCATATTTTTTGCAGCAACTGAATCCTTACAACTTTACCAATGTTTATATTCTAGGAGGTAGTGTCGAAAAGTGAAAAATTTACCAAACCACTAACCGAAGTGGTTTGATGATAGTGTTCGTCCAAACAAGCAAATTTGTCTCTTGTGAATATGGGCCTTAAAGGCCGGCAATTTATATTGCGGGCCTGTGAAAAATTGAACGTATTTCATCATAATCAAATCACTAGGTTCTTCGGTTTGACTGTAGTTGCAGGTGAAAGGGTTGCATTGATACAGTCGGCGAGAATTTTCTCATAGAGCGCTGCGGCGCGCGCACTCAGAAAAAAAACCCGAATCGCATTGTAATCAAACCAGTCAAATTTTGTGGCAAATGTTTTCAATTGTCCAAAAAATGAAAGAAATACAATTGGCGGGAATTTGGAAAGAGGGAAGGAAGAGTTATTGGGGCAATTATGAGCATAAAATCCAAGTTTACACTGTAAATGTCATCAAACAAGGAATTCAAGCTAAAAACTATCGCCTAAATTTTTCCATACTCCAAACACCCTATAAAACATTATATTATCATCGGCGAGAATTTTTATAAAAATCAACCCCCCCCCCCCCCCCCGAAACTACCCCATTGGGGGTAGCCCTCTAGCCCTACCTAGGCTTTGAAGTATAACAAATGTTTGTGATGGAGTATCCTCTAGGTAGGGCTAGAGATACTAGAAAAAACACCTCGTAAGGGAGGTTTTCTTATATTGTATTGACATGACTTTGATCTTCAGTATATAGAATGGTTATTTTGCTTTTTCATATTGAATGTTAGCGGAGTAAAAAACAAGGGAAAAGTCGCTTCCTTCTCAAGTTTTTTTTTTAATCTTAGAACAAACTGAGACATATACCATTTCGTTAAGTAGGTCGATGTTCAATAGAAATCATGAAATACGACATTTTTTAGTGGTCACGGACATTGTTATTTTTAAAAAAGTGTGAAATTCTGTTTTTTTTAATCATGTTTTTTTTGAATATCTAATGCCATATCTCAAAAACGAATGGAGATATCCACATGAACTTTTTTTGTTATAAAACACACACTTAGGCGCTTCTATCTGTGTATAGTATTGTTAATTAAAACATTTTTAAGCGTGTTAAAAACTTAGATAACCTTGAAAGTTCAGAAAATACGCAGTCAAATTTTCACTAAGCTACAAACTTTTTTGTTTTTGAAAATTTTGTATAACATGCTGCGTAGAAAATAAAGTCAAAAGACCAAAAAAGTTTTTGATAGCATAATTCTTATTGTGTCTTTGATAGTTTAGATACAGTGGTTTTTTGGAGCGCGCGAATTGCAGAAATTGGGTATTAATACGCCCGCGTCCACTAAAACTAACTAGTCTCCACTAAAACTAACTAGTGTACGATCAGCGTTATTAGTTTTCGTCGAAGGTCAAATTATAAAACTGCTGCCCAAGGAATCACTACTTTTCCACATCCGGATCTTCTATCCAAGTCTCTCACAACGAAAAAAATTTGAATGTGAAAATAATTGTTTATGGAACTTTAATAATAAAATATTTGAAATCGTCTACCCCAAAAACCTATAAAACGATATGCCAGATCGGTAGTGGGGCTGAGGATGGTGGAAGGGGGATGGTTTTAGTGGTGGTTAAAGTAAAAAAAAATTTCAGGCCTTTGGTTCTTGTACACACACTAAATGACAATTTTATTTTTTTCGCCCCTTGAATAATAGGGTGGGAGTTGGTAATGGGGGGTGGTTAATGCCAAAAAAAATTTAGCTTCTCTTATATATACTAAATACCACTTTTATGGACTCTTACTTGCTTGATTTGCCTATTTACTCCCATTTACCCCCCAACCTAGTTCCAGATCTCGTTAAAATACATAGGTATGTGTACCAAATTTCAAGTCAATATCTTAAACGGTTCCGGAGTAATCGTGCGCACAAAAAAAGATACAGACAGACCGACAGACAGAATTTTTTTTTGCTCAAACTTAAAATCTCGACGTTTCACGACATTCTAAGCCTATTTGGACAATAAAAATTTTCATCTGCTAAAAAATATTTAAGATAAAAATGCAATCTAAATTTCATTG
Source organism: Rutpela maculata (assembly GCA_936432065.2). Classification (NCBI taxonomy): domain Eukaryota; kingdom Metazoa; phylum Arthropoda; class Insecta; order Coleoptera; family Cerambycidae; genus Rutpela; species Rutpela maculata. The sequence goes on from OW386287.2 coordinate 218,084,301, forward strand.
TAAAATGGAGTGGATTTTATGTGGCGTAGTAATAGAGGAGAACGATAAACTTGTGTACAAGCCATAGAAACAGGGTTTCTATAATTAGAGCTGCGGAAACTAAAAGAGACTTAATTTAGAATATTTTTTTCTATTTTGTTACCTAATTTAGGCGAAAATAACACGTTTACTCAATTATTTTTATTTTGTGGATCTAGGGTAAAAATGCAATGCATGGGAGTTTCGGATAGGGACTCTGACCCAGGAAATGTCGAATACAAATATTAAGATTGCCACGTTCAAAAAAAAGTGCTTTAAGAAACTGTCTTTTCTATTTAGCTCCAATAATAACGCAAAAAAAAGGAAATCTCGATAGTTTACTTTTTATCAAAACACTCCAAAATTATTACTTTTCCTAAACTTTTGTTTATGGAATTTTATTAGCTCCCTAGTTGCGCAACTTTTTTTTTCCATTTACTACAATATTATTTTTTACCGTTTCCGAGATCCCAATACAATGCATTTTTATCCCAGATACTCTATTTAAGATTTTTAATTCCTTTTTGCCTTCAACCTTAGTCCTTAATGCGCCACTGGAAAAAATAAGTTATCCTTTCAGATCCTAAAACGTGATAAAACAGTCCTAAACATAAAAAAATAATAATGAAAAGTTCCGTTACACACAATACATAATCATTATTATTCTCAAGTGCCGCGCGCGTACGCTTCGACAATTCCTCCATACTAAAAAATTCGTAACTAGCAAACTATTGCTAATAATGAAAATATTTTTTTTCTAAAAACTTTTTAAGTCTATTGACTTCATTTTCTTCATAGCATGTTACACAAAATTTTCAAAAAGAAAAAAGTTCCTCGCTTAGTGAAAATTTAATGGCGTATTCTCTATACTTTCAGGGTCATCTACGTTTTTAGCATGTTCACATTTTTTTTTTTTATTAGCAATCCTATGGATAGAAAGAAGCGCTTAAGTGTGTGTTTTATAACAAAAAAAAGTTCATATCGATAGCTCAATTCATTTTTGAGATATGGCAATAGATGTACAAAAAAACATGATTTAAAAAAAATTAAATTTTGCACTTTTTTTTAAATAAGAATATCTGTGACCATTAAAAAATGTCGTATTTCGTGTTTTTATGTGTAAAATGATGTTGTCGGTAATACCCACTGTGTCTGATCTTGTTCTAAGCTGATAAAAAAACGACACCATTTTACCTCTGTTTCGCTGCTCTGTCAGATATAATAAGTGTATGAGAAAAGTTAAAAAGTCGGTTCGTAAGGGGACTTCTTGTTGATATTCTAGCTTGGTCAGATTTAGATCAATGTTATATCTGATAAGAACGAATGGTTTCTTTCACAGTTATCTGCTGAATATCCAAAATAATATTCTATCTAAAAGTATATTAACCCTTTCGGAACACCATGCACAAAAATAGCCTTTGCTGCATGGGATATTTTGTTCTAATTCATTTGTTTTTTTTTTGTTATTGGGGATTGCTAAGCAATAAAATATACTTTATTTGGGGAGTTTTATTTTTTGTTTTAAGTATATACTTTCGCGTGGTACCCATATACATAGTATACATTACAGTGTACACAGTATATACAGTGTATACAGTCCACGATGCATATACAATATGCAGTACATAGTTTGTACCACCATGCATTAAAAGAGTTTGCATGGTTCAAACGGTGTACCAACATGCCTGAAACGGTTAAAACAGGGAAAAAAATTCTCAAAAATTACATCTCAACCAATTGAGCTAGCTACAATTAAAGGGCAACAAATCTTCAATAGACAAATTATTGACTAAACATTATGAAAATGCATGAAGGGAAATTGCTGATCTAGAATACTATTCTAGAATATTAGATGTTCCCAATAATGTGGCTGACGTAGAAGAAACTGATGATGAAGGATCAAATAATGAGAAGAGAAAGAGCAGCTTCTGGGAATATAATGCAATTTAATTTGTAAAAAATGTTTTGTTGTTTTTATTTTGTTACAATCAAATGTTTTGTCTAATGAACTAATAGCTTTTATTTTTATAATTTGTTTTCAGTTAAAATCTTGTAGTATTATAGTCTTAAGAGCTAGTGAATGTTTTTGGTAGGTACTTATTTTTTCATTTGATTAATGTCGATAGGGTCAGGGCCGGATTTACATTTTTAGAGGCCCCTGGGCACTTCTTATGTGGGGGGCCCTTGTAATGCGTTTTTTGCGTTTTCATCTCTTTTCATTTATTCCTAAATTTTTTTTTACCATTTCTATACATTCGGGGGCCGCAATTAGTGATACTAGTCAACAAATTCTGATAGTGCCTGATGTACTGTAAAGAAATTATTAGTTTTTTCCATATTACTCGAAAACAAGGTGATATGTTGAATATACAGAGTTTTGCATCTAAGAGACTTGTATATTTCTTACCTTGAACGTAACATTAACACTGGCGTTGCCGGCCTTAATAAGTATATCATCAGGTTCAATGCCTGAAAATAAAAATGAGGTTATTGTTAAAAATCAAATTTAAATTAAGTTCAATTCAAACCAAATCAAATCAAAATTAGCCAATAATATACATCAAGATCCACTTGGACACTAGCACCCTGATCCAGCCGAATATTCAAAGTACCAGGGCGCTGTGAAAAATTGAGGAGGGCAGCGAGGCCGAGTAGGGTTTAAAATAATTAAAACTAAACAGGTCCACTCCTACCTGCGCAGCAGGCTTATTGGAGCGCGGTATAATAAACTGTCCATAGGGATTTAACAAAATTTAAAATTGAAAAAAAAAACATGAAAAAATTAATAACAAAAACACTGGCACAGTTTGTTGACTGCTGAGATCAGCACAATTTTTTTTGAGGGGAGTGGTTGGCATCAGAAAAAATTATCTACCACAGAATGAATCTTAAGGAAAATGGCACTTAATGCATTTAACTTTGTAACGATCTAAAAATTATAGGGGGGGGGACAAATCAAAATAAGTATTAAAATTTATATTTTTGTGAATAAAATTAGGCTAGTACGCTTATGTGCTATCTTAATTTTAGCACTAGTAGGCCTAAAGGTAGTATATTGCTAGTTGACCGAATATCCCTTTTGACATGTCCGGTTAAGCGGGTAACTTAGCGCCTAGCTCCCACCTTTGGAAGAGGCGTATAAAAAAAACAAGAACCAAAATTGTGATTGGATTTCTGGGGAAGATTCCCAGTAGAGTGGTTAGGCGAGGTCCGAAGGGACCACGCTCATCATTTTTTTTTTAGAGGAATTATTATTTAATAATTTGCAGAGTTGGTTTGTTCAGTTTATGAAGTTGATATAGTGCAATTGACGTTGGGATATCCGTTAAAAATGACAAAACATTGTTTCCATAATTATTTCTTAAATATTGTATGTAATTGCATGTCTTCTCGAAATTTCTCGAAATCTAATTGCCATTTGCAACGATGTAATAACATTCCGCCATCAATAACATACGGAAATGTATTGTTATCATTTACACTAATATTGAGCTGTGTAAATAAATCATAAAAATTTGATTCAATTGTCTTTCGCATTTTTTAAATTTATTTTAATTTTTTATTCTTTTAAAAAAATCATTAGCCGAAAATTTCAAAGGGCAAACTTTTTAGCTTTTAGTATAAGAAATTCAAAAACCTGGAAACATACAAATCCATTCATTATAGCTGGGTTCCGAGGTATAAACCTAATTGCACTGGACTAAATGAGAAAGCCAGATATTTTCGTGACTTTGCTCCCCTGGAGGGGAGAATCCGGGCCTCGTTCGAGTGGGATACATTAAGGACTTCTCAAGGACAACCAGATGAATCATTTTATATGAAAAAATCTTTTTTTTTATTATTATTTTGCTCCAAAATACTTGATTATTTCACGAAATCAGTCACAAAGCATCATACCACATATAGTAAATAGTAGTGACCCTATAACTGACCCTTGTGGCACACCTACCCCTAATGCTTTAAACTGAAAGCCTATATTTGGAAACGGAGACAAAAAATATTCTACACGTTTTAGGAAATATTACATTGTTTTCGAGTTAAACGCAAAAAGTGAAAAAAATTACCTGTTTTGTCATTTTTAATTGCTTTTCACGAATTGGTTTCCTATTTGGCCTATTAGACCGTGGGATAGTGACAGATTTTTTTAAACGTTTGGTTCCTATCTGGCCTTTTGTGCCTGATTTATACTAACCATTTTCGTGTTTATCAAATGGTTATCCAGGGCCCCTCAGCGGAACACAGAAAAGAAAATTTCATGAAAATGAGCAATTTCAAACGTTTTGTTTCTATCTGGCGTCAAGTTAGACTTACGTTTTAAAGAAAATCATCCGACGGAAACTTATCGCCAGACAAATTCCATGGGCCGAAAGGCCCGAAATTTCAATCCGAAGTTGTAAGAAAAATGGTCAAAATCAAACGATTCGGTTCTTATCTGGGAATTGTATATATAGGTATATAGATTATAATTATCGTGATATAACAAATGCCAGACAAATTCCGAGGGCCCAACAGTGAAAAATTATTGTTCAAGTTGTCAACTATTACGCGAAAATCAAACGATTTACATTCGTCTGGCATTTGTTTTCTGTTAATATTAGCCAATAAGTAGTTTCAATTAGAGATTCCCAGACGAATTGGCTGGGTCCCCTGGATAGCCAGACAAAAAGAAAAGTGCGAAAGAAATGCCATTTTTCAAACGATTTATTCCTGTTTGGCATTTGGATTTTAAAAAGATATGTTAATAAATAAGCCATATTTCTAGTCCCAGATAAAAAACTTGGGCCCAGACGTAGATATGTTGAGCGAAAGTATCGAGAAATCAAAAAACAGTCGTGTAAAAATCGATCCATTTTCAAACGATTTATACTCGTCTGGGATTTGTTTTTTTAAAAAGATATGTTAATAAACAAACCATATTTCAAGTGCCAGACAAAAATCTGGGGTGCAGCTGTAGATATATTGCAAATTTTGAGGTTCTACAGTTGGCAATTTTTTAATCTTGGCTGCTACGCCAAGACTACTCTAGCTAATTTAAACAGAATAAAATTTGCTAGAACTCCTTTTTTAATTTTTTTAATTCGGACAAAAATGAAGGAATTAGATGGGGGCGGGATTTAGGACTTTTTTTTCGGTAAAATTTCTCCATTTTGTCACCGTAATTAATCGGTAATTAATTGAAATCGATCTCATATATGATGTTCACTTAATATCATGTACTACTTTGATGCTCCGTTAATCTCGGTCCTTCGAAATAAAGGTTACTGAGAAAAACTATTTTTTTTAGATTTACATACACTATAGGAAAACGTGTAATTTCCTACATTTCCTCGAAGATCTCGATAATTATTGTTTTTTTCGAAAAATTTGTAGATAGCATGTGTAAAGAGAATTGATTGAGCTTTCCGACACTTTTTTTATTTTTTCTCTAACATAAAGAGCAAAAGACCGAATATGCGGACGTCTCAAAGCCAACCGCCACCCAGTCTATTAATTAGGGTGAAGACGTACCGCTCGGCTAAAGTATACCATCTGTGGGACCCCACGCGAGACTAGTTTCTCGATCTGACGTCACAGTGCTTTTCCTGAGGAGTAGCGAGGATTTCAACTTTAATTATTTATTGCAAAGTAAGTACTGCGATTTAAGAGCTGATATTCGGTGTGGCGTGTTTTTATACATAAACACACACTTTAATGAAATTTAAAAATGGGCAAGTTCCCCATTAGCAAACGAAAAATAAAAACCACTCCGGGACGAGCGGGGAGTATAAAAAGCAGCGTCGCTCGCAAGCAATGCATACCACATATGTTTCTACCACATCGCATCTTACGTGTCTTATGTCACGTCCATTAAAATTAGAGAAGAAATCACTTTTGTGTGGTTGACTACCTACACCAAGGGAGAATGAAACAAGTACGGACTTACGACGACTCTGTTTCAGATATGGTGTAGTGCAGAGTTGTAAATTATATATTAATATGTAATAATTTATATTTGTCTTTTTGCTAGTATGTAACTTATTTATTGTAAATATTATTCGATCGAGGGATTATGAATGTGAAAGTGACAGTTATATTGATTCCAGTGATAAAGAAAATCAAATTCCAAATGAGTTTCAGGTGAGTAAAAAACGGCATTTCATGGGCGGATCTGGACCTTGAACTTGGGGGGGATAGCCGCGTGTTGAAAATAACAAAAATGTTTTTCCTCGAAAATTAAAATTGATGAGCGGGGGAGAGAAAATCTCAAAAAAAAATTATAAACACAACTAAATAGAATAATATCTTCAAAAATATAAAATAAAATAATAAAAATTATGAAATTTTAAAATGAAAGTTGATTGTTTACGGAATCTTGGGGGGTAATTACCCCGTTACCCCCCATAAATCCGCGCTTGCGGCATTTAAGTAGTGACGCGAAACAAATTAAATGTGTATAATGTATAATACTCTTTTACAATGACAAGCTAATGAAATGCCAGACGAGTGTGAATCGTTTGAAAATGCATCGATTTTTACACGACTGTTTTTTGATTTTTCGATACTTTCACGCAACATATCTACGGCTGGGCCCAAGCTTTTTGTCTGGGACTTGAAATATAGTTTATTTATTACCATATCTTTTTAAAATCCAAATGCCAGACAGGAATAAATCGTTTTAAAAAATGGCTTTTTTTCGTGCACTTCTTTTAAGATTTAAAATATGTTTGGCTCACTGAAAATGTCTGTGAATAATACAATACATTTTCGTTTTGGTTAATTTTTACAAAAAAAATCATTTCACATCAGAACCAATCGTTTGATTTTCGTGGAATAGTTGACAACTTGAACAATAATTTTTTCACTGTTGGGCCCTCGGAATTTGTCTGGCGTTTGTTATATCGCGATAATTATAATCTATTTACCTATATATACAATTCCCAGATAAGAACCGAATCGTTTGATTTTGACCATTTTTCTTACTTCGGATTGAAATTTTGGGCCTTTCGGCCCACGGAATTTGTCTGGCGATAAGCTTCCGTCGGATGTTTTTCTTTAAAACGTAAGTCTAACTTGACGCCAGATAGGAACAAAACGTTTGAAATTGCTCATTTTCATGAAATTTTCTTTTCTGTTTTCCACTGAGGGGCCCTGGATAACCGTTTGATAAACACAAAAATGGTTAGTACAAATCAGGCACAAAAGGCTCCCAAAAGGCCAGATAGGAACCAAAAATCTGTCACTATCCCACGGTCTATATCCCATAACTTAAATTAGGTACTTACCAATGCATGTGGTTCGAAATTTTGTCTTTTTTATGGATTCTCCTTCGTATATATAGTACATATCTGAATAAAGTAATGCTCGTACATAATATTCTGTATCAGGTTGCAAGTTTTTGATAACTATTTCATCATAATCAGGAACGCTGTGGACTTTATCTGTATCTACCCATACATCGTTATTGCTTTCCGCTTTCTAAAAATAGTATAGATTGTAGAAGTACAGTAATATCTGTTTCCGATGGATGGTCGGATAACCTGTGAATCTGCACTGAAATGGTTTCACAAACAGTAAACATTGAATATAACACTCGACATGTGATTTGGTAATCAAGTTACATAATCTGATGGCGGCAGTGATAGCAATCAAAACTAAACGTAACTTATGTTTTTTTTTTAGATCAGCTTATATATAGTTTAAGCAGTTAATTTGAGAGTACAATGTTGTTCAAACAGTCTAAAAACCGTTCACTGAAAAAAATTGTAAGGAATTTTAGAAAGTCTCCTGAATGTTTGAATAGTATTGCTTTAGTTCGTTATAGTGAAGTCAAATTAATGATCAAAATAGGTTAATAAGGAATTCTCTAGCTACAGCAATTTTATTGTTTTAATTTGTTGTAGGTATAATAACAAGTACTCTGAGCAATTTTTTGTGAAATCCGTCCATTGCTTCTTGTAGAATTTTAACAATTTATTTTTCAACACAGAAATTTTCTGCTATTTTTCCTGTTATCTCAGGTCATAGTAATCGTATCGCAATAATAAAAATACCAAACTGTTCGCTATAAAATTATGAATAAGGCTAGGCATATGAAGAAACTTCTTGATAATTTGTAAATTTGTAAAAAAATAAAAACCACCAAAAATTGCCTTTTTTGACAGTTTAAGAAATATGATGTAATAATCCACCAATTTTAACGAAAGTTGGTGGAACCATGCCCTTTATTGAACTAAACCTCCGTGCCAAATTTTAGCGCAAAATATTTATTCAAACGGCTAAAAATCACCAATAATTTCGAAATTTCCATCGCATTTTGTTTAAGTGCATCGACTCATAGTAGGACAATTTTTCTTTTAAAGTATAGGTTTTTACATGTACTTTACGGTAGTGTTTAGAAAGAAAGAAAAATTTAAATTTAAACCAATTTTTTGGAATTTAATTGTAATTATGGATATTGCACATATAAACATTTTCATATAACTACGTGATTTTTTTATGAAACCAAAAACTATAAGCGAATTATGAAAGTATATGAAATAACCAAATAATCAACTTTTAAAAAAATAATAATGTTCTACTTGCATTTGAAACCGTGATACGTTAGTTTATGCCTTTTATCGATTACAAATAAACATACTGATATTTTTTCTTGAAATTTGCGCATATTGTTCCAAAATGATTAAATTTCTCTCTCTGCGAGTTGAAAATTATCTACTACTAAAATTTTTTAAATTACATCGCATAAAGCGCCATTGAGGACATAACGCACGTTCGAAAAAAAATTATCTCCCCACTCCTTGAATATTGTAACTAGGCAACTAACTTAATTAATGGTATACATCACTCCATTTTCATCATATCGAGCCTTTTTTTAACATTTTTCGTTTTTTTTCGTATATTCTGATTCTATTATTTAACAAAATATGATTTGTTAAGTTTTTATTCATCAAAAATTCAACAATCTTTAATTTTTTATAATGTTTTCGGCTCTTGTCATATCTGATTTTCTGTTTCTTTTTAAAATTGTTTTAATTGAAAATAAACACAAAATTGTAACGTAAAATAATTTGTTTAGCCGTTATTTAATTAAAATGCATTGAAAATTTTAATCTAGGTAGATTATTTCTATGTTTAATAAAATGATTCAAGACAATATTGATTATTTGCGATGTGTTATCTGAAGTACGAAATAGTTTTTGTAATTGAGCCACTTTTGCTTCGTTGCTTCAGAGTAATATGAAAAAATGTTGTTTTCGCTAGTGTGATATGAAATGTTGTGAATTTCTAAGTGTAGTCCCGCGTGACTCGTAGATCCCCAGAGGAGCTTTTTTGAAAAATCTTTTGCCATTTTCAGATATTTCACTGATAAATAAGTACTTACTACTGCTTCTCGTTGCTCGAACAGAAGTGACGTTCCCCATGTGTTCTCTGGTCAATAATACGAAGCATTAGCTGGTTTAAATGATTTTTTTTACATATTTATAAGTACTTAGCTTAGTATACTTCTGAAATATCCATGCTTACAAAAAGATGTGCAAGTTTTTTACGATTGACAAGCTACAAAGGCAAGGATATTTGCTGCTGGCATAAGTTGTATCGTAGCACTGCATGGTTCAGATCCAATGAAAAATACATGTGTATACATCCTGCATTTCGAATGTGTTGAAAAATGCACTTCAAAAACATCATGCAAATTATCTGTTCTTCCACCAACCGAAGAAGCTGCAAACGAGTATTCATTAAGATAATTTATTGAAGACTATTTGCTGTATGTGTAAATCGGGTTGCAAAACAAAACTTTTTCATGTAAAAGGATAGGGATTAAATGCACAAATTTGTGTCATTTTTGTAATGGATTAAATTGGAACAACTGTTCTGAAATAACATTGAAACAAACTGAGGACGAACTTGACGACGATGAAGACGATGTTTTATCGATTCCTGAAATTAAAACAGATGAAGCAGACTTTAAAAATTCATTTGTTACAGCGGAAGACATTGACAACAACGAAGTAAGCAATGTTTCGAAAAGTGAGGATGATTTTCAAATTGATGATGAAGAAAACTCCGTCGATGAAGATGAATCAGATGATTCAGATTTTGTTTGTAAAAAAAGGAAACTACAATAATATTTGTGTGTATAATTAAAGAATATTTCTATTCTTCTTCTGTTTCACTGCATTACATCTCTATCAACGTTCCCTTACATATGAAATAAATGGTACGGCCAGGCCGAACTTACTTTCTCGACTGACTTATAAATTATTTGTTTATCAGTAAATAACTTTTATGTCTGGTCCCACAAAATATTTTGAAACTAAAATTTCCAACACATTTTAATTATATAACGGCTAAACAAAGTATTTTACGTTACAATACATTAAAAATTGAAAATGAACACAAAACACAAACATTTTAAAAAGAAACAGAAAATCAGATATGACAAAAGCCTAAAACATTATAAAAAAATAAAAATTGTTGAATTTTTGATGAATAAAAATGAAAGAATCACCATATACGAAAAAAACTAAAAATGTTAAAAAAAATCGATACGATGAAAATGGAGTGATGTATATTATGTATACCATTAATTAAGTTAGTTGCCTAGTTACAATATTCAAGGAGTGGGGAGATAATTTTTTTTTCGAACGTGCGTTATGTCCTCAATGGTGCTTTATGCGATGTAATTTAAAAAATTTTAGTTGTGGATAATTTTCAACTAGCAGAGAGAGAAATATAATCATTTTGGAACAATATGCGCAAATTTCAAGAAAAAATATCAATGTGTTTACTTATAATCGACTAAAACGCAAAAACTAACGCATCACGGATTCAAATGCAAGTAGAACATCATTATTTTTTTTAACGTTGGTTATTTCATATACTTTCATAATTCGCTTATAGTTTTTGGTTCACAAAAAAATCACGTAGTTATTTGAAATTGTTTATACGTGCAATATCCATAATTACAATTAAATTCCAAAAAATTGATTTAAATTTAATTTTTTTTTCTTTCTAAACACCACCGTAAAGTACATGTAAAAACCTACACTTCAAAAGAAAAATTGTCCTACTACGAGTCGATGCACTTAAACAAAATGCGATGGAAATTTCGAAATTATTGTTGATTTTCAGCCGTTTGACTAATATTTTGCGCAAAAATTTGGCACAAAGGTTTAGTTCAATAAAGGGCATGGTTCCACCAACTTTCGTTAAAATTGATGGATTATTACATCATATTTCTTAAACTGTTAAAAAAGGCAATTTTTGGTGGTTTTTATTTTTTTACAAATTTACAAATTATCAATAAGTTTCTTCATATGCCCAGTCTTATTCATAATTTTATAGCGAACAGTTTGGTATTTTTACTATTGCGATACGATTACTATGACCTGAGATAATAGGAAAAATAGTAGAAAATTTCTTTGTTGAAAAATAAATTGTTAAAATTCTACAAGAACAAGAAGCAATGGACGGATTTCACAAAAAATTGCTCAGAGCACTTATTATTATACCTACAACAAATTAAAATAATAAAATTGCTGTAGCCAGAGAATTCCACTCAAATTTTATTTTGACCACTATTATTCTCCTTTGCCTCTCTGGTTTTGAATTAATGACTTTTATACTTGCCTTATACTGTATTTTAAAATAAGGAGGATTTTCGGACGCCTCAGGTTTATCTATATTATTTTCAAAATCCCAAAGCTGAACAGCACATGACGTTGATTCAGTTCGTACAATCTTGGGTGGAGTTTTAAAAAGCGGCACAGGAGCTAGAACAGGAAGTTTCAGTCGCGTTATCTACTTTATTTCGGTTACTGGATAAACAGAGTACTGTTAAGTCAAATGGCATTTTGCCACAGTTTTGTTACGTATAAATTGAGAAAAAAATGTGAGTAATTTCATGTGACATTTTCAAATGCGTCCGTTTTAAATATGTTCTCCATTTTTTCCGTAATTAAAGTATAACATTCAGTTAGGTAGTTATATCACAGTTTAGCTGGTTATTTTTTGTAGAAAATTATTTATTTTGTTAATCTGAGTACTTATAGATTACAATAAACTTAACTTTGCTTTACTTTACTTCCTAATACAGTAAATAGACGTTTTAACTTCGGAATAATGTCATATGAATTAGATTTCTTTCATTTTTGGCAACTTAATAGTATATGCTTGAAAGAAAAGTTTCTATAGTATGCGGGGGCTTGCTAATTTATAGGGGGTGGATGATGCCTTTTCAAGGGGTGGCACTTAAAAAAAAAAAAACAAAAACAAAAACATCGGAGCTGAAAGGGAATCAAATTTTGAGAAGAAAAGGTTTTATGCAACTTTTCATATAAATTGATAGTTTTTAAGTTATTTTTTTATAACGACTTGAAATATGGAATTTAAGCTTGAAAAGTATTACGTCGAGCGAAATCATACTAGAGACAAATAAAAAAGCTGGAGGATGGACTTCGTTCTTTTCTAATTTCTGTAGAATTAATGGTTTTGGAGATTTGGAAGTATAAAGGTGACATCCAAACGTCTATAAGCCGAGGTATTTAGTTTAAATATTAAATATCTTAGAAATTATCACACTTACATTAAAAATGCAAATAATCAAAATAAAAGCCTAATAGTTACCCACACAGCAGAAGGAGATTCTTAACATATACATATTACATTCCTTTAAGTATATGGGATGCACTTAGTATATGCAAATAAGGTTCAAATTGTCTGCAAAACAGATGTCATTTGTCTCACCCCTGCGGATCCTATATACGTACTTAGCAGATACCTATGAATAAAATATATTATATTTGGGTACATTACATATGTACTATGTATGTCCAAAATATATACGCACGTTTTTAAAGTATGATATGTATATACATGCATGTACATGCATAAAACATCCAGATATAAATGTACCTCTGATTTATTTTTGGAGGTATATACAGCATAACGACATATTTGTCAAGTACATATAAGGTATATTACGAGTAATCAGTCGCCATTAGGCATCTCTGAGAGTGAGAAACGTCGCACTGTCGCACACAATTAAAGAAATATTATGTTTTGAGCCCATCCGTAGTGTAATGGAGGGACCTCGCCCTGGAGGGACCATCTTGTTAATCACGGTAACCTCTACGCCAGGTAAGTATGCTTTCTACCTTCGTAGTATGTTGCCTTTTCTAGCTAAGGCTCTCCATCAGTAGATGCCTGCCTTGAGTTATATTAGTATGCTTTCTATTTGTCAATGTTGTCTATTCGATAAAGTTAGTTCGATGTAAAGCTGCAGCTTGCAAATTAAATCGATAGTGCCATCTAGCGGATTATAGATGTAACTTCCAAGAGTTCAAACTAACAGCCATTAGATACATACAAAACATATACATACAAGTATGTCCTAACTATGTGGGTGATAGGCATATGCGGAATATATGCATGTTTGTATGTAGTAGGTATATACATATTAAATATATACACGCAAGTATGTCTTAGGTATATATGTTTTAGGCATATACAGAATATATACTTGTTGGTCTGTACTGGGTATGTACATATGGAACATATATACATAACGGCAGGTCGTATGTATATACGTAAAAAGATATTCATATACAAGTATATTGTAGGTATATCCAACAAAGTAAAAATATATATGTGTATATTATAAGTACATACAGAACAGAATATACCCCCATGTATATTTTATAGATATACCATTCTAATACGGTATATATTTTTCATATTATGGACCTAAACGGTATATACATATCATGTCGAATGCTATATGGGTAGGCTTTCAAATGATTTTTTGATTATTTCTATAGTACAAAAAACAAAAAAGTTATAATAGAAACAATATGCTTCTTCACATTTTTTAATAATGACATCATCATTTTTTAATATAAGTAGTCAGTAATTAAAAAAAATATTTCCATATTAGTCCAGTCAACGTAGGAGTGGTAGAAGACATGGAGGGGGGGGGGGGATTTTCCTCTTCAAGAATGTATTGGGGATAGTTAGGAGATAAACATACTTAAAGCCGCTAGCCCTGCCACTTCAGGGATGGAGGGGGGTGGAAAGGTCATTTTTCGCTTATAACTCGGAAAAAATGAGTCGTACGGAAAAAAGTATTCTGTGCAAAATTAAACATAATTTCCTACAAACAAGAGTGTATATATTCATTTTCTTCCTATGTGTTACAGTTTCAGAGCGAAAATCGACAATTAATAAATAAATTAATTAGGTATCTGAAATTTTTCTGTCAAATCGGTTTACCATGGCCTTCTAATAAATCACAGTCACAAAACAATCTTTATATTACAACACTCGACGTATTTACTAACGCAATATTTTGTCGAAATTTATACATTTCCTTAAATATACAGAGTGACTCACTTAAAATGAAGACACGTTTATCACTTTTTTATTTTGTTTCCGATTTGAATCAAATTTTACAGAAGTATAGAGGATCTACTTATGACCAGAAAAACATTCCCCTGCTGCAAAGGCAAAGCCACCTGTGGTACCAAAATATGCGGAAAAAATAAAAACACTTTGAATGTTAAAAATTCTAAAAAAATGCATCGAATTGGCGCCAAAAACGTACATACACCAAAATTTGATTTGGTTATTGATGGGGGATTTCTCATAAATAAGTTCATCTGGCAAAGTGGATTCTCAGTTTCAGCAATTTGTGGTGGATACGTGAAATTCGTCAAGATCCATGATACTATGAAATATAAGATACGCTCGGTACGAGTACCAGCTTTCGACCTACTGTGTGCATAGCGTCACTCTCTAGTCAACTTTAAATCGAGCCCGCGCCGGCGACCATCTACCTAAAAATACACCTAAAAATACATCGAAAACCATAATATAAGACCTAGAAAGCTGATTGCAGGCAATTTTACTTTTTAATATCATAGAATTCTATTACTGCTTTTGTCAGCACTTTTCATTTCGCATAAGGCCGTTGTGGGTTTAAATGTTTGTGAAAACACCTCCAAAATAATTGGTGCATGCACATATGATCTTTTGCACCGTTGATTTTTCAACCTGTTAGTAAGCTATTTATTTTGTTTTTGTTTAGTATCAAATTTTAATTCATTTAATTAAACACAATAAATAGTAATAGTAAATAATATACTACTTTAATTAGTTTAATTATTAAACAGTGCATTTATCTAACAATATTCAGGAAAATAGACAAACAGTCAAGAACGAGAAATATTTATTCTGTTATTTAGAGATAAATTGCCGGATTCTTTAATGTTTTTATTATGAAAAACAGTTTGCATCTGCAAAATAGCGCAGTATGACATTTTCGCAGTATGACTTAATTCAATAGCGCGGTATATATCAATGTGTCCCCTCATGGTAATTATTACAAATATTTAATAACCTGTATTGGTTTGCTGAAACATCTTAAGATAATTTGAATTCGATTTCATTAAACAACACTAACGTACATTAGTTCTCACACCGCATTCTCTGCGCTGTATCGTTCGCGAGGGGGTTCCGTATACTTTGCAATTTTCTCGAAAACTGTTAATTTTAGAAAAATAAGTTTCAAATAAAAAAGTTAGCTCCATCCTTTATCTTCATATGCCCTCGATATACTTGGTATCTATTTCGAAAGACAAAAAAGTTTCTCGTTTGTTGTATTCCCACCTGTAAATTTTCACAGTTTATCGACATAGCCTTAGAAAAAAAATCATATTTTCTACACTTATTAAAACTTGACCTTCATATTAACACATTTTGTTAACAAATATAGATTCATCACACGGTAAAAATGTGAGATTAACTCGTTGTCCCGTTTTTTAGTTAGAGCGAGTTAAACGAAAAAATAATTGTATCTATTATTTTACAATTTTTTCACATTTGTGTCTCTATCTTTTGTCTCGAACAACCAAAAGAGTCGTAATTTGTTATTTTATCGAAGGATAAGCTTCTAAACACTTCGGTTAAGGTAATTTTAGTTTACATCTAAACTAGAAATTGACCACTGAACTAGTTGACTTTTACGTGACGTAACAGCGGGAACTGCAGTAAGGGGAGGTATGAGTGAGAGCGTATCTCTATTTCTTAGTATTATGGTCAAGATCCACTAATATGATTTTTAATCTTGTTCCGCATATTTTGGCACCGCAGGTGGCTTTGCCTTTGTAGCAGGTGAATGTTTTTCTGGTCATAAGTAGATCCTAATTTGTTCTATACTTGAGTAAAATTTGATTCAAATCGGAAACAAAATAAAAAAGTTATAAGGGTGTCTTCATTTTAAGTGAGTCATACTGTAGATATATAAGGAAATGTATAGATTTCGACAAAATATTACATTAGTAAATACATCAAGTGTTATACAATAAAGGTTGTTTTGTGACTGTGATTTATTAGCAGACCATGGTAAACCGGTTTGATAGAAAAATTTCAGATACCTAATTAATTTATTTAATTATGATTGACTTTTCCTGGCGAATACTTACCTCCTAACAATCCCCAAAACATTCCTGAAGAGGAAAATTTTCCCTCCCCCCCTCCATGTCCTCTACAATCCCCTTTTGGGCATTCATTGATTGGACTGTATATACTGTTAATATACAATGTGGCTACTTTTTATATTGAACAGTATTGCTATCTCGTAAACCATAGCAGTCATAAAGTCGGTAAATGAGCATTCTGAAGACCAGTGAAATGGGTTATAAAAATTCAAAATATTCCGGTTGGTTCCGAAGATATGATAAAATCCGAAATAGCTCATTTTCTTTTTTTTTACCCAGCGCTGTCACTATAAAAAATATTAAAAAATTTCATTGGAATATCTTATTGTAAATTAGCTTTGCTATAATTTACCTTAATCAAATTTTTATTATGACGTTTCGTCTGTTCAGGGGCACATCAGCTTTATTTTTTTAAATACGGACCTGCCTTTTTATTTAAAATTTTTAAAGCATTTTAAATTGTAATTTCAAAGCTGTCACGCCCGTTACAAAACATTTCTTTGTTAAGCCTTTTTTCACTAGAGTGCCTTGAAAAACAAAAATTTCATTAAATGTCATTTAATTTTAGTTTATCGTAGTGACGTTTGTTTTCGTTAGTTATTGCTGGTATAATTCAAACTATTATTTAATACTCATTTCTCAGTATGGTTCGTTATTCTGTAGAAAAAAAAAGACATGTATGATGTTTGCATTAACAATTACAGAAATGTTGACAGGACAGTCCAAAAATATGCCAATGTGTATCCTGACCGACACTATCCGACAAGAAATATTATGTACACTGTGTCCAAGAATTTATCCAAAATTGTTTGTAGATTGGAACGGGAGAGAAACGGTAAATGATATTAATGTATTGGCTCACAGAAATTACATCGTGGTAACCCAGACCGCAGACTCACCTTCTATAATTGGTTTAGGAGAAAATTGACTAATAGATTTTTTTATAATGATATTCTTTGGACTGATGAAACGACCTTTACAAATTCTGGAATGTTTAACAGGAAAAATAAACACTTCTACTTAACTGTTAACCCCCATCTGATGCATCAAGTACGGCCTCAGGCACGATTTTCAGTAAATTTGTGGTGTGGCATAATTGACAACATTCTAGTTGGGCCCAAATTCATTGAGGGCAATTTAAATGGCGCAAATTATATCCATTTGTTAGACAAAGTATTCGATGAAATGCCGTTACTTATTCGGAAAAAAATAAAATGGTTTATGCAAGACGTCTATGTCCCTCACAATGCTTACGCAGTCAGGATTTTTTTAAACGGGCATTTTCAAAGATAGTGGTTAGGAACCAATGGACCAGTAAGGTGGCCACCTCGCTCACCTTGCTTGAATCCCATGGACTATTTTGTATGAGGTTTTTTAAAAAACAAAGTATACTACAACGAAGACCAAGATGTCAATGAATTACGCAATCTAATTGTTGAAGGCTTGAACCGAATTACCCCAAATATGATTGCGAAAGCCAGTAAACAGATGTCTAAGAGAACGGCGACTTTGCATTCGGGAGAATAGGGGACATTTTGTCGAACATTTGTAAATCTACTTGTTTACTTACTAATTTATGTTTTTTTTTTTAATTTTATTCGTAGTTTAAAGAAATACAATTGACAAATTGAAATACATTTTTTTATTTGGTGCTGCCTCTGCAAATAATATTGAGTTAACAGCAGAATCGGAGTAGCTACGTCAATGCATTGGATTGTTCATAAAATAAGCTTTTAAATGATGAGTCACACCTTGTATTACTTAACAAAAAAATGTTTTATAAAGGGCGAATGCAATAAAATTAATGATTATTTTTCTGACGAAACTTAGTAAAATTGTCAAATGTGACATAGCTTTGAATTTATAATTTCAAATGCTTTAAAAATTTTAAATAAAAAGCAGAGCTGGGCAAATATGTACTTACAAATACCTCATAAGTATTTAAATACTAGAAAGTATTTAAATACCAAGTATTTAAATACTTCTTGCAACAAGTATTTGTATTTATACTTGCAAATACTTTATCTGAAATATTTACTACTTAGTATTTGTGAAAATGATCCTAAAGTATTTATAAATACTTAAACTATTTAAATAACTGAGAAGTATTTAAATACTTCTAAAAAAGTATTTAAATCCTTTTCTGGCAGTATTTAAGTACTTTCAGAATTATTTGAATCTCAAAAGTATTTAAATAAATACAACAAATATAATCAAATACACCAGGGAGACAGGCAGATACTCATCAAGAATTAAGACATGTACCATACTATGTAGTTAATAAACACATTGCATCATTCAGTCTTCAGTCATTATAATAATAATAATAATAATAAGACCTTTATTTAGTATAATAATACTATTACAACCAAATTACAATGGTTAATAGACAAGTTTTGTAAAAATATAGATTGAAATTAATCATAAGCTTAAATAAAGTTACAACATTTTGTTAATTAATATCAGAGTAACTAATAAATTTATACAAAGCCGTTTTAAATTTATTTAAAGTATCACAATCAGTTATATATTTGGGCAATTTATTAAAATCAATCATTGCACCATTTGTTATGGACTTTTGCGCACTTAATGTTCTTACAGGGACCACATATAAATCCTTTTTCTGCCTGGTATCATAGTCATGCAACTCCGAAACAAAACGTATTGTCCCACTCAAGTAATCAGGGACAAGTTTATGGATCATCTTATATACAAACACCATACATTGGACATACGATATAGTTTTCAGATTGTTGAGCCTTAACGTATCATACATTACTGATATTGGTGTATACCTATTACATCTTAATATGACTCTTAGACATTTATTTTGCTCAATTTGAAGCTCATTTAACTTCGTAATATTGACAGAAAATAATATCGTCGCACAGTACATAAAATGCGGTAAAATAATTGAATTATATACAGTTTTTCTTGCATATAATGAAAGATCTTTACTAATTCTACTTAAGAAATATCTTTTTTTTGAAACTTTCTTTATAAGGTAATCAACATGACTAGTAAAGCTTAGTGAGCAATCGATAATTACACCTAAGTATTTAAATTCAGGTACAAATTCTATCACTTCATTGTTTATAATGATCACACCACCATCAATATTAATGTTTTTAATTTTATTTTTATTACCAATCACCATGGATTTGCATTTATTTATATTAATTTTTAATTTGTTGGTACAAAGATAATGTTCTAATCTAGCTAGATCTTCATTCATTTTTTCTATAATATTTAAATACTCTGTACCTTGAAGTGACAGTAAAGCATCATCAGCAAACAGATATATTTTTGAGTGTTTCAGTATTCGATATATATCATTAATATACACTAGAATAACAGAGGCCCAAGAACACTGCCTTGAGGAACCCCATAATTGTTTATTATCTCACTTGATACAACATCGTTAACCTTGACTTTTTGTTTTCGATCCTCTAGAAATGATTGAAACCATTTTAACACTTTATCAGTAACACCATAAGCGATTAGTTTTTCCAACAATATCTCCCTATCCACAGTTTCAAATGCTCGCCTCAAATCTATAAAGACTGCTACCACTATTTGTCCATCATCAATCGCTTCCTTCCAGGATGTTATAACGGCTTGGAGTGCAGTTTCACACGAATGACTAGCTCGAAACCCAGACTGCATGTTATATAATAGTTTATTAACCTCAAAGTAACTTGCTACTTGATTATATACAGCTCGTTCAATGACCTTATCTATCGCTAAGGGTATGTTAATTGGACGGAATTCTTCCACTTTATTTGTATTATTCATTTTTGGTATAGGCAGAATGGTTGTCATTTTTAAATTGTCAGGTACCACACCATACCCCATAGACGTATTTACTATGTCCAGTATAACATGTCCACACACTTCTGCAATATTTTTTAAAATGTTTATATTTAAATATTCATCAGCACAACTAGTATATTTAAGCTCATTTATTATTTCACTTAACTCATGCATAGTTAACATATGAAACTTATCCAATTTATGTTCTGTATAGCTTATTATATTTCTATCCATGTTATCACCCTGTATACTCTCAATAATTTCTCTAATGCTCTCTACATAATATCTATTAAACATTCTAGCCTTTTCTTCATCATTCGTAATACTGCCATCAGGAAATTCCATCGTTTTAGGTATAACAGTTTTAGGTTTATCATTCAGAACATCTTTTAAGGTTTTCCACATTTTCTTACTATCCATTTTATTTCTGTCAATCATTTCTTCATAATATAATCTCTTCTTTTTCTTCAACAAGTTAGTTAGTTTGTTCCTAGCTGTCGTATACTTAATCCAATCGTCTTTATTCTTGGTGTATTGAAATCTTTTATAGTTTTTGTCACGTTCCTTACTCAATATTTTTACTTCGTTATCATACCATTTGTTATTTTTAGCTATTTTTAATTCTTCAATGGGACACGTTATGTCTATAGCATTATTACATATTTCCACAAATGCATCATAGCTCCTATTCACATTACTACAATTTAAATTCCAGTCTGTCTTCATTAGCTCATTTTGTAATGCGTCAAGCTGATCAGCTCCACACTTTCTTCGAAACTTATTCAATGGTCTATCTCTATTCTGTACACCTATTTCCATCTTACATTCTATTATACTATGATCAGAAATTCTAGTATCAAGTGCTCGTACAGAAACATAATGCTCTTTGTTTGTTATTACTAAATCTATAGTTGTGGATGAATGTAATGTGGTTCTTGTAGCAAAATGAACTAATTGAGTTTTTTGATTCCTATCTATAATTGTCTTGATTTTCCTAGCATAAAATGAATTTTGTTTGACATCAATATTAAAGTCCCCTGTCAGAATGAAGTATCGACTCATTAGAGCTTCCCGTTCCAAAATGTTTTCCAAATAGTCACAGAATTCAACCATACTTGAAGATGGAGACCTATATATAACCCCAATGTAGATGGAATAAGTACCAACTGTTACCTTAGCTATAATGATCCACCACTTCTTCTCTACATGTTCCTTTAAATATACAGCACAATTGTACTGGCATCTAATATAGGCAATTACTCCACCACTGTATCTTGATTGTGACTGCTCATTATATAGTTGATAGTTCTCAATGTAAATTTCTCGTTCACTTATATCATTGGTGATACGTGTTTCCGACAATAAAACGATGTCAGGATTATTACTTGAAATTAAGTTGTTTACTTGATCATAATGTGGTAAGTAGCTCTGACAGTTCATATATAAGATCGTTAGTGGTTTGATTTGGTTATTTGATTGCTATATATATTTAGTTTTGGATTTTATAGATGCAACTTGTCTTAATTCACGTCTTAATTCCCAGAAAGTGGGTTGAGAGCAGACATAGACAGTAAGTGTTAACTGTTAAGGTTAGGCTTTTGCAGAGTGAGAGGGAAATATGCGTTTATTTTCGGTTTATTATAAATAATTAAATAACCAAATATACTATAATCTTTAAAACTGTTTTAAATAATTGCTTTTGTTCTAACGAATACAAGTATATATTTTTTTTTATTGTAAATTTCTGTTGTACTTGAATATCGTAGTTTGTCAATGAAAATAGTTCCTAATTTCATTATTACAGTATGGCATTTAACTATATACAAAGTTTATGATAAAAACTGTATATGGTTGTATTCCTTAGAGCAATGGGGAATATTTGAAACTATGTTAAGGATTATACCATTTATGATTTTTTAAATATTTATAATAAACCGAAAATAAACGCATGTTTCCCTCTCACTGTGCATGTATATGTTTTGTGATTGTGACAGAGAACAGCTGAACTAGTGCCATAGTCTCTGTGCTTTATTTGGGTATTTGCAGAAGACGCAAAGGTCTAGCTCTACGGTTAAGTAAAAGTCCAATACTCAACTAGAACTGATTAAGTATGGAGGTATTAAAATAGTGTTGTAGAAGTTCATGAAAGTCATGAAACCTAAAATTTTGACACCTCAAATAGTCAAATATTATTTAATATAATAATGATAATGATAATATTAAATTTTTATTGATTTCTACAAAAATGGAAAATACAATTTGGCGAAGTTTAGCCATTAAAGGCTATTTTTACACTTAACTATGCTTCAAAATATGTCAGTGTGATCAAAGTATTTAAATATTCAGAAAGTATTTAAATACTAAGTTTAAACTATTTAATTACTTTTGTTATTTATTATTTAAATACTTTTATCTTTTGAAAATACTCAATATTTAAATACTTTCAATTTTCTGAAAGTATTTAGTATTTAATATTTAAATACTTTTTCAAAGTATTCGCCCAGCTCTGATAAAAAGAAGGTCCGTATTTAAAAAAATAAAGCTGATGGTGGCCCTGAACAGACGAAACGTTATAATAAAAATTTGTGTACTGTAAGTTATAGCAAAGTTAATTTACAATAAAATATTTCAATGAAATTTTTGAATATTTTTTATAGTGACAGCGGTAAGTAAAAAAAAAAGAAAATGAGCTATTTCGGATTTTACCATATATCTCCGGAACTAATCGAAATATTTTGAATTTTTACAATCATTTTATTGGCCTTCAAAATATGAAACTTTTCTCCCATTTAACTTTGTAACTGTTATAGTTTGCAACATAGCAATACTGTTCAATAGCCACCCTGTATAGTATGTATGTATAGTAAGTATAAGTAGCCACCCTGTATAGTATGACCTAGACGCTTAAATTTTTTCGTACGTTTACAGCGCTTGTTTCAGAAAAAAAATGCATTTTAAATTGTAAAGGGATTTTAGAAAAAACGCAACATTTTTGTTTCTTTGCAAATATTTCAGTAAATATTGGTTTTAGAGAAAAAATTATAAATTATATATTTGTGTAGGATTGATAGTTTCGGAGATATTTAAGTTTATAAATGGCATCCGACCGTTCATAGGACGAAGTATTTGGTTTAAATGTTGAATATCTTAGAAACTGTGACACTTCCATAATAAATAACGAACAAAATTAAATGTAATTAAACAGTCTTTAAACTGATTTTATGTTTATTGTTTGAAAAATCAATTATCCTATCTGTAGAAGTGTATTTGGTAGCAAACGACTACGTGAACGTGTATTTATTGAAGAGTGCTTATTTTTAATTTATACGCATTTTATTATAGTATTATTCGATCTGTACAATTTCTACTGGAATATGGAATAATTAACTGGGGAACGAGTACACAAATAAGTAGAGTATTTCTAATACAGAAGTACGCTCTCCGAATTATTGCAGCACTCGAATATCGTCAGTCATGTCGTAATACATTTCAAAATCTTAGGATACTAACCGTTGCTGGAATATACATACTGGAGGTTTGTACTTATGTTTACAAAAACCTCACCACGTTCTCGGCAAACCAACTGAACCACGATCATAATACGAGATCGAGAGGGTTGTTGGCATCAAATAATTTTCGAACAACTTTTTACCAAAAGAGTTTCCACTATATTGGCTGTAAACTTTACAATGCACTAAATGCAGAAATTAAAGGTTCCCCCAATGTTTATGTCTTTAAAAATAGGCTGAAAGAATTACTACTACAAAAAAAACTGTTACACACTACAAGAATTCTTCTTACCACCTTCTATTTCTACTTGAATTTTATTTTATGTGCATATTGACTTATACACGGGTACGTGTTCCTATATATTTTTGTTTATTTTTCTTTCTTATTGTTTGTTATACACATTTGTTATACTTACACCTCTATATGTTTAATTTTCTGACTTACACGTCTGTTTGTGACTATATATGTGTATGTGCGTGTATATGTATGTGTATGTATGTGTGTATATGTTCATGTTGATTACGTTTACACTCGTCTGTTTTATTTTTGACCCTTTCTTCTGTTATTGTACTTGTACTTTTAAATGGAAGAAATAAATAAATATTATTATTATTATTATTACTAGTTAAAAACAAAATTTAAAAATAAATGTGTTTTTCTAGAACTTTTTTCCATTTTCCCATCAGATAACGCTGAAATCTGATGGACTGAAGAATATGCAGCTTTATTTTACAGGTGTGTGATATAATGCCAGCACTCTGTAGTTACCACAGACATCTGTCGTCCCCCTCTTATGTAGTGATACGAAGATTGAAGTTCTCCAGTCATCGGACCAAATTCCTGTCTCCCATATGCTTTCGCATATTCTGTGAAGCATTCTCACTCCATCTTCTCAAACTAATTTAAGCGCTTCATTAGTGATATTGTCAGTACCAGAAGATTGAAGATTCGTGTTCGTAGTCCTGCTGCCAGTCATCTTTTGCCTCAAGATGGCCACTTTCGACAAACTTTTCGTAATATTGGCACCCAACCTCAGTAATCTGATCTCTCGTAGTTTTACTTCCATATCCAGTGGAAGTATAGTCTTAACGACAAAAAGATTTAAAAAAATTTTTATTGTTCAAATAGGCTTAGAATGTCATGAAACGTCGAAATTTTAAGTTTGAGCGAAAAAAAATTATGTCTGTCTGTCTGTAACTTTTTTTGTGCACACGTTTACTCCGGAACTGTTTAAGATATTGAGTTGAAATTTGGTACATATATGTACTTTAACGAGATCTGGAACTAGATTATATTTTCATCTTGTTCAGAGTGTAGTGGTGAAGTCATTAATTGACCACGTCTTGGGTTTAAATTTACGTGTTCGAATTTATTGTATGAAAAAGGTCATTATTATTATTGTGATCAACATATGATTCCAGAAGGTTTTTAGATACAAATTTTTATCCTTTCGAGAGAGTTAATTCTCCGTGTCAGATAAAACAGCTAGATTTTCTCTTATTAATTACTTCCACATCCAGTGGAAGTATAGTAACGACAAAAAAAATTTTAAAAATTTTTATTGTTCAAATAGGCTTAGAATGTCATGAAACGTCGAGATTTCAAGTTTGAGCCGAGAAAAAAATTTCTGTCTGTAACTTTTATTGTGCGCACGTTTACTCTGGAAGCGTTTGAGATATTGACTTGAAATTTGGTAGACATATGTACTTTAACGAGATCTAGAACTACATTAAATTTTCATCTTGTTCCGTCGAAGGGGGGAGGGTAAATTGGGGTAAATTTGGGATAAATAGGTAAATCAAGTAGGTAAGAGTCCATAAAATTGGTATTTAGTATATACAAGAGAAGAGAAGCTCTCAAAAAAAAATTTGGCATTAGCCACCCCCATTACCACCCCCACCCCATTATTAAAGGGGATGAAAAAAAATTGTGATTTAGTGTGTGTACAAGAACCAGAAACCTCAAAATATTTTTTTACTTCATCCACCCCCCACTACCACCCCCTATCACCACCCCCACCTCTACCGATGTGGGGTATCGTTTTATGCGTTTTTGAGGTAGAGGATTTTAAATTTCCACATACAAAATTTTTTCGTTGTGAGTGACTTGGATAGAAAATCTGGATGTGGAAGTAGTGATTTCTTGGGCAGCGGTTTTTTAAATATAATAAAATAGAATAGGTTTAAATTAATATCATTACTCGGTGTCACAAAAACCTACGGCTCGGCTATTCATAAAGGGAGCCGAAGTGATACGAAGAACGACAGTTCGATTTTGAATGCGAACGAACCGGGGCCGGTCCGAGGCCCATGCAACACGTGCGGCCGCATGGGGCGCCGAGCCAAGGGGGCGCCGGCGAAAGCATATCTTACTTTCCTTTCCTTTGTACGGGAAAAAATACAATCGCCCGTGACGCTGGCGATTCTATTGCTTCTCGCTGGCGCTGGCGCGCTCGCCGCTCGCCTACGCTTCTCTTTTCTGTTTTCTCCACTGAACTCAACCATTATTAACCATTAGGAACATGATAACTAATACCATAGCCTTTTCCTCGTTATCCCAGTTATTCGCACTTGCAGTTGCCTTCAAATTGTCTCTTGTACGTTGTCCATGAGCTTTGGCCGTCAAATGAGGGAGGTTTTAAACGAGGACCTGATGATGCTACCAGTTGGCCTCCTTTCTCTCTCAATTGTTGTTTAAGGCGCTCCACTTCTCCTTCGACCTCACTCATCTTTTCTTTGATGTCGCTTACTTCCCCTTTGACTTGACTGACTTCTGTTTTGACCACACCTACTTTATCTTCAACCTTGTTTATCTCTTCTTTGATTTCGTTAGTCATTGAATTCATAGCAAGTGAAATAACTAAACATGAATGAATGATATGGTTACCTATCTAAATATTAAATAATATACTCGTAATATGGTAAGTTCAGATAATTTTTATTTATTTTTATCCTGTTCCACCGCATTCATAAAACTGTAACTGTTATATGTTATAGTTATAGTTTAAATACATATTATATCAAAATATAATACATATTATATCAAAATATGGTATGGTAGTAGTGTCAGGCCATTGAATAAATATATTAATTTTTTTTTTAATGCATAAAATCATCATAGAAGAGTAATATTTTTTAAAATAAAATATCCTAACACTAATATTATTTGTGCCAAATTACAAAGCGATCCGTCAAATAGGAGGTGAGAAAAAAATAAAACATTTAGGGGTAAATTATTTTTTTTCCCACCCCATGCAGAGTCCACGAGCTTAAAACTTTGTACACAAGACAGTCAGCATACAAGACATCTTATGGAAGCCATTTTAGTTCGGTAGATGCGGGGGCACTTTTTACATTGCTACCCGCTCATACTCTTTGAGGTTTGAATTTATATTAAAAGACTAGCAATTTTTGATACTTTAGCGAATTTGAAATAGAAGAATCAGAATCCATCCGCCCTTGTCTCTGCCCTTATATGGACCCTTCTTAACATCTAAGAATTACTGGTTCCACATCATCTTTCACTATTTATAACTCTGACATATTCTTTTATTCTCTTATTTAAAGACAAACTTGTACTTTTTTAATTATCTTTAACAACCTGTATCTAGGGAAAAAAGCATTCGATGATTATTAGTATAAAAAAATAGGTACAATTAAAATGTATTTCCACGCATTTTAAGTGTTGCAATTTTTTTGAAAATCGGTGTATTCAATTCAATTCAATTCAATTCTTTATTCGTGTTAATACAATAAACTGTTTACACATGTCAAATTAGTAAGTAAAGTAATAAAAGTAATAAACTACAATAACGATGATGTGACCAAACTAACAATAAACAATTAATGTAAAATATAAAATGGAAATAGTTGTATCTTTTAAGTTCCTATTACAAAATCTGAAAAATTGTTATTACAGAATTCATTTAGTGAATAAAAACATTTATTGAGCAAATACTCCTTGATTTTATTTTTAAATAATCTTGGTTGCAGGTTTTTGATATTACTTGGGAGGAGATTGAAAAATTTAGGTCCAAAATAGGAAATGCTTGTACGTGATTTATATACTCTATGATAATCTAAGTAAATACTGGAATTATTTCTAGTTTCATAATTATGTACATCGTTATGCATTAGATACCACTCTCTGTTATTTTTTACGTACATAAGGCATTCAAGTATAAATAAACATGGAAAGGACAGAATCTTTAACTCAATGAAACTCTTTTTACAGTCTTCCCTATATCCTAGCCCATCAATTAAACGTACAGCTCTGCGTTGAAGACTGAATAATCTTGAGGCCGAAGGTGCATGGCCCCAGGCTAAAATTGCGTAACTTAGCTTAGTTTGGATTAGTGCATGGTAAACAGTTTTAAGTACTGGCTGGGCTACAATTCCTATCAAGTTTCTTATGACAAAGATATTAGTTGTCAGGCTTTTTGCTACATGATTCACATGTGCCTCCCATGTAAGTTTAGGATCTAAGTGTACACTCAAAAAGCGAACTGACTGAGGATTATTCCATTCCTTAGCCTCTCGAAGTGTAAAGATAATGGTCTCAGATTTACTGCTGTTGAGACTGAGTTTATTAGTTGTAAACCAGTTTGTCACCTTCGACTGTGCATCCTCCATATTTTTAAGCAGTAAGGAAAGCTGTTTATTTCTGGATACTACAGTGGTATCATCCGCGAATAGTATAAGGTCATTGTTGGATACGCTAGATGTTATATCGTTGACGTATATTATAAACAGGATAGGACCCAACACCGAACCCTGAGGAACACCATGTTCGATGATATCAACATTGGAATGTATGTCATTAACAATTACTTGTTGTTTCCTATTGGAGAGATAAGAGTTTATAAGTTGTAGTGAATTATTGTGAAACCCATAGTAATGCAGCTTTTCTATGAGTATTTCAACAGATATACAGTCAAAGGCTTTAGTTAAATCACAGCATAGACATCAACAAATTCGCCTTTATCATAACTAGCTGATATTATTTCAGTTAGTTTATTTATAGCCATTGTAGTCGAGTGGTTTGTACGAAAACCAAACTGTGCTTTATTAAATAAGTTATTAATATCAAAGTATCTATTAATCCTGGATTTAAGGGCTTTTTCAAAAATTTTTCCAATAAGCGGAATTATAGATATTGGCCGAAAGTTGGCTGGCTCATTTAGGGAGCCTTTTTTGTGAACAGGTATAACTTTTGAGATTTTTAGAATATCAGGAAATGTATTACTTTGCAGGCACATGTTAAACAGATCAGTTAGTGGTACTACTAAGTAGTCAGCAATGTTTTTGATGATTGTCCTATTTATTCCAAAGATGTCCTTACTGTTTGTATTTTTGAGCGAGGAGATAATGTCGTAGATTTCATCGTAAGTGATATTCTCGAATTGAAATTGAGTTTGGGTTTTTCCAATATCAGAGCGTTCCATATATTCTGAGTTAGAATATATAGGAGTCGGCAACTCATCTATTACCTGCCTTGCAACATTAATAAAGTAATTATTTAGTTCATCAGGTGAAAGCGTTGTGTGATTGTGAGTATTTTTGGTGAGCCTGTGACTATTAATCACATTCCAAGTTGCTTTTTGCACATTTCCTGATTCACAAATGTAAGCTTCATAGGCCCTGCACTTTGCTCTTTTAATTGCAAGTTTGTATTGCATCCGATATCGTCTAAGGACATCCCTACACGCGTTGCTATTAGTATGTTTTGCAGCTTCGATAATAAAATTAAGATTTTGTCTCATTATCTTAAGTTCATTAGTAAACCAGTTAACTTTAGGTGTATTATCAGCTGTAGCCTTTACTGTTTTTTCAGCAAATGCTGTGTTCATTCCTGTAACCAGAATATTTATCAGTTTATCGAATTTATTGTTTACCCCGACTTTCCTATCATAAATAAAGTCCCAGTTAATATTAGTGATAAAGTTTTTAAGTAATTGCAGTCCTACCGAAGTTATTGGTCTTATTTTTAGTAGTACAAGTTCTTTATTGGTTACGTTAACAACCAAATGGCCATCGACCGAAGTCCTTCAGCCAGTGTGATTCATACATATGTGTCTGGTTAATTACATTAATTAGCATGTAATATGATATGAATAAATACATGTCATTTGTAAAAAAAAAAAAAAATACAGAATTTTTATATAATTGTACTATAATATATATTCAGTTCTCCAGTGCCAGGGAGGAGAGAATTTCTTGGAGTGTTCTTGTAGAATGTTTGTATTTAGGCCTATCTTCTGTTCTTGGTATTAAAAGTGGATCTAGATGTTCCATGTTATGTGCTTTTTTGGCAAATTTGGTAGAAAGTATTGGCAACCTTTGGGTGATCGGGAGAATTTTAGTTTTGTTGTATAGTAAAGTATTGGATGGGTGATGGAGTGGATTTGCAGGATGGCGAATTTTTGTGATAACTCTAAGAGAGGATGTTTCAGCAACTTGAATGTTTTTTAAGGCAGGTTTTCTACAGTTTAAATAAAGTGTGTGTCCATATTCAATGATTGGTCTGCAAATTGATTTATAGATTTTGGAAGCAGCAGACATATTGATGCCTTTGTTTTTGTATGTTAACGTCCTGAAGTGTTTTGCTCTGGATATTATTTTACGCTTTATTATTTTTGTGTGGAGATTCATATTCAGTTTGTTATCCAAGTTCATTCCGAGATATTTCACATTTGTTACTGGACGAATTATATTATTAGAGATAGTTATTGACGGGGAAGAATTTGAAGGTGTGTGATTAAAAATCAGCAAGTGCGATTTAGCTGGGTTGGCCTGTAGATGCCATTTGTTAAACCATATCTGAGTTTCATCATAAAGTAGTTGTATTTTATCTACCGATTTTCTTGCTGTTTTGTCATGTGCCACTAAAGCAGCGTCGTCAGCGTATTGCAACATGTATCCAGCATTAATGAGTTGATCCGTTGGAGTAAATATATCATAACAATAAATATTAAATAGTAAGGGAGAGAGTGGAGATCCTTGAGGTACTCCTTGCTCTGCGGTAAATTCTTCTGATATTGCGTTATTGATTTTAATTCTTAATTTTCTAGAATCTAAAAATGTTTTGATGAGATGAATGAGGTAATCAGGTATATCAAGTTTCTTTAATTTATATAATAGTCCTAGGTGCCAGATGTTATCAAATGCTTTTTTGATGTCAAGAAATAAAGCTGCTGTTTTGAGGTTATTTAGTTTAGCAGTTTCTATATTGGAGGCGAGTGCAGTAATGGGAAGTATCGTCGAGCATTTTGCTTTGAACCCAAATTGATGTGGGGGAATTTTTTCTTCTACTGTCTGCAAAATATTGTGTTTTATGATTTTTTCCAGTAATTTTCCTAAAGCGGGTAAAAGTGTTGTTGGTCTGTAGTTACTAGTTTTGGTGTGGTTACTGTTAGGTTTTGGAATAACGATGATGCGACCTTCCTTCCATTCGTCTGGAAAATATGCATGTGTCAAACAAAATTTAAATATTTTAATGATATATAAATGTATAGTATAATCCAGTTGTTTAACTACTTTCCAGGGTATGTTATCATTTCCAGGCGCTGAATTTTTTTGGGCTGATAAAATTTGAAAATATAATTCTTCATCTACGTTAATTTCCTCGAATGTGCGTTGATCTTGAAAATAATTGTGGTACCAGTCGTTCACCAAAATTCTGAGAAAAAATATTTGCCTTTTCTTCGTCCGTGCGATATTCCGTGTTGTTCTCCTCAATGGTGGGTATTTTATGTTTATTTTTATACTTTGATAGTTTGTTCACTTGTTGATAGAAATTTTTTCCTTGTGCTTTGTTTATTTCCTCACATACCTCTAACCATTTGTTAGTCCTGTATTGTAATATCATATTATGGATGTTTTTACTGAATTCATTAATTGTTCTCTTGACACCTGGAATGGGATTTTGTTGATAATCACGATATATTTTTCTTTTCGTTTTAATTAGTTTAATAATGTAAGGTGGCAATTCATGTATAAAGTTTTTTATTGCAAACCGAGGTGTGTTTTCTTGAATGGCCTCTTTTAGAGTCATATTAAACGCCTTTATTGTATCGGTGGTAATTACGTTGTCCTCTTTACTTGAAATGAACCTATGCATTTTATCATTTACTTTTTCAATGTCACATTTGTCATATTTGTATCTGTTGTTAACCTCTTCGATTGCCGGTTTACTTAAATCAAAATTAATCTTAATAGAGAGGTGATCTGATCCGACATCAGGGATGAGTTCAATTTTCGTAAAGTTTTGTGAAATATTTTTAGTATATAAAAGTGCATCTGGGGTGGTGTCATTGTTATTTGTCATTAGGAATGTTGGAGGCGTATCGGCTTTCTCAAAGTCAGAGTTGTTTAAGAAGTTGCTTAATTGTTTCTTTTTAGCGGGGTTGAAGTTGAAGTCTCCTACAATAATAGTATATTTAAATCTTGAAGCCATTGTAAATATGTTTTCTTCAATATTTGAAAATGGATGTATATATATTAGAAAGACATGTAGTAAATCATTTTGAAATGGTATGGTAAAATGAGTTGCTTCATTAAGTGGATTGTTGATTCTCGGGGGGTTGGCCTTGCCCATTTTTAATGTTGGATGTACTTGTATCAGACTACCTCCTCTAACGTTGTTGTTAACTATGTTTCCATCTCGTTGTATAATGTCCCAGTTCCTATAGTTGGTGTTTGAGTCCGGCTTAGTTTTACTTTCTACAAATAAGGCACAATTAATATCGTAGTTTTCTATTGTGTTGTTTATAATATATTTTTTTGGAACGTAGCTGTTAATATTTGTGTAAAGTATATTACATTGAGAGTTGAATTTGCCCATTATTAACTCCAGTGATTGTTTCAGTTGGGGAATTAAAATCGTTTAGTTCCATGTCGAACATTAATATATACACCTTGTTATTTCCTGTGAAAGTTACAGACGTTTCTACATTGAATTCAGTAATAAAGCGTTTTCTTAATTTACTAATTAGTTCTTCTCTGTTAACATTTTTTGGTTTATTCAGTTTGTTTATATAGGTATTGATTATTATGTCATGAATTGTAATTGGGGAGTGTATTCTAGTATTTTTCTTGGTATCGTTGCTAATTTCATGTGATTTCTTATTTAATGTCTTTACTGGAATATTAGGAATCTTATTTTTATATATTTAGGTGTAGTGGTAGTGTGATTGTGTAAGGTTATTGTTATAGCATGGTGGTCTGATAAATGTGGATCGTAACTAGAGGTTTCAAGTCATCAATGTGAGCATTAGTGAAAATATTATCTATATTAGTTATTGATAAGAAATCAAGAGCCTGGAATAGAACACAAAGGAAGCCAGAGTGTGTACTACTTACGTATGTCACATTTGTCTCCTTTGAAATCGTATCTGCACCGTTTACTAAAACAATATCCATCTATATTAGAGCATTTTCCTTCGCAATTACTACAATATTTTTTGCATCCATGTCCGTACTGGTCACTGTTACATCCTGTGAAAATGCATCGTACGATTTTTATTAGTTCGTTTAAAATTCTTGGCGCCACCTACTCACAGTAGGTGGCAGTTTCTTATTTCGAAAATTGATTTGAATTTAACTTCGAAACTAGAACTGAATAGGACTCCAGAAAATTGAAGACATGCAATTTGGGACTGTGATCGTAGAATACTAAGCGCATAATATGAATACATATTAGAGAAGTAACTTCTCTAATCTTTGATATGAATAAGAAAAAATTTCAGCGAAAAATATATGACAGTTACGTGAAAAAAATGTAGTTTAAATTCAAATATTCAACACTGCGATCTGATTGAGTTGACGTCGGTAGTGCGCTGCCGAACAGCCCTTCACTGGTCTCCAAATGCCACGTTGCGTTGGAAGAACGTCAATATTTAATTACTACTATTATATCAAGTGAAGTACATACTTTTATCGCATTTTTGCGATTCGAAACCAGGAGTGCAGAAACATTGAGTGTCTTCACCAACCGATTCGCAATACTTGAAGCTGCCACAGTTATTAGTACGTCTAAATATTTGACATGGTATACAATGTTTTCCAATTCTGCTCTCTGGGCAATTTGCATCTGAAATGATTAATGAATTACCATTCATTTTCTTATAAGTTATAGAATAGAATAGAATAGAATAGAATAGAATTTATTCGTCAGTTCAAGTTTGAGGTTTTACAAAGCACAAACTTATAAGACTAGTCAAATAGAATAACCCCACATACTCATCATTTATAGATACATATAATCGCACATTCATTCGTTCAATCTTCCATTCATACAGTAGGTACAGACCTCAATATTTTGTTAAGATATGTTAAAAATTATATTAAAATTAGACTAAGTTACAAACACTATATATTAAAATAATTTAAAAATTCCTCTACAGAGTAAAACACATTATTTTTCAAATGTTCAAACAGTACGTTCTTAAAAGTATTAAAATTCCCAATATCGTTGTATATTCTAACAAAGTGATTGAAGCAGATGATACCTTGATATGAAGGTGAGTTTTGGCCTATTCCTAAACGTGAAAAAGGTAATCTTAAATCATTACAGGTCTGGCTGTAATGGTTGTGTATCATATTATTTCTAGTACATAGTGTGTAGTTCTTCTTTATGTCCAAGATTATTAAGTAAATGTAGAGACATGGCAACGTCAGTATTCCTAGATTTCTGAATATTTGTTTGCAAGGTTCGCGAGGGCTTGCTCCTACACAGCACCTAATTATTTTTTTTTGTGAAATAAATGCTTTATGCATATGGGCTGAGTTTCCCCAGAATATCAAGCCATACGAGAGTAAGGACTGGACTAGACCATGATAGGCTAATTTTAATACGTCTAATGAAACCGTTAGACGCAGTTGCCTAATAACAAAACAGACACCACTTAATTTTGAAACTACATTGTTTACATGCTTTTCCCATGTTAATTTTTGGTCTATGATCACTCCTAAAAATTTGGTTTCCGCAACTTGTTCAATTGATTTATGATCTATTTTTATTAGTGGGCTATAGTTGTAGCTTATATTTTTTTGTTGAAATAACATGAAAAATGTTTTGTTGAGATTGAGCGCTAACCCGTTATTAATGCACCAGTGATATATTTCATTTGCGCACCGATTTGACGTGACTGTTGAGTTAGCAAGGTCTTTTTTAGAAATAATTTGATTTGTGTCATCTGCATAAAGTATCATTTTGTCTGAAGATGAGCATGAAAGTACAATATCGCTCATAAATATTAAGAAAAATAGTGGAGCCAGTACCGATCCTTGGGGTACACCTGTAGTAACCGGTGCTGGCCGTGACTTATACTTATCTATAGCTACGATCTACGACCTATCATTTAAATAGGAGGAGGCCCATTCGTGTGTGACGTCTCTGATACCATTACGGTATAGTTTTTCCAGAAGTAGATCGTGGTCGACGGTGTCGAAAGCTCTACTCAGATCGAAGTAAAGAGCTATCGGAGTCTGTTTATCATTGAGGTTCGTATATATGCTTTCGCAGAGTTCTTTGATCGCAGTTTCAGTTGATCTGTTCTGTCTAAACCCGTGCTGACAGTTTGGTATCAGTCTGTTTTGTTCTATAAAGCTAGTTAGTCTTGCATTATAGCTATAGTCTATAATTTTTGAAAATTGTGATTGCAGACTCACATTTCTATAGTTTGTGGACTCGTTTCTAGACCCTTTGTGTTTATAGATTGGTATAGATTTGGATTTTTTCAATGCGTCAGAGTACACACCGGTACAAAATGATACATTTATTATGTGTGCTATAGGGAAGGAGATTATATCGCTTACTACTTTTAAGGTTTTACCGTGAATTTCATCGATTCCTGGAGTTGGTTTTTGTGTGACCTTATTGATAATATTCTGAATTTCACATGGGGTGGTAGTGATGACTTTATTGTTTATTGTAAGTTCTAATGTTGAATTTTTGTTTAAGTTGTTTTTTGTGTCGTTTATAACTTTCCAGCTTTCTCTACTTACATTGCTCGCATTGACTATTCTTCTGTTATTGTACTCCGCTTTGTGCTTACTAATAGATTTTTTATATATTGTTTTTAGTTCTTTGTGTTTTGCTTTTATTATGTGATTATTTGTTGTTCTTGCAAGTTTAGATAAGTTGCAGAGAGTTTGATTCAGTTCCCTAATCTCGTTGCTAAACCACGGTTTTTTATTTTGCCTGATGGTTATTTTCCTGACGGGAAAGGCGTTTATATAATGAAAATTAAATGTTGTGTAGAAAGCAGTAAATGCCGCATTTACATCGTTATCATGTTTGAATGTATCAGCCCATGTCTCCTTTTCTACCAGGTTCCTAAATGTCATCAAGTTACCATCTGAGTAATCACGTCTGTAGACAACTCTTGTACTTTTGGTATTACACTTTGGTAGTTTAAAATTGCAAACCTGAAATGTATGGTCTGATAAGTGTGTATCTCCGACGTAGACAGAGTTAACAACGATATTAGAGAACATTACGTCAATGCCTTTTGTAATACGTGTGGGTTTATCAATATGATTTTGCATCCCGAATTCACTAAATATATTTAAAATCTTTTTTGCCTCATTGGTATCAACTAGGAGATCAACATTTATATCACCACATACCACGTAGTAGCAGTTTACATTATAGATTTTGCACATCAGAGCATACATTTCATCCAAAAATAAATTAAGAATACTGTTGGGGGTTCTGTACACCATAATTATGAATAGTGACTTGCCTTTTGACATGTTAAATGTAGCTACAACTACTTCAAAGGATTTTTCTATACATTTATTAATATGAACAGGTTTTAAGTCTAAATGGTTTTTTGAGAAAATACAAACTCCTCCGTGAGCATGTTCTGTGCGACAATAATTATGCACTAGTGTGTAATTATTTAGATTAAGATGTTTTATTTCTTCCGTTGTAAGCCAGTGCTCTGACATGCATACGATGTCCACTGATATCGTGTCCAAAAGCACTTCGAGCTGTAGTGCCTTACCTGCAGTAATACCTTGGGTGTTTAAATGCATAATACTTAGCGAATCGGGGGTCTTTTCGCTAGCCTTTGTTTTTTGGGGATATTTGCCATCTGGTTCTTCTCTTCTTGGAGTAGCGTTCGTACTGGTGGTGGGAGAAGTACTGAGGTCGATGTCATTTATTAAAAATCCTGGTTTCTCTCCGTTAGGCGTCTTTGGTACGAGTTATATTTTTTAAAATCAAATCTCCGAAAAGCAACACTTTTTGGCCAGGTGCTCGGATTGTAAAGGTCGTTCTTGAGATTGAAATCAGCGCTCAGCATAAAACATTTGTTTTGCGTTTCGGAAGTTGGCAGTTCTTTAACGGTTAATTGTGCATTTTTAAAACTTGGATTCTTTTTAAGGTACTCCGTAATTTTCCCTTCAGTTATATGTCTTTTTATTCGGTAGAGGTATAGCCAGACTTTCTTCTCAATTCCGAAGTCCTCCGATTCATTTGTCCCAAGGGTTTTTTCCCTGACTTGTATTGGCCGTTTTTTAAAGGATTTTCTTTGTCTTACTGGGATGAATCCTTGGGAATCTGTATCATCTTGGTCTGCTTCCAGGTTAATTATTTTATCCATGATGTTCATTTGCGCGCCTCCCATATACGGTATAGATTTTAGAAAAACTACCAATATTTTGTAGCTGAAAATTTAGGAAGAAGGGTTTGCAGAGGTACTCTATTAAATAAAAATAACGTCACGTATGTGACACTTCTGGTTATACCGGAAGTTAACATCAGCTTCCTTATTTTAAATGGCATGTCTTATTTTTTATGCCGGATTCGATTTCCAATCGTTTTTGAGACATTTCGATTTTAATGAAATTGATGCGAAAACTAACCCATAGTAGGAAATTAATAACATTCGCTATGGTAAATTCCGATAACCCATTTCCCTCCCATATGTCTATGAGAGATGGAAGTTATGTGAGCTCAAGTTAAAAATGCCGTAAAATATGCAGGGTGCCTAGAAAATGGTCCAACTTCGTCAACTTCGACCTCCATTAAATCGCTTATTTGAAACGAAACATACTTTATTTTATAAGCCTATTCGCTTCTCTCTTTTATTACCCTTCAACCTATTCGTGCATTACCTATAGCTAAAATGTACGGTTATAGGGTTATTTATAGTTATTTGGAAAAATAGTTAAATTTACATCAATATCGACAAGAGTGTGCAGAAAATACACGTAAATCATTTGCTACTGGGAGAAGGAGATGATTTCATAACCTCCACTCAGAAGGTAGTGATCCTAACCAACTGAAGAGAAAAATTTCAAGTATTTTTCTGTCTAAGTGAGCTATTGAGTATAAAGAACACAGTATGAAATTTGTATAAATTTTAAACCTACAACAAAAACAATGAAACAAAACGTTGAGAATGTTGATTAAAAAAAAACGGTTTTGGATCACTACCTTCTGAGTGTAGGTTATGGAATCATCTTTTTCTCCCAGTAGGAAATGATTTTGTTATTATACATGTATTTTCTGCAGATTTATTTTTTTTTCCAGAGAGAGAGAGAGAGAGTACAAAACACAAATAAATCGAACTTTTTACCATCCCTGACGAGCTTTAAAAAACTTTAATGAATCTACTGTGATTTTGTTACAAAACTGTTGTAATTTACTGTATTTTCATGGTACACTATTGTCGATATTGATATTAATTTAACCATTTTCCTACATAACTTTAAATAACCCAATAACCGTACATTTTACCAATAGCGAATGCACATAGGGAAAGGTAATAAAATAGGGAAGTGAATATGCTCATGAAACATAGGATGTTCCATTTGAAATAAGCGAGGTCGAAGTTGACGAAGTTGGACCTCATTTTCTAGGCACCCTGTATATTTTGGACCATTGTAGTTTGAGCACACATACGCTCCATCTCTCATAGTTATAATGGAGAAAGATCGGTTATCGGAATTTACCATAGCAAAAGTTATTAATTTCCAACTATGGGTTAGGTTTCACATCAAATTTCTTTAAATCGTAATATCTCAAAAACTATTGGTTTTTATATAGGGAATGATATTGAAAGTTACCTTGAAATAATGCATAGAATTCGAATCTGGAATAGAAAATAAGACATGCCATTTAAAATGAGGATGTGACGCCAACTTCGGGTATAACCGGAAGTGTCACATGCATGATGCTATTTTCATTAAACAGAGCACCCTGAAAAGCCCCCTCCCTAAATTTTCAGTATCAAATTATTTGTAGTTTTTCTAAAACGCCTAATAGGCCACTAATCGTGATGTACTCTGTACATGATATACTTGAAAAATATAAATAATACCTTCTCTTTATTATTTAATTTAGGATAATATTCTTAGTCATAGATTAAATGGAGAATTCAGTACTCCATACATTAATATGTAAAATCGATTGCAACTCTTTATATGAAACAGAATTAATTTTAATTTTACGTTAACGATCCTGTTCAAGATCTCTTGAAAGAAATATTAATTATCTAAAATACGTTACCTAATTCACTTATATGTTTCTTTTCAAGTTTGCCAAAGTCAAGTGTTTTTTCATTTTCCACAATTTGGCAAGGTACCTTCTTCGAACCAGGTAATTTTAGAATTCTGTATTCTGGAAATAAAAATATTTGAACTTTCTTTTATTATTACCAAATCTATTGCTTAACCTTTCTCACTGCATCGTCTGACGTGGTCAATAGCCCAAAATATACCTGAATCTTCTGAAGAATCAGTACTGATAAATAAATTCAATTTTTTACATGTAGAGTTAAATAAAATTCTAA
This sequence comes from Rutpela maculata, assembly GCA_936432065.2. Classification (NCBI taxonomy): domain Eukaryota; kingdom Metazoa; phylum Arthropoda; class Insecta; order Coleoptera; family Cerambycidae; genus Rutpela; species Rutpela maculata. The sequence continues at coordinate 218,123,922 of OW386287.2, forward strand.
CTTCCTTCCACTTTTCATCCTAAAATATTTAAAAAAATGTAACATATTTTTATCTTCGTTCTGTTGTTTATGTTTGACTTGAATTAAATCTTCAATATAAAAAAACAGTACTACATTTTCGGGCCATAAGGTCACAACAATGTAGCTGTCCATATTTTTGTTTTGACAATATTCTCAAACCAAAGACGTACACTCTGTTTTGAGAACATTGTTTCTCAACTGTGCAAAAGAACTTATGAATGTATAATGGGATTAATTTGGCAAAAAAATGTTACATGGTTGATGGAAGGTACAAAACACAATACTTAATATTCAATCTATAGCATGTGCCTATGACAGATGGAATTCGTTAATGTCTGCTATTGTGAGAGTATAGGCAACTTGCATATATTTTTTTAATCAATTATAGCGTTTATTTATACGGAAAAATATGCTATGTCAAATATGAGTCCTTAAATCACAAAATTTAATTTATAACAAATAATTAAAGTTGTAATCGCTAGCTATTAATTTTAAATGAGACAATATGCGCGGAAATGGATGTGACGCTACACCGTATGTTGAACGGGGAACAGCAAATGGCAGCCATTGCATTCGAATTGTTATCGAGGTGGCAGCGTCTGTTTACGTTTTTGTGTTTATTTTACGTTTGAAAAAGATCCAATAATGAAAGTTACTCAGATACTCATACTGTATACTGCCAATGTGTCTCAATGCGTCTTTTTAAATGACAAATGAAATATTTATTCGTGTCCCTGAAGATGAAAATCTTCGGATAAAATGGTTAAAAGCATATGCAGGAAAAACTAAACTCTTATACACTAATAAACACTGCAGACAATTTTTACAAAAATTACAGATAACGTTTTATAAATCGATATCTCATATACATAATACAAAACGTATTAACCAAATTTAATAGAAATGCTATACCTATTGTATCCTAAATAACAGAAAATCATTATATCTGCAAGTAGCAGGATGTAGTTGTCGGTCAAAAAAATAAACATGCTTCCAATTTTTTTTTGTTTCTATTTTATACTTAAAACTCAAATATATTAATAAGTTTAAACAATATTTTTTTGTCTTATATAATCATCTGAATTATCCTCGGATTCATTTTAATCTTAAAATAATAATAAAATACGTACTTGCTAGCTTTAACACCGAAAACTTCAAAGAGAAAAACCTTTCGTGTTTTTTTTATGAAAGATGCCATCATATCATAAGCATATCTTCACTGAGTAAATTATCCGATTGTCTTTTTGAAAAACCTTTATCGAAAGAATATTTTCACTTCTAAAGCCTTAATAATAATTAATAAATTAGCACAGAAAATTTGTAAACACAAAAATACGAATACGTGCCCGTGGTCTTGGCATATCTGCGACTGCAGAGCCATATGTTAGCACACTGTTTGACGTTATAGTCACATTACTACGTGTAACAAGAATAATGTACAATATGTTTGATAATCAAAAATTTGAAATTATTATGACGGGATTTCTATAAGACTTAGACAGTCTCGATTTGGTACCTATTATCATTTGGCTAGTTAAATCACATCTTGTAAATATTTTCATGGCGGAGTACTGATCTTTCGATATCTTACCTCAGTTTTAAATGTTTGATAATACATGTCACGAGATTTATCCCTCAGCCGAACAGTCATTTCACACTTCGAACACATCACAATAAACATTGATATGCAGTTTTGGCCTTCCATAATTTGCAGCTCGGAACCCTTTTGTTCAGTATATTTCATTGTAGTGTAGACATATGAATCTAATAACAATGGGAATAGTAGTTAATACATTTTTTTAATAAGTTATTTCGCAACTTTTTCCGTATTTATAACTGGGTGTCTCTAAATTAATGCCTGAATTCTAATGAATGATAATATGTCTAATTAGTTTTCATTACCCAAATATTGGTCATAGAAGCACAATTATTGTACAATTGAAAAGTTACAGTGATATCCCAGTCCCCAGGAGTTTTAAGCTGGAATTAAATAATCCGCATGTGAAATTTTGCACAGATGTGTACTTTATTTACTTTTGTCAGTAGAAAAGTGTAAAAAAAAGTTCTTAAGGCTACCATGGTTTATTGAGGAGATATTAAAAAATTAAATTACAAATTTAAAAAAACCCCGACACAAGAATATCGACTAAATAACTAATATTAAAAAAAATAAATTAAGACAACTTTAAAAATTATGAAATAATTTTGATTCCATATACGAACTCTTATGATTTATTTAAATCCAGCTTACATTTTCTTTATGTCCTCGAGATTTGCTTTCTTATACGCATGAATATATCGAGAGCTGCTGTTTTGAATATAACTATTTAGTAGTTCGTCTTTACAGCAGCCCCCGACATATTCATGCGTATAAGAAAGCAAATCTCGAGGACATAAAGAAAATGTAAGCTGGATTTAAATAAATCATAAGAGTTCGTATATGGAATCAAAATTATTTCATAATTTTTAAAGTTGTGTTAATTTATTTTTTATATATTAGTTATTTAGTCCATATTTTTATGTCGGGGTTTTTTAAAATTTGTAATTTTATTTTATTTTATACTTTTTAAACTAAACATATACATATAACATGGCGTATTATTATATCACGAGTCCCACACAGAACTTTTTAACCTTTAAGCCGACGCGATCCAATTTTGTATCCTATTAGTCGCACACGGTCTACAAGACCAGTTCTATTATAAATAAATTTATGTTATATTTAATTTTAATAAAAACTGGATCTCCCGTTGAAGAGATATAAAGCCACAGACAGACAGACATACGAACATACAAGTCAAACTTATAACACCTCTCTTTTTGGGTCGGGGGTTAAAAAATTTAAAATTTTTAAAAACTCCCAATTGTACTCTAATTGTACCAGTTTTATATGACTGAATCAAAATGAGGCCAAAATCATATTCGGCTACCATAATTGTCTGCACATTTTCAATTTTACTTCAATCGGACAATTTCTAGAGAAGTTGAACATGGCGAATTCAAGATGGCGACCAAACATCAAAATCTAATATGGCCTAAAACCTTCTCGACAAAATACTCTTTCAAATAAAAAACAGTGCATCAAAATCGGATCACCCGTTGAAGATATATGAAGCCACAGACAAACAAACATACAAACATACGCGTCTAACTTATAACACCTCTCTTTTTGGGCCGGGGGTTTACAATTAACTAACTTCAAACTTTTGGTTATTTTTTGGTGGTGCGTTAATTTCTTGGAGAAATGTATATTCATTGCGTCGTTCCTATCCGATATAGAATAGAATAGAATAGAATAAATAGAATAAATCGAATAGAATAGAATAGATTCACTTTATTGATCAATTTTACATACCTTAGTGTTTGATAAGTCAGTTACAAAATGTACATATATAAAAAAAAACAACATAATTATAATTATTAATCTAGTCCTAATATCGTCCAATATAAAACAACATAGACACAATATATTATGACATATCAGTAATTTTACAAATAATTAAAATCGGAAATATCATAGTAGGCACTGGCTAACAGGTGATTTTTTAATTTAGTTTTGAAATGTTTTAGAGGCAGTTCTTTCAGATAATCTGGGAGGGAGTTGAACAGTGTTATTAGTCGGAGAACGAGGGATCTCTACGATGCATTTTAAGGACCCTCTATAACACTCACGAACAACCACCTAAAAAAAATTGATTCTTATGTAAATCGACCTGGCGGATTCGATTTTGGAGTTCGCCAGACAATCCGGAATTGCCAAACTGGTTAAAATCGGCAATTTCCGAAAAATCTCAAATTTTATGGAAATTTTTTAATTTTTACTTATCACCCTATCTCTTTTAGTTTAAGTCCGATTAAATTGAAATTTTCAGGAGAGCCAATTTAGACCTTTGTTATTATGACTGACATGACAGAAATGCAAAAAAGATTATATTCACGCCTTGCTCTCATGATCACAATTGTAGTTCTACTATCGTCCACTGTGTGGCGCCACGAATAACGAAGCTAAAATGTATTTGTCCCTCCCTGTATTACCTTTCTCACTCATCTTCAGCGGTCAGTTTTTTATTTTCGTGTACTGTAATGGTCGGCTACGAAATACTCGCCGGAAAATGGTTGAAAATACATTTCATCACCGAAGATTCATAATCTTTTAAAGACGTATTCGTCAATGAAAAAGAAAAGATGACGCAACGATGTAAATACATTCCTAAATATGAGTTATCACTAAACGTCCCAACAAATAGGGAAATGGAGGACGTAGCTAGTCCCTAGTCACAGTAAGTTGAAAGCAAAATTCAGAATTTAATTTCAGGTTTTGGTTGAGAATAGGAAATATTATACATAGTGGATTGGATAAAGTGCACTAGAAGGTCGTGAATAAAGCAGACTGGTTATATAAATTATAAACCTAGTTGACTTCGTTATAAGTCTTCTAGAAGGTCATGTATATGACAAGCAGCAGACCCCTTGTAAAAATTAGAAACCTAGTTAACTTATGTAAGTTTTCTAGAAGGTCATGTGTATGACAAGCTGCAGACCCTTATAAAAATTATAAGCCTATTTGACTTGACTACGTCTCTAGAAGGTCATGGTATGACAAATTGTTGGTTGGCCAGGAAAGAGAAATTTAAAAACAGGTATGTATTTAACATTTTAGGTAGTATATATCGACATAAGAAAAGTACAGGTGCAAAAGAAATAAGCCCATCAAACTTGGACAAAGCCAACGGGCAATTCAGAAAGAAGAAGGGGGGGGGGGGGGACAAGCTCTCGCATGTAATTGCCAATCAGTAAATGATGCAGTTAGAGGTTGTTGGCAGATCAGATATATACCATGAGCAGTCTCTGTTCAGCCAACGTGGTTAGTGGTAGCCTCGACAAATTTGTCAGGGGAGTTACTGCAGAACACACCCTTGAATGGTTGGTTATTTGGGGGCAATTTATCAGAAAGATTTGAATTTAAAAATGCTTCGTATGAATTTACAGGAATTCCTTGGTCTCTGTAATACTCTCTTAGACTTTAACAAACTCTTAATAAGGGTAATAATAAAACATCTTTATTAAAAAAATTTAAAAAAAAATAATAATAAATATACAGAGTGAAGTTTAGACCCCAAAGGATTACTCTTACACTTAAATGGTAAGGATTACAGGATTTGGAGAAGTAGGTAAAGAATTATGTTTTTATTGCATTTTAAGAGAACGATTTTAAATAAGGATGTTCTAAATCTGGTATATTGAACATTATCTCATGGAATAAGCAAAGGATAAGAGGTGTAATTTTGTCCTATTATTTACATTTAATCAATGTAATATTTATTCTGGCAGATCTTGGCTTGTCTTGTTTACGGAGCCCATATATAAGTCTACAACATGAATTTCTGTAATCTGCTTCAGTTTGTTGTGTTCAAACAGAGTTCATAGGTATATGAAACTACAATAATTTATTGAAATTTAATATATGTCTGTGGAATGTAAAGGTTTTAAATTCATGTAGATTTTTTGAATTACCTTGTTTACTTGTGAATTGAATTTTAAGGGTTGTCAAATATTACGCCCAAAACTTTCTGCGGATTTAATATGGAAAGAATTTCTCCATTTATTTTATTTGCATCAAACTATTACATCTCTACTTCATTTATGCCACGGAACATCAGTAGCGTATCTGTATGTTTTTTCTGTTGGTCAGTAACCCATGGGGAACGGCTTAATAACGTAAAACAATATTACATGTTATGCTTAAGTTTATCGCAAATTTAAGAAAAGTAACAATATAAGTTTCTAGAAATTTATACAATACTGATTTTATGATGTTGGAAGTTTCCCAGAGAAGCACCTTGAGATACATAATTGACTACATGTCATTCAAAGATATAAGAACTGGCAAATATTTACTATAGATTGTAGAGAAAATAACTAAAATATGCCCCATCACTGAGTCTAGGTGGCTTTATGTAAAACAATTTTAACAGGCTAAATACTTGACTTAAAAGCCTATGGGTCATACAAAAATAATATCATAATTGCACGGTATAGGTGCACGTGTGGAATAATTTTTTGACCAGAGATGTAAATATGGTAAATCATTTGAAAATTTATAAAAGTTGTTCTTATAACGATTCGTAAGGCACAAACAATTTCTATGATTGAGCTTAACAGTCATCAAATGAAAACAAGTTCTGAAATTTTATCAGCCAGTTTCACAATCGTTATTTAACTAATGGTTATGATTTGACCAATAGTTTTATTATAAAAATTTGTTACATTAACAGCCAGTTTTACAATTGTTGGTTGATTAATAGTTAGGATTTGACTAATGATTTATTACTATAAAGGCAAGGATGTCTGGTAAAGTTGTGTTTACTAATAATTATAACTTTCATAGTACAGGATCCGTACCCTGTCAAAAAAATCTCATTAATCCGTATTGAAAATTATCAAAAATTAATAAGTATCTATGAGAACCTATATGGTCAATAAGTTTCTATAAGAGTTAGGTAAAGTTGCTGTTGAAATTGTTATCAGTTTATATCAGAATTGACCAGCAAAACGAGTCAAGCCATATCCATATGTAAATCCAAACATTTACTTATACCACATCAATGGGAATTTATGAGCACAGTATCTAATGTAATTCGTGCGGTTTTCCATGATTAAAAGACAAGTGTTTCTTTAAGAAACGAGCTGCATTAGGTTAGAACAGTTTTGATTTGCAATTGAAGATTACAAATTACAATGTTTGAATAGGGATTTATGAGATCAGTTTCTATGAGTATTAATGTTTTTTTTTCAGTAATATATTAAATGTGTTTTCATTTGTTTGAATGGGTAAAAAGAAAGGTCAGTTTTCAACTGCAATTACAAATACAAGTTTAATCGCTTCGAATGGGATTATATGCGATCAATTTCTAAAAGTATTTATGCTGTTTTCCGAATATAATTGTGATGAAGTTTAATCAGTAACAAATTGTTTACTATTTGTTATGATATGGTCGGAAATTCCAAGTACACATTTAGTATTCCTTCAAGAGGATTGATGAGAGCAGTTTCTACGAGTATCTATTTGTTGTTCCTGTAGTAAATTATATGTCTTTATCAGTAAAGATTCGGATCTAATTTAAATATGAAAATTATATCAGAATAAAGCAACCAAATATTTTAAACAGTATCTATTTGTAAATCCAAACATTTACTTATACTATCTCAATGAGAATTTATGAGAACAGTATCTAATGTAAAACGTGCGGCTTTCCGTGGTTAAATGGCAAGAGTTTCTATAAGAAACGAGTTGCATTAGGTTAGAACAGTTTTGATTTGTAATTGAAGATTCAAAATTATAATGTTTGAATAGGGATTTATGAGATCAGTTTCTATGAGTATTAATGTGTTTTCTTCAGTAATATATTAAATGTGTTTTCATTTGTTTGAATGGGTAAAAAGAAAGGTCAGTTTTCAACTGTAATTACAAATACAAGTTTAATCACTTCGAATGGGGTTATATGCGATCAATTTCTAAAAGTATTTATGCTGTTTTCCGGATATAATTGTGATGAGGTTTAATCAGTAAAAAATTGTTCACTACATGTTACGATATGGTCGGAAATTCCAGGTACATATTTAGTATTCCTTCAAGAGGATTGATGAGAGCAGTTTCTACGAGTATTTATTTGTTGTTCCTACAGTAAATTATATAAGTCTTTATCAGTATGCATTCGGATCTAATTTAAATGCAAAAATCATATCAGAATGAAACCTCAAATATTTTAAACAGTGTCCACCTGTAAATCCAAACATTTAAAGATAATATTATAATGAGAATCCATCAGAACAGTATCTACCCTACAAACACAAAAGGTTGGCCCTTTAGCGGACCATCACTGTGCCAGAAATGAAACTTCTGGCCCAGTGATGGCCCACTGATGGGCCGATCTTCGGTGTTTGTTGGGTAATGTGACGTGTGCGGTTTTCCGTGGCTAAATTTTAAAATTATTTGCAATAAATAAGCTTTAAGGGATTCGAACAGTTTTCATTTGCATTTCCAGATAAATAGTTTTAATTGTTAGGGATCTATGAGGTCAGTGTAATGTTTTTTTTTTCAATAAAATGTGTTTTTATTAAAAAAAACATTACACAAAGACACTGATCTCATAGATCCCTATTTAACAATTAAAACTATTCATCTGGAATTGCAAATTAAAACTGTTCAAATCCGTTAAAGCTATTTATTAAAAATACTTTTAAAATTTAGCCACGGAAAGCCGCACGCGTTACATTAGATACTGTTCTGATTGGTTCTCATTAAAATATATCTTTAAATGTTTGGATTTACAAGTGGATACTGTTTAAAATAATTGGTTGTTTCATTCTGATATAATTTTTGTATTTAAAGTAGATCCGAATGCATACTGATAAAGACAAATTTTCTATTGGAACAACAAATACATACTCATAGAAACTGCTATCATCAATCCTTTCGAAGGAATACTAAATATGTACCTGGAATTTCCGACCATATCGTAACATGTGGTAAACAATTTGTTACTGATCAAACCTCATCACAATTATATTCGAAATACTGATCGCATATAACCCCATTCGAAGTGATTAAACTTGTACCTATTTGTAACTGCAGTTGAAAACTGACCTTTCTTTTTACCCATTCAAACAAATGAAAACACATTTAATATACTTATTACTGAAAAAAATAACATTAATACTCATAGAAACTCATCTCATAAATCCCTATTCAAACATCATAATTTGTAATCTTCAATTGCAAATCAAAACCCGGTCTTCGAAGCGTGTCGCCCGGGTTGGCTCCGGCGGGTTATATCGCCTGTAGTCCCCCCTCAAGAAACATGTAATTAGGTTTGTAACCTGTTTGTTTCTTCTTCTAAATAAATAAATAAAGAAATAAAAACTGTTCTAACCTAATGCAGCTCGTTTCTTATAGAAACTCTTGCCATTTAACCACGGAAAGCCGCATTAGATACTGTCCTCATAAATTCTCATTGAGATAGTATAAGTAAATGTCTGGATTTACAAATAGATACTGTTTAAAATATTTGGTTGCTTTATTCTGATATAATTTTCATATTTAAATTAGATCCGAATGCATACTGATAAAGACTTATATAATTTACTATTGGCACAACAAATACATACTCGTAGAAACTGCTATCATCAATCCTTTCGAAGTAATACTAAATATGTACCTGGAATTTCTGACCATATCGTAACATGTAGTGAACAATTTGTTACTGATCAAACCTCATCACAATTATATTCGGAAAACAGCATAAATACTGTTAGAAATTGATCGCGTATAACCCCATTCGAAGTGATTAAATTTGTATTTGTAATTTCAGTTGAAAACTGACCTTTCTTTTTACCCATTCAAACATACCGTGCGTGTAATTTCCCATTAGGCATGTACATTCACGTAGCGCGAGAGATTTGACAACACCGGCAGCCGTAAATTCGTCCGTTCGTGGAGCATTCCAGCTCTGTTATTTCATTGCAGAAAGCTGGCAGGCGCGATGTTGTAATTCTTCTCCCCATGCCTAGCCCACGACTACACACACGGTATGAAAACACATTTAATATATTACTGAAAAAAAAAACATTAATACTCATAGAAACTGATCTCATAAATCCCTATTCAAACATTATAATTTGTAATCTTCAATTGCAAATCAAAACTGTTCTAACCTAATGCAGCTCGTTTCTTATAGAAACACTTGCCATTTAACCACGGAAAGCCGCACGTTTTACCTTAGATACTGTTCTCATAAATTCTCATTGATGTGGTATAAGTAAATGTTTGCTGCTCCATTCTGGTAGAAACTGATAGAAATTTCAGCAGCAGCTTTACTCCAGGCTCCAGTAGAGGGAGCTGTATACGTGTCGCTAATTCATATCTACTCTAATGTGACCTAAGGAACTGACATGTGTTTGTTAAATTAAAAGTAAAGCAGTCTCTTTCACTGCCAACTCATTCATTGCTTCTAGGCTAGAACAAGAACACCCGAGGAAATAAGGACTTTGCAGTATTTTGTGTTTACCACAATATTAGTATTTCTATTTGAAATATGCAATTTAAACTGTTCATTTGTCGGCATGCATATCCAAATTAATACTAATAAAAAAGCAAAATGGAAGTTTACAATAAAAATACATCTGTAAAATATACAATTGAAACTGTACATTTGTTGACATGTATATCCACATTAATACTAATAAAAAGACAATGTTGAAATTTACAATAAACACATGTTGATAAATGGTGTGTTATATACGATAGATACTGGAGAAAGGACGGACTGGACTCTTATGATATTACTTATAGAAAAGTTTAGAATCTCTTTAATTCCATATGTTTACAGATATAAGGGCAAGGGTGCATTTGCAGACACTAAACTGTAGATTTGTTGATGTATATTTCATATAAGTACTCATGAAAGGGCAACATGATAATTCCAAATAGCTCATTCGGAATTATTGTTTCATAACCGATTTAAAACTTATCAAAACAGATAAAATCCTGTCTGTATAATAATAATATAACTTATAGGAACGATAAAACCGCATCACTTTTTTTTTATAAGTTTCTATGTGGAATTTTTGGCAGGGCCTTTAGGGTTGTTGATATCCTATACAACGTGATCTACCAAGAAATGCGGAAAATAAAATGGTGTGCTAGTCTTCAATGTGGGAAAGCCCCTGCAAAATTTTAGAGGATTCTGAGGTAATTTAGTATATTAAATTATTAGTCAATTTGCGAAGGTACACTACTGATGTTGAGTAAGTCCTGACCTAATTCTGAAGAGGTCGACGAACTTACTGGCGAAATAACGTATTCGAGTTGTTTACATTTCCTTAATTGGCATAAAAAGTGAGCCGGCCGGCGAGATCAAAAAAGGAGGTCTACACACGATCTAGCGGCAGGTAGTCAACATTGTTGGTACGCTTTGAAGATAATTGGAATTCCAGCGGACCAATTCACTTTTACGAATGAGTTCAAAGCATGCCGACAAGGCTGGCTCCGTGCCACTGGATCGTGTGTAGACCCCTAGACAGCCGCGTTTTTTGCTTCCGGTCGAACAATAGTTACACGGCCGTGTCATTGACCGGTTTAACTAAATATCTCGTATATCTGTTTTTCATTTCCGCATAAGATCAAGGTCTTCGATTTATTTCGGTATTTTTGTAGTGTGATTTGATTAAAACCAAAAGTCACTTCTATCTTATTATCCAGCTTTGCTGTCAGTAGTGTCAATCCCAAGTCTGATAAAGTGATATGGTTGTACCGCGTTACGTTAGATTAGTTGAAGTCATTGGCGGCGCATTCCTACAAAAAAAATAAGGTAATTTTTTTGGTCACTTTTTTAAAAAATGTTCATTTTTTTACTCCTTTCGGTGGGGACAGCCTACTGTTAAATTTTCCGCATGTCCTGGTAGATCACGTTGTATAAAACCCGAGGGGCAACCGCTGAGGGAAAATAGTGTACAAATCGGAGGAATTAGGAAGGAATTAGAAAGGAATTGAAGGTATTTCGGAAGGAATTATTAGGTATTAAGGGAATTACAGGGGAATTTGGAGGAAATAAATATTATTACGAGGTATTAGAAGGAAATTAAGAGGGAGTAAAAGGTATTAGGAGGGAATTACAGCGTAAAAATATTGAAATGGAATGTTTATCTTGAAGAATTACATACCAATTCTTATAAAGGACGTCAATGTTGTAAAAACATTAGCGCAGAGATTAGCGCTAAAAATACCTAGTAAAGAAAAAATATTTAATTTAATTAAACTACCGATGATACCGATGATGACTTCTAGTTTAGTAATATAACGATTTATATCGGACAAAATTCATAAAGTTTTGAAAATTGGTAGAAATGTTAAGGATAGCATAAGAATTACTAAACCGAAAAGTTCCCACCCCCCAAATAGTGTGTTTCATCCCCTAGGACGCCGGTCCCACCCCCATTTTGAGGTTTTCTAGATTATCTCGGGAACGGTGCACTTTTTGATCAATTATTCCTTATAAAATTCTCTATAAAAAACGTCTCTACACTTCTTTTCCTAAAATTAATAGTACCGTGGGAAATAAGGCGCACACGTAAGGGTTGGTTCCGGTCAACACAATAAATTGTAATCTTTACTATAATCTACTTTAAAGTACAATGCTTAACGCTAAAGCAGTAGCTACTAAACTCCACCTAAAATTATAATAAATGTACCACTTCCACCCTCTCACCTCTATAAAATAACGCGATTTTTAAAGAAGCGAAAATATTGTATATTGTACTTGTTTCCACGCCACCCTAGAGGTAAAGTACTAGGCGTGTGGTGTCCCCTGTGGGCCGAATCCATTAATTATCAAAAGGTTTCCTACGTTAATTACTCTTCATCCTCTTCCATAGATTCGACATTCATGCATGCTTGTCCATGGTAATGGTAACACATTGTGGAGCAACGTAAGCCTGCTCTTCTGCAACTGCACCTGGTTTCGCACCCTAATTTGCATGAACAAGAAATTAGTGTTATAACAGATTCGGAAGCTGGTTCTTTTGTTGTCATAGTTCGGGTTAATATACCGCCAAATTTTTTCCATCCCCAATCAGTAGCTTCTAGAGCAACGTTTTTCCATGTTTGAATTTGGTAAAAAACGCGATATGAGTGTTGTCGAGCAGCAGCAGAAATTGTTGGTAGTTTTGATAATATTACAGTATTGTTCGCTTTACCAACAAGTTTGTTAAAAGTCATGAATCTGTATACATCTAGACTTTTTTCTGCGGAGCTAGAACAAATCGCTCTCCTACGTCTACAATTTCTCCATGACTAGCTTTTTCATTATTAAAACTTTGCACGATGTCTTGTAATACTTCAGTAATATAACAGTTAAAATTGTAATATATTGGACAAAATTCATAAAGTTTCAAAAATTGCGTGCTTCATCCCCTAGAGGAAGTCGTTTCCACCCCCATTTTGAGGTTTTCTAGATTATTTCTGGAACGGTGCATTTTTCCATAAAAAACCTATATACAGAATTATTCCTTATAAAATTCTCTATAAAAAATTTCTCTAAACTTTTTTCCTAAAATTAATAGTTCTTTGGTAAATGAGGCGCAAATGTAATCAGCGCAGGTCATATAATTCGCTGAATATCCGTATGGCTATTTCCAAAGCTGTCTTTACGCGAAAAAAGTATAAATATCTGTAAACTACCACAATGTAAAAAATTTCAATTTCTTCCACTACATCTCAGACGACCCAAGGTCACTGCATTATTTTAGAGCTTGCTGTAAACGCTGTTACTGTTCAGGGCTGCCGATGTGCGGGATTTTACGCAAAAACCTGGTATTTTAAACCCACTTTCGGGTAAAATCGAAACCGGAAGTCGGCCATTTTGGTTCTTTACATTATATAATTGGAAATTATATCCCATATCACTACACCAAATTTAAAAAAAATCCATTCGCCTATTCAAAAGTTACAACAGTGTCCCTATCGGCTGAGCGACCCGGTATACAATATTCTCGCTTCATCAAATATCGCGTTATTTTATAGAGGTGAGAGGAATTTATTATAATTTTAGGCGGACTTTAGTAGCTACTGCTTTAGCGGTAAGTATCGAACTTTAAAGTAGATTATAGTAAAGATTACAATTTATTGTGTTGACCGGAACCAACCCTCATGTGTGCGCCTTATTTCCCACCGTACTATTAATTTTAGGAAAAAAGTGTAGATACATTTTTGATAGAGAATTTTATAAGGAACAATTTTGTACATAGGTATTTTTATCAAAAAGTGCACCGTTCCCGAGATAATCTAGAAAATATTAAGGTATTAGGAATTAGGGGAATTACAAGGAATTAAAGGGTATTTTTCTAGAATGGGTATTAGGTGTACAAAATTTCGCCAGCGGTTGCCCCCTCGATAAAACCTATTTAGGGATAACCAAAGGCTATCCCAAGGGCTATCCATAGGTCAACCTGTGCTAATGTAGGTTCCAAATACATGATAATTCATAATTCCCGTAAGGTACAAGTAAGACATTTTTTATTTAGTTTTTATTTACATTATATTTTCATCGTGACGGAATGAATTTTATTAGTAGAAGGCATTATTTATAAAATATGGTCCTAATAACAGCCAGAATAGGGATATCCACTGGATAACCTATACAGATATCTATAGGATAGCCTTTAGGGTTGTTGATGTCCTATATAAAACCTATATAGGAATAACCAAAGACTATCCCAAGGGCCATCCATAGGTCAACCTGTTGGACTAATGTAGGTTCTAAATACATGATAATTCATAATTCACGTAAGGTACAAATAACTAAATTTTTTTATTTCGTTTCTATTTACATTATATTTTCATCTTTACATATATTTACATATTTATGTCCTACCTATATAAAATATAGGACATCAACAACCTTATTATATATTGGCTAGCTTGTTCTTAGCGCTAGTTTCAATAAGTCATGGTAGATGGCTCTCCTTGCAATTTGCAAATTACTTCTGTTGCGATACTCACCTCAGTCAGCAGTGTTTACTGCCAAAAAGTCAGAAACCAAAGTGTAGTCTATCCACTACACCAGAAAATGCACATATAGTTCATCTCAAACTTATAGCAACATGAGGCCCGGTGTTTCAATGCAAAGTTAAGCACTTTATCCTACAAATAAATCAGCTAGAAGTTTAGAATATGCTTTTATTAAACACTTTAATATTGTAACTTCATATTCTAACCTTCTAGCTAATTTATTTGTAGGATAAAGTGCTTAACTTTGCATTGAAACACAGGGCCTCATGTTGCTATAAGTTTGAGATGAACTATATTGCAAATGCATATTTCATTATTTATTATCTTTTTGCAATATGAGATTCATTTATTACCCAAGGTAGATGGTGAGTTGAGTATACCCATAATTTCAAATTGTTGTCAACAGCAATATTTTCGAGAGATACATATGGATAACCCGATGCAACTTTTGTGGATGTCTAGGTTGTCCAGATTTTAACCTAAATTGGTCCCTTTTTCTTCCTATGGGGACAACCATGACACAGAAAAGAGAACTACCAGAAACGACACTTAGGCTTCCCGCCAAAATTCCATTTGCGCATTTTGTTGTTGGTACATCCGTCAGTTCCATTTATTGTTTTTAGGTTAAAACAATAACCGCAGATTTCTAAATTCATCGGTGGAGCGCACGGGTAAATAATAATATTATATGATTGGCTATTTTGAAAAACATAGCCGCAGCTTCGTATTTTATCCATCGCCCAACGGTGATTTTATAAAAGTGCGGTAAATGACAGTCTTTGACATAATACTGAAATAAATTCTTAAAAGGTTTTAGTTTTATTGTGCTGTGAATAGGTAAAAAAGATCATAGCAGGAAAGCGTTGTTAATAGTAATTTTTATTAGCGATATGAGTAAACAAGGTGGAACCATTTGCGCTGTTAAGGAATGTCCAAGTAGTACGACAGGAAAAGACATTAGTTTATTTAGGTTTCCTAAGGATCCTCAAAGGTATTTTATTATTGATGTAAATTATAAAATATTTCCAAGTAATAATTGTAAACCTTTCTTCTTGTAAGGTCCGTATTGTGGTTGGAAGCATGCAATCGTGGGGATTTGGCAAGTAAAAGTTCAGCCGAACTTTATAACAATTTTAAGTTGTGAGCCCGACAAATTTGTATCAAAATAGATTGCTACCAACAGTACTATCTACCATTTTCCCCCAACTTGATAGTTTAAAAAGAAAAAAAATTAATATTTGCCCAGAACAACCTCCCAGTAAGAAATTATAGATTTTCTCAGGCGAGACATTGTATTGATTTCAATACATTTTGTGACTATTAAGAATACAATTGTTCGTAGAGATAATTTTATCCAGTTTACTTTAATAGTTTTAATACCCATTATAATAGAATTCTTCGAATAACGTAATTGTATTCGGCCTATGTAAAGTTTGTTTATAAACATGCTGTTTAAATTTCCCGCCAAAATTACCAACAACAAAATGGCGAAGGTCACAAAAAAACATCAAAGGCGGTGCTAAGAGTGCCGCTTCTGGTAGTTCCTTATTCTGTGACCATGGGCTATCCCTCAGATAAACAAAGAAATATATGGATAAATAATACTTTCCGTCTCCGCGTAAGGTATATCACGTATTCATTGTTTACATGTCTATCGAGGCGTTCATTGGTTCTCTTCCGAAGGACGTTGACCGTTGCCGCCATATTGTTTTATTGCTTTTAACGCTGTTTTTATCCAGTTATAAACAATTTTGTGTTGATTTCGCAGTTTAATCACGTTTTATACGGTTCAAAAATGACTACGGATTGTTTAATTTACTAAAAGACCTACAAAAGGGAGTAATCTCGTTCGTTTTATATGCAAGCATTGTTGTGTACATAGTCGTAGGTTAGGGTTATAGTTAGGTTTATTGTCTTATTGTTTTGTTGATTTAGCAATAAATAATTTTTCCTTCTGCCTCTCTCGTCTTTACACTCAAGTAAAAAACGTAAAAAGACAGTTGTGTGATTATCAGATAGATTAATAGATTTAGATTTATTTCTCTAAATTTAAATGTTACATAAGTATACCTATTTAAATTTGGTACGAGTATTTCAAACTTTACAGAATGTTTACATTATTACATAATAATAGACTGTATTAACTTTTCAAAATAATAATGCACTGGGTTCGATCCCCAGCTTTAAAATTGGCAACGTTGATATGTAATGGATGTATATCTGCGTTTTTCTAAATGTGTAACCCCCTTCTGAACAGTCTTGACTTTGAAATTGTTGGGGTTGCCTGATATATGTGATACGTTATGTTGTTATTCCGTAGGCTCCCAGAAAATATTACGTTTAGAAAAAAGTGACTCGCTCTCCTACAGGTAACCGACCAAAATTTGAAGCATTTACAATTAGGTATGCTTTAATCGTTTCAAGTTTGATGACTTTTATGTAACCCGGACAGGAAAAAGATGTTTAAGAAAAATGTTTGTTTCCTAGTAGTTTTACCAAGAGACTCATTTCACTTCCGTTATCGTATCAAGGGTGTCTCATATAATTTGCTTTTTAATACTAACAAGAGTCGAGTCGAGGCTACTCTCTGCTTTATCTTTGCTTTTACTGGAATTAATTCAGAATCGATACCTACAGACCCGACGAGAGAGGAGGGGTGCGGGGGTGATGCCCCGGGCTTGTCTAGGGGGCCCGGAAATTTTAAAATTTTTTGAGGGTCCATATTTTCTCTCCACGGCTCTGCCAAGATACCGATATAAATTAAATTTACTAAGTTAGAAAATTAACTGCAATTTATTATATTTTTTAATAGCCATATCAGATTGAAATAATTTGATGCGTTGTATCGAAAACAGATTTGATAAAGAATCTGTTATCTTTATCGTAACTATATCCAACAATATTAAAATTAAAAACTGGAAGTAATGGTGCGGGAGCTAAGTGGCTTTTTCGGGCACTCATCGTTACAAGCATTTTCTATGCGCTGATTAATTCTATCGAACTTGACAAAATAGACTTCTGGCTTATGTCAGCCCGTCGAGTTGGCCATGGTTCAAGATATAAAAATCAGTGAAATTATATCATCGTTACAAAGCCAAGTTTTTTTGTGTGTACACATTTTATGTTTAGAATGAATAAAATAAGATCGCCAGAAAGTGTGGGCCATCAGGGACGCAACCAGAAAGGTCAAAGAGGTAAAAAAACGAAGTTATATAACATCATCGTTACAAACTTTTTTAAGGTTGAACATATTTTTTGAACACAGAAAAAAATTCCCAGAAAGAAAATGTTTAGGATTTTTGAAGAAAATTGGATTTTTTTCCGCATATTTCATCTCAGAACTCTAAACTCATCGTTACAAGTTCTGGCTTCTTTTTAAAATGTAAATAAGCTCCTTCAACAATAGAATAGCCTCCCCATAAACAAAGTCAACAAAAGTACCATAGGCTCTTAAATATACAGGAATTTAACACTTTCGGCTAACTTGACTCCGTACCGTATCTCACATGTATTGTATCATTATTACCTTTCTGGCTGCGCCTCCTGACGGCCCACACTTTCTGGCGATCATATTTTATTCATTCTAAACATAAAATGTGTACACACAAAAAAATGAGCCTTGTAACGATGACATGATTTCACTGATTTTTAAACAGTGTTCGTGACGCTCCTGACAGGAGGTGCCCCGCCAGAAGTCGATTTTATGAATTGTTATCATCCATTAAACCATAAAAATATCTCAAAGTTCATAAAGCGATGAGCTGCCGAAAAAGCCACTTAGCTCCCGCTCTATAAGGTAGTGCATTATGTAGAGTATATTTGTTTACAATATAGAGATTTAAAAGTAATATGATGTTATTTTTGTTTTATGTATATGGTACGGGTAGTGTATGACCAGATTCATTATACAGTATCGGAAAATCTTGGATTAGGCATGCAAACAGAGCTGCCTACGCACATGTGGTGAGGAAAGCAGGTGGCACGAGTAGGATGTGTTATACGATAAAAAAAATAGCCTAGTTGTTTCGCTCTCGCTTACTCTTATTGTCATACCTAATCAAATGCTTGCCGGTACTGTTGAGTGATAAGTATGTAAACTTTTAGATGAATATGTTATACTGTAATATGAAAAAATACTAGTTGGTTTCATTTATATGCTAACATATGTAGATGTTTTTATTTTCTTGACCGTTAATATCAAATTAAATGTTGATGCAGTTATATCCTGGGTTATCGGTCTTTATAATAAAATTACTCTTTTCTTACGTTTCGGTTTATTCAACCATCGTCAGAGAACTTCAATTAAGTGAAGACCAATATTTTTTTAAATGCTATTTTGTATACACATACAATTTAAATCCATGTGTATAAAAAATAGCATTTGAAAAAATATTTGTCTTCATTTAATTGTAGTTCTCTGACGATGGTTGAATAAACCTAAATGTAGCAAAAATAATAATTTTATTATAAAGACCGCATAACCCCAGGATATACCTATATCAAGTTACTTTTATATCCTAACTTTTTTTTTTACTCAGAAAATGTAGAGTAACTTATCGTTTAAGAAGCATTTAACTTTGAGAATTGACAGTTCAATACTTTCATTTCTCTTCAATAACACATTTTGTAAAAATTCTAACCAAACAGTACTCTTTTTGTCTCAATAGAGTCGTATTATTGTCAGATATAGTATTAAGTAATAGTCGAGAACATTAATCGATTATTTTAAAAATTTTAACCCCCTTATCTGTCTACGCCTCTGATTAGGCGACTCCATAAACATAAACATTCCTCGCCACTCTGCCCCTTTGAAGGTTATCCTCCCTACACACAACTTCTGTGTACTTCAAATGAGATTATTTATCCATATATTTCTTTGTTTATCTGAGGGCTATCCCATTGTGGATGTCTGTAGGTTGCAGGGTTGCCAATCTGCGGGGAATTCCCCAAACTACGGGGAATTTGAAGCTCATTGGGGAATATTTGGGGAGAGCCGTTGTGAGGGGAAAATGCGGGGATTTTCGAATAAATACCATCAACTTAACCCATCAAGGACTGGTGTTGCCATATGGCAACACAGATTGTGCCATTTTCATTCGCTCAGAATTAATTGGTTTGACTATTCTCCAATAGATGGTGTATACTACAGCTAAGTTTGGAATGCTATTTAGCAACGTAAACAAAGTTTATAGTAAATTTGTTAACGTGGTAAAATAAAAACGTGTTTTTATTAGTGAATGCAATAAGATTTGTGAAAAATGGATTTCAATCTCATGTAAATGATTAATTTGTTGTAGCATAAGAACGTTAAATTTAAAATAATAGTTTGGCGAATGTATGATCTAATTAATGATGTTGCAATAATGAGATTTAATTAAAAAATCATAAAAATATAAAAGATGAAAGTTGAGTGTTGCCATATGGCAACACGAGTCCTATCGGATACCTGCTTTTTGAAATAATTATTTTCTTTTACTAGTGGTGGCCTGACTCTCGAAGAAGCACTCCAAATGGCATATGCAGATGATTTGGATGTTGACCAAATTTATATCGAACCTCCGGATGTGGGTACTGTAACAGATGAGGATTCTGGCGAGGAAGACGAAGTTGTTGATAATTTATCTCGAAATCAACTGAATGCAAATGTTCAACTTTCCGTCAAAAATTCGCAAAGTGATGATGTTGGAAATGTAGCTGGAAGTATCGACGATGTAGGAAAAGTAGATTATTCCAATATTGAATGGATCAAAGGTGATCTGGAAGAAGGTCCACGAAATATTTTTGATTCAGATTATGAAACTTTTAAAACAGTATCGCCGGCAGAAATGTTCGAATTATTCGTAGACAATGATGTACTAGCCTTACTAATAGAAGAATCAAACAAGTATGCGCAATTTAGAAACATGCCAAACCCTCACATTACTACTGACGAAATGAGGTTGTTTCATCGCTATTCTGATTTTGTCGGGATATTGTCAGCTACCTGGAAAGAAAGCTGACTGGAATACTGTTGGAGATCTTGGTAATCAACTGGTAATAGAAGCAATGAGGAGGGACAGGTTTTTAACAATTTGGCGCTACCTTTATTGTGCTGATAACAATTCATTAAATCTAAGTGATAAATATTATAAATTGCGACCACTGAGTGATATATTACGAAAGAAGTTTTTAAAATGGTTTGTTCTTGAGGAAGACTTAAATTATGACGAGTATATGGTAAAATATTTTGGGAAGCACTCTTGTAAACAATTTATACGAGGAAAGCCGATAAGATTCGGATACAAAGTGTGGAGTCTAAACACTAAATCTGGGTATCTTGTCAATTTTTCCTTTTATCAAGGCAAAGATGCCCGCGTGCAAAAAGAATACCAAACTGTATTTGGAAAGTCTACTGCTCCGCTGTTGGTGCTTTTGGATGAGTTGCCAGAAGAAAAGAAGAATCTGCGATATAACTTGTTTACAGACAATTTATTTACAAGCTTGCATCTGTTAAGCCATTTAAAATCGAGAGGATATTCCTCAACTGGAACCATTCGCGATATTCGAATCCCAAATGACTGTCCCATATTATCTAAAAAAATTATGCAAAAGAAAGAACGTGGTGACAAGGACTTGTATTTGGATAGAACAAACGGCATTTTACTTACATGTTGAATGGACAATAATATTTCTGTAGCTTCTACAAAATATGGGGTGGCTCCTCTTGGAAACGTAAAGAGATATTCATCAAAGGAAAAAAAATTGTCCAAGTTGGAAGACCTCACATGATCTCCAGATATAATGCCTCCATGGGACGCACCGATCTAATGGATGAAAACGTTGCTCGATGGAGAATTAGTTTACGTGGGAAGAAATGGTGGTGGTGTCTGTTCACGTGGTTAATTGACGTTACGATACAAAATGCGTGGGTATTGTATAAAAAGTCAGGTAATAAACTAACCCAACTAGAATTTCGACGAGAAATAGTAAAAGTGTACCTGACCAAGTACAAACATTCACCAAAAAGCAGTGGTAGACCGTCCACAAGTAAATCTAGTAGATCTCTTAGCCGTGTTGCTGACGATGTGCGATACGATAATGTTGGTCACCTGCTTACACCAGTTCAAAATAAAATTAGGTGCAATGGTGACAACTGCAAATCTATTATGCCCACAAAATGCATTAAATGCAATGTAGGAATCTGCTTATCATGTAATATTAGCTATCACACACAGTTGTAGTTATTGGATAATTATATTACTGTTTTGAGTTGTGAAAAGCTACTAATAAACTTCATAAAATTGAACTGTCTTTTTTTACAAAACATGGCAGTGTGGAGGACTCGCGTTGCCATATGGCAACACAGATTTTTAAGAAAAATAGCAATATATTTAATAATTTACTTCGATAAACTTACTAATATTGGGGTTTAGGCTAATAATATAATAAGACAGTTGAAAAATGTTTGAAAAATTTTATTCCATCCTTGATGGGTTAAGGCAAGACATATGCGCGTTTGTCGAGGAAAAATATATACCTTGACCTTATGTGATACGGTGATTGGGCAGCGGCAGCATCGAATCGCGTGTGAGTCCTTGCCTTTAGAGGTGGGTAGTACTCGTATGATTCGTATCATTGGTACGAATCCTTGCAGTGGTACGAATGGTACGAATCCCACAAAAATAAAAGATTCGTACATTTCGTATCGCCGATACGATTGATACATTTCGTATCGCCGATACGATTGGTACGAATATGGAATTTCGGTACCGGTATTGCAATGCGATACTGGGCCAGCTGTATAAGGTTAAACTTCAAATGGGGACCGCGCGTTTAAACTGGAGATTTCAGATTTTAAAATACTCATAATCTCATAATTGAAAAAAATCCCCGTTTTTATATGTAATATGATGGATATATTCGAAATATTTGATTATTACTATATGATTATTATCAATATACCTACTGCAAGAGAGCATTCATTTTATACGCAATAACGTATTGATTACACAATCTGTAATATATTACCATTTTTTTACTTTTTTGTTATTGTTTTTTGTTTAGTTGACTTGCTACAAATGTACAAATATGTATATAATATGGTTAAATAAACGCTATCTATCTATCTTTTTACTGATGTCTAATGACGACGATGAAATTATTAATGTAATAAAAGGTGCTTGAAGTCCTACAAGTTTAAACTGTACGGTTAATATAACATTATAATACTCTGGCCCTAACTAACACCACATATAATATTCTATAATCTATGCTGAACACTGCGGAGTGCTGGAGTGGAAGTGTGGGTACGAATAGTACGAATGGTACGAATCAGTACATGATACTGTTTCGTATCATGGAATCAGTGGTACGAAACATACGAATAGAACGAATGGTACGAATCAGTACATGATACTATTTAGTATCATGGAATCAGTGATACGAATCTTTTCTTGATACGGATTCATTTGGTACGAATCCTTAAAAAGAGTAGAATCGCCCAACTCTACTTGCCTTGTGTGCGTGGGTGTAGGCGTCGGCCGTGCCGTGACTGCGAATGCGTATGCCCTTGACAGCTTAATTTTACAGTTGCAGTGTTGCGAGATGCTCGTTGCTCGTATTTCTTACTCTTCTTAACAGACTTAACCGAGTTATGATATGATAACATAAATGACAAGAAAATATTTATGTAGCATATGCATGAGACAAATCGGAACTTGTAGTTGTGATTCAAGCTAATTATTTTTGAGTAGGTAAAGAATGAGAGAACTAGAACCCCCCACCACAAAACCCCCCACCACACCACCCCCACAATCGCAGATTGGAAAGTGGGGGTGGTGTGGTGGGGGGTTTTGTGGCGGGGGGTTCTAGTTCTCTCATTATGAAATTGGCAAGTAGGGGTGGTGTGGTGGGGGGTTCTAGTTCTCTCATTATGAAAGTGGGAGTGGTGTGGTGGGGGTTTTGTGGTGGGGGGTATGTTCCAGTTCTCTCATTGATAAATAAATAAATAAATAAATAAATAAATAAAATGCTAATTGTGGTGGGGGGTGTTCCAGAATTCTCACTGAAATAAAAGTATGCTGCTAAGCCCCCATCAAGTTTAGTATATATCTCCACTTTCTACAACGAGATATTCCCTTCGCACGAAACCAATTATCAGTTAAGAAATTATACACAATTATTTTTCTCTTATTACTGTCTGGCTCAAGTACCCCTGATACCAAATAAATTCCCTTCTCACATAAGCAATGTGCGTTGAAGAATTTTCAGGCATATACAGTTATCTCTCATATAATACATTTGATGAACGTTTATTGTCATTCAATGGATGGACTGGAGTTTTACCGCCTGTTGAGCTTGCATTAGCAGGTTTTTACTATACAGGTGAAAGTGATATTGTGCGATGTTTCTGGTGCAAAGTAGAAATTCATAGATGGATAATTGGTGACATGGCCATTAAAGATCATTTGAAATATAGTAAGAATTGCTTGTATGCGAAGTTAATCAAAGAGAAATTCGATTTAAATACTATGAAGGAGGATTCATTTGCAACAGCTGTAGAGTCTGGTACGATGACTTCGTATCCCAATAAAATTATGGTAGTTACGTCTCCTTACGAATCAACATGTTCTAAGAAAACCAATGGTGTTTTATACATCCTCTTAATTTTAAATATAATAAGTAATATTTATAGTACTTTTTATTAAAATTTGTATCAGATAGGAAAACTTTTATTATATTTAGAAAATAATTTATTAAAAATCATAGTACAGATATTATATTCATTAATACCATTGAAATTATATGTTTATTTGAGTATATATTTGTAATATGAGTTTGAATAAAAAACTAAGACGTACTGATGTGTTTTATTACTTTCATGAATTTTTAATGAATATTTTTTATTATAGTGGATACTTTAAAAAATTTGAATTGTTTGATTTTATATCGACTATATTGAAAATGAACTAATTTCATATTATAACTATTATATTTTCCATAAATATCTGAAACTTACTTTTATTTGATGAGTCATGAAAATGTATTAAGTGAAATAAACTATATGTGGGGTAAATATAACTAGCCCTGCAAACGTAATATAACTTTTTACTAGAAATACGAAATGAGATGTTAAATCTATACCTATCGGTACCGAGTAATTGTCAACAGTAATAAATCTGTTAATTGCATTATTATCTCAAAATTAATTACCATGTCATAAGATTATTTCTTATTGCAAATATATCATTTTAGAATATTTTCAAGTATTACTTTAAAGTTTGAATGCATACTTATAAAATATATTCACTTTGTTAGGTCATAATTTTCATAAAAAGCAGCTTACATGAAAATAAAAATAGAGTGAAATATAAAACATTTATTAATAATATAAAACTATGGCGGAGTACAAAGCACTAAAATTAATATTTATACTTACATACTAAAACATATTTACAAGCTTATATCTACATTTACATACTAAAATATACATACAAGAATTAAAATTAAAATTGTCTAGGCACCTCACAATTCGTAAACGGGAAATGTTCAGAGAAATAATGAACATCCTCTATTTCTCTATCTATGCGTTCCTCATCAGCGGTTAAGGAGGCTATCATTGCGTCAAACAATTTTCGCTGCTGCCTCAGCTGTACAATCTTACTTCCGACAGTAGTTTTTGTTATTTTCAGGTTGCTGATGTGTCTGCTACATTTGTCTTTGAGACAGCTGCGCACATCATTTAAGAAAGCCTCCTTTTTTCCTCGAAGAGCCGATATTTGTTTACCTACTGCTTCCTCCATACTTCTTAAGTGAGCTGCCACATCGATAGGGAGCAACACATCCTCTTCGGCATCCTCTTCGGCATCCCTCTTCGGTGTTGACATCGTAGTCGGGTTGAAACCAACGTATCTGGGTAACACCGATACCCCTTGGGCTCCCATCGCAGACCCTGCGATAACATTAACCGCCACTTCGCCCGCCGCCGAAGATGATGCTGGACCTGGTGGATCCACAATTGGACGCACCGCAGAGAAGGTGCCCTCCAAAACACATATCTCCGACGTGACAGAGTCGTCCAACTTCGCCGTGTTTAAATGCTGCACAATCTTGTCATCAAACGAGGTATCCTCGTACAGCTCACACTCACTATTTTTTTTAAGGCTCAGCCTACTTGGCTTTCTTGTAGGGTAAACCATCTTCACTTTCTAATTCATACTTGAACTTTGTTTTACTGTTTGAAATAAACTGTGATGCTGCAGACACGGGATCGTCTTTAAATAATCGATCTGAAGCTGGTGCGGTGGGAGAGTAGCAAAAGCTGACCCACGCCGTTTAAACCAAATTAAACCTTATTGCAAAACCCGTCGAGCGTGGGGACTAGTTTTTATTAAGAACTTCATCGTTAGCAGGTACCGTGATTATTTCAAACTCGTTATAGTCACATCAACTCGGGTGCCGGTTCATGGTTATGTAGACAAAAATAGGGGCCGCTGATTTGTTGGAAAAAACATCTTTATTTTTCTCTAAACCATAAGATAGCAGAAGTAAAATATCAATATTTTATTTCTTACACGCTAATATGTTTGTTTTTTAAGTACACATTTTTTTATTCGCTATGGGAGCTCGAAAGACCATTTTTATATTTATTTACAGTTGTATATACATATTTATTTATAAACTAATACAACAATTACATCCATTTTCCAAGGTTAAAAACTCGCTTTCTAGGTCAAATGGGTGAAAATAACCAGTTTTGAAGGTCACAGACACTCCGAGGTCAATATACTTCTTTTTAAGGCGATATTAAAGTCTAGTGACTTTTTCGCACACTCTGAAACCGGTTAATCCAGTTACATAAGTTGTAAGACCGGTTAAACTGGCTTATTGGGATTCTCTGGTAAACAACTTTCTTTGTTTTACCTCGTATATAAGCATGTTGAATCGTATGCCAAGTAAGTATTAATTTCAGATTTAGCTGAAATACAGTTAGTTGCAATTGTTCAGTGGTTCAGTTTAGCAAGCTGTAATAAAATGCAGTGCCTTCGATGTCATAAATTCTTTTCAGCAAAAATCAGTTTGTTACGCCACGAGAGAGAAAGTTGTCCATATAGATATCACGAAACTATACCTGAGAAAAAACAGAAAATTTCACATGTACAGTGTGATGATAAAATAAAAGATGAAATCATAAATCTACCGGGTCCGTCAAACGTCCAGGATAACTTAACTGAATGTCCTGAATGTCATGTCAAAATTCAAAGAAACTGTTTAAATGGTCATCTTAGAAGTAACGCACACAAGAAAAAGACTTTAGATACTCTGGGCGAATGTGTTGAAAAAGTCAACAGTGCATTTAAGTGTCGAATTTCGAGCTATCGTTTTTCCACTAAACATCATCACATCGATCACGTTGAATTTTTCGAAGACATCAAAGACAAAGTATTATCAGTTATTACTGACTATATTAAACAATATCGTGCACTAAAAATACATTTAGAGTTATTTTCAATGTATGTCATACCCGAAAAAGATATATTTGATCTCAAATCCTTTAACACTAAAAATAAAATTTTGACTATCTCCACTGATTTAACGGAAATATATGAAGAATTTATCAAGGATATTATGGAGAAAGCCTCTCATATGCAAGAAAAGGATTCAGGTATATTATCAAAATTACATAATTTTCTCTTTCTTATAAAATATTTTCAGGATGGAGTCTACAACAAATTATGTACTTGGAAGTGAATATAAATAAATACAATCCGCTTTTTGCTTCATCCTACATAAAATTACCAAAGCAGATTGAAGCAAAAAAGGCTGTTGTGAATATATGTAATCATGATCAAATGTGCTTTGCGTGGTCCGTCAACGCAGCAATTTTTCCACCAACAGGACTTCCCCAGAGAGTATCATCGTATCCACATTATTCCACTTTATTAAACTTTGAAGGTATTGATTTTCCAGTTAAATTAAAAGACATACCCAAGTTTGAAAAACTTAACAATATTTCAATAAATGTATTTGGTGTCAATAATCAATTTAAAGATGGCAAAATTATTTATGAAATTGTCGGTCCACTATACTTTACCAGAACTTTGCAAAATACTCACGTTAATCTCTTGCTTATTACGGATGATGGTGGAAATAATCATTATTGTTTCATTAAAGATTTGTCAAGATTAGTTTCTAAACAAAGATCTAAGCATAATGGACAAACGTTTATTTGTAACGGCTGTCTCTACTTTTTTCGAACGCGCGATGCATTACGCCTTCATGAAAAACACGATTGTAATTTTATATGCACACAATTACCAACAACTAATCTTGTGATAAATAAATTCGGCGAAAGCATTCCTGACAATGTTCTTAAATTTGTCAACTTTGAGAAACAATTAACAGTGCCATTTGTAATATATGCGGATTTTGAAAGCATTTTAAAACCTATCCATCACGCGCAACCTAAAGAAGACAATTCGTTTACTGTGAAAACTTATAACACCAACCCTATTCATTTTGTTTTTATGTAAAATGTAGCTTTGACGATTCCGCATCGAAACTAGTTCATTACCGCGGTTTAGATGCAGCTCATGTTTTTATACAGAAATTAGAAGAATGTGTGCATAATTTATATGATAAACACATGAAAAATATTAAACCGATGCTACCTCTTTCAGAGCATCAACTGACGGATTTTAACAATAGTAGTACATGTTACATTTGTAATAAGGTTTTTACAGAAAGTAATCAGAAAGTTCGTGATCATTGTCACTTAACTGGGAATTACCGGGGTGCGGCTCACTCCATTTGTAATTTAAACTTCAAAATACCTAAATTCATTCCAGTATTCTTTCACAATTTAACAAATTATGATTCGCATTTGTTTATTAAAAAATTGGCCTTAAATCAAGAGAAAATTGATGTCATAGCGCAAAATAAAGAGAAGTATATATCATTTTCAAAACACATTTTAGTCGAAAGAAAGGAAGGAGCAGAAAAAAATGTATTTATAAAATTGAAATTTCTGGATTCATTTCGCTTCTTACCAGCTTCTTTAGATAAATTAAGTCAAACACTAGAATCTGAACAATGTTCAGAGATAAAAAAATATTTCAGTGATCAATCAAAATTTGATTTAATACGTCGCAAAGGAGTTTTCCCTTATTCCTATGTGGATTCAATGGGTAAATTGAACGATACTGAATTACCCACACAAAATTTATTTTTTGATATATTGCGTGGTGATGGTGTTAGCGAGGAGGATTATAGTCGAGCGCATGTTACTTGGCACACCTTTCAATGCCAGACTTTGGGCGAATATTCTGATATATACCTGAAATCTGATGTATTGCTATTGGCGGATATTTTTGAAAACTTTCGTAAAATTTGTTTAGAAAAATTTACACTAGATCCTGCACAATATGTAACGGCACCATCATTAAGTTGGGATGCCATGTTGCGTAAGACAGGAGTTGAGCTTGAGCTCCTTACTGATATAGATATGCTTCATTTCTTTAGAAAAGGCATACGAGGCGGTGTTAGTCAATGTAGTAAAAGAATGTCCATTGCCAATAATAAATTTATTTCTGATTATAATTCTTCAAAACCTACGTCATATATACTTTATTTAGACGCCACGAATTTATACGGTTGTAGTATGAGTCAAAGTTTACCATTGGGGGGATTTAGATGGTTAAACGACAACGAAATTCAATATTTTGACTGTTCCCTTTTAAGTAATAATTCTGAAAAGGGGTATGTATTAGAAGTGGATTTGGAATATCCCGAAAATTTGCATGATGCACATAATGATTTACCGTTCTGCGCAGAAAATTTAATACCCCCAAATAGTAAACAATCTAAACTTATTTTGAACCTACATAATAAAACTAACTATATCATTCATTACAGGAATCTCAAACAATGTTTAGAACATGGTTTAAAATTGCAAAAAATTCATAGAATTTTGGAATTTTCGCAATCAACTTGGTTGAAAACCTATGTTGATTTGATTACAGCGTTGCGAAATGCATCCAAAAATGCTTTTGAAAGAGATCTTTTTAAATTTGTAATAAACTCAATATTCGGAAAAACTATGGAAAATGTTGAAAATAGAGTCGATGTAAAACTTATTTCTCACTGGGAAAATATTCGTGGAAGTGTTGGGGCTGAAGGGTACATAAGTAAGCCTAATTATAAATCATGTTCAGTTTTCTCAGAAAATTTAAGCTATAGAAATGTCTAAACTGAAAATTTGTTATAATAAGCCATTATACGTGGGTTACTCAATTTTAGAAATATCAAAAACAGTAATATATGATTTTTATTATGACTTCATCAAGCAAAAATACGGTAATAATGCGACTCTGTGCTATACCGACACAGATTCATTGATTTTAGAAATATTTACTGATAATGTTTATGATGATATAAAGAACAATTTAAGTTGGTTCGACACATCAAATTTTAGTAATGATAATATTCATGGTGTACCAAAAACGGTGTCTATTGTTGGGAAAATGAAAGATGAGTTTGCAGGCGCTCCAATACAAAGTTTTTATGGAACTGGGGCGAAAGCATATTGCGTAAAACTCAATGAAAGTGAAACAAAAAAAGCTAAAGGGGTATCAAAAAATATTATTAAAAATCAATTAAACATTGTTGATTATAAACAAATTGTGGAAGAAGGTGGATTAATTTATCGTAAAATGTATGTGTTTAGATCACATTTACATACGATGTATACAGAATTAAAAAATAAGGTCGCGTTATCTTCGAATGATAATAAACGTTATATTATTGCCGGGTTACCGAATACCTTAGCTTGGGGTCATAGATCTATTAAGTTAAATTCAGATCATAAACAATGCACAAGTGAGGAATTATTAACTTTGTTAATAAAACTAGCCACAGAAATTGATGAAACAATGAATGATGTCAATGAAAATGAATTCTACATAAATAATTTTGCTTTAAACATGTAAAATAGTTTAATAAAATGAAATTGTTTGAAAACTGTATGACTCTATGTAACTAATTACGTATAACTAATAATAAAACTCGAATCTGTTAAAATTGCAAATTATGTGAATTGTGTAACTGTATTTTTAAAACTGAAATTGTAACCAACTGTGTTTTTAAACCTGAAATTAATACTTCAATAAATAATTCCAATAAATTATTTGTTTCATTTTAAGCTGTGTGGGAGGTACCATTAGGTGAACTTAATGTGGTAGGAGGTTTTATTAAGTGGGATTTCTAATATAAAACTTAAGTAAACTCTCAGTACAACCAGTATTCTATTAAGCTGTAATAATACAGTATCAAACACGTTTTCAATATGTGGATGTGTTACGTAAAAGAAGTTGAGGTGGTTGATTTAGCAAGTGGAATATGCTATTTGCTTCAGAAATTTTCTAACCTCCAATTTGATGCCGAGCATGAAGCAGTTTATGGAATGGGTGCCTTTTATAGCGCGGAAGAATGTAATAAAATAGCAAAAGATTACGAAAATGGCTTGAAAGTATGTGAAAATTTCTCTGAAGGAAAAATATCTTTGGAATGTTTAGTCGATGGATTAATTGCGTTAAATTTAGGGGGGTTTCTACACCCATTAAAAAATTATTTACAGCCTGAACTTCTAAACAAACTAAATTTTGACGATGAAACTGACTGTGATGAAACTGACTGTGATGAAACGGATTGTGATGAAACTGACTGTGATGAAACCGATTGTGACGAAGTCGACTTTAATGAATCATAACTGGTTGATACAACCAAATGTATTGAATATGAATCAAATGATTCTGTAGGGAATAAACATTGTCGAATTATTTTTGTATATACTTCACATATTATATTATTAAACTATAATAAAAACAATATTTAGTTTTATTTATTTATTTATTAAAATTTAGGACATTACAAAGTTTTCATATAAATAAAAAACATTGGATAGTGCACAAATACATTTAGTATTACTATGATAAAAACATTTTGCGGTAGACATAATTAAAGATGGCTGTTCTTCAAATTCTATAACTGGTTGTGAAATGAACTGTCTGATGTAATCAGCCTTTTCCCCCCCTTTTACGTAAATACAATCAGCATTTGTACTCAAATTCTTAATAATTTTATCGAATAGATGTAATGGTGTGAATCCATAGCTCCATTTAATACAGTGATAATTCTTTGTTAACCAGTGGGCTTGCTGTTGCAAATCTGGTGATAGCATCTCAAATGGAAAAGGTGGCTTAAAGATGTAGTGACATATTTTTACTCCATCATAGGCTGCAAACTCTTTAACTATAAATTTGTTTTTTTCTATTTTAAATCCTTGCACATCGAAAATCAGAGTCATATTTTTAAATTACACAATTTCTTTAATACACTAACTTTCATACTGTATAATTCTACAGCTTTTCTCAAGTCTTTCAATTTTCTCCGATGTTCTCTCAATGCTTTTATGTATTCTGATCTCATTATGATACTGACATGGTGAGATTTTCTCTTTTCTTTAAATAGCGAAAAATATGTCATGCGCATGTTGAAGTTTGGAAGCGTCACGAACATCTCAATGTTGTCGAACGATTTTGGTTAGAGGATTATAAGTGAAGTGTTTCTCATGCAATATGAGACAATATGCTGTAATGTCCGCAGTAGTAGGGGTATCCGTCTCAAATTCTATTCTCATAACTACGGATCCAGTCTGTATTACTTCTTTTTGTCGCGAACAATCAATATGAACTATTGGTGCTAATTCTTTAAATTCTTCAGGGTTGAAAATTGGTTGATTTATTTTTCGAGGGTAATAGGATTGTTGAAAATTACCAAACATATTATAGAGGGTGGCAGATTTGTTGTTCTTAAAGTCCAAATATAAGTCATTGTATGGATATCTCTCAGAATTTAAGAAAATCCTAACGTTTTTAAGATCACAGTTATCAAATTTACTCATATCTGATGTAATCTTTCCTTTTCTATTTTTTTGGAAGGCTATTATTACATGCCTGGGAGTTTCAACTTTGGTAGATGTCTTAACAGGCCATGTATGTCGGTTTGAAGTAGGTAAGGAAGGATATTCAATTAATTCCCAACTTCTAAATTTTATAGGAAGATCCGCATTTCTACTGGTGATTTTATTTAGTCTAAGCTGCTCCGAGATGCTAACGGTAACGTGTGGTACTTTCCAAAACAATTTAGTAATAGTAATTTTTGGTTTTTGACTGTCATCTATACTCGTAACGCTATCCATATCATTACTATTACGGATCAGTACTAATTCCTGTCTCATGTTAATGACAAGCCTTCGAAAATCTTCAAAAAATCCTACCAATAATTTTAATGGTATGCATACATTGAAATTTCCGTTTGCATCTGCTATAATTTTGTCTGATGTACCCAACTTCTTCTTTGGAAACCATCCAGCATTTTGCAAGAAAACGCTTTCATTTTCATTATATGATAGATAACTTTTTAAAGTCGAAACTAAACCAACATTCCTCACAGAATCTATCACTATACCATTCATTTCATATCTAATTTCTCGAAATATAAAAGAAATCGCGTTGTTAATAAACTCCAATTTGGTAGTTGCAGACCCATCTTCTTGTGTGAGTTTTCCTTCGATATATAGATGACTATCGCATGGTGCAGTGTAGGCATCTAAATCCTGGATGGGGATTCTTGTTTCATCGTTATAATCTAAAGTTCCTGATATATTTGGTTGATATGTATGAAATTGATAATCTTCAATAGAGTTGTCACTGAAAGGTTCACCGGTAATATTGAGTAATTCCATTATACTAAGACCTCAAATCCTAGAGATTCTAAAAACTTTTTATTTTCCGATGTTAATCTATTGACACTATTTTTAGAACTGCCAATTTTCTTCTTATTCATCCTTTTATAGTATGGTTGACGTCTATTGTGGTATGACGTAGAATGGAATCTTAATACCATTTTATTAACCGATTACTTTTCTAAGATGTAATCTAACGGTTATAGTTTCTCCCCGAAAATTGACAAGATCCCCACCTTGATCAACTATTTTGATTGTGATGTTGTTAATGGTCTTAACGCTAACTGGAAAGTAAATAATGTTTAAAGGTGATTCCACTATTTTATACCCAACTGGTACTGTCGGAAAAAACTGATGAATAACGTGTACAGGGTGTCCATTGAAGAATGATCCTATTGCGATGCTACAATCGATGCATATAGTATTCACCTTAGAAATTTTTACTGTATAATCGGAAGTATTATCCTCATTAGGAGTCAACTGTCTCGCCGCGAATCCTAGTAGTGGTCCTATTGAATTTTCTACAGTGAAATTGATTTTTCTATTTGAACGGATATTCACTTTAGAAGTATTAATATCGGCAGTAATCGTGATCATAGCTTCTTCATCTACCTTAATTGTCTGATCCTCCAAATATCTTGTGATATTGTAGAAGAACGCACTACCGGGCGTCAAAATGACGCGACACCAATTTATTTCTCAGGGGGCGCCAGTCGCGTATTACCCCGTTCTTCTACCTCCCAGGCGGGTTCGAGATAAGATGACTTCGGTAGCCGAAAAGCGGGACCAAGGCTGCACTACCACAGATCGGAAACTACGCTCTCTCTGGACCCGAATTCCCTCGTTAGGGGTTTAGGCACCTCTTAATTTCCTGAATTTTTGCATAAAAAAATCCCAACCGAAGAATTTCTCTGCGGAGGGATTAGTTTTGGTACGCGAAAATCGCGTTTTGGTCCATTAATAACGGAATATATTTCTCAAAAAACGCATAAAAAAATCCCTATCAAACCTTCGTAAAGCAACCAGAAGGTCGAACGTTAATGCGAATTAACTCGACACATCCGGCTTTCTCTACGAAAGTTCCAGGGATTATAGACCGTCAACAGGCCTCAAGATCAATTAAGAAATATTAGTTCAAAGAATCCGTTTATTTAACAGAATTGGTTATACAAAATTCTCAAGAAAGAATCGTGCCTTCCCCAATCAAGGTAGTGACTTTCAGACCATACAAGCGAGAGCGCTCGCGCTAACGATCGATTAGGTAGAAAAGATTCATACGTACCTTCTCAGAATCAAAATGCGAGCTTTTAGAATCATTTCAGACTCTGGGTAAATGAATAATTAAGGCTGACTGAAATTAACTTAAAAAAGTTTTACTAAATGAATTTAGTTTCGCTAGAGACTACCTAGCTTTAAAGTTCTTGTATCGTGGAAATTCACGTACTCAAACACATTCTGAGGACTTATTACTGCATAAGTTGAGTGGCGTTCGATCAGTCCACGACTTACTAACCCTTATCACAGTCGATTAATAATATCGATTTGGCAGCGTCTCACCTTCGAGCGACTATTAGGCAAAATTGAATTTTTGGATTTTTATGCACAAGGCGTTTTCCTCTATAACTTTGTCATTTGAAAAGCCCCGTTATTGGCTTTTCTACCATCACTTTGTCTGGACCACTCAACGCGCTCGACCAAATTGCGAGCCGCTGGGTCAATCCAAACTCTTTCTATGCGAGAAACCGGCCTTGTACATGTGCATTGATTTTTATCAATTTTTGCTTATCGGCACTACGCCGGCTTTGACAAAATCTTCTTTTTTGCCTTTCGGATGCAGTGCATCGTTAAAATTTTATGCTCATACTTTAGAATTGGGCTTTCAATGATCGTACCTCAAAGGTCAATGTCTTTGGTTGAGGAATAAAAAAATAAAAAATAATTTAAAGTATATTTTCGTGGTACTTTTTAAACTGACTTCGTGGTACTTTTGAAAAATCCAGTTTAAGACCAATTTTAGCGTACTTTTGAAAAATCGATTTTCGAGCCAAATTTCAAGGTACTTTTGAAAAACTAATCTGCGGGTGAAATTTTGGCGTACTTTTGAAAAATCGATTTTCAAGCCAAATTTCAAGGTACTTTTGAAAAGTTAATCCGCGGGTGAAATTTTGGCGTACTTTTGAAAAATTGATTTTCAAGCCAAATTTCAAGGTACTTTTGAAAAGTTAATCTGCGGGTGAAATTTTGGCGTACTTTTGAAAAATCGATCTTCAAGCCAAATTTCAACGCAGTTTTGAAAAATTAGCCTGCAAGTGAAACTTTGGCGTACTTTCGATAAATCGATTCTTGGGCCAAATTTTGACGCCCTTCCAAAAATATTATTTTTCAAAGTCCAATTTATGGTACCTTTGAAAAAGTTTATTATTCATAAATCTTTGTCATTATATACTTCTACTCTGATATTCTGAACCAAAAACATTTTTCCTAAGTGAAAATTCGGTGTTCCTTCGAATTTTCGCCTGGTCATTTCCAACGCCTTATAGAACCCAAAACGGTCCTTGTGGACTGATCTGCGCCTCTGCAGACTCCCGAAAATGTCTTTAAATGAAATTTTTTTTTTGCCTAAGTCGAATTTTGATTATGTCTTCAACTTAGGACGATTTTGGAGAGTTCTACAACACTCCCCTCCTTTGGTTGAATCTTTTCTACTCATCGATTGCCTTTAATTTCCATATTCACTTGTATGTCTGTATGCCTTCATTTGACGGTCTGACCTATGGTACAGATGTTTTTAAAAATAACGGCCTTAATTGGGGCAGACGGCTGATTCGCCTATCTAACTTAAAATAAATACATTTTTTAAACAATACGACAAGTTGATACAACATTTTTATCAACTTAATTACACCCGCGTCGAGGTGCGAAGCGAAGCGAAGCGTAGCACAATTTTGATTAGCGTCCACTCTCACTAACTCGTTGCACTCGCTTTTTTGCCTTGGTCTCGCTCTTGCTTAACTTCGGTCCTTTCTAGAAGAGGCTGTCTATATCTCCATGCCGCAGCTTGGACGGTCCTCGCCTTTGAGTTCCAGACTTCACCATGCCGCGCCCTTGCGACAGGCTGGGTCATCTTTCCATTTTTGCACATGGAAAATGCAGTTCTGCAACTAGATTGACTTTTTAGCAAGTCGTCGACTGGAACGCGTCGACTAACAAACACAATGTGTTGTTTTTAATGAAATATTTTTCTAACATGAATTTTGTTAACTTATAATGGTTAGAAATTGGTTCTTCGTAAGGTAGATTGAATCGGCTTACGATACTCGTGCGGTCATCACTACTTTGTGAAAAAAAGTATAAAAAAAAAAATTGAAGCGTCTTCTTGAGCGAAGAACGGCTTCTGAAACTCGTCTCGTAGTTTCTCCTTCGTAAGGTAGATTAAATCGGCTTACGATACTCGTGCGGTCATCACGACTTGTGAAAAAAGTATAAAAAAAAAATTGAAGCGTCTTCTTGAGCGAAGGACGGCTTCTGAAACTCGTAGTTTCCATTTGGGGTATACGTTAATTTTGTTGACTTAAAATGATTAAAATTGAAGTTGTCTTCTTGCATAAGAAAAACAGCTTCCGAAACTCGTACTGATTCGTACTTATGCCTACGTCCATTACTCGAACTTGGCGGCTCTCGCTCTTGAGAAGCTAGGCTTACCGGATCGCGCTCTTGCGTCGGGTTCGCCGTCTTTCCATGTCTGCTCATGGAGTAGACTTTAAATTTTCGATTCGACCGCATATAGGTCAAAATCGCCACTTAGAATTTTGAGAAAAAATATAAAAAAAAAGCGAAAACGGCTATTAGCCGTGGTCGACCTCAGAAATATCTAGAGGTGACTCTTCTATATCTGGCTCATCTCGAGCATCTTCGGGATCTCGACTTATTACATCCGGCTCATCTTGAGCACTTGCGGGAACATTGATTTGAACTAGTGTGGTATCGCTACGTCGCTCTGACCTGGGCGCGATCTCATTGTCTGATGAGGAAGCGTCGTCACTAAGATGAATTTCATCCGGACTATCTTCTGATTCTTCAGACAATTCCAATTCAACATCGGGGTCTCCCTTAGGTGCCGGCCTGATGGCATCGACATGTAATCTCGTCGAAGTTACCCCCTTGTGAATGAGGTAAACTTCATTGGACAATCTCTTTAAAACCTTGTGTGGCCCACTCCACGATGGTGTGAAGGTATGATCCTTCCTGATCCTTTTAGTCATTACCATATCTCCCACTTTATATACGATCGGCGTTACCGCCACTTTGGGCGCGTAACGCCATTGGTAATTTGTTTGATTTTTACGAATCTCCTTGACTCTTTCAAGGCGGGGAACGTCCGCTTGATTACGACGCTCTTGTCTATAAGCGAACATATTCCAATCACCAATCTGTGGTAATTCATAGCCGAGTACTACGAAACTGGGCGTATGCCCCGTAGCGGCGTTTTTTCTTGTTCTCAAGATATATGCCATCTGACTAACATGTCGATCCCACTCGTCGTTGGGTGAACCATATAATAAGGTTTTTAAGATCTTCTTAGCTTCTTGCACCCTCCTTTCTATTGGATTGGCCTGTTGGTGGTAAGCTGCTGTGAAGAATCTTTCAATATTGTTACGTGTACAGAACGTATCGTAAAAGCCGGAATTGAAGTGGCCTCCCTGGTCGGAAATGATGACCCTCGGAACGCCATATCTCGCCACTAGTTCCTCTTCGATAAATTGTGCTATTGTTTTTCCACTGACTTGGGTGAACGCCTTGGCTTCGACCCACTTACTAAATACATCCTCTACCATTAATATATATCGGTTATCTGCATCTTTGGTTCGCTGAAGTGGTCCGATTACATCGACGCTTAAAACTTCGAACGGATGCGATGGAGCATGGCTTCTGAGAGGAGCCTTCGGTTGTGACTGTCTGCTTTTTACGGAATTACAAATAATGCACTCATTTAAATATTTGTTAACTAGTCTCGACAAATTATTAAAATAATAGCGGCCCGAGATGATTCTAACAGTTTCATCGCGGCCGGGGTGACCTACTTCCGGTCGGTCGTGAAAATGAGATATTACTCTCATGACCATACGTTTTGGTACGTATAATTTTTCTTTAACATTTTCGCCTCTTGTCCAAAGTGTGCCGCCTATCACTTGTCTTGTATTGACGAATTTCACCTCTGCCTCGGTTTTATCTGCTTGTCGCACTAGAGTATTCCATCGTTCGATTTGGTCTTGGATATCTCTGGAGTGCGTTTGCGCTTCTCTGACCTGATCGTTTAATTCCAATGTGGTAATCACTGATATTCGTTCCTTGTACGAGAATTTTGGTGGGTACATTCTCTCCTCTTCGTCGTCTGCTTCGACGTTTGGGCCTTGAGGATTCCTGCTAAGATAGTCAGCCAATATATTTTCCTTGCCGGGACAATGTTCTATGGTGAAGCTGTATTCCTGAAGTAATAATGACCAACGAGTAAATTTCGTTTTCTCGTCCTTATGCTTATTTAACCATAGTAAAGCTCGATTGTCGGTTTTGACTATAAATGGACGGTCTGCCAAATATATTTTGTATTTCCTTATATAATTAACGACGCTCAAACATTCCAATTCATTAATATGGTATTTTCTCTCCGTCGGAGATAACGTATTACTAGCATAAGAGACGATGTGCTTCTGGTCATTATCCCCCAATTGATATAATACTGCAGATAATCCTATTAAGGATGCGTCCGTCTGCAGTATGAACATTTTATTGAAATCTGGCCGGTGCAGTCCTAGAGGTTTATTCAATACTTCTTTTAGTAAAATAAAAGCTTCTTGGGCTTCCGGATTCCACTTGAAGCGCCAGTCTTTCGAGAGTAGTCGGGTCAAGGGCTTTGTAATTATTGCAACATTAGGGATATATTCACGTACCCAATTACATAAACCAAGGAAACTCTGAAGCTGGCGCCTCGTCGTAGGGGCCGGATAATTTTGTATCTGTAATATGTGTTTTTCTAATGGTTGAGTGGTGTTGGCATTTATTTGATGCCCGAGATAGGTTATGCTTGACGTGGCTACTACACATTTTTCCGGTGACACCTTTAAATTATGCAAACGCAGGCGTTCAAAGACGGCTCTCAGATGGTTTACATGCTGTTCTATATTTTCACTGTAGATGATAATATCATCGAGATATACTTTGCAGAAATGATGCAAGTAGCCGGTCAATACGTCTCTTGCCATAAATTTTTGGAATGTACATGGAGCGGTCTTCAATCCGAAAGGCATCACGTTAAATCGGTAAGATGCTCCATCTAATGTTGTAAACGTAGAATAGTTTTTTGACGACTCCTCAAGAGGGATTTGCCAATATCCGCTCTTGAGGTCCAACACCGTAAATATGTTGGCGTTTCCTAGATCCTTTATACTCTCGTATATCTTTGGTAAGACGGATGCTTCGTCTTCCGTTACTTCATTTAAGTGACGATAATCAATGCAGAAGCGAGGCTTCTTGCCGGGCCTTTCAATTATAATGGGAGGCGAACTGTACTGAGCGGTACTCGGTTCTATGACCCCGGCTTTCAGCATCTCTTCAATTTGATCGTACATAACTTTTTTCTTAGTAGGAGACATAGGGTAGGGTTTGATATTGAACGGGCGGTCATCTTTAATTTTTATTTTATGTTTTGTTGTCACCGTGGTAGCTTGGGTAGGCACCGCGGTGAACAATTCAGCAAATTCCTCGAATAGAGGTTTTAAATTATCGTTTTCGATGATCAGTTCTTCGGGAAGCCGGCATTGCTTCCTTGCCTGATGTGCCGCTTGATTCCAGAAGACGGTTATTCGCTCTTCGGTGCCGACGTAGACACATTTACGTTGATAATCGAATACGACATTGTGAGCATATAAAAAGGGGGCTCCCAGAATGAGCTCTTCGTTTAAATTTTGAATGACCTGAAACGTGGTCTGAAAGGGTACATCTAGTACATTAACGTTTATGGTCGTAGTCCCGAGGGATTCTACTAAACCATCGCCACAAGCCATAACAAAAGTTTGGGGAGCTGTAAGTTGATCAATGTCGTTCAAAAATTTCGGTTGGATAATATTCCTTGTCGAACCTGTATCCAATAAAGCGTTAACCGCTCGATTATTAATTATAATCTTAATGCGAGGCAGAGGGAAAGCGTCGTTGGTTTGATTGATAGATTCTAATGGAGTGAATCGGTGGGGAGATAGGTTGACTTCTTGATCCTTAAACAGGTAATTAAGGTCAGGAAGGTCATCGAAGTTTTTTAATTTAAACTTCTTGCTTCGGAGCTTCCCCGAGGGTCGCTTCGAGCCTGCTGGGGCCTGGTAGGCGGGGCTGGTACAGTTCGGCCTGGGCCATCGCCTCTGACCCCCGCTTGGTTTCCCGTATTCATATTACGATAGGGATTGTTTGGGCATTCTGCATGAAAATGCCACTGCTCCGTTGGGCAATATCTGCAAGGGCGATACGGGACTCGGGAGTTCCTTACGTCTCCAGTACCCCTTCTCGGTATATCCCCTCTAGGCAGCGAGGAAATACTATTTGCAAAATGCACCCTTGGTGCTGGCGGATTATCTCTTCTTTGAGATCCATTGAATGGTGTCCTAGATGCACCAAAGGAACTGGAGGACGGCTTCGTTAAGGCGGAGGGTTCCGTTCTCCAGTTACTGCTCGATTGCTGATTCCCTTGAGCTGAAGCGGTAGAGGTGGACGCTTCTCGGTCTTTGCTTTTCTTTGCATTTTGCAGAATCTCGAATTCTTTATTCTCATCCATGATTTTAGCCATTTGTTCGGTCATCGTCACTAGTGTATTTGTATCTGGTATGACGGCACTCTTTAGGAGCATTTTCATATCAGGTCTCAATTGATTGAAGATGGTAGCCGCCTTCATCGCCTCCGGCTTAAACGGATCGATCCTCTTGAAGAGGCATACCTTCCTTGAAATAAATACTGACGTATTTTCCTCGGCATCTTGTTTCTTGCCATATAAATTAGCTACTGCTTCGGTGAGTATTTGACCTGAATCATAACGGCTTCTGAACCGCTCGAGGAATAGAGGATACGTGGTAATTAGGGTTCGATATTGTTCGAACCATTTCTTAGCATCATCTTTGAGCTGTTCTGATATTTTATATAGTCGGTCGTTATCCTGCGTAATTCGTACTCGGACGAAAAATTCCTCCATTTGATAAATGAAGGTTTCAGGGTCTTCGTGTTCGAAGCCATGAAATTCCGCATTTGGATGCTTCGACCGATACTTATGCTCGTGCGTGGCTTCGCTTAGAGCTTTGGCAAGACCTGCTGCCATTTGGGCGAACACTTGTTCTGAGGAGGGCTGTATGACTCCTTCAGTGGTACTCGGGCCAACCCCCGAACTACCCAGTACATCCTCCGCGCACGGCCTCTCTAACCCTCTAGAGACGTTGTCCATCACAGATGTCGGCTCGTCGTAAAACTGGAAAGGCGTTGATTCATCCATATCCTTTCCAGAAAGCCCTGCTGACTAACAACGCCCCACGTTGGGCGCCATGTAGAAGAACGCACTACCGGGCGTCAAAATGACGCGACACCAATTTATTTCTCAGGGGGCGCCAGTCGCGTATTACCCCGTTCTTCTACCTCCCAGGCGGGTTCGAGATAAGATGACTTCGGTAGCCGAAAAGCGGGACCAAGGCTGCACTACCACAGATCGGAAACTACGCTCTCTCTGGACCCGAATTCCCTCGTTAGGGGTTTAGGCACCTCTTAATTTCCTGAATTTTTGCATAAAAAAATCCCAACCGAAGAATTTCTCTGCGGAGGGATTAGTTTTGGTACGCGAAAATCGCGTTTTGGTCCATTAATAACGGAATATATTTCTCAAAAAACGCATAAAAAAATCCCTATCAAACCTTCGTAAAGCAACCAGAAGGTCGAACGTTAATGCGAATTAACTCGACACATCCGGCTTTCTCTACGAAAGTTCCAGGGATTATAGACCGTCAACAGGCCTCAAGATCAATTAAGAAATATTAGTTCAAAGAATCCGTTTATTTAACAGAATTGGTTATACAAAATTCTCAAGAAAGAATCGTGCCTTCCCCAATCAAGGTAGTGACTTTCAGACCATACAAGCGAGAGCGCTCGCGCTAACGATCGATTAGGTAGAAAAGATTCATACGTACCTTCTCAGAATCAAAATGCGAGCTTTTAGAATCATTTCAGACTCTGGGTAAATGAATAATTAAGGCTGACTGAAATTAACTTAAAAAAGTTTTACTAAATGAATTTAGTTTCGCTAGAGACTACCTAGCTTTAAAGTTCTTGTATCGTGGAAATTCACGTACTCAAACACATTCTGAGGACTTATTACTGCATAAGTTGAGTGGCGTTCGATCAGTCCACGACTTACTAACCCTTATCACAGTCGATTAATAATATCGATTTGGCAGCGTCTCACCTTCGAGCGACTATTAGGCAAAATTGAATTTTTGGATTTTTATGCACAAGGCGTTTTCCTCTATAACTTTGTCATTTGAAAAGCCCC
Organism: Rutpela maculata; assembly: GCA_936432065.2. Lineage (NCBI taxonomy): Eukaryota > Metazoa > Arthropoda > Insecta > Coleoptera > Cerambycidae > Rutpela > Rutpela maculata. Next base: position 218,166,861 of record OW386287.2, read on the forward strand.
GTTATTGGCTTTTCTACCATCACTTTGTCTGGACCACTCAACGCGCTCGACCAAATTGCGAGCCGCTGGGTCAATCCAAACTCTTTCTATGCGAGAAACCGGCCTTGTACATGTGCATTGATTTTTATCAATTTTTGCTTATCGGCACTACGCCGGCTTTGACAAAATCTTCTTTTTTGCCTTTCGGATGCAGTGCATCGTTAAAATTTTATGCTCATACTTTAGAATTGGGCTTTCAATGATCGTACCTCAAAGGTCAATGTCTTTGGTTGAGGAATAAAAAAATAAAAAATAATTTAAAGTATATTTTCGTGGTACTTTTTAAACTGACTTCGTGGTACTTTTGAAAAATCCAGTTTAAGACCAATTTTAGCGTACTTTTGAAAAATCGATTTTCGAGCCAAATTTCAAGGTACTTTTGAAAAACTAATCTGCGGGTGAAATTTTGGCGTACTTTTGAAAAATCGATTTTCAAGCCAAATTTCAAGGTACTTTTGAAAAGTTAATCCGCGGGTGAAATTTTGGCGTACTTTTGAAAAATTGATTTTCAAGCCAAATTTCAAGGTACTTTTGAAAAGTTAATCTGCGGGTGAAATTTTGGCGTACTTTTGAAAAATCGATCTTCAAGCCAAATTTCAACGCAGTTTTGAAAAATTAGCCTGCAAGTGAAACTTTGGCGTACTTTCGATAAATCGATTCTTGGGCCAAATTTTGACGCCCTTCCAAAAATATTATTTTTCAAAGTCCAATTTATGGTACCTTTGAAAAAGTTTATTATTCATAAATCTTTGTCATTATATACTTCTACTCTGATATTCTGAACCAAAAACATTTTTCCTAAGTGAAAATTCGGTGTTCCTTCGAATTTTCGCCTGGTCATTTCCAACGCCTTATAGAACCCAAAACGGTCCTTGTGGACTGATCTGCGCCTCTGCAGACTCCCGAAAATGTCTTTAAATGAAATTTTTTTTTTGCCTAAGTCGAATTTTGATTATGTCTTCAACTTAGGACGATTTTGGAGAGTTCTACAACAATATCACCGATTTCATAGCAACCTTCAGGAATTTTGATAACATATTCATCATTTTCCCCCCAAACAAAGGTATTGTTGCTATTATCAATGTTTGGAATAATATTGTAGGTGTCAAAATTTGTGAGTCCAATTTCATAATCTACATCATCCTCTAAATAAATGGGGGGGTTGAAATTGTAGCTTAATATAGAGGACGCATCGCTTAGAGCGAAAGTGAAAGACATAGTGTTATGTTAAGCGTTTATTACAAAATGAACCAAATACATTATATATATTAGTTATATAAAAATGCTAGACATATGTGTCCACACAGATATGAATTATAACTTTGTAATGAATTATAGTTATATTTGATTTTGTTCAAGCTACCATCACTATGAAAATAATTTATTAACTCTTCTGGAGGTCTCAAATTTCCGAAACTATCAAAATATTTCACATCGTTATTTCTCTTTGTATATGCTATCCAGTGAGTTCCATCCCCAGCGTCGATATCTAGATTCACAATACCAGATTCATTTTTATTTATATGTTTTGGAAGTTTGTCTCTCATGAAAACTCCTCGAAAATTAGGGATTTTAAGAATTTTCGAGTATTTTAGTAAGTCTAAATTAGTTAACGGTCGACGAGGTAGCTTTATTGGAAGTTTTTTTGATAGGGTTTCAAGTATAATCCAAAACCTTTTTTATAAGGACCCAGATATAACCCCTTCCCTTTGGTAGACTCTTCCATAGCTAAATCATGCCTCTTTTGCTCAGCTAATTGTTCACGATTTGTTTTAGCATCGTTAACCGCCTTTGCGATACCAGCTGCACCTCCTCCTACAGCTCCCAATGCTCCCAAGAGAGGTAATAGGAATGGGAGAAAACCCCCTATTTTTTCGGGGACTGGAATAACTTTAACTTTTCGACTACGTCTTTTTGGGAGGGATTTTCTTTTTACAGCAACTTTTAAATTTATTTTACCTCCTTTCTTCTTTGTCACAGATTTCTTTCTGACTTTTAAACCCATTCCCAATTTATTCTTTATTTTCATTACTCCACCAACACCCAATGCCGCAAGCTTTTCGCCAATCCCTGAATCAGGCGCTTTTACAAGTTTCAATGCAGTCTCAGCTAATGTCCTATCTGCTTGATTTCTTCTCTCAACGTCTTGAAATTTAGAATATGCTATATCGTGTTGTCTACACGCCTCATCTAGCCGGTTAACACCTTTATCACCTCTTTGTAATCGCTTGGCAAGTTTGGTTCCAGGGCCACAATAATTATATCCTGGTAAATGTAATTCTATTGGAAGTTTATCGATTATTTTATTTAGCAAACCACGTCCACTCCTCTTAGAGATGTGATTACTAGTGTGAACAGAACTTTTATATCTATCCATTATATCTAAAATGTGAGACAAATAAAAATATGATCTCTATTTTAAACCATTTATATAGATTCAGGAATCGAGTACGGTTCAGTTCGCTATAGTCCTTATTATAATGTGCTTCTATTTTTATAGTAAAGTCAAGGTTCAATATATATGATCGCTAAAATGTTTATTCAGCAACAAAAAACTCTTTTATCTGTAGAAGATCATGATGATGTTTCATTGACTGAAACGTTTCCAAAACATGGTATTTTATTTGGAGGGCAATCGAAACGAGGGTTGTTGGTGGGAAGTTCAGGTTGTGGAAAAACAAATGTAATGCTTAGTTTATTAGAACATCCCAATGGTTTACGATTTGAAAACATTTATATATATTCTAAATCTCTGTATCAACCCAAATATGAATACCTCAGAAAGTTAATGAAGACTGTAAAGGAAATGGGGTATTATGAATACGATGATGGGGACACTGTTATACCTCCTGAAGATATTAAGCCAAATTCTGTGATAATATTCGATGATTTGGCATCATGCAATCAAAATATCATTAAAAGCTACTTCTGTTTTGGACGTCATAAAAATACCGATTGTTTCTATTTATGTCAAACTTACTCATCAATTCCTAAACAACTATGCAGAGATAATGCTAATCTTATTGTTATATTCCAACAAGATATGACTAACCTGAAACATATTTTTGATGATCACGTGAATGTTGATATGAGTTTTCAAAATTTCAAAGAAGTATGCGCATTTTGCTGGAAAGATAAATATGGCTTTGTTGTGATTGATAAAGATTGTGCTATAAATTCTGGCAGGTATCGTAAAGGATTCGATAAATTCATACATATATAAAGTAAATACACTAGATGTATCGTCAGTAAACATGGATGATCGAGTAAAGGTGCAGCTGTTAAAGGCAAGGAAGGCGTTAAAAGCGAAATATAAAAGCTTGAAAAGTGATATTGTCAAATCGCAGTCACGATTAGAGAAAACTTACAAACCCATAACTCAACCACTTAAAGAATTGGTATCAAGTCTCAGTAAAACTGAAAATAATATTTTTCCAAAATCTTATTTGAAAAGAGAATTTAAAGATGAATTGAGCCATCAAAGTTTTAGCTCTAAACCAAGAAATCAACCATCTTTAGAATACTATCATACAACGGTGCCAATCAATTTAGAAGATGAAACATTTCAGTATGATCCTACAACATCAAGGCATGAATTTGGTGAAAGCTATTTTGATGAAACATTTCCAACACCAATAACAGATACAACGACATTGACAGAACAGGAGCTTTATTTAGAACAATTCAAAAAACCACTACCACGAGCGTATATACAAGATAAAATTGAAGATGTTAAAAATGTGTTTGATGATACCTTTGGTGTTTACTTCGACCCGTTTACAAAAAAATACGCAATTGGTGATTCTACTATTGATTTTGATGGAGCCGATTTCTTGATTAACGATGAATTTAAATACAAGGGTACACCTGGATTATATGAATTAATGTTTAAAAAGCATCCTGTCGGATATCGAACAGTGGATGTGGATGCATATATTGATATTATTAAGAGGACTAATGCTCAGTACTTAGGTTACAATCCTGAAAAAGGTCTGTCTACATCACGCGCATCTAAATTTATCGATATTATAAAACCACGAGTTACGAATTTGTACTCGATGGCACAAGAGAAGGCGGCTAAGAAAACTACTTCAAAAAAAACAGCCTCAGCTTTACCAGCTATGTTACCAAGGTCGAGATCTAGTTCACTACCTTCATCACAATTGATCAAAACTAGAAGTCAAGTGAAAAAAGGTGGAAACCTGAAAATGATGGAACTTAAACAAAAAAATTGAATATAAGCATTTTGATGACTATAATGAAATTGTAGATCGGTTAAAATTACTTACAGCATCACAATTGGCGGGGAACACTGGACATAATAATGAAATACTTTCTATAATAGAGGAATTGAGGGAGGGTGAAATAATAAGATAAATAGTGTGTAAAAAAAATGCACTGTCATTTAGTGTGCAACATTGAAGCTTTAACAATGCCTATCGATAAGTTTGGAAGGCATATGTTGCGAAGCAGGTCAACGTATCCATCACCACATTCCAACTATTCACCTGTTTTAACATCATCACCAATATCATCACCATTTTACATTTGTGAACCATCTTCACATCATAGTAAATGTATTATAAATATTCGCGGTCATCATGAAAAATCTCAAAGTGTATTACGTTATACACTAGAAAACGCTGCATCTGAATACAAATTCCCCATATCTGGCAAAATTGAAAATATCGAGATTTCGCCCATTGATTCAACAATTTTTGTGGGTACTAAAATATTTACAACAGATAAACTTATAGGTAAAGTCATAAATAAAGGCGATGAGTTTACTTTCCTAGTACCGAGGAACCACCCATCTTTGTACGTTCAAATTGTGCTACAGTGTCCAGTAACTAAAAATGACTAATGTTAAAGAAGAAATAGTAAACGAAGTCCATAAACCAGCTAGAAAACATTTTAGAAGACGAAGAGTAATTGTTAAAGGCCTCAATGATCTTTATCAAGCAGATCTTATAGAAATGCGTCCATATGCGAGAATAAATAAAGGTTATAAATACATCTTAGTAGTCATTAATGAATTCTCAAAGTTTGTTTGGTGCGAACCAATAAAAAATAAAACTATGAAAGTGGTTGCCCAAGCAATGAAAAATATATTGTCACAGGTTAAAGTACAACCTACAAATTTGCAAACGGATATGGGTAAAGAATTTTTCAATAAAGAATTCAACAAATTAATGGATGAGAGGAAAATTAATCATTATAACACATATTCAAATCTCAAAGCAAGTGTTGCAGAAAGAGCGAACAGAACATTAAAAAATAAAATGTGGAAACAATTTAGTTTACAAGGAAATTACAAGTGGTTAAACATTTTACCGGATATTGTAGCGAAATACAATGACACTAATCACAAAACCATAGGGATGAAACCAAAGGATGTTAAAAAAAAACATGAAAAATATTTACTGCGATTTATTTATGGCAACTTAAAGACAATCGATCCAAAGAAACAAAAATTCAATGTCAATGATCATGTGAGGATAAGTAAATATCGTGAGGCTTTTTCAAAAGGGTATACACCTAATTGGTCAAATGAAATTTTTAAAATCAGGGAAGTTCACCAAAGTAATCCTAGAACATATCTATTAGAAGATCAAGACGGTGATGAAATTAAAGGTGGTTTTTATGAACAAGAAATTCAGAGAGTAAAGTATCCTGACATATATCTTGTCGAAAAGGTTCTAAGAAGAAAGGGTAATAAACTTTATGTTAAATGGTTGGGATTGGACAAGAGATATAATTCATGGATTTCAAATGACCAAATTGTATAAGGATAAAGTGTAATATTTAATTTTTAATAAAAACAAATTTTAAGAATAAACTTTTTTTTTATTTATATACCAGTTTCACACAGAAAAAATATCAATAATTGTTTACATCTCATTAGCAAATCTTTCATTATATACATTACATCTATGATTACTATCTAAAATGGGTGCGATAATTTTTGAAATTAATGCTATTTTTCTCTGGAAACGCACTCTATCATTAGCTAATGACATCCAAGACCCTTTCCTTGATGAGTTGTAGGCAAAATTCCATGTTACAAGGAAATAAATTTGATTATGTTTTTCATTAAATGTCACTTTCTTCATTTTACACCTTTCTAGTACACTCGGCTTCGAATATATTTGGGTAAATGTACATTAATTCCATGAGCATACCAAAATTTTCACTATTAGAATTTTCACTCGGTGGAAGTAGATTCTTTGCGTTGTCAAACACATTTCCTCCTTGACGTTGTAATCCTTTCTGCACAATCTTGAAATAACTTGCAAACTGCGATCTTCTTAACATGTCAACTCGGTACTTAATGAGTGGTAATAACTCCCACAATTTGCAGATTGATTCATATCCCAAATAGATATATAAATTATTTTTCCAAATTTTAATCACTCTTGATGTGGAAATTTCCTCAAAGTATATAGAAAAATTTCCAGTACGTATAGGTTCCACTTTATCATTAGTGTATAAATAATTTGTTATTATACTTTCATTTGCAATAAACTGGGTCCACTCGTTTTCATCGAAAATTATTACATCATTTTTATTTCCTGACAGTATTATACAAGGGGTATAGCACAAGTCATATGATAACTCTGTTGACACAAATTTACATTTAGATTTATTCAACTTATCTGTTCGTTTACTGAGCACTACTAAGTCATGTTTACTCTGAGATGTTGAAGGTAAATCACCAAAAAAATCGAATTTGAGCTCAGGTAAATCGAAAATACCATTTTGCGTCATCTTGAAAAACTGAATCAAGGAAGATTATTAACGGCAATTTATATAGAATGCTGTTACAAAAGCTTATCTTATTTAGGTATTTGATGGGGGGGTCGTTCTAGAACTCCCCACATATTTAATATGGTTGAGCCGTAGAATGGTGGGAGGTATTGGTACTTGTTTCGTTGGACGGTGATGGTGTGAGGTCGTTCTTGAACTCTCAATCATAAATTTATAATTCTACAGGGATTCTCCCACTGCTCCACATTTTCACTTTATCGTATGGATACATTGTTTCTGTGTAGCTTTTTATTGGCAATGTCTGAAATTCATTCAATTGACATTTTCTTAAAACGTTACCTAAAATATACTTCACATCATAATCTGTTGATAAACGAATATCCTGACCACGACTCATCATATGTTTTAAAATTTTAATCAGTAACTGTTTAGCATTATTCATTTTCCTCTTATGTTCTAAATCTGCGCCTCGTTGAATATCAAACATCATACACACATGTAATGCGCCTATATCAACCGAACCAACTTTAAGCACATTTTCTGTAGCCATCCAAGTACTGTCAAACCAAAAATTTGCAAGTTTCTTAATACCCGTTTTCATATTTTGAGTCAACGTACTTGAGTCTAATGTTGTGTCACTACTTTCACACACTTCCTCAAATTCTTGAGGATCCATCTCCTCAGCAGGAAAACGCATTGGTTGATATGATTTCTTGTCCGAGTCACTACTATCACTCTTTTCTTCAGTCCTCTCCATAACAAGGATAATTTCTCAACAAACTTGAATCATGTACTAAACATTTTTACTTCAGCTTTATACATATGGCTATTGTTGTCAAGGTCACGTTGATAAGACTAAGGATATTGATCAAGGGCATTTATTTAATAATGAGAGAACTGGAACATACCCCCCACCACAAAACCCCCACCACACCACTCCCACTTTCATAATGAGAGAACTAGAACCCCCCACCACACCACCCCCACTTTCCAATCTGCGATTGGTGGGGGTGGTGTGGTGGGGGGTTTTGTGGTGGGGGGTTCTAGTTCTCTCATTCTTTACCTACTTTTTTGTATCATTCGTTTCAATTAGGAGTACTTTTAGTGTAAAAGTGAACCTATTGTACTTAGTTTTAAATAAGAAATAACTCTTTTTTTATATTTTTCTTAATAAACATTGTACTATGTCTGCTTTTTATTTGATTTCTCTTTTATTATTTGTGGGGAAAACTGTGGGGAATAGGTTACTAAAATTCCCCGACTTTGGGGAATCTTGGCAACGTGGGTATTTTCGAACGCAGCCATTGGCAACCCTGGTAGGTTGTCCATATTTTAACCTAAATTGGTCCCTTTTTCTTCCTATTGACAACCATGGGCTATCCCATTGTGGATGTCGGTAGGTTGTCCAGATTTTAACCCAAATTGGTCCGTTTTTCTTTCTATGGATGACCATGGGCTATCCCATTGAAGACATCCATGGGCAAACCCGATTTGCACCAAAAGGATATCCACAGGAGGTCCGAAATCGGGATTAACCCAGTTTAGGACGTCCCCAGGACGTCCCGCTTATCCTCCAAGTATGGCCATTGGTTGTCCTAAGGCTATCAAGTGCTCTCTGGGATTTGACCCAATGCGCAAAAGTGGTCAAACAATATCAACTTATATTGATAAATATACATATACATATATTGATAAACATGGCTATATATATAATATTGTTATGTGTTTCAACCCTCTAGAGACATATAGAAGAATCTAGAACATTACACATCCTGTGGAACCTTGTAGAATGTGCCGGAATGTAGTAGAAAGATCCAGAACTAATAATCTAGGACTACAAATGAAGAGTGAGTGGTTGTGCAATTTAATTCAGAACAGACAGTGCTTGGAGAAACATTAAGAAGTAAACAAAGTGATCAAAAGTGACTGAATTAGTACTTAGTGTATTTTAGTAAAGCAATTAATTGTAGAAATTAGTATTAGTAAGTTAATAAATTAGTGTTAGTGTTACCCTGGTGTTATAATTTCCGAATCCACGATACAGGGTGTTTACAAGAGGGGCTTAAACACATAGCAATATGATATACTGCAGGGTTCCCTTATAGCACGAGAGCCCACCTACACAAATGGAACACATAAGCTGGAGACTCAAAAATTGGTGGAGATGCTTATCAAGTCATTGTCTGAACGGGTGTAGTCGGTCATAGCAATTCAGGTTGCAGCGGCGCACAGTGGAAAAAAATACCCTTTTTGGACAAAAATCTGCCTACAAGTCAAATCTTAATCAATTTCGATCTACCTTGGCTTAAAATGTAGGTTATTGGCTACACTTTCAGAGTATACTGCCTAAATTCCAAACCCCGATTTCCTAACCTCAAAAAACGTATCAAATATGAGAGTAATCACTTTTTTCTATTTCTACAAGTCAAATAAATCTTGATCAATTTTGACAATCCTGGGGTTCATAATTTAGGCAGTATACGCTGAAAGGGTAGCTATAACCTGCATTTTAAGCCTAAGATTGTCAAAATTGATCAAGATTTGACTTGTAGAAATAGAAAAAAGTAATTACTCTCATATTTGATACATTTTTTGAGGTTAGGAAATCGGGGTTCATAATTTAGTCAGTATACACTGAAAGGGTAGCTAATAATCTGCATTTTAAGCCCAGGATTGTCAAAATCTATCAAGATTTGACTTGTAGAAATAGAAAAAGTGAGTCATATTTGATACATTTTTTGAGGTTAGGAAATCGGGGTTTGCAATTTAGGCAGTATACTCTGAAAGTGTAGCCAATTACCTACATTTTAAGCCAAGGTAGATCAAAATTGATTAAGATTCGACTTGTAGGCAGATTTTTGTCCAAAAAGGCTTTTTTCCACTGTGCGGCGCAGGGGCAGCCATTTTTGTTATATGGCTCAAACAATTTTTGAATGTGACGCTTTTCCATGACATCCAATCAAAAAAAGTTTCAGACAAAAGTTTTTCAGTTTTGTGGACTCTACATAATGGCACTATGGTGTTGTACTTTTAATGGGGTTTTTATGGGGTAACATGTTTTTTTATATAATCAATCCCTCTATTTTTATAGTGGATTTCGATTCTACGCCAAAAAATATAAATCTTTTGTTCCTTGCAATTTTTTACTCTGATCCCATACAGCACTCGATAGCCTTAGAACAACCACTGGCCATACTTAGAGGATAACCCTGCCAAAAATTCCACATAGAAACTTATAAAAAAAAAGTGATGCGGTTTTATCGTTCCTATAAGTTCTATTAGTATTATACAGAGAGGATTTTATCTGTTTTATTAAGTTTTAAATCGGTTATGAAACAGTAATTCCGAATGTGCTATTTGGAATTATCATGTTGCCCTTTCATGAGTACTTATATGAAATATACATCAACAAATCTACAGTTTAGTGTCTGCAAATACACCCTTGCCCTTATATCTGTAAACATATGGAATTACAGATACAACTTTAAAGAGATTCTAAACTTTTCTATAAGTAATATCATAAGAGTTCCAGTCCGTCCTTTCTCCAGTATCTATCGTATGTAACACACCATTTATCAACATGTTTTTATTGTAAATTTCAACATTGTTTTTTATTAGTATTAATGTGGATATACATGTCAACAAATGAACAGTTTCAATTGTATATTTTACAGATGTATTTTCATTGTAAACTTCCATTTTGCTTTTTTATTAGTATTAATTTGGATATGCATGCCGACAAATGTACAGTTTAAATTGCATATTTCAAATAGAAATACTAATATTGTGGTAAACACAAAATTCTGCAAAGTCCTTATTTCCTCGGGTGTTCTTGTTCTAGCCTAGAAGCAATTAATGAGTTAGCAGTGAAAGAGACTGCTTTGTTTTTAATTTAACAAACACACTTCAGTTTCTTAGGTCACATTAGATTAGATATGAACTAGCTACACGTATACAGCTCCCTCTACTGGAGCCTGGAGTAAAGTTGCTGCTGAAATTTCTATCAGTTTCTACCAGAATGGAGCAGCAAACATTTACTTATACCACATCAATGAGAATTTATGAGAACAGTATCTAAGGTAAAACGTGCGGCTTTCCGTGGTTAAATGGCAAGTGTTTCTATAAGAAACAAGCTGCATTAGGTTGACTTGCAATTGAAGATTACTAATTATAATGTTTGAATAGGGATTTATGAGATCAGTTTCTATGAGTATTAATGTTTTTTTTTTCAGTAATATATTAAATGTGTTTTCATTTGTTTGAATGGGTAAAAAGAAAGGTCAGTTTTCAACTGCAATTACAAATACAAGTTTAATCACTTTGAATGGGGTTATATGCGATTAATTTCTAAAAGTATTTATGCTGTTTTCCGAATATAATTGTGATGAGGTTTAATCAGTAACAAATTGTTCACTACTTGTTATGATATGGTCGGAAATTCCAAGTACACATTTAGTATTCCTTCAAAAGGATTGATGAGAGCAGTTTCTACGAGGATCTATTTGTTGTTCCTCTAGTAAATTATATAAGTCTTTACATTTACTTATACTATCTCAATAAGAATTTATGAGAACAGTATCTAATGTAAAACGTACGGCTTTCCGTGGTTAAATGGCAAGTGTTTCTATAAGAAACGAGCTGCATTAGGTTAGAACAGTATTGATTTGCAATTGAAGATTACAAATTATAATGTTTGAATAGGGATTTATGAGATCAGTTTCTATGAGTATTAATGTTTTTTTTTCAGTAATATATTAAATGTGTTTTCATATGTTTGAATGGGTAAAAAGAAAGGTCAGTTTTCAACTGAATAAATTACAAATACAAATTTAATCACTTCGAATGGGGTTATATGCGATCAATTTCTAACAGTATTTATACTGTTTTCCGAATATAATTGTGATGAGGTTTGATCAGTAACAAATTGTTCACTCTATGTTACGATATGGTCGGAAATTCCAGGTACATATTTAGTATTACTTCGAAAGGATTGATGATAGCAGCTTCTACGAGTATGTATTTGTTGTACCAATAGTAAATTATATAAGCCTTTATCAGTATGCATTCGAATCTAATTTAAATATGAAAATTATATCAGAATAAAGCAACCAAATATTTTAAACGGAATCTATTTTTAAATCCAGACATTTACTTATACTATCTCAATGAGAATTTATGAGGACAGTATCTAATGTAAAACGTGCGGCTTTCCGTGGTTAAATGGCAAGAGTTTCTATATGAAACGAGCTGCATTTGATTAGAACAGTTTTGATCTGCAATTGAAGATTACAAATTGTAATGTTTGAATGGGGATTTATGAGATCAGTTTCTATGAGTATTAATGTTTTTTTTTCAGTAATATATTAAATGGGTTTTCATTTGTTTGAATGGGTAAAAAGAAAGGTCAGTTTTCAACTGCAATTACAAATACAAGTTTAACCACTTCGAATGGGATTATATGCGATCAATTTCTAACAGTATTTATGCTGTTTTCCGAATATAATTGTGATGAGGTTTGATCAGTAACAAATTGTTCACTACATGTTACGTGTGGAAATTCCAGGTACATATTAGTATTACTTCGAAAGGATTGATGATAGCAATTTCTACGAGTATGTATTTGTTGTGCCAATAGTAAATTATATAAGTCTTAATCAGTATGCATTCGGATCTAATTTAGAACAGTATCTAATGTAAAACGTGCGGCTTTCCGTGGTTAAATGGCAAGAGTTTCTATAAGAAACGAGCTGCATCAGGTTAGAACAGTTTTGATTTGCAATTGAAGATTACAAATTATAATGTTTGAATAGGGATTTATGAGATCAGTTTCTATGAGTATTAATGTTTTTTTTTTCAGTAATAAGCATATTAAATGTGTTTTCATTTGTTTGAATGGGTAAAAAGAAAGGTCAGTTTTCAACTGCAATTACAAATACAAGTTTAATCACTTCGAATGGGGTTATATGCGATCAGTTTCTAACAGTATTTATGCTGTTTTCCGAATATAATTGTGATGAGGTTTGATCAGTAACAAATTGTTCACCACATGTTACGATATGGTCGGAAATTCCAGGTACATATTTAGTATTCCTTCGAAAGGATTGATGATAGCAGTTTCTATGAGTATGTATTTGTTGTTCCAATAGAAAATTTGTCTTTATCAGTATGCATTCGGATCTACTTTAAATACAAAAATTATATCAGAATGACACAACCAAATATTTTAAACAGTATCCACTTGTAAATCCAAACATTTAAAGATATATTTTAATGAGAACCAATCAGAACAGTATCTAATGTAACGCGTGCGGCTTTCCGTGGCTAAATTTTAAAAGTATTTTTAATAAATAGCTTTAACGGATTTGAACAGTTTTAATTTGCAATTCCAGATGAATAGTTTTAATTGTTAAATAGGGATCTATGAGATCAGTGTCTTTGTGTAATGTTTATTTTCCAATAAAAACACATTTTATTGAAAAAGAAAACATTACACTGACCTCATAGATCCCTAACAATTAAAACTATTCATCTGGACATGCAAAACTGTTCGAATCCGTTAAAGCTTATTTATTGCAAATAATTTTAAAATTTAGCCACGGAAAACCGCACACGTTACATTAGATACTGTTGTGATGGATTCTCATTATAATATTATCTTGGATTTACAGGTGGACACTGTTTAAAATATTTGGGGTTTCATTCTGATATGATTTTTATATTTAAATTAGATCCGAATGCATACTGATAAAGACTTATATAATTTACTGTAGGAACAACAAATAAATACTCGTAGAAACTGCTCTCATTAATACTCTTGAAGGAATACTAAATATGTACCTGGAATTTCCGACCATATCGTAACATGTAGTGAACAATTTGTTACGGATCAAACCTCATCACAATTATATTCGGAAAACAGCATAAATACTGTTAGAAATTGATCGCATATAACCCCATTCGAAGTGATTAAACTTATATTTGTAATTGCAATTCAAAACTGACCTTCCTTTTTACCTATTCAAACAAATGAAAACACATTTAATATATTACTGAAAAAAAACATTAATACTCATAGAAACTGATCTCATAAATTCCTATTTAAACATTATAATTTGTAATCTTCAATTGCAAATCAAAACTGTTCTAACCTAATGCAGCTCGTTTCTTATAGAAACACTTGCCATTTAACCACGAAAAGCCGCACGTTTTACATTAGATACTGTTCTCATAAATTCTTATTGAGATAGTATAAGTAAATGTCTGGATTTACAAATAGATACTGTTTAAAATATTTGGTTGCTTTATTCTGATATAAATTTTCATATTTAAATTAGATCCGAATCTTTACTGATAAAGACTTATATAATTTACTAGAGGAACAACAAATAGATATTCGTAGAAACTGCTCTCATCAATCCTCTTGAAGGAATACCAAATGTGTACTTGGAATTTCCGACCATATCATAACATGTAGTGAACAATTTGTTACTGATTAAACCTCTTCACAATTATATCCGGAAAACAGCATAAATACTTTGAGAAATTGATCGCATCTAACCCCATTCGAAGTGATTAAACTTGTATTTGTAATTGCAGTTGAAAACTGACCTTTCTTTTTACCTATTCAAACAAATGAAAACACATTTAATATATTACTGAAAAAAAAAAAACATTAATACTCATAGAAACTGATCTCATAAATCCCTATTCAAACATTATAATTTTGAATCTTCAATTGCAAATCAAAACTGTTCTAACCTAATGCAGCTCGTTTCTTATAGAAACTCTTGCCATTTAACCACGGAAAGCCGCACGTTTTACATTAGATACTGTTCTCATAAATTCCCATTGAGATAGTATAAGTAAATGTTTGGATTTACAAATAGATACTGTTTAAAATATTTGGTTGCTTTATTCTGATATAATTTTCATATTTAACTTAGATCCGAATCTTTAGTGATAAAGACTTATATAATTTACTAGAGGAACAACAAATAGATACTCGTAGAAACTGCTCTCATCAATCCTCTTGAAGGAATACCAAATGTGTACTTGGAATTTCCGACCATATCATAACATGTAGTGAACAATTTGTTACTGATTAAACCTCTTCACAATTATATCCGGAAAACAGCATAAATACTTTGAGAAATTGATCGCATCTAACCCCATTCGAAGTGATTAAACTTGTATTTGTAATTGCAGTTGAAAACTGACCTTTCTTTTTACCTATTCAAACAAATGAAAACACATTTAATATATTACTGAAAAAAAAACATTAATACTCATAGAAACTGATCTCATAAATCCCTATTCAAACATTATAATTTTGAATCTTCAATTGCAAGTCAAAACTGTTCTAACCTAATGCATCTCGTTTCTTATAGAAACTCTTGCCATTTAACCACGGAAAGCCGCACGTTTTACATTAGATACTGTTCTCATAAATTCTCATTGAGATAGTATAAGTAAATGTTTGGATTTACAAATAGATACTGTTTAAAATATTTGGTTGCTTTATTCTGATATAATTTTCATATTTAAATTAAATCCGAATCTGTACTGATAAAGACTTATATAATTTACTATAGGAACAACAAATAGATACTCGTAGAAATTGCTCTCATCAATCCTCTTGAAGGAATACTAAATGTGTACTTGTAATTTCCGACCATATCATAACAAGTAGTTAACAATTTGTTACTGATTAAACCTCATCAGAACTATATTCGGAAAACAGCATAAATACTTTTAGAAATTGATCGCATATAATCCCATTCGAAGCGATTAAACTTGTATTTGTAATTGCAGTTGAAAACTGACCTTTCTTTTTACCCATTCAAACAAATGAAAACACATTTAATATATTACTGAAAAAAAACATTAATACTCATAGAAACTCATCTCATAAATCCCTATTCAAACATTATAATTTGTAATCTTCAATTGCAAATCCAAACTGTTCTAACCTAATGCAGCTCGTTTCTTAAAGAAACACTTGTCTTTTAATCACGGAAAGCCGCACGAATTACATTAGATACTGTGCTCATAAATTCTCATTGATATGGTATAAGTAAATGTTTGGATTAACAAATGGATATGGCTTGACTCATTTTGCTGGTCAATGCGGATATAAACTGATAACAATTTCAACAGCAACTTTACCTAACTCTTATAGAAACTTATTGACCATATAGGTTCTCATAGATACTTATTAATTTTTGATAATTTTCAATACGGATTGATGAGATTTTTTTGACAGGGAAGCGGGACGTCTTAAACTCGGACCTCCTGTGGATATCCTTTTGGTGCAAATCTGGTTTGCCCATGGATGTCTTCAATGAGATAGCCCATTGTCACAGAAGACCTATACCAGAAACGACTCTCTGGCCTTCCCGCCAATATTGAATTTTATGCGCATATGTCATATCTCGGTGGTATTATTGTCAACCTATAAATCCGCAGGTTTCTAAATTCTCCGGTGGAGCGCACCGGTAAGCAATAACATTATATGATTGGCTATTTTGAAAACCAAAGCCAATCAGCTTCGAATTTTATCTACCAATGCGTCCAGCGGTGATTTTAGAAAAGTGCGGATTTATAGGTTGACAATAATACCACCGACAAGATGGCCGAAGGTCACCCCAATTTACCAATGAAAGGGTGCGTTTGCACGCACCCAGTAGTTTAGTCGAGTCGCTTAGTAATTTAGTACTCGACCAATGCGGACAGCGTGTTTTAGTCAAGTAATTTAGTGGAAAGCAATTACTAAATTACTGGACCGTCTCTCTACTCGACTAAATTACTGGATGCGTGCAAACACACCCAAACATCGAACGTTCCGCCGACAGTGACACTTCTGGTATAGGTCTTCTGTGCCATGGTCGTCCATAGGAAGAAAAAGGGACCAATTAGGGTTAAAATTGGGATAACCTACAGATGTCCGCAATAGGATAGCACGTGGTTGTCCATAGAAAGATAAATGGACCAATTTAGATTAAAATCTGGACAACCACAGACATCCACACATAGTTGCATCTGGTTATTCATAGTATCTACACAGGATCAAAATTTATCTTGTGTAAAATCGTGATTACTGTAGACAATTTAAAATTTGGGGTATACTCACTCTCCTTGCGAAATAAATAAATCTCATATTGTAAATAAATTAACTCTCGTAAAAAGGCATTTGCAAGACATGTGCATTTCCTGCGTAGTGGATAGATTACACAACCTGTAGTTCCAGGCTTACTAGGTGAGTATTGCAACAGAATTAATTTGCACCTTGCAAGGAGAGCCATCTAACATGAATTAAACTAGCGCTAAGAACGAGCTAGCCAATATGCCCATTTTGGCTGTTATTAGGACCATATTTTATAAGTAATGTCTTCCTTCAATAAAATTCATTCGTCACAATGAAAGTATAATGCAAATATAAACTAAATAAAAAAATTCTCATTTGTACTTTAGGTGAATTTATCAATTATCATGAATTTGGGACCTACATTAGCCCAACAAGTTGACATATGGATGGTCCTAGGGATAGCCTTTGGTTATCCCTATCAGAGCTGGGTAATTACTTGTAATTTAAAAATAATTACAATTACAAATTACTTTTTTAAAAAAGGAACTAATTACAATTACAAATTACTTTTTTTAAAAAGGAATTAATTACAATTACAAAGTACATGTCTTTAAAAAAGGAATTAGCAATTACTTTTCTAATTACTTTTATGATAAAGTAAATTATAGTGACCAAACAGACAAAAAGGTAAGTTAAAAATTTTAATTAAAAGTGTTGTGTAATATTGCGTTTTAATATTTATTAGAATCGTTATTAGAATGTTTGACCTTAGGAGTAATCAGGAAAAATTAAATAAATATATAGAAAAGGCAGCTTAATAGTGGAGTCGGTTTAGGAAAGGATTGGAAAAATTGTTAAGATGGATGCAGACCCTGCGGAAATTGTTTGTCATGACGAGTATAATAAAACCCTAAATTTGAATTTCCAAAAAATGCTTTTTTCGCCGAAAAGGGGTATTTTGGACATTTAATAACGGTCAAATTTGATGTTTTAATTTTTTTTTATCACTTAAACAACAAGTTAAGAAAAGAAAATGGTATCCTTTTATTCTCAAGATTAAAGGAACCTTCAGTTTAAATTTGGGGAAGATATCTGACCATCCCCCCCTCCTCATATTAATATATATATATATATATATACGAAAAAAATTGAGAAAATCAAATTTCGGCTATCTTGATCAGATCTCAACCGATTTGGCTGAAATTTAGAATGGAAGTAGTCTTCATCACACAAAAACTGTTCAGCCAAAAATGTTAAATAGTTTGGCTGAAATTGCAGTTTCAGTCAAATTTTTTGAAATTTTCAAATCGAAATATCTTCGGACCTAAAAGTCGGATCAAAATTTGCTTTGTGGCAAAAGGTAGGCGTGGTACAATATCAAAACACTCGTTTTGAAAAGTAAAAGATAGACCACGGTTACCCTTCGATTATACATGAAGCGGCTATCTGAGTCACGTAAAAATAAAAAAATAATAAAAATTGTAACATATTCACATATTTACAAAAATAAATACACGCACGCACACACATATATAATATAATATACATTTATCTATACCTAGTCAAAGCAGTTATACAAATAAAAAATATACAGTGTGTCCCACTTCGTACTAAGCCACCCCTATAACTTGGCTATTTGTGTTTGGATTTGTATATATTTTTTATAGCACATAATACCCATAATGAACTACCTTTGGAAGGTAGAACTGTTACTCAATCTCTATTTCAAAGCCAACTGTGTGATGTTTTTAAAATGGGAATTTTGCAAAAGTAACATTAGCGATTGAGATAGAGGAAAAATGTATTTGGGAAAAGTCGTTCAGAAAAATTAAGTAAGTTCAAATATGAATTTTCATTTAAAAATATTAATTTTTTTTTTTTAGGAGCTTATGAAGTGCGTAGAAAAGGTAGAAGAGCGTCACGTAACTTAAAAAATTACATATTAGGCTTACAAACAGAAATAGTTACGTATTATATACGGTGTACTAAACTGCAGTGAGGAGTATTAAGTGTTTTCGAAGAATTGGAGCATACTAAAATGGTACATACGATCCAGCGGCAGGGAGCCAGCCATGTCGGCATGCTTTGAACTCATTCGTAAAAGTGAACTGGTCCGCTGGAATTCCAATTATCTTCAAAGCGTACCGACAATGTCGGGTCCCTGCCGCTGGATCGTGTGTAGACCCCTTAAGATGTATATGAAATGTTAACAGCACATATGATAACACAAATATGCTTAAATATTCTTTGACAAAATCAAAATACCAAGTGTATACCTTGAGTTACTAATTCCATATCAAAGATAGTCATAGTTGTACACTTGTTCAAAATTAAAATAGATGCAAATGTTCGCACACAATAATAGTGCTGCCGTTATCACATATAAGGGTTCTCCACACGATCCAGCGGCAGGGACCCGACATTGTCGGTACGCTTTGAAGATAATTGGAATTCCAGCGGACCAGTTCACTTTTACGAATGAGTTCAAAGCATGCCGACAAGGCTGGCTCCCTGCCGCTGGATCATGTTGCCTACACACTTATTATGCGCGTAAAAAATGTCGGCGTCTTTGGCAATGCGGTAAAGATCAAAGACGCCGACATTTTTTAAGTGCAGATTTTACTGAAGACAACTGTACCAACCATTATGGTTGGGCAGTTATAAAATTTCCACTAGCTGAATCATTGCTTGACTTTTTCACGGAACTGGTAGAAAATTTATGATAGATTAGAAGAGGAAAAGCTAGAAAATCGGGATTGGTTCATTTTACTTTTTTAATTTTTGGCGTAGGTATGTTGACCACTGTGCAACGGACGAATGGTTTATTATTCTTGCCGCAAATGACTATCCATACAAAATGCCAAACCATTGGAATTTCATAATGTAGTCTCCCTGATGCCAGCTCTCGGCCTGTTACTGAAATTTGATAAAAAATTGTAACTTACATTGATGAAGTTTCCAGAGGACGTTCACTCTCTTGCTATGAACAAATACGTGCCTCGCTTGAAATTGATCATGGTCATCAGGAAGTCGGAGTAATTCTTCATCGTCTTTGACCAGACTAAAGGTATTACTTTCCCTTATGATTCTAAAATGATTCCAACGAGCTTCACTTAATATTGTCCTCTGTAAAAAAAAATAGGTATTTATTATACAAGGGAAAAAAGTATTAGATTTTAGCTCGAGGTTGTGTTTATCTCCCCGACACAGAGTTAAAATCTAATATTTTTACCAGTGTATAATACATTATTTTTTTCTGTGATGGGAGAAACGACGAGTTAATATTGAAAAAACATATTATTACAATATATTAAAATCAGAAAAACTTTGAAGTTTTAAACTGGTAGGCGGTTGTACTTATAGCGACATTGGACCTGCGTTGCTAAGGAAACCTTTAAAGTAATCAAATATCTGTCAATTTAATTCTGTGATTAGGTTTAAAAATTTGCGAAGTTATTTATTAGATATTTTGAATATTCAAAGTTCAAAAATGGACATTTCTGATTCAGAGTTTTCTCTTTCACCATCGGAAATAGTAGAAGCAGAAGCAGCGAAAGTAGCATCACTAAAATTATTGCCAGCTAAATCGCGAAAAATTTACGAAACCGCGATTCAAGATTTATGGAATGGAAGGTGAAAAAGACATGCAGTTCCTTCTCGGAGACGGTGTTATTGGCTTATTTTTCGGAATTGGCGCAACAACAAAAGCCATCAACAGTGTGGTCGATTATTCAATGATTAAAAGTACGTTACAATCCGATAATAATGTAGACATTTCAAAATATTGCAAACTAATTACATTTTTTAAGCAAAATGGGAAAGGTTACATCCCAATGGGCACACGTACGTTTAAAAAACATTAAAAAATGATTGAAAACCACACGTTGTCCGAGAGTTTTTAGCTAAACGTCTTTTAAACATCACAGATAACGATTGAATAACATTAAAAAAACGATAAATATTCGTTAGTATTCAACGTTTATGAAACGAAAGTAAATGCAGAATATAAACGTTTTATTAAAGGGTTTAATAACGTTAAATATTCACTAATTTTATACGTTAATTAAACGAAATTAAACAGGCTCTAGGTCTCCATTCTCCAATATACATATATATGATATGTTACAGGATGAGCCGCCATGTAGATGAATGGACAATTGATAGGTTAAACACCCGCTGGGTTTTATCATAAAACCAGTGGGTGCTTAACCAACAGATAGCATAAAACTTCTATGCTATCTTGGCACAGAATAATGATCTTGAACCTGATCGTTATAACCATTCAAATAAATCGATGCTCCCTGAAACAATTTGAACATCGCAATCTATGTTATTTATTTTATATAAATTCATAAGAGTATAAGATGAAGTATGACTGATTATTGTCAGTGGTTCGCATGTGGCGCCATCTACAAATAATTTCTGCAGCAAACTACGTGGTAAGTAGGTAAATTTTATGAATTAATATAGCTGAGTAGAAAAACGTTAAAAAAACGTCATCATCTACCATTTATTTCACCTGTAGATTTAGAATGTCAGTGCATTTTAATAAGTTGAAAGCATCAGTTATTTTAACATCGTATAAAAATGTTTTTTTCCTTTAAGTAAAACATATTTCAATTGCTGTATTTGATTAATGCAATAAAAACACGTTTAATTTTCTCATTTCACAAACTCGGATTGCTACAACTTCTCATATTATGAAGTAACGTAACGTATTATACGTTAATATATCAGTAAAATAAACGTTGTAATTAAAACGTTTTATTTCAGTATTCCCTTTCACTACAGGTTGGGAATGTGTGTAGGAGTAACGTATTTTATAGGTTTTATTTAGGTACCTATAAAATTTTCAACCAAATATACGTTGATATAGATTCGTAGAAAAACGTTTAAATAACGTAATCTTCTACCATCTATTTCACCTGTGGATGTAAAATTCTCTTGCATTTGGAAACAACAGTTATTTTGACATTGTGAAAAATACATTTTTTTTCCTTTAAATAAAACGTTTGAATCGCCGTATTAAATATACCTAATAAAAAACGTTAAACTTTTTCGTTTCATAAACGTTACCTTTAGTGAGTCGTTAAAACTCCTTACATTATAAACGTGTTTTATACGTTATAGCATTTTTGTGAAAAAAACGTGCTTACCAAAACGTTTTATTCCAGCATTTTCTTCCACTAATGGTTAAAAACGCGTGTAGTAGTAACGTATTTTAAACGTCTTATTTAAACGTTGAAATTTTCAACCAAATGCAACATTGAAAATTTCAACGTAAAACGTTTAATCAACGACTACAATGTTTTAAAACCGTTTAATAAACGTACGTGTGCCCATTGGGATGCCCAAGAAATCTTCGATTTTTACGAGTACACATATTAATGATTTTTTAAATAATGCTCTTGATGAAGTTTATTTAAGGTTGTTATTTGGGATTGCAGGAGTTTGTCGAATTTGTGAAATCAGCCAGGTAAGATTAGATGATATTGATGATTCTGGAACGTTATTAATTATTGTGAAACTTAAGCAAACAAAGAATGATGTAAACGGGAGATTTATAGTTACTGAAAAATATATTAAATTTTACAGAATGTACATAGCCCTTCGTCCAGCAGCAGCCTGTTTGATGCATGTCGCAATGGAAAATGTATCAATCAGGTTGTTGGTAAAAATCAATTTTATAAGATACATGCAACAGTAGCCAATTATCTTCTACTTGAAAATGCCCAAGTCATATATACAGGTCGTGCATTTCGAAGATCGTCCGCTACACTTTTAGTTGAATCTGGAGGAGACTTGATGACACCAAAGAAACATGGTGGTTGGAAGTCATCAACGGTAGCTGAAGGGTATGTTGATGAATCGGTGGCGCATAGAACAGAAATATCTAATAAAGTGTTTAGAACGTGTGGCAGTGCATTAGCTGAAATAAGACCCAATTTACGACCAGGACCATCTTCGGCAGTTGTCAAGGGCAGAAAATATGATTTCAACTCAAGAAAATTCCACTGTAGTAGACATTCCCAATCGTTCGAGGAACATGTCTCTCATGCAATGCACATTTAACAACTGTACATGTTTTTTAATCTTTCTCAAGAACTGATAGTCCCTTGAGGTAAAGCTTTTACCTCAAAAGTTCTGCGACTGGACCGCAAGACATATTGTAGCATGCCATATGAAATAACATGCACTTTTAGTTAAAACACACTAAATCCTTTGGTTTACTTGAGTTTGCTGTACAATATTTTTACCATCTTTATAGATTAATCACCCGTACTATGAATGTTTTCATCCAATATTTTATTTCAGTTTAATTGTAAGCGGTGTGACATTATATCTTTCTGTTAAATATGTATTTATTTTATGTTCTAGCTCTTGCTATTATACCATAATCACTCGTGCCTCTTTACATTGTTTATATTTAAATACATTCAGATTAATTATTAAATACTGGTAGTAATTTAATAAGGTTTGAATTATTATGATATTGTAGAATATTAGGTTGCCTACATATCAATTAGCAAACGAGTTGAATGCCGCGCAGTTTTCTTTTTAGAGGGGATATTAGTCTTCTTTGTCGAGTTCGTACATTTACTAACTCATTGACCCTTTTGCAACGGTATAAATCAGTAACTCCGTTTGATAATCTATATGGGCAGATGCCCGGTGTTAATTTAAAATTATCAATCTTCATTTAGTGTCATCCATACATTTTGAAGGTAATTTATTTTCTTAAATGATTTTAATTAACAATATATTGCAGCCTTCGGCTATATTTTCCCAATTTGTGGAATTTATTTAGTTTTTTTTATAATAACCTTATTTTTACTACCACGTGCTAACAAAGTATTTCTCTTTCTTTTTGCTTTGCCAGGAGTTCTACCGTTTATTAGACTTTGATAACGTTTATTAGACTTTGATAACGTTTATTAGACTTTGATAACTTTTATAAGACTTTAGTAACTATTATAGACTATATAGACGTTTTATGGTCATTTTAAGAAAATTAATACAAATTTATAGTCATTTTAAAGTCAAATTTGAGTCAATCTTGGACGAAGTTAGACAACTTAAGTCAACCCAAGTAAATTAAATAATTTTACTTATTATTACATAAATTATGTGTTATGTAATAGTCATTCAAACAACTGTGGAGAGTGGTTATCTTTAAAACAACCAAATGTAAAGTCTGTAGCTGAGAATATGAGAATTTATCTCATATTGAAACTTACCTTTCGGGAAAACATCGGCAAAATAGAACTTCAGGCAAACTTTAGGCATAGCAGTAGAATAGCAGTAGCATAGCAGTATCATAGCAGTACCTTACCATCAAATGCAAGTAAAGACGGCAGAGCGTGGTATATTAGCAGGGACTACTAGACCTCACCTAGGACTCGTCTTTTCTGTATCCATATTCAGGTGGTGAGAAAGTGTACATTATTATAGATATTTTTATTGTGCTTCGCTCATTTCGTAATAAATTAACATAATTATTTGTACAAGGACATTAAGCCAGATTGGCTGTATCTTATTAACATTTATTAATATTTGCTTCAACATTAATGTACATACATCATAACTTCTGAAGATTTAATAAATTGTTCATTTTATCTTAATTTCAATTTTTATTATTTATGTTGTGTCGTCTGATTATTCTCCAGGCTGTTCCACAGCAGCTGGTCTCGCTATAATAAAGAGAGTTATTCAATCCTATTCACGCTGTGGATGGCGCCTGAATCAACATCTTAATATTTTCTTTTAGGCTTTCTTTATGTAGCGAGGCAATCTGTCACGGTAAAGTTCTGTGAAAATATTTAGTTTCTCCTCTGGTTCAGTTAAAACAGGACTCACGTTTCCCCGCCCCGCACCAGATCGGCTAGTCGGTGCACACCGCTCCTACTTGGACGGAAGTTGTCTTTGTTTATATCAATATCAGATATACATATTGATAATTTCAGTTCAACTAGGGTTGAGTGTAACAATATACCCCCCGTTTTCGAGGGCAGGGAACGCGATGGTGACAATATTTTCCGACCTACCCTTCAACCACTACCCCTAATCCGAAAAAACCTTTTTCCGATTTTCCGGTGCTAGGCATTTTTTTATCGGAAAATTTTATTAATGAAAGTTGTTCAAAATTGTCCAAAAACCCAATATTCAATATTTCATCAAAATAAAAAAATTGAAAAATTAGAAAAATTGATAAAGGAAACCGCACGTTTTGTAGGTAAATTGGTGGCCTGTCCATTTTGATGAATTTTTGATATGTTGTAGCTCAACTGATTCTGAACAACAAGTTTGGCAAAACTTCAAATTATGGACAATTTCTCCGATAGATGACTCCGAAGACTGGACCTACCCCTCGATACTGTACCAACTACTGCAGTTATTGAAATGATAACTGCTGGAAATGAATAACCAGACTATTTACCATTATTTGGTCTTAGATTGATGTGCCTGAACTTCCGGTTTTGCCGGAAGTGACCATTGGCGCAACTAGAGGGGGGGCAGGGTGGGCCGGGCCCACCCCAAACTAGCCACGGCCCACCCCAGAGGAAAGAATAAAAATTAGCAAAAAAAAATGTAATTTATCGACTAATGTATTACTAAATTTTTCGGACTCCATAAATTTAAATATCTAAACGTTTTGTTTTAATGTTTTTGTTCATTGGTTCACTGATTTAGGATTTAGGTTTCAGTTTCTTGTGAATTTTTGGCCAGCGTTACCAGCGCATGATGCCTTCTTTTGTCAAGGTCATTAAATGACCTTAAAAAGACAACAAATTTTTTCGCCCGCGGCGCTCTCACTAACCGCCCTGTATACACATATATAAATCTACAGAACTCCCAAGTATCTTATGCACGAGCCGCCACTGAACTTTGCGTTTTAAACACAAGGGGCCTGGCCACCCCCAGACAAATTCTCTAGTTGCGCCAATGGAAGTGACGTCAAATCACGTTTTTTCTAATGCAAAACACACGTTTTATTTCAATTTAATAATCATATAGATAACTAGCTTTATAAAAATTCACTATCTTAATAAATAAGTAAGTACGTGCATTAGGTGATCGAACATTGTTGCTAGCTTAATACCGGGTACTTCATAATCTTGGTACAAAACAAAGTTGATTTTATATTTCAAGATATAAAATTGCAGTTGTATCTAGTCAATGAAAAATAATTATTTGTGTGACGTTTAAGTAGAATAGGCAGTTTTTATTTATTTATAATACATTAAACCTTATTATTTTTAGAAAAAATTGCATCTATAGCTGATTATTTTCATTTTTTTAAATATTTACTTGTTTTAATCATTCCTTAATAGAAATCAAACCAAAAAAAACTTTATTTCAAATTAATTAACAGAGAACAGCATTCCTCCCCTATCACGCGTCGGAGCCAGCCACACATGCACGGTGCGAGGCGCAATGAAAGGCTAAATGAAACAAGGTCAGATTATATTAAAAACAGTTTAAAAAAATGAACTAGACATATATGCGTTCCTATTGCTTTTATAAGTTTCAAAGTAAGTCATTCCCCATACAGCACACCAAATAACGATTACGAAGTGTTCGCATTGTGACGATGTATCTAGATGCAGACACAAGGTTACACAATTCTACGATGTAAATGTGCTACGTTTACACATTGTAGGCAAACACGTATGCACAAAGGTTAAACGTCCGCCTCACAATGTAGCCACAGTATACCATTTACATACACACAAATAATTTGATCCACAGTGTGTTATCGGATGCACCGTGATTGACTTCCTAATGTGTCAGACGAATGACGTCTTATGCTAGACGTTAATTTTTTCAGGTTATATTTGGTAATCCCCCCACAGGTTTTTAGCAATGGGAACATATAAAACTACATACTAGTTAGTAAGTCTACTTGATAAAAATAAAGTAATTAATGCATATACGTTTTGTCCTATGAATTTATTTGTTAGCCATCCGTATATTTTATTTACATTAACTATCTAATATTGTTTACCATCACTCCAATTTCTTCTCACAAGGGTTGCCTGTAAATTATAATGTTTATTAAGTTATTAAATTCATTTTTACTTACCTTTGCCAATTGCGGTGGGTAGGGATCGAACCTACACGTTTCTGTTGTCCGTATTACAGTACTGACGCTTCTACCAACTGAGCTATCGTGGTGATTGTTATTTCGGATGCTAAAAGCAGTATTTATGATGTGTATGAAGTCTTTATTATGTGTGAAATTGAATTTCTAGCCTTATTTAAAATATATGAAAATCTTTCAAGTTCTCTTTTTTTTCTATTTTTTACGTGTTCCCAAACCTGAATTTTTCGAGTTACTAGTATTTTTATTTATTTATAATTATTAAGAACTTATTTAATTTAATTAAACTGTCACCAGTGTCACCTGAGTTAAGAATTAAAGTTTTAATACAAACCTGGGAAACGTGTTGGAGAAAAAACGGTCAGGTATAATATATCATTTACAACATAAATAGAATATTTAATGGTCTAAAACAGACCTAAAATTGAAAAGAAGTATATTCGTACATCGGTTTTATAAGCAATTATTACCTTGAAAAAAACAACTGAAAGTTTTTTCGCAACTATTTTAACAAAAAAAAAAAAAGACAGAGTGAGCACGGATCGAACCGCGTACCTCTTGCCTCGCCGCCTAATGTTTAACTCACTCAACCACTGACTTCTGTTTGAATACCTGCTTAAAGACTTTATAGTAGAACACGCAACGACTAGATTTTGCTTTTTAATGCATTTTAATCTAATTTTATTATTAAAAGAACTCGATATCTTTAAAACTGCCGAATCTTTACAAACTCTTTCGAATATAAATTGTTTTGGATATTGTTAAAAAACAAAAATGCCTGCTGTATGTGTGGCTATGACCACTCTTATAGAGGAAAGAGGACACATGAGATACACATGGCTGATATGCTCACGCTGACGCTTTGCGCGCGCACACTGTTCCATGCTCGAATAGTCGAATGTAGACACGACAAGACACAACTAAAAAGTGTATATATAGTTATTTGTATCATGTATATATATCGCACTTTTATGTGGTGTATGCAGTAGGCACAAGTATTATATAAAGCATCACACATGCATATGACTTAAACCTTGTAGGCATCTTCTACGGACGTCAAATTGCAACATTCTAATGATCCTTCTTTACGTTATATAAAAATGTTTAGAATCTTGAGTGCATACAGTATACAATTATTAAACGTTGTATCACATAAATCTGTCAATATAAACATAAGTGTATCTCATATGTGTACGTCAGTACTAGTTTAACAATTAGATCTACCTTAACATATTTTGTTTCTCATGTATATATCTTGTAGAGACGTAATTACAATTGGACGTGCTGTTTGGGTCTTTTTATAAAACCTAACATGCCACTCGTAGGATTTATTTTCTGTACGAATAAGGTTTTAATTAATTGGAAATAAAGTTTCTTTTGGTTTGATTTCTATTAATGAATGATTAAGATAAATAAAAAATGAAAATAATCAGCTATGCAATTTTTGCTAAAAATAATAAGGTTTAATGTATTATGAATAAACAAACACTGCCTATTCTACTTAAAGGTCTCACAAATAATTAGTTTTCATTGACTAGACACAACTGCAATTTTATAACTTGAAAAATAAAATCAACTTTGTTTTGTACCAAGATTATGATGTACCCGGTATCAAGCTAGCATCAATGTTCGATCAGTCAATGCACGTACTTACTTATTTACTAAGATAGTGAATTTTAATAAAGCTATTTATATATATTGTTAAATTGAAGTAAAACGGGTGTTGTGCATTTGAAAAAACGTGATTTGACGTCACTTCCGGCAAAGCCGGAAGTTCAGGCATATCAATCTAAGACCAAATAATGGTAAATAGTCTGGTTATTCATTTCCAGCAGTTATCATTTCAATAACTGCAGCAGTTTTGAGAAATCGTGGTACAGTATCGAGAGCCATCTATCGGAGAAACTGTCCATAATTTGAAGTTTTGCCAAAGAAACTTATTATTCAGAATCAGTTGAACTACAAGATATCAAAAATTTATCAAATTTGACAGGCCACCAATTTACCTACAAAACGTGAGGTGTCCTTTAAAAAATATAAAAAAGACTACTAATTACTTGACAACTATTTGACAGTTTGGGTTTAATTTTAAATAAAATTGTCATGACTTTTTTAAACAAAAAAACCCTAAATGGGTTTTAACCTCCCCGCAATAAAATTGTGGGAGGTTACTACAATTAGTCCAAAATCGAAAATTGAGATAACATCAAATCTTTACGTTTTGAGGTCCCAGGAACCCAAAAAAGTTGTTTTTGAAAAATGTCTGTGTGTGTGTGTGTGCGTGTGTGTGTATGCATGTTAGCACAATAGCGGCGAAGCTACTAAACGGATTTGGATGAAACTTTGCATGAGGGCTTCTTTAGTGCTCCAGAAAAGGTTTTGGTTGAGATCGGATTACGTTTGGTGCCGTTTTGGCACAAGTTGTTTATTTTATGATTACTTACAATTTGTAATCGAACCATTGAAAAGCAGTAAAAATTACTATTTCAACGATATATCACACTCTTTCGATTTGGTTTCCGTGAAAAGAATTAAAAAACCAAATAACACGCTTCTAATGTAAGATATATTTTATAGTCTAACCACAGAGTACACTAGACAGTGGCGAAGCTTTGGCGGTTCCTTTGAGTTTTGATGGCTCGTTTTCTGTGACCTTGCGTACCAGTTGCGTCTACACCGAGAGAAATATGTAGTTAATTTATTTCTTTTAATAGGTTAGATTTCTAACCTGCAAAATGAGTTTTATTTTATTGTGACAAACTAGTTAAAACTGTATAAACAATACATTGAACTAGATTTTGGTCGAAAGTATGGGAACCAGGCAGAAATTTTAATAATAGCTACGTAATACTTTTGAATTTTAAGAAATATATATTTTTGAAGTTAGCTATGACGTCACCTCATCCTTTGCTTGTATTGTTTAAAACAAAAAAAGATCGGAAAACTACAATTTGCATCTTTTAAATGAACCAACACTCATATGGATTGAACAAATTCTGATTTAGTGACGTGTAATTCAGTGCGTCGGTGTCACAGTCATGCGTATTCAAGCGCGCATGTATCTCACTCCGAGTGAGTGACTATTTTTTTTCGGGAAAACCGTGGCTTTAGCGATAAATTTTGTTAGGATATTTTTTGTGCATATATCCATCTGTATTTTTTATTTTTTCCTAGTTAGTTTCAAAATTTTGAAAAAATGGATGAAAAAAATTTTTTTTTAGTTTTTTTTTATGTTCTGCATCCGAACGAGATGTAAACTTTTCAGGATATTATTCTATACACTTTCACGAACTTATTAAAAAAAAATTATTCAGTTTGCAAATTGTAGGTACATGCCTTCATCGACTGGGCTAGTGGGTTAAAGTGGAAAATAATTTAAAAACGAAAATACACATTGACCGCCAAAGTAGCAATTTTTATTCTTGCAAATTTTGGACCTTCTTAAGAGTGGTAAAAGGATCTCCCTTACCTTCACGAAAAATTTCAAGTTCCTAGCTCATTGGGAAGTACCCAAAAGTTGTTCAAACAAATAAATGTAGGTACAAAAATATAGATACGGGGATACTGCTTACCGTATTTTCCTTTAAATTGTTCTTGCATGGAAGTTTAGCCCAATTTCCATACACATCATCAATATATCCCCTACTGCATTTTCTTACAGCTGATTTGTTTCCATTAAATGCTTGTAACATGAACCAGTAACAATTAGAATAATGGGGACCTGTGCTGTCATCGCACAGATAAACATGGGCTTCTTTCTCAGCTCGTACAGAAATTGGGATATCAAGATTTTCCTTTCCGACAGTAAGGATGTACTCATAATTTAATGTCTCATTTATGGTATCAATTTGTACTGTTCTATATATTGGCAGTGCTAAAAATTAAATATTATATCATTAAGTATGTTTACGTGAAGTTACACACTAAAAAAAAATGTTCGGAGCAAACAAAAATTTTGTTGCGTATATACAAAGCAATTTCTTGGTTGATGTTAACAAATTTGTGTTGCTCCAAACAAAATTGTTTGCTCCGAACAATTTTTTTTAGTGTGTATGCGCAAGAATATTTATGACATGGTAATTCCGTAATATTTTGTTTTCCATTACAAACTTTCCAAAGTAAAGAAAGCGACCAACCCAATAAAAAATTAACATACCCATATAGCCGTCAAATTCGATAATATGCCAGAATATTTCAATCTTCGAACAATTTTTTCATTTGCGTAAACCGTTTATTGTAAACATGATAACTTCAGTTAGAGTTAAAATTTTTATTTCAAATTAGGCACGTATTTAAAATTGCAAAGTATAATACTCCTTGCTGAAATTAGGCCATATCCATCATACAGGATGATCGCCAGAGGCGCGTAAGTTCTCATGGTTGTTTTATTATAATTTAGAGCAAAATGTTAGTAAGATTTTTAATTAGGCACACAAAAATACAAATATGTACAATATATCGAAACTACAATGTACAGCATGTCTGTCAGGTATGAACACATTTTAAGTAGATCAGGAGATATTTCAATTGTACTTTAAAATTAATGTTTAATAAGACTAATACGTTCGCTGCCGACTGCGGATGCTTATTAAACACGATGATTTCTGTTATTAGATTTAACATTATTTTTTCATATTGGAAAACATGTAAAATAGCATATTCGTTATTGAAATTAAGTCATATCTATCAAACAGGATGATCATCAGAGAATACAAATTGCAATAAGAAAGTGCTTTTCAAACGAGCGAGGGTCAGAATTGAGAATAAAATATAATTTATTCGGAAAATATTAATTTGCTGAACACCAAGAAGTCAAATAAAAGATAATTTTGAAAAATATAATCCATTGTATGATAATTAGTTTGGCTTACGCAACAGTAAGTCAACAAATTATGCATTAATACACGTTATAAATAAAACTGTTGACGGTTAAGGTCAAATAATCAAAGATTATGTTAGGGTTACTTCTATGATTTGCATTTGACTGTGTTTTATGCCACGTGTTGCTGGAAAAATATCTAAATGTCAGTTAGTCAGTCCTACTTATTAAATTGTAAATAGTATACGTGTACACAATATGAATTTCGATCGAGTGGGGTGCCACAGGGATCAGTATTAGGACCCACTTTATTCTTAATTTATGTAAAAGATCTTAAACATGCCGTATGTAACAGGATCATGGTACACCTCCCCCTTTCTCCTTTAGTCGGATGTAGCGCCTAAAGCGGTTTGTCCACTACATCCGATTCCGAGATACAAAATGACGGACCGAAGTAGCTGCCTATGTAATTAAATTGGCTGTTTGTCCACACGACGTCCGACATCAGAGATACGTCATCTCGGACTCGGACGGAATATTCTGCTACCTCGGATACACCGCTTGATCGGTTCCGAGTTATTGACGGTTCGACGCATCAAAGAGCAAAACACTGTCGTTTTTGTGTGTTGTTTTTGTTGTAAGAATGGTTACTAGTGGTCCGAGAACAACTTAATGGACAGACATCTTCCGTCACGAACTTTCGACATGACATGTAAATGTCCGTTATCCGAGTGCGGATTTCGGAACCGGATGTAGTGGACAAACCGCCTTACTCGTAGCTCCAGGTCTTTACGGGTTGTAACGGCGGTTGAGTAGACAATATTTTTTAAATGACCCCAAACAAAGAAATCAAGGATTTTAAAATTAAAAATAAAAGGATTAGAACCTTTATAAATAAGGTATGAACAATACACCGTACGTTTTCTCCGAATCTCCGTTGAAGGTAATCAATTACTATTCTTAAATTATGGGGAGGAGCGCCATCTGGTTGGAAATACATTCCCTGTCCTAAATCCGAAGGTAACTCATCTAAAATGTCCTCAATCCCATTTTGCAAAAATCTCAAGTATCTGGCATCAGTCGGGGGTTCTTCAAATATTAGTGGACCAATGATCCCACACAGCACAGGATGGCCACGGGATATCCTAAAATGATCCCGTATATCCGATAAATGGATTGTTCATTTGGGATGTCGATAGGAAGTCCACTGGTTATCCTTTGGTCCTAATAACAGCCAAAATAAGGATATCCATTAAATAACCTACATGACTATCTATAGGATAGCCTTTAGGGTTATTGATGTCCTATTTAAAACCTATATAGGATAACCAAAGGCTATCCCTAGAGCCATCCATTGGTCAACTTGTTGGGCTAATGTAGGCCCCAAATTCATGATAATTAATAAATTCACCTAAGGTACAAATGAGTATTGTTTTATTTAGTTTATATTTGCATTATATTTTCATTGTGATGAATGCATTTTATTGACGGAAGACATTACTTATAAAATGTGGTCCTAATAACAGTCAGAATAGGAGTATCCATTGGATAACCTATATGAGTAGGTTATCCAATATGGTACCATGGTACCAATATGGTTTCATTTTAAAAAATTGAGTTTTGCCCCGAAAAACCATTGTGATGAACTTTATTTGCTGATAAATCACGTAACTTAGTGTTTTTGACAGGATTTCGATTTTTCTAGCATTACACGTGTCATTTAGAACAAATCGGAACAGTCATGGCACACTTAAATGGAAAACTAAAAATTATATTATAAAAAATATTGACGTTTGAAATGTCACTTATTTGGTATCTTTGGATTCAGAAAATTATGTAGAATTCAAAAATGCAATAATATACAGGGTGTTCCATTTAAAAATCGAAAGTTAGTGTCACTTCCGGCGAAACTGGAAATGAACAAAAAACTTGTATGTAAGAAAGTGCCGCCAGGGACGGATTTGGGTTTTGTGCCGCCCAAGGCAAGGTTAAATTTTCCGCCCCTGAAGAGTCAATCGCAAATGTAAACAATAATCACATGGCTTGTGTTCAGGGCCGGCCTTTGAGGGGGGCGTACCCCAGGGGGCGCCACAAGCTTAATATACTTTTTTTTCGAGTAGAATTTACGAGGACACAATCGTTTTGGATTTTACCCCTCAAATAACCTCAAAGTTTAACAATATAACATTACTTAACAACAACTACCAAGTAGTAATCGCCAGAGCTACCAAACCAACAGTTACAGTTACACCAACAGCTAGGGCTAACACCGTCAACACGCCCCGTTGGTATATTATACTGTTCTGTTTTATTTGTAAACGAAATTATATTGTCGCCAGGTCATAATATAAAAAAATACAAAATCGAACCATAAAAAGTACCGATAGTTTATCGATAGTGAAATTTACTATCGATAGTTTCGATAGTCCAAAACCATCGATACTGTCGATAGTGGTCCACCACTGACGGGCGGTTATAATATGGCGGATATGGGACATGCGCACATGGCTGTACTCAAACCGGTTTTCTCGGGCCATTTGCCCGGGGCCCGGCCCTACAAAAGAAATTAAAAATCCTGACGGGGCCCTGTCAGGATTTTTATTTATTTTTAGGACGTTTATTTTTGTGTAATAAATTTTAATATTTGTTATGTTCATCAGAATTATCGTGTTTTTTACTAAATTTATCGTATCTTAACAAAATTATCGTGTTTCTTGATACGATAACCTGCTTTCAGTCATTTATCGTGTAGCAGCTGCATTTATCGTATAAAAACGATAATTATCGTGTTATTTCCAACACTGCTGGGATGACGTAATCTCTCTCGATCTTGCCGTCCTGCGCCATGCATGTGGTGCCATATGCGCCCAACTTCCTCACGCACAGTTGCAGGTTGCTACTTCGCTACTTGCTTCCAAAATAAGGGGGCCCGGAAGATTTACTTTGCTCGGGGCTCGCCAAAATTAGGTACGGCCCTGCATGCGCCCTCAAATTCGGTCCTATATCATGAGTCTTATAGTTTTCGCTTCTGTATAGTTTATCTTTTCTGTGCTCCTGCTGCAATCGTTATAGTTTTTTTATATTCCCGACCTGAATTTTGCCGCTCTCATCTTGCTGCCGCCCTAAGCACGTGCCTACTATGCCTATTGCTAAATCCGCCCCTGAGTGCCGCTTATTATGAACATAGAATATCCCAAATTTCAATCAATTATCTCCAAAACTAAAGGAGAAAAGGGGTATGTACCATGTCCTATTACACCCGGTATAATTAAATTGTCGAGTATATTTTAAAAAAGTTTGAATGAAGGTTTACGTCTATCTGGGTAACGCCGGCAGTATAATGTTTGGACTTTGCGTGATTTTCTTCCATTTTCGCCATAAATTCATATTAAAATTGTATCACATGGAGAACTTCACTTCCCTGATATATAGAATATTTTTAATTTCAATAGATTTTGTTTATCATAATACCAATTGTCTATAAACCCATCGCTGGGTAATGTATTCAAGACCTAGAAAACAATAGAAAATTGTGCAATATTGTCTGGGCGTCAAAATACTATTCCTTACATGCAACTATTCGACTTCCATAAAATTTAAAATACTGAAAGTTAAAAAACTGCCATGGAAATAACATTATACCCAAATAAACTGTAAATATGCAGGTAACATGGTTCGGGCAAAATCATATTGTAGATGTAATAAATATAAATGGAGAGAATGGCTCAGATTATAACGCGACGTTGCCAATATTTGGAGGTCACAGCGTAGAGTTTATACTACAAAAAGTAATATACAGAAGCGGAGGTAACAACGTATTATCGGTTGTACGAATGAGGGCGACACTAGCGCCACCGATCTATAGCTGAACTAAAATTTAAATTTGTGAGTATGGGGGATCACTTGTCACCTCCAGACGAAAATTTTAATTTAGGCCTCTTATGCCTTCTATGATGCTATACAGTGCAATACAAAGCAAAACAAAGCAAAACGTTGTCACCTCCGAAAACGGAGGTGGCAACGTTATATATGAGGTGACAACGTCGTGTCAGTATCTACTTTGGAGGTAGCAACGTGTGTTTCATCAGTATATATATATATATACATATATATATATATATATATATATATATATATATATATATATATATATATATATATATATATATATATATATATATATATATATATATATATATATATATATATTTATATAAGGTATTAGTTGGCATCTCACAATGTAAAATTTTAGGTTCAGTTGGCATCCATGAGTCAGATGGCATCCGGTATTCGGATGCCATCTGACCTGCTAGAGATATTAACGCAGGGGCATCGTAGATGTCGTATTATGCCATTAAAACTTATTTTAAGTTGGAGGTCAAGTGACCCATTTTAACACCCTAGTGAATATTTTAGTTCAGCGGTTTGTTACTAGCTGCCGTGCCTGTCGCTCGAAAAATATTCATTTTGAATACCTGCTGACCACAGAAGCGGTTTAGATGGCATCTAGTCAGCTGGCAACACCGTGGAAGTAGGTTATTATATACCACATGTTGATCCAGATGTTTTAGTTTGCTCGAATATATTACTACTAGGAAAAGTAAACTTAGTGGAGACAATTCGTGTAACTGTTAAAATGAGGACGGAATTTGTACCTCTTGATTGTAAACAACTTTTGTTAAGGATGGTTCAGTAAGGCTATAAGTAAAATAGTGTTCTGTAGTTTAATTAAACTACAGAAGTAAGAGAAAAGTTATTAGCAAAAATATTTTAGATACGTGATAAACTACAAAATTATGTTAATGTAAAAGAATCTTATTTAGTCTAATTCACAAGTTCAAACACGTGTTAATTCTTGAAAAAGCTTGTAAAAATATAAGTGAGGGCTCATTGGATTCGGAATGACGTCTAGAAAAATGTGAAAAAGTTATAAACAAATTAAGATTGAAAAAAATGACGAGTTTCGTTTCTAAGTAATAATATAATTTTTTTTTAAATTGCGTTATTATTTAGACACTTAAAGGAACAATATCCCGTTGGAAAAATTTTTTTTACCGATTTTTCATAAAATGAGCTCGTTGTTAATTAACAATTTTTTTTTTTGAGTTTACGTTTATGTTTCAAGTCGGAAAATTGTTAAACAAAAGCCACTAAAATTATTTCGCTTCGTGAGGACCTTATGTCAACTATATTTTATTTGATTATGACATTGCGATGTTTTTAATTGTTACAGTCTATTAGTTATTAATTATTTAAGCTAACAAGAAACTAAGAAATTAAATAGAGGTTGAAAATTTTTTTTTATTAATTTTAAAATTATTATTATTACTGTTTTTATATTCAAAAATACTATTCAAAAATACTATAAAATTATATAAACTTTAAATTTTTAGTGCTATTTGCTTAAACAAATTTTATAAAGAAATAGATAAATTACGTATTTTTGAAAAAAAAAATTTTTCTTAAAACATTTTTTTAATTGTTTATAATTATTTTTTCCCGTTTTTCTTCATTTGAACAAATTATTAAGAAAAAAAATATTCTTAAAATTTTTTATTTGCAATTCTCTACAAGGTGGAATTTTTGTTATTAATTAATTTGTTTATTTAATAAACAATTTCTAATTAACAATCGCCGAATGTGTTTATATTTTTTTAGATAGAAAAAAATAACCAGAACAACCGTATACATAAATATGTCAAAAAACATTTTTAATATTTAAAATTTAAAATTCTATAAGAAATATTAACATTTTTTTTTTATGTGTTTATGTATACGGTTGTTTTTTTTTAATTTTTTTTCTATCTAAAAAAATATAAACACATTCGGAGGTTGTTAATAACAAATTATTTATTAAATAAACAAATAAATTAACAACAAAAAAAAATTCCACCTTGTAGAGAATTGCAAATAATAGGTTTTGAGACTAAAATTTTTACTTAATAACTTGTTTAAATAATGAAGAAAGGAAAAAAATTATTATAAACAATTAAAAAATGTTTTTAAGAAAAAATTTTTTTTCAATTCATAATATTTTATAACAAAATTAAAATTCATTCAAAAATAAGTAATTTATCTATTTGTTTATAAAATTTGTTTAAACAAATAACACTAAAAATTTAAAGTTTATGTAATCTTATGTTATTTTTGAATATAAAACCAGTAATAATAATTAAAATTAATAAAAAAAATGTCAACCTTTTTTTTTAAATTTTTTAGTTTTTTGTTATCTTAAATAATTAATAACTAATAGACTATAACAATTAAAAATATCGCCATGTCATAATCTCGTAGAGTATAGTTGATATAAGGTCTAAAGGAAACGTAATAATTTTAGTGGCTTTTGCTTAACAATTATCCGACTTGAAATATAAACGTAAGCACTAAAAAAAATTGTTAATTAACAATAGGCTCATTTTATGAAAAATCTGGATTTTTTTTTCTTTAAATGTCTGAATAATACCATAGTTTTTTAAAATTTTTAAATTAATATTTAATACATAAAGAAATATTTTTACTTATTACGGCCGGTTTCGTAACGGCTTAGCGTTTGCCGCACGAAGCTTTATTTTCAACATTAAATTAAAATTATTAATAATAGAGATAGAATATCGGGAGTTCTGACTTTTCTATTGGAAATTTCTTCCTCTTCAAGAATCTTTTTTTTAAATTTCTTAAATATTAATGGTTTTCGAGTTATTTTCAAAAAACGAAGCTCGTTATTTCTTCAATCTTAATTTGTTTATAACTTTTGCGGGTTTGAAAGTTTTGCACATTTTTCTAGACGTCATTCCGAATCCAATGTGCCCTCACTCACATTTTTACAAGCTTTATCAAGAATTAACACGTCTTTGAACTTGTGAACTAGTGTATGTTGGAGATTATTTTAATTCGTTTTGTTTAAATTTTTGGATTTCTTATTGGATTCTATTTAAGAAAAGTATAGTAGGTGACCCAAGAACAACCTCTTGTAGAGAAATGCATGGTTGAAAGAGTTGTAGAGTTACTAAGACACCGTTAAAGATAAAGCTGTCGAATTGAAACTAACAAGATGGAAAAAATTATACGATCAAGTTTGATAGCTTAAATTATAATATATTTTTTACTTTACACTTGCCACTGTGCTTCAAAATTAATCAGTTTGGAGCATCTACACCTCGTGATTTTAAATGTAAGTTCATAGATATCTGTAAAACTATAATTCATCTAAACTAACAAAGTTTTTTCCAAAGTATATATTTATATAAATAAAATTAAAATTTAATTGCAGTTTACTTTTACATATTGTACATATTGCACGTAAAGTATATTTTAGTTTTAATTCGAGCTAGTTTTTTCGTTGATAGTGTTTAAGTAATTCAACAATTTTTACTTCTATTTCTCTCATGATATTAATTATTATAGGTCACTCAAACAACATGTTATAATTAGAATAATAAAGTTGATATAAAAGTCATACAATTTTGTTAATATTTCCGCGCAATTTGTATAGTTTGAATGTAAATGACCGTGATTTTTGATTCGTTGTATCTAGCAATTCGTTAAAAAATGGGTTTCTGGAAATATCTTGAAAATTACGAATTATGTCAAAAACTGTTATTTGTGTTTTTTCGTCCCTTTCTAAATGTCAAATTTTTACACGTATTTTTCGTGAATAACTTTAAAACCGAAGGGTCTGAAATTGGTTATTACAACGTTGAAAGGTAATTCAATTTAATACATTCCGGTTCTTCTACAATAAAAATTGTCAAAGTTATGGCTATTTGTTAAAGGATTACTTTTTTTATGAAAATCGAAATTGGAGTATTACTCTCAATTGAGTTGTGATAAAATAAATCATTCAAAATTTGTTGTAGCTTTTGGAATAAAACCGCTGCCTAAGGAATCAATATTTCCACATCCAGATTTCCCATCCAAGTCTCTTTAAAGGAAAACATCTTGACCATATTTGCACTCTAGTATGTGGAAATAATTGGTCACAGAATTTTAATAAGAGGGCGTTGCCGAATGCTAGCCAAACCTCCAGAACTTCCGGACGCTGCCGAATACGAAGGCAAATTCTGGGCGTTTCCGTATCCATATTAAGATAGTGCCAAATCCATATCCGGGCGCGCATGAATACCAAGGTAATTTCTGGGCGCTGCCGAATCGATATTAGGATGCCGCTGAATCCATTTTTGGGCGCTGCCGAGTTCCAAAGTAACTTCCAGGCGCTGACAAATCCAAATTAGAACGCCGCCGAATCTATATTCGAGCGCTGCATAATCCATATTCGGGAACGGCTAAACACCAAGGTGACTTCCGGACCATGTCGAATACCAAGGCAATTTTCAGGCGCGTTTCTGGACTGTTATTAGCTTGCTTTATTGTTTTCCCTATTTACCCTATTTAACTCACAACCCTTCACCGGAATTAGCGCAAGACATAATCTAGTACCAGATCTCGTCATGGAACACATGTGTGCCAAATTTGAAGACAGTATCTTAGACGACCGTTGCGAAGAAAACGTGCGCACAAAAAAGTTACAGACCAACACACAGACAGAATTTTTTTCTCTCTTAAATTTAAAATCTCGACGTTTTATGACATTTATTATTTCAGCAAAAAACATTTTGAAATTTTTTTTAAGATTACTATACAGGGTGCGCCACTTAAAACTCCCCAGGCTTGCAACTTTCTTATTTTTTAAACTACGACCATGTTGGGCATATCAAATTGTAGATAATTTTAAGGCATTTAAACATGTGTACAGAGTGATTTAAAAAAAAATTAAAATAATTGTTAAGAAAGAAAACTTAATTTCCTTGAATATTTGTTTACCTCATCCTGTACATGAACTGCGTC
The DNA here is from genome assembly GCA_936432065.2 of Rutpela maculata. NCBI lineage: Eukaryota > Metazoa > Arthropoda > Insecta > Coleoptera > Cerambycidae > Rutpela > Rutpela maculata. The sequence continues at coordinate 218,207,517 of OW386287.2, forward strand.
AATGTTTTCTTATAAAAGTTTTAATTAGCTTCAATTTATGTTATGTTTATTACGTCATATCCGAAATTCTTTTTGGTTTTAGAGAAAGAAATTAAAAACACTCCTTCCAACTCCTGATTTTTTTAAAATAACTGAAAAAATGTAAATAATAATTTTAGGCTTTATTTGTAAAAGACATATCACAAAAAATCCTCAACGTAATAAAACAGCAACAAGAAACAAAAGAAATAAATATTTTTAAAAACAAACTTTATTAAAATGTACTAAATAATAGGAATTTTTATTCTTAAAACTTTTTTTTAACATGAATTGAAGCTAATTAAAACCTTTATAAGAAAACATTAACACATTTCATGTACAAGTTGAGGTAAAAAAATATTCAAAGAAATTAAGTTTCCTATCTTAACAATTTTTTCAATTTTTTTTTTAAATCACTCTGTATGCGTGTTTAAGGCTTTAAAAATGTCTACAATTTGATGTGCCCAACAAGGTCATCGCTTTAAAAATAAAAATGTTACAAGTATGGGCAGTTTTAAGTGGCGCACCCTGTACATCTTTCCACTCCACTACGTGGATGTGGAAGTAATAAATCAAATGGCATATATTTTCATTAAAAATAATGTATGTTTTTATCCGAATTTGTTATAAATAAAAACAAGAAATGAAATGTTTCATATTTCTATTGTGAAATATAGTTCATTTAGTTATCCTTAAAATAAAATCATGGAAAAAAACATTTTATATTTATTACAAAAAATGTTTTGTAAGACATACAAAGAAAAATGTTAGTGTAGTTTTGGTGAATAAGTATACCTACTAGAAGCCTCAGAATTTTTATAATATTTACACTACTATAAAGAAAACTACCTGTTGTTAAACTTGAGGCATGTTCAATTTTATTAACATTTAACATTACAAATTGTGTTTTTATAATAAGAAATGTTTCTTTTTATTTAAAATACACTTTCAGATGTATCAATAAACCCTCATGTCATAATATTTTAGCTTCATTAAATCAGTATTTATAATTACTTAATAATTTTCGCACAATTTGTATCCCAATTTGGGACATTGGATGATTTGAGTCGTAAGTTTTATTTCCACATCCAAATAGTGGATTGGAAGTATAGTAATCGTAAAAAAAAACTTCAATTTTTTTTTTTGTTGAAATCGGTTTAGAATGTCATGAGATATCGAGATTTTAAATTTAAGGGCAAGAAAAATTGTATCTATCGGTTTGTCTGTATTTTTTGTACGCACGTTTCCTGTGGGACGGTTTAAGATATTAACTTAATAGTTGTTACGTGTATGTATTATAAAAATATCTGGAACACATTGCTATAGAATTACACAAAAAATAATCGTTTTAGAGATTCTAGCATTTTACTTATTCGCCAGAATGTATTTACAATAACGGTGTAAAAGCCGCTCGAAAAGTGGCTTATATTTGGTAATTTTTTAGTTTCGGAGTCTGTTATTCTAGTTTCGGTTAAACAGACAATAATGGGTTGTATCTGAAACTAATTGACTTGTCTTTTTGAAATGAAGGATTGCTAGTTCTGAAAGACAGTTTTATTGCGTCTTATTATGAACGCTTGTGGGGTAAGGCCTCTATTGTAAGAAACCATTTCCGAAATATATTTATTTCAACCATATGTTTTGTTTTTTAAATTCATAAACATTTTCTCTAGATATTTTAAAGGATGTCTATTGTTCAAAATAAGTAGACTTCATCGACTTACAGTCCAATTTACGTCTTTCTATTTGAAAGGGTAAAGGTGGTTTAATATTTGCTTACGAGACTGCAGTAGAAATTTTTTCGTTCTTTCTTTTCTTCACAAATTAGATATTTTTCTATTAAATATATATAAATTAATTACAATTTTAAAGATTACATGCATTTTGTGTCATGAAAAAATTTAGATACATTTTGATAGTAAAAAACTGTTGAAAACTCGGAAAATATGTACGTCACAAAAAAATTAGAACAGAGCAAAATTGTAAAGAATATACGTTTGAATTTTTCCAGATTTTTAAATTTCATAGTTTACGATATTTTCCGTTTTCGGATAAGGGCCTTTTTTTTCGGTTTTTTCCAGGAAACTTGGACAGAGTGCACTTTAGGAAAAAGTCATAAAGGAAAAAAATTCTTGTAGTTTAATAATATATTCACTCGAATTTATGGATTTTTCTCGTCACTTTTTTTTTCCACCTTCAGCCCTTTTTGGAAAAATTCAACCGCTATATCTCGGAAAATATGCATTTTTCGAAAATTTTACGAGAGTAAAAAGTTGTTATTTTTCATAAAATTATCTAAAAAGACATTTCATTTTTTAATTTACCTCAATTTTACTAGTTAACAAATTAGCAACAAGATCATTGTTTATAATAATTGCGAGGCAATATTAGCGGCCATTTTTTTTTTGGAGTTTGATCTAGACTTCACAACGAACAGAATCCACAAAGTTTTGTGAAAATCCATTCATTCGATAAACTATTTAGTCAAAATGCTAATTTGCCAAAACTATAATGTGTTAGAACTACAAAGTACACATAACATAATCCTGGGATTATATAGACAGAGAAAATAAATTTCCTTTTAAGAGTTGATGTTCTGTTTTTGTTTCATTTTACCATTATTGTATTATTTTGGTTTGAAATACGTATGTTTACATTTTCATAAATGCTAAATATTTGTGTTGTATTCATTTTTTTAAAAGCTTTTATTTAACTTGCAATGTGTTATGTATGAATGTATGTTTGTTTGGTGAAATCTTGCCAGCTGAATTTTGACTAGTTATTATACTAGAGCTTTGAAATTTGGTACACGTATATAAGTCCGGTGACAATGTAACATAGTATAGCCACTATCGGTCTAAATCCAATATGGCGGACGTCCCAAGATGGCGGACCGGCTTTTTAGTCACAACCCTATTGATATGGGTATCAAATGAAGGGGTTTTACGAGTAAAATACGATAGACAATGTGACGTCATTCTAAATTCAATATGGCGGACGTCCCAAGCTGGCAGATCGCCTTTTTCTTCACAATCCCCTTGATATGGAATCAAATTTGACGAGTAAAATACGATGAACTATGTAACGCCATTATAAATCCAATATGGCGGACGCCCTAGGATGGCAAATTATCTTTCTTCACGACTCCCTTGCCATTTGTATCAAATGAAAGGATTTTGTCTGTCTGTAAAATAAGTAGACTAAAAAGTAAAAAATAAAATTATATAAAAAAAATATTTTTAAGAAAAAGCCTTCATTTGAAAAAACTATACTAAAAAGTTCAAATAATTTTTTAAAATTCATTCACATGGAAACCAAAAGCTTTGGGGGCGGTCAATTGAGCAAAATAACTATGCAATAGTGCTATATGACCGCCCGCAAAGTTTTTGGTTTCCAGGTGTATGAATTTTAAAAAATTATTTTTACTTTTTAGTACAGTTTTTTCAAATAAAAGCTTTTTCTTAAAAATACTTTTTTTTATATAATTTTATTTTCAATAAAAACGTTTTCAAATAAAGCTTGTCCTGCTACTTCCTTTTTAGATTTTAAAACTTAGTCATTTATATTTTTAAAAGTTTTTATGTAGAAATGAAACACCGTGGTCTCTTTGCCGATTTTCATTTTTTTTTACGAAGTTGTTACTGGTCTATAAAATTGGGAGGTCTAGTTATATAGCAGGCAGTATGGGCGTATGAGTTTCGAATACATTTCGGACGCAGTTTATTTGTTGGAATCAGTTCTGGAGACACTACTGATTATGAGCATCCATGTTACCAGACGGTAACCCGGTCTGATATTGTTTAAAACAATTTTGTTTACAACAAAAGGAAATATTACATTTTTTCAATGAAACTATGTTTTTAAATATTTTTTTATCGATTTCCAACAAGAAATGTTCGATAATTTTTTTCATAAAGTTGATATTTTCAATGTTATTATGTTTTAAAAATTAAAAAATCTCCAATTTCTCGTTTCAGTAAGAGCCTTACATTTTCTAAGAAAGCATATACAGTGTGCCAGGGAGCGACGCATGATTAAATGAGCAATTCATATGTCTTGGAAATTTACCAAAAAAAAGTAATTTCTCTCATTTATAAAGTACTTTTTCTGAAATCGATCGGCAATGTCTACATTTTCGGCGCGATTTCAGATCGAAAAATGCACAATTCCAGTATTTTAGTCCGTTGCTAAGAAACTATCAGAAAACAGACCGGAAAAGATCCGTTGCCAAGCAACGATCAACAAAACCGTACGGGAATGTTACTTTCAGTAGTAGTAACATACAGTAAGTAACATTCCCGTATGGTTTTTTATGTATATTTTTGACAGTAAATAAATACACGCAGACAAACAATTAAACTTACATTTACACTTACACATACATCAAAATTACATTTATTAGTAAGCAGTTAGATTGTAATGAAGAAATGTAATGAAGAAATGTTAGATTATAATGAAGAAATGTTATTCATTAATGAAGAAATTTTATGCATTAATACAAATTCCTTAATTTATAATAATATTGATTGTGATTTCAGAAAAAATAGTATGCGTATTTCGGTGTGAAAGCACATTCCCGAACTTCGATGCATCGTCGTCCGGGAATGTACTGCTTTCACACCTAAATACACAATATACTATTTTCTGTAAGAGATAGGACAAAATCTTAGAAAGAATTATTCAGAATGAGATTTTTTTATAGAAATAGTTTTGAATTGGTCAGATTTCAGTTTGTCTTAATATTTTAAGGTTGTTCAAATTGTTTAAACAATTTTAATTTACTTAAATAATTATAATTTATTTAAGCAATTACGTTTTGTTACAAATTTGTAGCATTTCCATCTTTTTTTAGTTTCACAATTTTGTTTATTAAGAGTTTGCTAATGAAACCTGCAAATTATTTAAGCAACTTATTCCTGTTTATTGCCAACTTTCCTCAGAATAGAGCTAGAGTTGTGCAGGTTTTAAGAAATTTTGAACTTTTCATCGACTTTCTGCTCATATTTAAAATAAAGAACATTCTTGAGACTAATTTAAAATAATTTCTGCAAAAAGAGTCGCAAATAAATAACAATAAATGCTAGAAATACATGATACTCTACTTTTGTCCTTATGGGGTCATTTTGAGGCCCAATAGTTCTCATGGGGGGTGTAATTGAAAAAATAATTATTAATTCGTATTCTTTGAACTATTGTGAAATTTAAAAAAAGTTGGAAATGTTACAAATTTATAGCAAAATATAATTTTTTGAATAAATTATAATTGTCTAATACACTTGAAAAGCATTAAAATATTAACACAATCTAGAAGGTGATTAATTAATAATAATTTGTGTAAAAGAGAACTCAAATAAATAATAATAAACGTTAAAAATACGCGATACTCCAACTTTACCCTTATAGGGTCACTTTGCAAGTGAGCAAAATTTTAACAAATTCAGTTTTATTTTTCTGAATAATATTTCTTTACAGCACCCTGTCCTATCTCGTACAGAAAATTTGATAAATTGACAAATAGCAGAACAAACCTATCTGTGAGAACTAAAAAGAAAAACTATCTACAAAATTAATTTCCAATCTTTGCAGATAGATTTTCTTTTTAGTTCATACAGATCGTTTTTTCTACTGTTTGCCAAATCCCATAAAGAATATGTTTTATAACAATTATAAGCAAATAAAAAGTAATTCACTTTTACGCGAACTTCATGTTTCGAAACTTAAATTGTGACATAAATTAGTATTCTCACAGGATGAGATTTCCTTATTTACTTATACGTCGACAGACTGCAGATTGTAATAATATTCTTCTAGACAAATACGATAAAGCAGTATAGCATACATCTGACAACGCCGCCGGAAGTCAGTTAAACCTGCAATTTTTATATTCGGGTGTCATTTTACGCATCGATTAAAATATTCATAAGGACACCAATTAAACCGTAAAGTAGGTAGGATGCTAACTTAGCCTTTAAATAAATTTTATGTATATCAGTGTGTATATTAGTGGATGCCAAGTGAGAACGTTATTAGGTAGGATGCCAACGGATACCTTATATAAATATGTATATATATATATATATATATATATATATATATATATATATATATATATATATATATATATATATATATATATATATATATATATATATATATATATATATATATATATATATATATATATATATATATATATATATATATATATATATATATATATATATATATATATATATATATATATATATATATATATATATATATATATATATATATATATATATAAAATTCGGGATATAATACATAGTTGTATATAAAATATAAAAGTGTATAGATAAAATGTATAAAGGTATTAATGTATTACAATTAGTTCTTATAAAACAGAATAAAAATGTCATGTCATGGATATATTCGTCTATCGTATAGTAAGCCTTTTGTATGAGGGTTTGTTTTTGTTCAACTTTCAATTTTTTTATAGGTAGATTTTTCAGCTCAGTACACAATCGATTATATATTTTAATTATTGAAAATTCAACATTGTTCTGAATGTAACTGTAATTGATATTATCGGTGGTTATATTATCTTTATATCTTGTGTTGTAATTGTGTTCTAAAGACTTGAAAAGATCAATATTTTCTTTGACAAAATTTACAAATATTTCAAATATCTCTAGTTTGGAAGATATTGATCGGTGTAGTTTTTGGTGAAACAACCTGCATATTATGTTTCTATATTAGACTTGTGTAAAACATGTGCAGCGTTGTTAACACGAATAAATGACTTCATTTGAAGTTTATATTCCGCATAAATAGTGTTACCTTCCCATCTCCAGTCCGTTATTAGTTGTTTTACAGGTCCGTCAATAGAATTTCCAAGTGTCCAGTAATCAGATTTCCATAATTTAAAACATTCTTCGTTGTTGTCGAATTTACAATCTATGTCCTTATAACCATCAATTTGTGGAAAAAAAACGGACGCTAGAAAATAAATGTAATTATTTCAGCTAAGGAAGAAATTATGAATATGTTTGAACCTCCGATTAAAGAACTTATATCTAGATACATAACAGGCTATCTTTTCACTATATACCTTGTTTGCTCCTAACATAGTCACATTATATGTCCATTAAAATGGATAGATGAACATCACATCCCATAGGCAACAGTGGCGTTGTGTGTGTAGAAAATGTGTAGAATGGTAAATATTTTCATTAAAATGAATTATTGCAATTCCTGCATTACCGGCTCTTTATATAACGTGATGTAGGCATACGATATTACAGTAAGATAAATATGTATTGAAAGGATATTAAAATTTAATTGCTATTTACTTTATAACTGTAAACTGAACTTCATCATGTTACGACTATGGAACGATCGATTTTCTTCTTTTCTAAACTGCTTTCTGCAAACGGCACAGCACTACACTATTTATTTGCACAAAATATATTGTCACTAAACTGTGTAAATATGAATAGAGAATATTATTTAGGTATTAAGCAAATCACAACTTAAAATAAAATTACTTTTTCACCAGTTTTTGGTCGGAGAACACGAAAAACATTTATTGACATTAATGGCCGAACTGTCAATTGAGATTATGGTAATCGAACTGAAGCCGATCGTGCACGAGCGGCCGCGAATACGCCGATGGGCCAATCAGCAACTTATGGGAAGAAGTGCCTTAGAATGGGAGTCTTTCAGCGACAAATAAATCAATGCCATTATGTATCTAGATATAAGTTCTTTAATCGGAGGTTTGAACTGAATGTGAAATGTGAAAGTCATATCTATTTGGCAATTAGTCTGATGTCATATCTGATTATCTGAATCAGATCAATATTCAAATGTGTCTAAACAGATGCAAACATTTGTGCAGGTGGATGAAAATCAAGGAGGGTGTTCCATTTAAACAACTACTTAGATAGGGAGACCATACGTACGGAATTTCGCTGTATTTTCCGGAATTTTAATGGCATGTACAGCATGCTTGGATGTACAGCAAAACGTACAGCATTATGTTTGCCTGGAATCATATTATTTTTAATTTGGAAAGTTTGTTTTCCTGAAAATTAGTATTTTGTTTTGGAATATATTGAGCTTTGTCATTGTCTAATTGGTCAATTAAGGGTGTCTCAGAGTACCAGATAAATGCTGAAACTGTGGAGCTGTGTGCGTGAATAGGTTTCATATATACGGATATTGGTACTGCGGAGATTGCGCCTTCTATTTTCTGAGTAGAGCAAACCTGCCCTGACTCGAATTCTTGAGACAGGAGACTTGGGACGATGACTGAGCTGTGGAGATAAAGGTGATCGCGACAGGTTTTCAGGAATGTATATAGAGTCACATAAGCTGGTTTCAAGGAGGAGTTTACCATGCTATTCAGTCAGAGTATGAATTTCCTTCCATAGAGAGGCAAATTAAACGTTGCGAGAGATTTCCGCGGTTGTCAGTATGAAAATTACTAGATTCACTGGTTGAGCTCCGTTTGAGATCGTTGAAGTATCGACGTTGCGGTTCCTGCTTTGGAACTGTTTTCAGAAGAAAAAAGCATGATGGACCGTCTACGGATTCTTCATCTCTCACCCTCTTTCCACACAATGCCGCCACTATAAATAATTCATCATACATGTATATTTCGCATTTCGCCACAGAACGATTGACTTACAAAAAAAGGCCCCACTTCACTTCACAATCCAAGTGTACAGCATTCAAACTTCAAGTATCAGGTCACCCTAAGCTTAGAATAAACTGAAATGTAACAGCAGTCCAAAGGTCGCTTCGCTGTCTGAACTAAGTTTGCAGCCAAAGAACTAGAAAGGGCAGAAGTTCTCAAACAAATTGAAATACTCTTGTTCGCGACTTTTAAAAGAGCAAATAAACTAAAAATGTTATGGATTTCCCACGATAACGTTCGCTCAACATAATAAATATAACAAAATAAACACCTAAATAAAACAATAATTTGTTAATAAAATAACTATGAATAAATAGAGATGTTCGACAATTTGACTGTTTGAAAATCGCTGAACTTGACTAAAAGACAAATTGTTTATCTTTACTGTTAGTGGGTATTCTATATTTCTGTCTTATAACAGTAGAGAGAGAGAGAGAGAGAGAGAAGCTTGATAGACATATGCGCTTAGTTGTTCTGTATTATTGTAATACCGCATATTTTAATTGACTCTACTCTCTATAATCTACGCATAGGTAGCCGAGTCAGAACAGATCTGATTTTGATGAATTTTTTAAAAAATATTTATTATATTCAAAATCAGAAACATGAATGATGGAGCAGATAATCCTTTGAACCCCAAATGGTTTTTCGATTTTCGAATAAAAAAATATGTCTGGGGGTTTTTAGGGTTACTGATTATGAATAAATTGTCAAAGAAAAAGATTTTCTGGAGTCAAAATAAAAAAATTCAAAATGGCGGGTAAAATGTAGAGGATGAAAATGTTTTCTAAAGCAAGTGTTATAAAAGGACAAAAAAATGGGCATCTAGGTGATGCTATATATTAACAAAAAGCAGCATTTAAAAAAAAAAAATAATTGCTGTACAGAGAGGACCAAATTAGATGGGATTTGGGGTTTTCTCTAAAACTGTGGCAAAAACCAATATAGATGTCTTGAGCTCGATTTTCGAGAAACAAACAATGGCTACAGAGCGTTTTTGGAAAATTGGCATTTTTGAATGACCTCTATATCTCAATTACCAAGTGTCGAATCGAAGAACGAATAATACGTTCTTAATTCACTTTTTTGAGTAGAATCCGGTGCTGAAGAAAACTATGCATGCCTCAGTTTTCGTGATATGGACATAACTTGTGTTTTTTCAAATGGAAAACCCTTTGAATTATTTCATTATTTGATCACAACTTAAATTAGCTCTCCAACGATATATCAGATGTCATATTTATCTCTAGAAAAAATGGTTAATTTTCGAGTTTAATATATTTGTGAGGAGGCCATGGAAAACTATTAACAACAACACTTATAAAATAATTTTGCCAAAAATAGGAAAAACTAAACTACAATAAATGTTCGAATTGTCTTCCATTGACATCTATGCATTTTTGATACCTTCTCCTTACAGCATTTGTTGGATTTCCAATCATGACAGGAGATATTTTCTGAAAGCTAAGTTTTGTTTTCCAATTCTTCTATGTTATTAGAACCTTCTCTATATACAATATTTTTTAAATAACCTCAAAGCCAAAAGTCGGCACGACACGGCTTATATCGGGAGATCAGTTCGTTCACAGAGTGCGTAGAGTGTAGACGTGTCAACTGTTTCTTGTAGTGTTTCTAGCGTGTTTCTAGTGTGTGCAAAATTGTAAAGTCCAGTAAAATGGTTTCTACCCGCAAAGGTGCTGATCCTGAACTAGAGAATAAACATAGCAAAACTATGCAGACGAATCTCTCCCAAGAAGATTTATCAACATTATTAACTGAAATAATCACCGCTCACACAAAACCTCTCCTTGATAAAATTGAACAGCTACAGATAGAGATGACCAATCTTAAGCAAAGCAATATCGATATGGTTAAGTTGCTAACAAAAAACACTTCTGTTCATGACCTCGCTAAACCTAGCCACAGTAGCGTAGTGAAAAATACATCTATAGGTGCAGATGTACTTGATTCCTCATTTAGCTCAAATTCCTCAGCTGACACAGTAGTCTCTTGGACGACTGTCAACCCAAAAAATAAACGACCTCCAAACAGGAACCCTAGCAAGAAAAACACAAAAAGTAAAGCAATTATTGGGAGTGGTCCCGATAATTCGAATGACGACGAAGAGTTTGTAGCTGCCCCCAAAAAAATATGGCTATATATGGGTCGCATTAAACCAACCATTAAGCCAGAAACAATAAAGCAATATTTAAACAAAAAAATTCCTAACAGGGACTTCACAGTCGAACTAGTTAAATGTGACACGAGTGCTGGATTCAAAGTTAGTGCCGACTTCGACTTAATGACAACCCTCTACTCAGAGGCGTTCTGGCCAAAAAATATACTTGTTAAACGTTTCGATTTTTTTCGAAACAGAAAAAATAACCGAATCACCTACCGCAGGTCAAACTAAAACCAAAATTAAAATAGCAAGTTTAAACATTCAAAGTCTAAAAAATAAAATAAATAACCTTGAAGTCTTCTCAACCATACACCAACCTACTATACTATGCTTAAGTGAGCATTGGCTACAAAAAGAAGCAATACATTACTTTAACATACCTGGGTTTAAAATTACATCCACATTCTGTCGGGAGGTTCATCAACATGGCGGAATAATCATATACTGCAAGCAGAACATACAGGTAGATGAAATCAAATATTTAAATAACTATAACCTAGAAAAGCACTTTGAATCATGTGCTATACGTTTCAAACTTAACAATGATAACGTAGCACTTCTGAATCTATATCGATCCCCTGATGGTAACTTTGATTTATTTATTACAACCCTAACACTGGTGCTTAACAAATTATTCAAATCCCATCAATATATAATAGTTTGTGGCGACCTGAATATCGATAGAATGGAAAATGGCCCCCGACAAAAGATTTTAGATGACGTATTCAAATCATACGAAATCACATGCGAGAGTACTGCACCAACAAGAATTTTTACAAATATTCACGGCAAATCATCAGCGACTGCGATTGATTATATAGCTACCAATTTCCCGTCAAATATTATTGAGTGCAACGTCTATGATCCTGGTCTTTCCGACCACGCCGCAATGTTTCTAAGTATTAAAGAAACACTACCTCAAGCAAAAACAGCGAGCGCAAAAAGATCGATAAAAATCGTTAATGAGGATAACTTGAATCAACTTTTACAAAACTTATACCAAATTGACTGGAGTAATTTAACAAATTATACAGATGTAAATGAAGCCTTCTCTTATTTTCTCGATATAATCACTACCCATATTGATAATTCCTGCCTAACTATAACTACCAGCAGGCAGAAAACAAACACTCACAAAAAATGGATTAATCAGAATATTAAAGATAAAAATAAGGAATTAAAAAACATGAATTGGTTACTGAAAAATGTCTATTCCGAAGAGCTGAAAAATGAATATAAAATCAAAAAAGCTGAATACACAAAATTACTCGCATCTACAAAAAAAGAATACCTAAAGAACGTAGTAAATGAATCATTAAATAAACAGAAAAAGATCTGGGCATTGGTGAACGATAAACTAGGCCGACATAAAAACACAGCTAATGCAATACGTATTAAAACGAAGACTGGGCCGTACACCAGTGACCCCGAAACTGTTGCTAATGAATTCGGAAAATTCTTCTCTACGAATGCCTCTAGACAAATATCTGCAGTATATGGTAACAGCAACTTTAACTCGGCGAACCTTAAATCGAACTCAATTCCTAATTCCATCATTATGGACCCTATAGAAATGGATGAAGTTAAAAGTACTATTCTCGAATTAAAAAATACCAATTCGACCGGATGTGATGGCATGTCTGCGCGCATCATTAAACATATTTACGACGCTCTCCTGGTTCCGCTAGTCTACCTGTTTAACCTATCCATCGAAAAAGGCATATTTCCTACCGACCCATAGCCATATTGAGCGTATTTTCTAAAATTTTTGAAAAAATTATTAATAAACGTATACTAATATTCACTGACAAATATAATATTGTAACATCTGCGCAATATGGCTTTAGGTCAAAGAAATCAACCGAATCTGCTTGCATTGATAGTCTAGATTTTATTTACAAGGAAATTGACGGAGGCAATTTTGTTGTAGGTCTATTTTTCGACTTAAGTATTGCATTCGATAGTGTAGACCCCACTCTGCTTCTCCGAGCTATTGAGGAAGCTAGTATAAGAGGAAATATTTCACGCCTGATCTTATCCTATGTTACTCATAGGAAAATTATAGTAAATACAAATGGCGTAAAGTCTGACCCCTACAACACCGATTTTGGAGTTGTGCAGGGATCAGTTATAGGCCCACTCTTGTTCCTGTTATTTGTTAATAACCTTCCCAAAAATATTACTTGGGGTAAAATTATAATGTTTGCTGACGACACAGCAATATTGATATCTGCACCGAACCCTACTCACCTGCAGCTTGGTGCTGCTCAACACAGTCATGAACGATTTTATTATGTGGTGCCAATGTAAAAAGCTTTTATTAAACACCCAAAAAACTGTAGGTATCAACTTTTATAATAGGCGCCCTCTAACTGCTATTAACATCACTACTGGTAATATTACCATTCCCCTCTCTGACAGCGTTAAGTACTTGGGCACAACAATTGATTCAAACCTGTCTTGGACTACCTGCATTGACAACCTATGTGGCAAACTCAGATCGTCTTATTTTGCCATCTTAAATTTAAAAGATTGTTTTGATGAGCAAACAGTCATCAATACTTACTACAGCCTTTGTTACCCACATATTTCCTATAACATAGTATTATGGGGAAAAGCTCCCAGTGCAAATCGTGTATTAATCTTGCAAAAAAGGATCATAAGGCTAATGTTCCATGTGGCATGTAGGGAATCCTGCCGTCCATATTTTATCAAGCATAAATTAATGTCGGTACCCTGTGTTTATATCTTTAAGACAATCTTATCCATAAAACTAAACATAGCTAATATCCCAGCAACTTCAGAATATCACACTTATCCCACTAGACATGGACATCTACTCCGAAACAGCCCTCATAATACCACACTTCTGGAAAGCTCACCGACTTACGCCGGTATCACTTTATTTAACAAACTTCCCAAGCAAATTATAGATATCGATAACTTCAGTAGCTTTAAGTCGAAATTAAAGAGCTTCCTGCAGCAAAATTGCTTCTATAGTATACAGGAGTACTTAAATAGAGAATCTTAAATTAGCACCATTTGTATTGTTTTATTGTAATACTATATTTTGTGTCTGTAATTCTACTTGTTTTACACTATTTATTAATTGTAACTTTATACTATACCACAACTAATGTTTTATACTAATTAATATATTATACCTTTGACGACTCCAATCCATGTACATGGCTTACTGGACAATAAAGATTATTATTATTATTATTATTATCTAATTGGCCACAAAATAGGACCATTATTTCCTACAAATTAAACAATATCTAAACTACTTTGTTGTTTATTAATGTCCAGTTAGCTAAATGAATTGTTAGTTATCAATTTAGTTAATTTAGCTAACTAGACATTGATAAACTAATCTTTGGACAATTTTTTTTGGAAGTTTACCTTAGATATAAGCCATCTCTTTAGCCAGTTGTCAGCTTTTAGTTTTTAAAGCCCTACAGGATGAACATTTTGAGCCTCTAAGCTCTCTACTATAGGTTCTAAATGACTGTCTATAACGTCCTTAAAACTTTCCATCAATGTACCAAACACCCTGTATAAGACACCCAAAATGGCAAGAAAATGTGAAAAAACTATAAGAGCAAAGTTGTAAAGAATTAAATGCCACAGAGAAAAGTGAGTACCGGCACATCTTTACCTTTTATTGTTTTGTACATATGCTTTTAAATCCGATGAACTACATGACACGCGACGCCTACACTTTGGATGCTTCTTTTGCATATCCTATAAAAGGCAGATATTTGCTCTCTGATTTTTTTGTAGAAAATTTAATTCTCGACAACTTAATTTTTTTCTTCAATTTTCTTCATATCTTTACCATTTTGGTACCGTTCACCCATATTATCAACTCGAAAATTTTGTATACCCATTACAACTTTTGGACAAATTTGAATTTAAGCTAATTATAGAGCATTGTTCGTTTTTGCCATATGCTAACTTTTAGCATTTTGCGGCCCACACGAGATGATAACATGTAGCGTATTAACTATCTGTTACTTACATATGTTTCTCGTTTCATCTACTGGTGTATTAAATGCGATAGCTGATGGAATATTTGTAATACACATTTTATCGGTGACAAGAAAAACTGGACCTTCGCTTGCTCCTGTGCCTTTTTTAAAAATAACACATGCTGTTAATATTGATATTCTAAAACAATAAAACATCAAGTTAATATTACACAATTACCATAATCAGAAAATGCAACATCTAGTTATATTATGATTTTGAACGCGTTTATTCAAAGTCGCGCGTCGTAAAAAATCAGTGATTAGTTGGCACTCTTAAATTTTTTATAAAATCATAAATAAATAAACAAAGTACAACCAAAACAACATAAAATAAGAGTGAGGCTACTAAAAACACCGAGATTCTACCGATATCCCAGCTCAAATAACCCAGTCAAATAGAGCAAATTATAAGGAAAGACTGATAAAGTTTTGAAACTTGGCAAAGAGTTCATAAGGTTTACTATTAAACATACTAAAAGTCACGAACTCAATCTGTTGCACTCCAGCCGCTACATTGAAAAGATGACGCTTTAATTCAGTTTTTTGCTTATATCTCTCTAATCATTAGCGAAATCGAAATTATGTTTACATAAAAAATTAAGCTTATAAAATTCTGAACAAAAAATGATATATGCATTTTTTCCGCATCTGTTATTATACTCTTTGGAAATACGAGAGCAAAGAGTATATTATTGCATTTCATCGACACATTTCAAAAATTGTAAATATCGTTCGTAGAGAAAAAAATTATATCACTGTTAGTGAGTCGTGCTATGTTAAAAAAAGACATCCCGTGTGCAGGTTAATGATTAAGTGTGTTCAGGGGACATGTGGAACACGAAAATCATTGGTGGACACCTACGGGTCACGTCTTTCGATTTCTTGATGAGGGACGGGGGAGTTCGGTGAGCTAAAATCAGTTGATAACTCCTTAAAAAAAGGTACATGACCAATGAAAGATAATGAATGAATGGGAGCAAATAGTATATTACATTTCATCGACACATTTCAAAAATTGTAAATATCGTTCGTAGAGAAAAAAATTATCACTGTTGGTGGGTCGTGCTATGTTAAAAAAAGACATCCCGTGTGCAGGTTAATGATTAAATGTGTTCAATATGCGCTTAGTTGTTCTGTATTATTGTAATACCGCATATTTTAATTGACTCTACTCTCTATAATCTACGCATAGGTAGCCGAGTCAGAATAGATCTGATTTTGATGAATTTTTAAAAAAATATTTATTATATTCAAAATCAGAAACATGAATGATGGAGCAGATAATCCTTTGAACCCCAAATTTAATTTTCTGAAATTCAAGGTTTTTCGATTTTCAATAGTTGTTATATGCGCTTACATGCTACGAGCAAGCGTTCATGAGATAAAGTCAAATTTCTACATTGATTTTATTGTATACTTTTATTTGTATATAATTTTTTGCAAAGACTATTAATATTATTATTATTATTATTAATGTACCAATTATGTTGCCGAAAGAGTATTATTATACAATACCGTTGCTCATAAGGAATTTAATTATTTTACTGAATCTCCAATTTAATTGATCAATAACACTATGCGAACTAAAACAGTTATAGGGCCAAAATGAAAGATATGCACATATGTGCTACGAACAGGCATTCGTGAGATTATGTGTTCTCCTGTATGCAACCACATAACGGAAGAAGGAAGAAGTGAAAGATATGCTGCCCAGGTTGTTGGTGTTCCCGAATCCACTGCACGTCGAGCAATTGCAAGATACGAAGAGACAAGTCATTGTCGTAGAAGAGCTTGATCAGGTCGTCATAGATGTACAATCGTTATTGATGATCGGTTTATTCGGCTTCAAACTTTACGAAATCGCTTGCATACAGCAGTGCAAACAAATATTCATTTAAGGCAAGTAAGAGGCAAAGTTGTAAGTAATCGTACAGTAATTCCGGGATTGAACGAAGTCAATTTAAAGTCTAGAAGATCAGCAACTGCACCAAGATTACTTACAAGGCATTGAAGAGCACGCCGCCACTTCGCTAGAGAACACTCAGATTGGAATGAACAAAGCTGGTCCCGGATCCTGTTCGTTGATGAATCTCGATTCTGTTTGTTTTCATCCGATGGCCGTCAAGTGGTATGGAGAAGAGTTGGCGAAAGATATGAGCAGAGCTTATTCAGCACAAAAGAAAGCTTTGGCGGAGGTTCCATTATGGTCTGGAAAGGAATTTCATTAGAAGCTCGCACAGAACTTTACGTGCTCCCAAGGAATTCCCTCACGACCAACAGGTGTATCAAGAATATTTTACAAGACTATGTAATTACATTTGCACCCTGTATAGGGAATGATTTTATACTGGTTCATGACAATGCGCGCCCTCACACTGCTCACAGCGTAAATGAATATCTCGATGAAGTTGGCATAGACAGTATAATTTGGCCAGCAAAGAGTCCCGATATGAACCCCATAGAACTTTGGGATGAAATAGAGCGAAGAATTAGGTCTCGCAATAGGGTTCCTAACACTCTGGATACATTAGGAGAAGCGCTTATAGAGGAGTGGAATAATATTCCACAGATCAATATTTCAAATTTAATTAGAAGCATGCCAAGAAGAATAGAGACTTTAGTTAGGACACGAAGAGGTAACACGCCACTGATCTTTTTTCTCTCTTGAGAAAGTTAACATAATTAAGACACATTTGTCTGCTACAGAGTTATTTATTAATATTAGGAAAATTAATAGAATTAGTCGTCACAGTCAAACTCTTCATCTTCGTCACTAACTATTTCTATTACATTGTGTACATTGTCGCAGGTTTGTTGTTCTCCAAGGCAAGCACACATATATGTGCATGGAAGTTGGCCCATAACACATTTACAGGGCGGTGCATATCTTCCACGGCAGTGACCCAGAAACTGTACGAGGCCCGGATCGATTTCGAGAAAGCCAAGGTGGTCAGGGAAGGCATTGCCATTGAGCCCTCATCGAGGGACGATTTTGGGAATATGATTAGGATGTTCGCGCAAGAAAAGCGCGATTATCACACCTACTCCCTGCCCAAAGAAAGGTTACTTAGGGAGGTTATCCGAGGCATACCCCGTCAGCCCCGCGTAACTACAACAGGCACCGCCATATCGCGGCGGTGGACAGACTGTCGGTGTTCCGCGACCGAATGTTCGGGGAAACCAGACCTTAAGATACCAAGTAACAATTTAAATCCCTCTTAGATTTATTCATAGCTGGCGGGCACTGGATTTTTATAAACCTAGATACTCATAAAATTGACCTATGGACATACAGTGGATATCTCTAAGGATTTACGATGAATATTTTATGGACATCCAAAGTTGTAACAAAAGAATATCTATAGGATATCTCATGTGATCATATGTGCTCCTTAAGCATATCCGCTTCAAGTCCTTCATGTCAAATGTGGATGTCCATAGGACGTACATATGATATACTTTTGCTGTCTGGGTAAAGCATGAAATTTAACTATATAAAAAAATTACAATAAAAACTGTATATGGCTGTATTCCCTAAAGCAAAAGGAAGTATTGAAACTATTTTAAAGATTATACCAATTATAATTTTTTTTTTAATTTATAATAAACCGAAAATAAACGCATATTTCCCTTTCCCCTTTGCAAAATCCTATCCTTAAGTGTATGAAAGAAGTTGACAAGATATTTCGTAGGGGGGACTTCTTGTTGATATACTAATAACATAATCAAACTTGAATCAATAGTGCATAAAAACGAAGAATGTTTTCTTTGAAAGTTATCTGCTGAATATCCAAAATAATGTTTTTAATAATTAAAAGATATAAAAATGTACATGAAAATTTGTCAACGACCACGTTTATACTCCTATTTTACGTAAACAAATCATTCTTAATTATTAGCGGTGGATATGTATTAATAAATAAGAGGTACTTACATTTTAAGATATTTCATTTTTAATTATCACAATACTGGGCGTATACATGCATATACTGAATAACATATCTCCGTTTAATAAGTAAATGATTTACTATCGTGGTTAAGGTTTTCCTATGAAACTGACACATTTCCGGCAAGCGATACCACTTATTGATAGTCACTTTATTTATATTTTCCGGAGATGTTTTCAAAAATAGCCATTTCTAATCAACGAAAGCATAAATTCAATTTGTGGCTAGTAGTCGGGAATCAATCTTCTCAAAAGACGCTCCTAAAATGCCAGGGTGTGCACTTAAAGATATACTTTTGAAAAAATATGTACATTATCTGGAATGATTTTGCGCATCTAAATCCAGATGGCGCCATTCTGTCCGCGATTGCAAAAAAAACATAAAAAAAATTTTTCCGAAAATTTTTGTGCCACTGAAAATTGATTAATTTTATGTTCCCATCTCATTTACAGGGTTATTTTTTAATATTTCTTAATGATTTTCAAACTAATGGAAAGCTTAAATTCCTTCTAGATTCTGGTACTGCCAAATAATTTTCGAAATTATTGTTAACAAATGCTACAGAAATTGTTTAAACAAAGCATGCCCGAAGAGTGCACACTAAATTTCAGTATCGAGACATTTTAAAAACTATTATAGATAGATGCATACTTCTATGATATGAAATTTGCGGAATAGAATGGAGCAGTTTTTGGTGAAAAAATTATCTGCATTGTTTTATTGTTGTAAAAGATATGACTATTTTTGTACAACGCTCCGTTATTTCCGCTATCGTTTTGGCTGACACGTTCGCGCGCTGTGGCCGATCGGTAACTTGCTGACAATATACTGTGATTGCAAAAAAATTACGATGCGTATTACTTATACGTAAATATTATCATTTGTCATTATGAAAAAAAACGAAGGTATTTAAAGATTAGTTTACATGAGAACCAAAATTATTATATTTTAACTTAAAATATTGATTAGAGAGAGAAAACCATATAACTAATTAAATGAACTTAAATTTACTTTTTGTGCTTGAGAAATAGAAATACAAAAATAATAATATACATACATACATTATACTTAAACTAAATTAACAGCTAATACATTTACCCTCTCAGTAGCAATCTATTATGCATTCCAACCCAGCTTTGCTACGACTGCAGTTTCCGATACATTTTTTAAATTTACATTTACAAAATACATTTTGAGAAGTTATATTGGGACGAACATTTATAGTTATTAATTTAGGAATAAGTACGTTATTTTTCAAATCCCAACCAAAATCAATTGGATCGGGAATTTCTGGGTTTATCTCAGTTGCACTCTTCCACAGAATAATTTGATACGCAGCTCTCAACATATGTTGATAAAAAGAATCTTCGGTAGGCGATAAATTCCTTATATCAGACTTATCGTCGACCATATAACATTTACTTCCACATCCAGTGGAAGTATAGTAAAGACAAGAAAAAATTTGAAAAGTTTTATTGTTCAAATAGGCTTAGAATGTCATAAAACGTCGAGATTTTAAGTTTGAGTGAAAAAAAATTCTGTTTGTCGATCTGTCTGTCTGTAACGTTTTTTTGTGCGCACGATTACTCTGGAACTGTTTTAAGTTATTGACTTGAAATTTGGTACGTACGCGTATGTATTTTAAGGTGATCTGGAACTAGATTATATTTTCATCTTATTCCGTTGAAGGGATGGGGAGTAAACTGGAGTAAATAGATATATCAAGTAGATAAGAGTTCATAAAATTGGTATTTAGTATTTACAAGAGAAGCTATAAGGTCTCAAAAGTTTTTTTGGCTGAAAATTTCAACGTAAAACGTTTAATCAACGACTACAATGTTTTAAAAACGTTTATTAAACGTACGTGTGCCCATTGGGTATGATCGATTTAGTGGCTCCTGATTCCTGACTATAGGTAGAAACACAGATTTTTCCCTCACCATTCAATTACGTAAGGGGGGAGGTAATTTAGTTGGGTGTGTTGGGTGAATTACAAGCCTGGCAGCGTTAAGTGCAATAATTATGTATTGCCACAAAACGCTAAAGTTTCGATTGTAACAGACACCAGCCGAAAGACTTATTCCTACTCAAAGGAGCTCTCGTACCATCCACTCCACACCACTTGCAGACTGCAGTTTCGAACTAATTGGCTTTCGTCAGTGCAAGGTCTGGCATGGCTGGAACGAGGCCCTTGTTCACGCTTGGTACATGACGAGATTTATTAGCCAACACTTTTACACATAATAAAATGAATCGCAGTTGGCCATTACATGATTCATTTCAGCGCTCATATCAGTCAAAACCGAGTAGTGCAGATGGTGCGTTGTGAATTTTAAAGTTTTATTATATCTTTGTGCCCGTTTATGTGTTTATTACTGTATTAAAATTCGAGTTTTTTGCTATGGAGGCTTCAAGTTCAGATATGTATTACATTTTCTAGTACTCTTTACAGTTTTTAAACTGAATTTTTTTCTAAAGCAAGTGCTATATACAAACCAAAAAATTTGACCATCTACGACACACTATATATTAATAAGAAACAGTGTTTGAATTTCCTTTTTTTAATTACTGGCTAATATTACGGTAACAAAATGGCGACGTTGTTATTAAAAAAATGTGTAGACGCACATTGCTGCGGTCATAACTTCTTTATTTTTTATGCTACAGAAACAAATAAAAAACAATTGAAAGCTTAATTAATAACCTATTATTCTACCTATTAGCATCCTTGACGTAGATGTCACAGTTTCTGAGATATTTACTCACTCTAAATAATTATCTTATGAACACTTGGATGCCAAATGTAAACTTAAATATCTCCGAAATTATTAATCCTACATCAATATACAAAAAATATAATTAATTCCCAGTTTGTACTGGGAATTTTGAAGTCGTTATAAGTTAAAAACTATCAATTTATGTGAAAAATTGCATAGAACCTTTTCTTCTTAAAATTTGATTCTACTTCAGTTCCAATAAATATATATATTTTTTAAGTGCCACTCCCTGAGAGGGGGTGGCATCCAGCCCCTATAAATTAGCAAGCCCCCGCACAATATAGAAACTTTTCTGTGAAGCATTTACTATTATACTGCCAAAAATGAACGAAATCCGTTCAGTATGACATTATTCCGAAGTTTTGTATATTTTTTACCTCTAGGTACTGTACTAAAAGGCTTTTATTTCTACTTGATAATTCATCTACGACTCGCCAGCTGGCCCTTACTCGGTTTTTAGAATTTATTATTTTATTTTGAAAATACGATTTTTTCTGTATCTTTTATTAAACAATGATGATCTTGGTGGTTGGTCTATATTGCTTGTTTGTTGCTTGAGTAGGTATTCACTCATATTAGAGTTTTTATCTTTGTATTTATATTTTCCACCGTTATCCCGTTGGGTAATAAATCTATTATTATTACTCTAGTTGATGAACTAAATTAGTACATAGAGCAGTTTAACAGAAAAACAACGACAATTTAAGCTCACTACCGCCGTGTACTTTTCACACATTTCCAAAAATCGCCTTTATTCTAAACGCGAGACTCACCAGGTAGATGAAATACACCCAGAGCATGTTGGCACAGGGTTCAGGCCAGAGCAATTCCAAGTCAAGTAGAGGAGGGGTGGCATTCCAACACGCCGTCAAGGTCCCTCACTCTCTCATGCCGGTACCCATGAGTTCTTTACCTTTGAAAGACCGAAAGAGAAAGACCAGACAAAGACGGCACCATGAAACGGTCCAGTTCGAAGAGGATGCGGCCGCTGACATCTTAGACGGTTTAGTTTGGCGAACTGTTAACTTTAACGTTTAGCAGTACCCCATTTTTCGGTTACAATATCACCACCTGTGGCGTCCCTTTAGTTTCCGCCCGTGACAACAAACGGTGTTTCTTGTGTCAGTGCAACGAGGTGCATAGTGTCGAGTGCGAACTTTGCGTGTTGGTTAGCAGGAATACTTAAATATTGTTAAAAAAATATGGTTTTGGTTCACATTTAACTGAACGACGATGTGAGGGTGATAAAGTGAAACAGTGGGATGTCATGTAGCAATTAAGTAAGTGTTAGTCTGCCATGGTATTAAATCTAACATATCCTTTACGTAAACCAAGTGTTTTGGTAGTTCTGCAAATGCACTAAACAATGAAATCTATTGTTATTTATTATCATAAGTTTATACTTTTTTCAAAGTTAAATTTTTCCGTTTTATTGGGGAGTCACATTCCCAACTGAATGAACTAGATCTAGATCAGTGTGGGAAACATTCTTTTCAATATTCTTTCCACTTCAGAATTTTATCATCGTGCATGACCTTTGTGTCTTTCTGCTTGACATTTAATGGGTACCTACTTGAGAATCACATACACATAAACTGATTAAAAGAATATCTAATCACAAGATGTTGGTGTAAAATCTGTGCGAAAAAATGTGAATGGCCAATGTAAAAAGTCGCAAAACAAAAATGTGTGCAATAATAATGTCAGTGATAGGTTTCAAAACGTGCTAAGAGCTATGAGATTGTGCAGACTATCGGATTAAAAAAAAACATACATATATAGAGCAGATGAGAAGAGGCCAATATCGAATATTAAAAAAATCGACTGTAACATCAGTACTAGATTTCCCAGCTAGTAAAGCAACATTACTAAATATTATATTCTTTCCTTTATTCTAAACTGCTTAGCTAAGTAACCAGATGTTATCCGGAAAGAATAAATATCGCTCATCCCCTATGTCTCACCCCCCGTGTTAAATTTTTAGGAATTTAACTGTTTCCCCATTCTTCTAGGGGTTAAATCCCAAATTAAATCTTAAAGTGTGTCAAATTTCGACTATCTAAATCATCTAGAAAGAAGTTTTCATTTACATATTCAACTTTATATACAGTGTGTCCCCGGATGGAGTTGACAAGAGGAAAAACATCTCTATTATTGATTTTACAACGAAAAGTCATTCTTTATACAAAAATTCTGCTTGTCGAAAAAATGAATTTAACATATAAAAATCTTAGAGGGTGTTATAAATTAAGAAAACATCAAAATGCCTCAAGAGAGAAGTACCTTCATTTATTATTTTAGACAAAATGTTTATAAAACAAAGTTGTTTATAATCCAAGATAAAGCCTAAATACAAATTATGAAGTCTGTATTTTGACCTTTATGTTTTTATTGTGTTTATCTTTTTACGTTGAATTTATTAATATGAATAAGAATTCTAATTAAGAAACAGTGTGTGCTGTCGATAATATTGAATTGACAAACGTCATTGTGACATTGTAATAATAATAATAATAATAATGAGTTTATTTCCATAGACTATTACAGTATTGGAATTGTCAAATACAAAATAGAACAAAACAAAAAAAGAAAAAATATGTACATATATATGCATGTATATATAGTTAGAGGTAGATTATACAACATATGAAAAATAGACAAACAAACAAGGAGATGTACAACTAAAATCTAATAAAGGTATAACAATAAATAAATAAATGGGTGAAATTTTAATTATCACAGCATTAGTAGGTACAAATTGTAAGATCAGATGGAGAACATTAAGTAAAGAGGTAGTATTCCTCGTAAGAGTAAAAACAATGTTCCGCTAGGAATCTTTTTACCATCTTCTTGAAAATCACAAAACTACTTGCATCTTTTATAATTTGTGGGAGGTGGTTATACATTTTAATTGAAGAGATAAAGGGCCCTCTTTTTGACTGCTCTAATCTATGGGGCGGTACAAAAATATTTTTTTGCGATCGCGTGCTGTATTTATTAACATCACCACATTTTAAAAGACTATCAATGTTTTTCCTGACAAAACATACAGATTGCAAAATATATATACAATAAATGGTGAGTATGCCATGCTGTTTAAAATAATCTCTGCAGGATGTATTGTAGGGAAGTTTAAACATACTTCTCACAATTCTGTTCTGCAAAATGAACACCTTGCTAATTCCCGAACTATTTCCCCAGCACAATATGCAATATTGCAAAACCGAGTAAATACATCCGTAATAGAATGTTTTCAGTGTGTCAGCTTCAACAGTGTCCCTTATTTGAAGAAGTGCAAAGTTTAGACTAGCCAGTTTTTTCGTCAGATTCTCAATATGAGCCTCCCATGACATATTCATATCCATATGTACGCCTAAGAACTTCGTAAGATCATTTTGATGGAGATTGTGATTTCCTCTGACCAACAGGCTAAAGTCCAACTTTGCACGAATCGGGGAAAACATTAAAAATACAGTTTTTTGCTGATTTAGAATCAGACCATTATTGCGACACCATTGTGACATTTTATCAACACATAAGGTGGCATTTTTGCTTAAGAGGTCAACGTTAGGAGCAGTTATGATAGAGGAGGTGTCGTCTGCAAAAAGGGTTAAGAAGCAATTATTTAAGTTAGTTACTAAATCGTTGACGAAAATAATGAACAATAATGGACCTAATACACTGCCCTGTGGTACCCCTGTCAGAACGTTAACACTATCTGAAAGACATTCCATACCATCATGTACAATTTTGATTATTTGAGTTCTCTCCAATAAGTAGGACTTTATCCATTCCAATGCTGGGCCACGGATACCGTATATTTCAAGTTTTTTTAACAACAAATTGTGATTTATGGTATCAAAGGCCCGTGATAGATCGAAAAAAATGCCAGCTGATAGTAATTTTTCATCAAAGTTATGTAGAATTTTCTCATAAAAGGAGAGAACCGCATCTTGTGTTGATTTATTCTTGCAAAACCCATATTGCCTAGGGGTTAACAAGTTATATTTAATTAAAAATGAATTTAATCTGATCTCAAATGCCTTTTCAAAAATTTTTGAAAATATGGATAGGAGAGCTATCGGTCTATAATTTTCCATGGAATGAGGATCATTTTTTTTGTAAACTGGAATTATTAGCGCTAATTTTAACTGTTGTGGAAATTGTCCATTTTCGAAAGATAAATTTATGAGGTATGTTAGGATACTAATCAAATAAGTACTAACTTCCTTTATTAAACAACATGGCACATCATCTGGGCCTGACGATTTTTTCTTGCAAACAGAGTTGAAAATATCAGCAACCTCAATCTCTGTAATGGGCATTAAATACATAGTGTTATTATTAACTTCTGGTGCATTTGTTACATCAAAAGTCTTAAGATTAAATGTGGAGGTAAGTTCACTTACCGAATCGATGAAGTATGTGTTGAAACCATTTGCAATATTTTGAGGTTTAGTTAAAATTTCATTTTTCAAATTAATTATTTTGGAGGGAAGTTGTTTTTTATTACGACCAACATTAGTGTTTTCTCTAACTATACCCCACATGGTTTTAGATTTGTTAGAAGAATTTATTATTTTGTTTTGATAATAAGCCTTTTTTGAATTTTTTATATTTTCTAGGTGATTAATTTTTAATATATTTTATCTTAACTTAAGGTCTGGATTATTTGATAATTTTAATTGTTTATAAAGGTCTCTGATAAAAATACCTTCTTCAATAATGTTTCTGGTAATCCAGGGTTTCTTTTTGGTAGTTTTGCGGTTTCTTTTTAATTTCACAGGGAAAGCTATATTAAACAAACTAAAAAATGAGTTATGAAACACTTCAAATTGTTTATTTACATCAGGTTCTAAGTAAACCTCCTGCCACATTTCTTTTGCCAATAAAAATTTAAAATAGTTTTTATTTTCATCTGAGAAGTCTCTTTTCCTGACATTACCAGAATTACTTCCCGTTTGCGGTAAATCAAATGTTAGTAATTGAGCATTATGGTCAGATATTATATTATCAATCGTTTTTGTTGAAATTAAATCTGTATCAATGTCAGAAAAAACATTATCAATCAGGGTTTTTGAATCTTTCTGAACACGTGAATATTCAGTAAAACATTTATTGTATCCAAAAGATGATAGTAGATTTAATAAATCACATGTACCTTGATTATTTAAAAGAAAATTGCAATTAAAATCTCCACAAATAAATTTGGGACCCTTAATTTTAAAGAAGTATGTTAATAATTTTTCTAGCGAAACAATAAAAGTTTCGAGATTAGCATCAGGGGATCTATATAAACAATTTACATTTATATTAACATTATTAACACTAACCACAACAGATGTCGCTTCGAAGATTTGTTCAGTAAGACCAAATTTTGTGATATTACTATGTTATATCTGCATTTATTAGTGTTCTGTTG
Source organism: Rutpela maculata (assembly GCA_936432065.2). Taxonomy (NCBI): domain Eukaryota; kingdom Metazoa; phylum Arthropoda; class Insecta; order Coleoptera; family Cerambycidae; genus Rutpela; species Rutpela maculata. The sequence continues at coordinate 218,234,577 of OW386287.2, forward strand.
ATCATTTAAAAAATGTTTACCAAAAAAGAAAGAATTTATTTGATCAAATGTTATGGGATTGGAGACGTCTCTTATCGATATGTAATTACCTTTTCCACCAAAAGTTCCCTAACACAGCGATATCGCGCCAATCATTGCGCAAACTTGTAAAAAAATTCAATGAAACTGGATCTGTATTGGATGTCAAAAAACCCAAGAAAAAGTACAATGAAGACGATACGGTAACACTTTTGGCAATAAATTCAGTAATAGAAAACCCGAAATTATCTTTACGCGGAAACGCTCACAAAGATTGGAAGTAAGTAAAAGTCATTTACAGAGAATTTATATGGAAAACAAAGTTCGACCGTTTAAGCCAAGGTTCAGACATACACTTGAAAATGGAGATGAAGAGAAACGATTGGATTTTTGTTTATGGGTCGGTGAGAATTACCTCGTAGATAGAAGTTTTCACACAATGTTTTTTTTTACTGACGAAGCAACATTTTGTACCAATGGCCATGTTTCAAAATCCAAACAATGTCATTCACAAACAAAGTCAACGGTATAAAAAAGTGAATGTATGGTGTGGGATTTTTTATGATCGAATCGTTGGTCCATATTTCTTAGAATAAAATTTAAATCAGCATGTTTATTTGGACCTTTTGAAAAACTTTGTATTGCCATTTATAAACATTCTGCAACCTGAAGTAAAGCGTAACATTTTTTGGCAGCAAGACGGTTGCCCAGCTCATTCTTCAGTTTTGGTACGGCAGTGGTTGACAGATCACTTCGGAGCCAGATAGATGGGAAGATATGCTCCAGTTAATTTTTCTGCAAGATCACCAGACCTTACACCAATGGATTTTTTTCTGTGGGGTGTTTTTTTACATCAGAAAGTTTATGCAGACCTGCCGCATGATCGAGAAACACTAAAAACACGAATACAAGACGCGGTGAATGATGTGAATGATGTGAATGTACCCTCAACCATTCGTAAGGTCTATGGTGAATTTATTAAAAGGATGGAGAAATGTGTTGAGGTTGGAGGAGGCTATGTAGAATAAATTGTTTTTCCACGATTGTTGAAGTTAATGTTATTATGTTATGTTAATGTTTGAAAAAAAAATGTAAGTTGACATAAATGTCAAAGTCAAAATTTAGACTTCATAAATTGTTATTTAGGCTTTATTTTGGATTGTAAACAACTTTGTTTTATAAACGTTTTGTCCAAAATAATAAATAAAGATACTTCTCTCTTGAGGCATTTTGATGTTTTCTTAATTTATTAACACCCTGTACATCTGATCTAAGATTTTTATATGGTAAATTCATTTTTTCAATAAGCAGAATTTTTTATAAAGAATGACTTTTCGTCGTAAAATCAATAATAGAGATGTTTTTCCTCTTATGAACTCCATCCGGGGACACACTGTATATTAACTTACAATTTTTTTCCTAAGATAATTACACCAGACGTTTTTTTGCAAATATCTTGAAATATACGACTTTTGTCAAAAAGTCTTAAATGTATAACATGAAGATAATGAAATTACCTTGAATTTGTGACTAATCGACTCCAATTTGATTAAAAAACTGAGATATGATTTCTTAAGGTTTTTGCACCCCTTTCTGAAAGACAAATTTGAAGGCGAGTTTTTCTTTACATGTTCAAAAATTAAGAGTCTACAGAGAAATGTTCATTGCAAAGTTCATAGGTAATTCAATTTCCTCCAATTTGGTTCCCAATCTTCTAGGATAAAAATTAAGCACGTTATGGCTATTTGTTAATAAAAAAAAATAGGTGTTTATGAAAACCGAAAGCAAATTTATTCCTTTAAGTTGTGTTCTGACAAAAAATCCATTTAAACTTATTTGTAGCTTTTGAAATGATGAATCAATTTGAATGTATAAAGAATAAAATTTTTTGGAAAAAAACATTTTTATCCAAATTTTTTTATAAGCAATTATCTTTATACAAACAAAATATTAACAAATTCTCTAGTGAAATAAAATTCCTTCAATTTTATTAAAAATACTACCCTTAATCTTAAGGTATAGCTCGTTCATGAACTGCCTGAAGACCCTTTTGATCGGTGAAATCAATTCTGCAAGCATCTGCAAGAATTATGCGATAAAAATGAGAACTAATTTGAAACATGAATATTTTTTCGAATAAAGCTACTTTGTTTTAAATGGCCACATCAATAGACAAAATTATCGTTATTGGACTTGAAGAGAATCTCCATTGTATGATGGAGTATCACATTCAGAACCTTAAAAAATGTATGGTGTGGGATCGTCGACGAAATAACTCTGGGTCCTTATTTTTTTGACAAGACCCTAACCAGTGCCAAGTTCTTCCATTTTCTTCAATACATTATCATCCCCATACTGATAACTTTGTACCCAGATCTAGAAGAACCTGATCTTCCGAGAAACGACTTTTTCTTTCAACAAGACGTAACACCTCTTCATTACGCAGCCCCTATATAAGATATTTCCATTTCGTCGGATAGTAAGAAAGGGGGGGGGGGGGGGGGTAATTGAGTGGCTAGCCAGATCGCCAGATCTGACGCCCCCGATTACTTTCTATGGGGATGCATTAAAAGCAAAATATATGTGAATCGCCCAGTGAATGTGGAAGATTTAAAGGGAATAATTCGTCAAGAACCGGAAACCTTGGTTAATGTCAGGCTGCAAATGGAGCGCAATTTGAACATTTAATTCAGTTGTTTTTGGAATTTTATCACTGTTAAAAAAGTTAGTGTTTTTAAATCTTAATTTTCTTAAAAAGCTCCTGATATAACTTCGCATGCAACCTACATTGTCATATACCACCCGCTTTGTAATAAAAAAAATGCGCTCCTTTAAATTCAACAAAAAATGGGGGTTGCCATTAAAAAATATACATCTAAAGATGGGTTGGTTTTTATTTTGCAGGGGGATGTAATATGTAGCGCACTTGCCTACAAATTTTAATAATGTTACCATAGATATAAAAATCGAATATCAATAATAATGATAATAGAATAACAAATTGATTTTCCGAATGTTATATTTTAAAAGTGTTAATATACATTTTATAATTTGAATTTTAATATTTATTTTTATGAATCTATTTCCATAATAGCATTCGATATGAACCTTCTGACAAGACCAAGAGATGCTCAAAAAAAAATTGTAGACTTTTTATCGAATTTATTCCCTAAGTACTTTAAATTAAAGGGGTCTACACACGATCCAGCGGCAGGGACCCGACATTGTCGGTACGCTTTGAAGATAATTGGAATTCCAGCGGACTAGTTCACTTTTACGAATGAGTTCAAAGCATGCCGACAAGGCTGGCTCCTTGCCGCTGGATCGTGTGTAGACCCCTTGAGGGGCAGGGACTCGACATTGTCGGTACGCTTTGAAGATAATTGGAATTCCAGCGGACCAGTTCACTTTTACGAATGAGTTCAAAGCATGCCGGCATGGCTGGCTCCCTGCCACTAGATCTTGTATTAGTATCTACAGAAATCAACATAAAAAATTTAAGTCTAACAGAAGTTATCGTCTTTATAAACACGATGCCGTTTACAGTGATGAGGCTATACCGTGTACATGAAAAACACCGCACAATGTTCCCGACTTTTTGACAGAAGGGCCACTCAATGTCCGAACACCCCGTATATTATTTTTCTATGGTTTGAGACTGAACCACTCGCGTTTTGGGAAAATAATTAATTCGATGCCAAAACAATTTCATGTTCGTTCACTTTTAACATGAGAACACACATCTAGTAAATTTGCCTTTTTATTGTCCGATGTTTGTTTGTTAGAATTTGATGATCCCGAAAGTGGCTTTGATTGTGGATACTTATACTAAAAGTTACTGATTCTGGAATTTTCGCGATATGCAATCGAATAGACTAGAAAAGCCTCAAATCTCAAATGATCTCAGTGCAATAACAATTTATTTAAATTAAGATTTTACACCGTGATCGACTAGTTATGCGCGTTGCAGGCGGCTTCCGCCCTATGGGCGGTGTTTACGACTTGAAGTGTTGTATCTTCTGTGTAATATGTCAGGTATGGGTTGGTGTTACAATATTTGTGGTTAGTAAGATCTCTGTGACGACCTAAGTTAGGCAGTCGTTTAAATGGGACGAACCGAAGCCAGAACGGGGAAAGGCAAATTTTTTAATTCAGTTTAAAATTGAAAATAAAATAGTTCATGAATTTTTTGAGGGCTAAATTTTGTGAACCGAATGTATTATTTAGTAAATTTTAATTATGAAATTATTCAAAAATAAACAAACAGTTGACAAAGGGTCAAGTATCATTTACAAGCAACGGTCTACGCACACACATAACCCATCCACCCATACACACATACATACTTATTCACCGAGGGGGTAATCACTTATGCAATATGTGGGACAGGTATATGTGCAATGGTGTGCAATATCTTGCAATATGTATGCAATATGTGTGCAATATTGCAATTGTGGGACACATAATTTCAAGTGATTGCCCCCTCAGTATTCACGAACATTTTTTATTCGATATTTAAGTTCAACGAGTCCAAGCAGATTTCTGTGGAGAAAAATCTGGTATATACAATGACTATGAAATTATTTTATAATTTACCAGTTTGATTAAATCAAATAGGTATCACAGATTGCCGTTATACTGTAACCTAGAAGGAAATGCGGTCTAATATTTATCGTGGTTACGACGTTAAGTTTTTTCCTATCTAAATATTTAATTAATTATTGTATTAATATTTGGAAAATTTATATCATATTAACTGTTCATTTCAGGCGACGGGCGAAAAAATAATAAACAAACCTATTTATCTTCTATCGATAAATGTTGGATTTCGAAATTTTATCAATTATTCAAATATGTTGTACCATTGAATAAATTACTAATATTTATGGTTATCCAGTATCTAAAAGTATTACATTACAGTTAAAGATGAATTTTTAGGCATTAATATTTATGCAATTCGAACTTTCATAAAACAACGTATCAAATAAACAAATACCAAGGTGCTAAAATTCCTGATTATATTTCGAAATTGAGGTTTCATCTGATTAATATGTAGCAAAGAATAATTCTGTTATTTACCACTATATACAGGGTGATCCAACATTGTCTCCCGATATTTCTGAGGCTCGGAGTACATCCAGAAATAAAGTTATACAGTGGGTGCTATTTAATACCGCAACACCCACGATTTTAATTTTTTTTTTTTTAAGATATAATACTCGATGAGATTTATTTGACTGTAATTTGTAATTTTCATATTTTCATGGCCTACTAAGCTCCTCTAAATGGGTCGAAATTTCGAGCGACTATTACGCAATTTTTTATCGGCAAATTGGATAGCGTATTCGATTCGCAGTTGTCTCAAATATCTCTATACCTCATATAGGGTGTTTGTTATTCAATAGCCAAATTTAAAATTTCTCACTTCTCGACTGGCCCTGTATAAAAGGTAAAGTAGTCATTCGACTTAAGAAATAGCAAATACTAAATGAGGAAGAAAAAAGAAAAGTTATTCTTTAAATAAATAGTGCTTATATACATTATTCGGTTGCTGTAATTAGGTGCTTTAATTACATTTTTTCAAACAGTTAGACGGAATAGCTTTTCTTTCTTCTTCGTTATTTAGTAAAAAAAGAAAAGCTATTCCGTTCAATCAATGTGTTTGAAAAATGTTCATTAAGGCACCTACGTACAGCAACCGAATAATGTGTATAGGAGCACTATTTATTTAAAGAATATCTTATCTTTTTTCTACTTCATTTAATGTCTGATGTTTTTTTTAACTATTTATTTAACATCGGCCTATTTCCGCTACTAGGGCCTATCACCGACGCCAGGAGACGAGCTACCCCCAACCTGGAAATTTTGCCGAACCTCTTCCCTTATGAAGAGTAGGGATCTTTTACTTGCCTAACATTTAATAGACAAGGGACCGCCTGCTTTACATCCCCTCCGAAGGATGGTATATCCACTACGTAATCATCGTCTGAAATTACGTAGCTTCCGCGTATACACTGATATACAAGCCGCTAGAAGGTGGGACGAGAACGCTGTATTTCCCAAGATGGGTCACCCATCCAAGTACTAACCGCGCTCGACGTTGCTTCAACGGAATAACGACTGACATTCTCATTGAAGTCGCCTCTACTCCCCCAATGTCTGATTTTCCTTATATCGAATGACTACTTTACCTTTTTAGTAAATCTAACCGACTTTTATACAGGGCTAGTCGAAAAGTGAGAAATTTTAAATTTGGCTATTGAATAACAAACACCCTATATGAGGTATTGAGCTAACATTTTGTATAGAAGTATTTGAGATAACTGCCTCGAAATTTCGACCCGACAAATCGGTTGCCATCGGTGCCATCGTGCCCACATACATATACAGGGTGTGCCAATAAAAACTCCCAGGTGAAATATTTCGGAAACTACTAGAGATATTTGAGTTCTGTAAAAGCCCATTGCTAGAACACATAAATGGCTATAGTTTTAAATATAAATTGTTTTTTAATATGTTGATAGATGGCGCTGCGGTACAAATTATTTTTTGGATGACAGGAACTTAGAAATGTTGTCTATGTTAAAGAGAATTTAATTTCGAGTAGATTTCGTGATACAAAAAAAATTGGAAAATCCAACCCGAGGGGTCAGCCACTTCGGGAATACCTGTACAAAATGTTAGGAATACCATGGCAATATTTGGAAATATCGGGAATACTAGGAAATACGTGGGAATACTCGGGAATACGTGAGAATATTCGGAAATACAGAAAATACTCAGGAATAACTGGAAATAACGGGGAATATCTAGGAATAATCGGGAATACATCGGAAATATTCAAGAATAGACACATTCCTGAACATTTCGAAGAATCTCGGGAGACGTCGGCCGACGATCTTCCTTTCTGTAAATTTGCCAGGAACACACGCAAACTATCATCAGTCATCACACAGTGAATTACATTGTTTTCTCGATATTTTATTATTGTTAATAAACGTTAATGTGAAGCTGAGCATGGAAGAAATACAGAGCCATTTGACGGCAATAAAATTACTTTATCATAAAAGATAACAACTCTTAGTGATTTGAATTCAGCTCAAAAATCGCTTATTTCTGATAATTCGGCCCGTTCGGCCCGTGTTACAGAATTAAAACTAGATAAAACTTGCACATGGTGTAAATATATGGCGAGAAAACTATAGAAATCGCTACTTCGTGTATTGTAACACTCTTGAAGCTCTGGTTCAATAATAATCGAAAGGCCTAAGGACTTGTATTATTTTGAACACAAAGGTAGATTAAGAAAAAAAATAAATAATGGAAAAAATTTGACGGACAAAAATATTTTGCATGTAGTTAATACAATTGTCACGGAAGATATCTGCAATACTTTTAGAAAAAAATATGCAGGGTGGACACGCTTAAAAACTAATAATATTAGTAATAATTAATTAACAAAACATGGTGGAAAATATTTGGAAAGTAGTTGGCATTATTACCGAAGAGGAAACCTGATAAACTTTTAGTGAAAATATACACGATGGTCACTCTAAAGAAATGATTAAAAAAGGACGCGACGGAGGCAAGTTATATTTATAATGTAGTTGTCGCAATTGCCAGCAAGAAATAATATACAGGGTGGTCATCCAATAGAAAAATATCACAGATTTACAAAAAAAGAAGGGCTTGTCCTAAGGTTCTCATCTAACTTTTCTGAAGTATCTTGACGCTCTAAAGCCAATTTTGAACACACAAAATTTTTCTATCGGATCAGTTTCCCTCTGCCACTCCCTTTTATTCTCCTTCATATATCGACAATTAATAGAAGATATATTTTCTTTATTTGATGATGTGATTATTTGCCTATAAACAGGGTGAAATTTGAAAAAAGTCTCAGATAAAAATTGTTTGAGAAGTGTGGCATATTCTAAAATTCTATTAAAATCTACGGGGTGTTTCACAGAGTAGTGGCAAACTAATACTAGGATTTTTTAAATCGAACACCCGACATTTCTTTATATATTCGTATTTGACTCTTACTTGACTTACTTCTCTATCCAGAAATATATTATTTTTGAATTTACACTGCAGCATTGTTACTTTTCCATTTTTTCCGAAAAAAATACGTTTGCAGCTGTCAAGAGAAAAATCTGCATTTTGAATATTCTCAAGACCATGTATTAATTTCCAGGATTCTCATAACCCAAATCTACAGGGTGTTCACCATGTTGATTCAAACTTTCACTAGGTATTTAAACTGTCATAACTCGTTTTTTTCGCAATTAATTACCTACATGTTGATATCTCATAGTGACTACTTTTTTCGATGGTTTCAAGCGCGAAAAAAAGTAGTCATGGATTTAATAAGTGTTCAAAATGATGCTCCCTTTTGCACAAGTTTACTTTCTTACTAGTGTAGATTACAGATTTTTATTTTAATAATTACTTAGTATTAATCTCGATATTGATTATTGATTGTATTGATTATAACAACGCACAGTACGCATACGAATTATTTTTAATACAAAACATTTTAAAAGGAAGTTTTTAAAGGCAGGTGCGAAAAGTGATCTTAAATATTGAGCTCTTCATTGCACTTTCAAAATTATAAGTCCGCCCACTGGCTATGAATTATAACTTGCTTCAAACATTTCAGTTTATTAATCAGTTAATAATAATGGCGAGAATAATGGTATCAAAAAATTGATGATACTTATATGTTGTGGCCCATCCCGCAACAAAATTTTAGATGGTATATTTTACTTTCTCATAAAATATGGAACACTCTGTATGTCGTACAATTATTTTACCTATACGTTTAACAAAAATAAAGACACATTTTCTCGTTATTAGAGTGGCAGTCGAAAAAACACGAGGAATAATGTCGTATGCATCTCGGTCTGTATACAGAGTGACCCAATTAAAATGGGAGCACTCTTATAACTTTTTTAAATTTTTTTTTCGATTTGATCAAGTTAGGATCTACTACTTATTGCCAAAAACACATTCGCCTCCTACAAGTGCAAAGCCACGGTGTCGAAATAAGCAGAAAAAATCAGGGATTTTCTTCTATCGAAAAATTTTATTAATGAAAGTTGTTCTCCAAAATTTAATAAAAAATATTAAAATTTTGTTTAAAATAGTGTGCACGAAGATATAATTTTGTTATTTTTTTTTTTTTTGTTTAGAAAATTGTGCTATGACAATTTTGTTAGAAATTAAACCCAAGCTGTTAGGCAGTTGTCAAATAATGGGTAGCTTTTTCTTATTATTTTTCAGTGTTAAATTTTTTAAATTTAAAAGTTTTCAGTTTTTTTTATTTTCATGACATTTTGGAAAATTCTGAACAACTTTTATTAATAAAATTTTCCGTTAAACAAATGCCTAATCCTAATACGATTTATTGATTTTTTTTCGTTTATTTTGGTACCGCAGGGGGCTTTGCATTCGTAGGAGGCGAACGTTTTTGGACTATAGGTAGATCCTAATTTGTTCTATGCTTGAGTGAAATTTGGTTGAAATCAGAAAAAAAAGTTATACCTAAGAGTGCTCACAGCCAGCCATGAGAAGTGAAATTTCCGAGAAATTTCAGACTGTACACGCACACAATTGTTTTTATCTCTGTTTTTATTGTCCAATACCTTTCTGTTGAGTTCGGTTAGGTTAAAAAAGTTTAGTGCACCATTTAACTAATATAGAACATTTTTTAAAAGTGGTATGTTAAAATCTGGGAATATAGGAAATTCTTAGGAAATAATTGGGAATGTTTGGAAATACTCGAAAAAACTTGGGAATAACTGAGAATACTTGGAAATAACTGAGAATTCTCGGGAATAGTTGGGAATAACTAATAATTATCGGAACTACTTGGGAATAACTAAAAATTCTTGGGAATATGTGGAATAAGTCGGGAATAGAGGGTATTCCCGGAATACCTGTACAAAATTTTGAGAGTGGCTGACCCCTCGATCCAACCGTTTTCGAGAAATTTGAGTTTAAAATATTTAATTTTTGAAGAACTAAAATCGTCGTAACTTTCTTACATTTATACGATAGTTCGTTTCAAACTTTCTTCATAGAAAGATAATGTGAATAATTTGGCAATAAAACTTTTTTTACAACTTCCGGAAATTACATTTATTACAATTTTAAAGCGCCCACCCTTGCACTTTATTAAACAATATTGAATAAAAATATGTTCCATGCATTTTTTCCAGTGCACCATAGTAGTAACTTAGCAATAAAGGAAATAACAATGTAATAAAAAACTTCTTTTTATTTTATTTAATAAAAACAAAAAAATAACTAACAAGTAATAAGTTATGGAAGGTGTTCGAAATTATTGTCATTTTCGTTTGTACACATGGAGAATCTTTTCAATAACTCAACTCCACAAACTTTAAGTAGTGTATGATGGCTCCAGCACTCGCATAAATTTTATTATAAAGTTCGGCCGTGTCTATTATTGGTTCTTTATAAACCTCACTTTTCAGTTAACCCCACAAATAGAAATTTAATGGGGTAATATCTAGCTGGCCACTTGAGTACCCCATTTGAACCAATTCATCTTCCTGGATATGTTTGGTTTAAATAATTTATCACAATATTGCTATTATGTGAAACCACATAGTATCTAATTGAACTGGTAAATTATTCAATAGCTGAGGTAAATCATTTTGTAAGAAGTGTAAATAACGTTTTAGATTTTAGATTTCCTTAATAAACATATGGATTAACAATGTATCCATTTACGATGCCACACCAAACATTTACCCCAATTCTTGTCTGAAATCCGGTTTGTCTCATCCATTTGGGATTTTCTTTAGACCAGTATCGGCAGTTATGTCTGGTTATTACTCCGTTGTTGTGGAATCTAGATTCGTCACTCTACATAATTTGATTTAGCAAATTAGAATTTTCCTCTAAGATAATGGAAGAGTATGCCAAAAAATCTAATCTGCGCTGATTATCTCCCGGTGTTAAGTGGTGCACCAAATGAATTTTATATGGATAAAATTTATAATTTTTTTTCTACACGAAGTTACAGAAATATTAGTTTGCTCATTTAACTTACGTAATGACGTGTGGGGATTATTTTCTATTATTTCTAACACGAACGCTGTATTTTCAACTGTTGCAGCTCTCTTTCTTCTAAGTGTTTTTTTAAAACTTCCATAATGATCTAAATTAGCACATAAACTTATAAAAGTTTTCGATCAGGCCTTTAATCCAGGGAAATGAGGTTTTGGCCGGGACTGTGACTCATCCAGGCAGAGACCACTATTTTTAGGTAGTATATCTGCATATGTTTATTTACAGTCATTTTAATGCAAAAAAATGTAAAAAACGTGTTTTTTCGCACTTTTTGACCTGCCAGTAAAAAGTAAACTATCTTACAGATAAATCAAATGAATCACCTTGTAGGAAATTAAAAAAGCTTTAAAATGGCGGTTGTTAAATGTCGATATAGTTAATTGTTGCTAAGATAATTGCAAAATGCGGAATTTTGTTCAATAAACAATATCTTGTGTAAAAAACAATCTACTGTTTTGTCCTTGCGTAAATAGTTGACTCTCATAGTGCTTAATATCTGGTAAAAATTTCAAATCGATTCGTCAAATAGTTTTTGCAAAATGGCATTAATTTATCCCAGAGACCTTTTTTTGCATCCCCACTACGTCCAGAGAAATCAAAATACAATGATTCTACGGCCTCCACCTGAAAGGGAAAGACTTGATTTACCAAAATGCTTTGTTAGATATCGAAAAAATTAATTTTCAGACCTGCAAAATGACGTTGCAAAAGAACTCAGATTTTTACCTTATAAACAAATAGAATAATTTTTTAACAATTGACTGTAGAGCATCGGTTTTTCGATATTCGAAAATCTGATATTTTTACACGAATTTTGAAAAAAAAAGAAGGTCCTATCGTCAATTTGGGGCAAAGTTATCAATTTTTTTTCAAAAATTCATAGCTCCTTTGTTTATAATAATTAAGAAACGTAACAAGCGCCATTTTAAAGGGGAAGAGTTCAACTTTTAGTGTAAAAAATTTGAAAATGATTGCACTTTCTCAAAACTGTTGGCAAAGCTTCTAAAATGAGGCTCGAATCAACTTAGCTCGGAGGTTGTGGAGGGGGAACCCTCAAATCCGCGCATTCAAAAATTGAAACAGCATCTTCAAACTGACCACATAAGTCATAACTTTGGTGTTTGTTAACCGATTTTGATGTTTCTTTTTTCAATTTGGGGTACCTTTTTGCGTACGTTAATAATGTTCAATTTGTTAAACTATTAACATTAATATTAACAATGTAATTTGTTTAAACATTAAAAAAAAAATTTTTTTTTTGCAAAATATCAAAATTTTTTGTTTTGTTCTTGTTGAAAGTTGTAGAAAAGGCTTATGTACACGTAAATATATATCTTATTGTTATAAACAATTGAATTTTTCAAATTTATAAAATAAAAACACTCTATTCGATATAATTTACATTTTTAAGATATTTTTCAAATGCAAAATTACCATACAATTTATGAAAAGTGCTCTTATTAATTTGCGTATTATTAATTATTAATAAATAATAAAACAAACCATTACTTCCTTCGTAGAAGTATACAACACGCGTGTGAATGTACATGTAGTGACAGCGTTTGTCATGTATAATGGTTTGTATGATACAGTAGAAACTTTCTATGGTTCAACACATCTGCTCCAAAATAATAAGAGAGTAATAATTACCTGTAATTTGTTTAAACATTTTACAAAAAAATATTTTTATACATTATCAAAATTTTTGTATTATTCTTATTGAAAATTATAGGAAAGGTTTGTGTACAATTAAATATATAAATTACTGTTATATTAAGTTATAAACAATAGAATTTGTAAAGTGTGAAAAGAAACACATTGTTCGATATAAATAACGCTGTAATTTATAATAATACAGAATATTTTGTCGATTCACATATAAATTTACTTAATAATATACCTATACACATTCTAATAAGGTAAAATCAATCAACTCGTATTTTTTTTAGGAAAAATTGCTAACTTTGCCCCAAATTGACCTAGGACCTTATTTTTTTTTTCAAAATTCGTGTAAAAATATCAGCTTTTCAAATATCGAAAAACCGATGCTCTACAATCAATTGTTAAAAAATTATTCTATTTGTTTATAAGGTAAAAATCTGAGTTCTTTTGCAACGTCATTTTGCAGGTCTGAAAATTAATTTTTTCGATATCTAACAAAGCATTTTGGTAAATCAAGTCTTTCCCTTTCAGGTGGAGGCCGTAGAATCATTGTATTTTGATTTCTCTGGACGTGGTGGGGTTGCAAAAAAAGGTCTCTGGGATAAATTAATGCAATTTTGCAAAAACTATTTGACGAATCGATTTGAAATTTTTACCAGATATTAAGCACTATGAGAGTCAACTATTTACGCAAGGACAAAACAGTAGATTGTTTTTTACACAAGATATTGTTTATTGAATAAAATTCCGCATTTTGCAATTATCTTAGCAACAATTAACTATATCGACATTTAACAACCGCCATTTTGAAGCTTTTTTAATTTCCTACAAGGTGATTCATTTGATTTATCTGTAAGATAGTTTACTTTTTACTGGCAGGTGAAGAAGTGTGAAAAAACACGTTTTTTCCATTTTTTTGCATTAAAATGGCTGTAAATAAACATATGCAGAAAATCGACCGCAGATTTTATATAGGTTTCATTTATTGACACCTATACTTACTACCTAAAAATCGTGGTCTCTGCCTGGATGGGTCACAGTCCCGAACATGGTACTTTTTTTACTCATTTCCCTGGACTACTTGGTCTCTGACGAAAACGTCTTCTATATAATTTCATAGCTGCAGAACAATTTCTACGGCATTCTCCATAAATTAAAGCCATGTTTAATCTATCCCGGTTTGTATGAAGTACCATGTTTTATAACAATTTAACAAAATACAAGAACTAAACAAACATTAATTGACAATCAAAAACTAAAACAATGTCTAAAGCAATGCCAATATTATCAGTATTGTTTGTGAAGAATTCCAATGATTGTATTTTGCATATGAAGTTGTTCTATTTCATCAAGGTGAATGTAATCAATATAAATTGTATTTTTTCACCGACGTTAATTTTTCCTTTATTTCTACAATGGTTGCACTGGAAAAAATGCATGGAACATATTTTTATTCAATATTTTTAAATAAAATACAGGGGCGGGCGCTTTAAAATTGTAATAAATGTAATTTCCGGTTTAACCGGAAGTTGTAAAAAATTTTTTTGCCAAATTATTCACATTATCTATCTATGAAGAAAGTTTGAAACGAACTATCGTATAAAATTTAATGTAAGAAAGTTACGGCGATTTTAGTTTTTCAGAAATTAAATGTTTTAAACTCAAATTTCGAATTTTTTTCGTATCACGAAATCTACTTAAAATTAAATTCTCTTTAACATAGATAACATTTCTAAGTTCCTGTCATCCAAAAAATAATTTGTACCGCACCGCCATCTATCTCTTAACAGAATTTTTTTTAAATCCCCTTTTTCGTGTTTCTGGAACCTCAAATTGTTAAGAGTTCAATTTTTAAATTTAGGGCCCATTGCAGTAACCTCCCTATTTTAACAGGTGAGGAGCTTAAGAGACAGGAATTTTTAGTATTATTTTGACCCAAACTTACGGTCCCGAATTATTGTCGCATAAATCTGGGACACCCTGTATAAATAAACTAACATCAACGTTTTACAATTCATGTGCTACTCCTAAATGTTTATTGTATTACAATTTTGGTGTTTTGCAATTTTCTTGCCGTAACATTACCGATTTACCTGGGTGCAGGTAGATTTTAAAAGAGAGTTCAATGCTGAGGTAGAAAAGAAGCCATGTAAGGTGGAATGTACATGCACAAATTAAATTGTAAAAGTAACAACTGAGATGTTTATGTAAGATGAACGATCCCTATTGTGTGGTCTTCCTCTTTTGTGGACCAGTTGATCCATTTCATTGTAACAGCATGCGTTGGATAAGATTCTGTTCGGTATGTGCGGCGGTCATACGCAGGGGTGGCTATTGTAAGAGAAATTAAAAGCCACCATGAATAAAATAGTTAACAGTGTACTTAATGGCCTTAAAACAGGTAGTGTTTTGTAAGGAGTTGTTGAAAAGAATGTAATTTGGATAATATTTTATTTTTATCCACCTTGTTTTTATTAATTTATGTTTTACAAAAAATGTAAATAATGCTTTTGTGTACTTAGTAAAATTACCTTTAATTTGTTTTTGTTTTGTTTCTTTACGATGAAATTGACCGATATACGGTTATTTGAATAGACGCATGATGTTTTTAGCCTTAGTATTTAAAAAAAAAAGCTGTAATTAGTTAAAAATAACTCGAAAGGTACTTTTCCAAAAAATATTACTCTTTATTTTCTATAGGTTATCACTGAGATGAAATCGTGCTGAAAACCTCGACAAACTACTCTTTCAAATAAATGGAAAACTAAGGACTTAATTTAAAATAATGCCGCATCCCCTAGATTTGTAAAAGTGCACATAATACTGATTAACAACGATAATTTTCAATTAGCTGCTTGTCCCTATTTTTAAAAACAGAAACCCCTTTAATAGTCTATTGTCCATGTACTGTAGAAAGGAACTAAAACGTTAAAGGGTTTTTATTGTTTCTTATGTTCAATTGACCCCAAGATATGAAAAAACCGCGGAGTACTACCATTTAAAGTGGTGCGTTTTTGAGATCGAAGTAAAAAGGTCCACTTTTCATAATTTTTTTGCTCGAAAACTATGAATTTTTTCTATAAACACGCCAATAGAAAAGTGTGTAGAGAATTAAATTTCCAATCGAAATGGCACCTTCAGAAGTCAAAATTTTTTTTTTACAAAAAATGCAATTTTTTATTTTTTTTTATTTTAGCCTGTAACTATTTTAGGCATAGACATTGCTGCATAACAAAAAAAGCTGGCATTTTACCCGTTAAAATGAGATTTTGTAAACAGTTTTACGATTAATAGTGACCGAGATATAGCGTTTCAAAGTTTGCAACTTTTAACTTTTTTTGCTAATTTTTACTATTTTTTTTTCAAATTTCGTCCTGTAACTTTTTTCTGAGTGAATTTAGGTGTAGACATTATTATATTAAAGTGAAAGCTGACTTTACGCCCGTTGAAATGGTGGCTGGTAAAAGTCTTTACGACAAATAGAAACCTAGATATAGCGTTTCGAAGAGTGTTACTTTTATTAACTTTCTTCCAATTTTTACGTTCTTTTTTAAATTTCGGCCTATAACTTATTTGTCAAATACAGATATTGCTACATGGAATATACTCGCAGCATTCTTGTTTAAATGGTCTGCAATAGAAGATTATGTGATCAATAGTAACCAAGATACAGTCTAGATATGGTAGATTATTGTACTTAAAAAATAACTTTTTACATTTTTCCACTTCTGTTTTTTTTGTTCAAATAACTTAGATTAATTACTTACATTATGAAATTATTCAAATGCTGGATTTAACATATTTTCAAAATCGAAGTCGATTTCTTCATTGACATCTATGTAAACATCGTCTTCCGTTATTTGAGGCACATCAGCGTTTTCACAGTTCATTCCCATACATTCTTTGCAAAAAATGGAGCAATTCATTCCCAATTTCCTGCAACCACAGTTTCCTCTGCATCCTTTGGTGCATTTACAGGCTATTTTTTCCAGTAAAACTTGTGGTGCGGGAGGTTTATTTGTCAAAATTGGTACTAGTCCATTTTCTGAACTTTTCCAACCCCAGATGAGAGGATTTACAATATTTCCTTTCCAATGTTGCATTTGCAAGTAAGTTCTTAAACCATGAGGATTAGCAGCATAAGTTGTTGGAGGCAAACGGGACAATGAGAATTTCGCACCTGTTGAGTACTTCTGAAATAACTTATAGCGACAGGTACTTTGGCCATCAATTTTCATACCGTATAGTAATGTTACAATACATTCAGAAGCAAAACCGATGGCTACTGGACTTGCATTTGACAAATAAGTTATAGGCCGATATTGAAAAAGAACGTAAAAATTGGAATAAAGTTAATAAAAGTAACACTCTTCGAAACGCTGTATCTGGGTTTCTATTTGTCGTAGAGACTTTTACCTGCCACCATTTCAACGGGCGTAAAGTCAGCTTTCACTTTAATATAATAATGTCTACACCTAAATTCACTCAGAAAAAAGTTACAGGACGAAATTTGAAAAAAATAGTAAAAATTAGCAAAAAAAGTTAAAAGTTGCAAACTTTGAAACGCTATATCTGTCACTATTAATCGTAAAACTTTACAAAATCTCATTTTAACGGGTAAAACGCCAACTTTTTTTGTTATGCAGCAATGTCTATGCCTAAATGTACCCGAAAAATAGTTACAGGCTAAAATAAAAAAAAAATAAAAAAATGCATTTTTTCGTTTTTTTTTGTTTTGTTTTTTGGACGTATTTTTGTAAAAAAAAAATTTGACTTCTGAAGGTGCCATTTCGATTGGAAACTTAATTCTCTACACACTTTTCTATTGACGTGTTTATAGAAAAAATTCATAGTTTTCGAGCAAAAAAAAAATGAAAAGTGGACCTTTTTACTTCGATCTCAAAAACGCACCACTTTAAATGGTAGCACTCCGCGGTTTTTTCATATCTTGGACATAATAAACAATAAAAACCCTTTAACGTTTTAGTTCCTTTCAACCCCCTTTTTTTGTACATAGACAATAGCCTATAAATTCACATTCTCCAAATTTTCGGAAATGTTAAAATCTTCAACGACGAACTGAATATGATAATTAACGGTTAAGCACAGCCATTTAAAAGAAATGCTGGAATTCCATCAAGTCATGCTGTACAGTTCGACTTGTGTTTTTTTTTTTGAATACGACTAATACTTCATTTTCACTCAATATTAACACTGACATGGAATGATTTCCGATGATACCAAGCTACAGAGCGTTTTTTGGAAAATTTGCATTTTTAGATAACCTGTATATCTCAATTACCAAGTGTCAAATCGAAAATCGAGTAACACATTCCGAAGGAACTTTTTTGAGTAGAATCCGTTGCTGATAAGAAGAAAATTATGCATACCTCAATTTTCCAGATATAGATATAACTTGCATTTTTAAAAATTATTTGCGTTGCGTTGCTTAAAAAAAATAAATTCAAACCCTACAAAATTAGGATTAGTCACCATCTATACTCAAACGACTTTCAAAGGCGTCTTGATTTCTGTCAGTGGTTTTTGCGTCAGTGCAATGAAGTGCCAGGATTTGAAGGAACAATTATATGGACAAACGAGGCCCATCCCAAGCAGCATTCAAAGTGATGGGAACTGGCATCTGAGGCATCGGAACTTTAATACAGTAGGAATGACATAACAGTTACTAAATTTGAGGCTTTAAGGTAATATTCACTTTGTAGTATGCATTTGTAGTAACAATTATGTAGATACTACCGAATTCAGGCATTTTATAGTTCTAACACTTTCAAGTAACTGCCGCAGAATCTGCAACGTCGCAGATACTACTCTGCATTACTTTGATGCATCCTCAACTGCAAAGTGAAAATTGGTAGTAATACCGACCGCACAGCGTTACCAAAGGACCACTTCAAAGTAAAGATAACTTCAAGTGTTCAATATTAAGTCCCTGATACGTTGTTGGGAAATTTTCTGGAACTTCAATATTGTCTAACTTATTAATGACATCTTGAGTAAAAAAGAGGTTATTTCTACGAACATAGGGGCTTTGAAGTTATTTTTACTACTCCCCACTAATTGAAAATGACTACAAAGTTATATATACCTTAAAAACCTACTATAAAGTGATATCAACTTTTAAGACAATTTATATCATTATTGGCATTGAATAAAATGGCGGCATCTGAAATGCTCAGTAAAAGCAAAATAAAGTTTATCGGCACTCATCCATGTTTTATAGAAAACTGAAGAAACAGTTAAACAGTAAGAGAAATAGTGATTCTTCAGAATATGATGCAAACATTAAAGATTATTTCGCCACAGCAAAACCATCATCTTTGGTAACAAGTACAAAAGTGTTCCCATCAACACAAGGAGAAAAGTAATCGAAAACTATAACAGTTGTAGTGATTAAATGATACTGTGTACTGCTCGAAAAATACAACTTGTCTTTAACACACAGATTGACCCATAGTTCAGTTAGTGATCCACTGAGCATATTAAATGAATATGCCGATTAAAAACTCCAAATTTAATAAATATTGTGTCGATGGGGAACGGACAATGTCGGTATAACGGCATAAGACATTATTTATGTACAATAAATTGAATTGAATGAAATTAAATGTAAACTGATCACTGAATAAATATGAAAACTCATGTATTTTTTCCATTATTGCACACCTTACGTTAATAAATATATTTATCCAACACTTTCATATAAAGTGATCTTTATTGATGAGATTTTGAAGGTATAAAGTGACCCATAAATCACTAGTGAGATAAAGTAGTAAGCTAAAGTGAGGTAAAGTGATTTAGTCACTAAAGAGTAATTTTAATATAAAATAAAGTCCAAGGAATTTATTTATTCTCCCCATTATATGGAAAATTAACAAAACAAAGAACCCATGCACTAACACTTATTTATTTATATTTTTGTTAACATTTATTGTCATCATATTCGATTTTTCACAAAGAAAACTGCTCTTCTGTACACAATTTTTCTCTGTACTAGTAACGACGTCTGTATCGCCTGACTCGTTGTGCTGCTCTCCCTGAATTTTTTTAGCAATAACAATCTTGTTGAGACTGAATCTTCCAAATAACCCTCCGTCACGGTGGATGATTTCCACACACCGTGACGTTTAAGGATGGTAATGTCACCCCAGCATTGGCCAAAAGAGTTGATGAGGAATGGCGCATGCTATGGCCAGTATACAATTCTGCATCTGGCAATAGCAAATAATCAGCTACAATTCTTGGAATTTTTGAGAGCTTATTTAATCCAACGCACTTTCCCTTTTGAAAATTCACGAAAAATCTTTTGTGAGACACATTTTGCGGTCTTAAAGACACATATTTCCTAATCGAATCAAGTGAATTTACCGAAAATCCTTCATTTAAAACTGTGAAACTTCTTGATTTATTCGTCTTAGTATCTGGTATGGATATATACAGATATAATTATTTATCTATTATATCTTCGACGCTTAAGAAGGTCAGTTCACCGCAACGGCAGGCACCGCAAACTCCCAATATCAATGCAACCTAAAAAACCTAAACAATTAAATAGGTTCACAAAAGCAAGATCATAATAAACACCTACCTCCGACATCAGATGCTCACCGTCAGGGGCATCCATCAAATATTGTTCGATATGTGCTCTTTCCAAAATCTTTCTAATAATATCAGATAATAAAAAGTACTTGTAAAAGTATAATAATTGTTATTTTTAATCCACATATTCCCATCACACACAGTGACAGTGACACTTTAACAGTTATTACTGCGTGGCCAATTAAAAAAAAAGAATTACCTATCTCGTATCTGCCAATTGTACCAACATGAAAATAAGTTGATAGCAATAGTTACCAAGATCTTATACCGTCATTGGTCCCATTTGCTACATCTAGGTAAATATATCTACACAGTGAAATTGTTGTAGTTCCCATCACCACTTTTAAAGTAGCAACAACTATAACGTTGGTGGCATCTGCTACTTTATGGTAAATGTAACTTGTAGGGAAATAATTTTGGTTTTTGCAACCTCTAAGTTACTGCAATTAAAATCGCCATTTTTCTGTTGTTGAATGAAGACGCCATATTAACACGGATAAAAATATAATTCAATAAAAAATTTCTTTTTATTATGGTCATTTACAAATATGTTTTCTAAATTGATTATTACTTTATAATATATAGCATTTAAAAAAAAAACGTTTTCCATAAAAAATTTTGCAGTTTTGCTTGTACACAATTTTTGCAAAAAATTTTTTTTCCGAAAAAAACATTTTCTCGAGGGGGCGTTTTTTTTATCGAAGCATCATGATAACATTTTACAGAAAGCCAGTGGAGGTTTTAATATCCACACCCAGGGTAAATGCAAAACATGATGATTTATAATATATGCTTATGCATGTTGTATATAATCACCTTAACTTGGACCTTGGACATATCATGTGCTCAAACTCAGTAAGTCATTAATTTGCTATTCGAATAACAGAGAGCCAAATATATAGTTTGCGCTCTCATTTCGGTCAGCTGAGCTGTTCCAAAAGTTAGTCATTTCTACTACTTGGTTACATCCCGTTTACGTAATAACCTAGTCCTCTACACGGTAACGGTAGAAGTACCGGAATAGTAATTTTCCACGTAATTATTATTCCCCATTTTGGTGAATACTTGGTAGAAGGATGGTTCCCATTACGTAACAGTCCTTAGTTGCGGAAACCTTTAAAGTTCCCCTAATGGCAACTATTACGTAGAAACTTCTAAAATTGCTGCTTGGGATATAAGCAGTGCCGGAATTTTTAATCAGCATAATAACCACCATTGGACTCATGAAAATCCGCACGTAACCGCTACAGTTAATCGTCAAGGACGATTTGGATTTGGTGTATGGTATGGTTTTATTGGATACCAAATAATAGGTCCTCATTTTTTTTCACGGTCATTTGAATACCGAAAATTTTATTAACATTCTACGACAAGAAATAAAGCCCTTAGTAGACAATATGCCTGTAAGACAATTTCAAAGATTAATGTACCAACATGATGGCGCCCCAGGTCATACGTGAAATGAAACACAAAATTATTTAAATGCTCAATTTGGGGAGGATTGGATAGGTAGCTATATATCAGTCAGGACTAGTTTATCAATGTCTAGTTAGCTAAGTTAACTAAATTGATAACTAACAATTAATTCAGCTAACTGGACATCGATAAACTACAAAGTAGTTTAGATATTGTTTAATTTTTAGGAAATAATGGTCCTGTTCGATGGCCAGCCAGATCTCCCGATATACCCCTACCGACTTTTGGCTTTGGGGTTATTTAAAATATAAATATAGAGAACGTTCTAATAACATAGAAGAATTGGAAAAAAAAATATTAGCTGCGTTTCGGAAAAAAACTCCTGTCATGATTGGAAATTCAACAAATGCTGTAAGGAGAAAAATGCATAGATGTCAATGAAGGCAATTCAAAAATTCAAACATTGATTGTAGTTTAGTTTTTCCTATTTTTGGCAAAATTATTTTATATTATAAGAAGCGTTGTTGTTTAATAGAGTTTTCCATGGCCTCCTCACAAATATATTAAATTTTTCGAAAATTAACCACTTTCTACAGAGATAAATATGACATAATATATCGTTTGATAGCTAATTTAAGTTGTGATCGAATAATGAAATAATTTACAGAGTGTTCCATTTAAAAAAAAAACAAAAGTTATGTCTATATCTCGAAAACTGAGGCATGCACAATTTTCTTCTTATCAGCAACGGATTCTACTCAAAAATGTGCCTAGAATGTGTTACTCGATTTTCGATTCGACACTTGGTATTAAAATATAGAGGCCATCCAAAAATGCCAATTTTCCAAAAACGCTCTGTGGCTCGGTAGTCGAAAAAGATAGACGTTTGCGGGTTGTACCATTGTTTGTTTCTCGAAAATCGAGCTCAGGACCTATATTAGTTCTTGTCTATCTGCCAGTTTTAGAGAAAACCTCAAATTCTACCTAATATCGTCCTGTACATATATTAAACCATAACTTGACTTTTACTTGCTTGCTCTATCTATATATAGGTGTGCCAAGTTTCAAGTCAATATTATAAAACTTTTCCAGAGAAATCGTGCGTACAAAACTAGTTACATAGTTTTTTGCTTAAATTCATGACGTTCTGAGCCCATTTGAACAAAAAAAATCAAAATTTAATCGACGATGTGGAAGTAATTATGGTAAATTAAAAAGTAAATGTAAGAACAGACTAGATATAATGTGTTGCGATAAATAATTTGCTATGCTTATAATGAACAAAATAGAATTGATGACTTTAAAGTATCACTAAGTAGAAGAAAAACAAAATAGCTGGGTAAAAATATAAACAAGGAAATACCTGAATTTTCTTTTAAAAAGATCAAATAAACCATTATTTTTAAAAAAAATTTTATTTAAGTCGATAATTTTTCATTTTTTTTTTACTGAAATTAAATTTTTCTCAACCCTGTCAGCAATCAATTAATACTCTGCATATCTCAGGCGAAATGATTTCAGTGAATCTTCTTGTACAGTTTTATCTTCAATGTGGCTCTGGAAACTAAAACCATTCAGGTTTACGGTCTAATCTATTGTAAGTAAAGAAGTCACTGTTCTGTTGTTTCTCATGTCTGTAAACCGGCCGAGTAGAGAGTAAGACGATCCGAAGCAATAATAATCATAAACATGTGGCCGATGGACTACCCACTCACAAAAATTGCAGTATATCAAATTCTCGACAGTAAAATACCGAGTAATGTTGTTTTAACAGTATTAAATAATGTTTTCTGTTACTCTAACTGTCCAAAACGTTTGTTTATACTGCCAGTGCAGTGGCAGTGTCCATTATGGACATATTATTTTCATGATAATGTGTTTAACCCAGCAATGGATCCAGATAATAAACTTTTTTATATGCAATAAGATAAATATTGATATATGCATAAGGAAATTAAAAAAAAATACTATCTTGAGAAATTTAAAAATACTAATTTGAAATAAGGAAATTTTAAAAACAACTGTTACGTGTGCAACTAATAAAAGCATCAGAAGAAGGTATTTATTTAACAAAATAGAATTTACAAGTGAACCAAGTTCGCGTGCCAGAAGTGAAGTCTTTGAAGGTTGAAATATGACTGACTCTCTCTGGCTACACAGTACACGGGTACAAGGGTTGAGTAATGAGCAGGATTTTCCTACTTTTATTCGAGTCGACTATTACGGTCGTTTATTACCGTACACTGAATTGTCGACTGTTCGGCTTTAAACGTGTCAATATTATAAATTATGCATTTAAGTAATTGGTGTTGGAAATTACGCTACAACAACTAAATTAAATGTTCAAATTGCGCTTTATCCGCAGCCTGACAATAGTCAAGACGTTTATTAAACTCTTTGAAACTTTCCGGTGATATGCGCCGTATTTCTTAACGCTTTAAACCCTCCACGTGTACTTTACTTTTAAGACATCCCCACGGAAAGTAATCGAAGGCCGTCAGATCTGGCGATCTGGCTGGCCACTCAATTGTGCCCCTTCTTCCTATCCAACGATTTGGAAATAACTCACTTAAATAGGCTCGAACAGGGGCTGCGTAATGGGAAGGTGCTCCATCTTGCTGAAAGAAGAAGCTCAGGGTGAAAGTAAATTTAATACTTTTAGAAGCTAGTGTACAGTGTGTAAATGTGTAACATAAGAAACATATGCATTTGAATTTTATATATTTGATAATAACTAGATACATACAGTAGTAGTCCAATCAACGAAGGGAAAATAGGGGAATTAATTCGTGTAGTGGCTAATTTTTGTTAGTTGCCCTGAACAACGTACGAAAAGTCCTGACCGGTGGGGGATATGCGGGGGGGGGGGGGGGGGGGGTAGTTTCACGTCTTTCTTGAATAACTCGAAAACTGCGACCTCTAGCGAAAAAGTATCCTTATACAAAATTAAACTAGATGAAATTTTCTACATATAAGCTCCTATTCATTTTTTATGTAGGATCAATACTTTACGACATACAGAGGATGGAAAAATCGCGAAATAAATAAATGAAATTTTAATACTAACTGAATTTAAAACTAACCTAAAAACTATTAAAAGTCAGCAAATCATCATCATCGTCGTCGTCATCGTCGTCGTCCAAATTGTCGTCTAATGGTGCATCATTCGTATACGTACCATGGCAAGTGCCGCACACCATCGAGCATAGAACCGGGGTTAGCGATCCATTTTCCCCTTGGTTCCATCCCCACTGGTTCGGGGGGTAGGGGGTTGTTGAGCCATTGCTGTATCAATACGTAAGCAAGCGAACCGCTGTAAGTAACAAATTTTAATAATAATAATAATAGGTTTTATTAGCAATAGCTAATTACATTACAAAAATAATACATAATTTAACAAAAAGTTTTTAAATTTAACATTAATATAAATTACACATCTACATTATTATATATATAAGTATAACATTGTCTTTTAAAAATTTGCAGAGATTGACTTGTTTTAATTTCAGTGGGTAATCTATTATACATAACCATTCCATTATGATATAAATCATTCTGTCCGTAATTTGTCCTAACTGTGTGTATATATAGATCATTTCTACTTCTAGTCATATGTTGGTGAATATCTCTTATGTAAGTACATAATTCTAACAAATGAGCAGGTAATTGGCCATGCAGGATTTTATAGATAAATGTCATTGTATTGAATGATATTATTTGTTTGACACTAAGTACATCTACATTGTCTAACATACATTTTTTGCTTGTATATTTATTACAATTTAATATAATCCTCAGTGCTTGATTTTGTTTCTTTTGTAATATTTCTATTTCAGAGTTATTCAACAAGAATAATATTGATGAGCAATAATTTAAATGAGGGCTAATGATTGATTTGTAAATTATTGTTTTTGTCCATTGGCTAATGTTATTACTTAATCTTCCTAGTAAATTTATTTTTTTTGCCATTTTACCAGTTATGTAGCTAGCATGCTTTGAAAATGTTAGTTGGTCATCTATTATCACACCTAAATATTTGTATTCTTTTACGCGTTCTATTCTATTTCCATATATATACACATCTATATCACTTTCAGTATTAGTTACATTATATCTATTTTTTATAACCATATATTTAGTTTTGTTAGTATTTATTTTTAAATTATTTTCATTTAGCCATTTTTGTAGTACATTTATCTCCTCATTTAGTGTCAATAATATTTCGTCAACATTTTCACCAATAAAATACAATAGAGTATCATCCGCAAAAAGTTGGATATCACATTTACGTTTATGTCGAACTATATCGTTTATGTATATTACAAATAAACTAGGGCCGAGGACTGTCCCTTGCGGGACTCCATATTTAGTATTTCTTGAATTAGATATTACTCCTTCATATTTAGTGACTTGAGATCTATCATTTAGGTAATTTTTAAACCAGTTTAATGTTGTACCTTTAATACCAAAATTTTCAAGCTTTAAAATTAATAAGTCTCTGTCTATGGTTTCAAAGGCTCTTTGAAAGTCTAGATACACTACACCAATAATATGTTTATCATTTATTGCTCTTTTCCAGTCATATAAAATAGTTTGTAAAGCACTTTCACACGAATTGTTTTTACGAAATCCCGCCTGATGTTTGGTTAGCAATTTATTTGATTCACAATATTCCACTAATTGTTCATTAACGACTGTTTCTAATAATTTTTCATAGCTGGGGACCATATTTAGGGGGCGGTGCTCTTCTCCTAGTATAGTGTTAACTTTTTTCTCAACTGGAATGATTGTTGAGATCTTCCATGCCTCTGGAAAATTTCCTGATTCAAGCGAAGAGTTAATAACATCTAGAAACCTGTCACTTATTGCTTCAAAGGATATTCTCAGTATCTGCGTATTTATTCCATCAACACTACTCTTTTTATTTTTCATGTCATTCATAATTTCCCTTAACTGTATGATATTGAGTGATTTAAATGTTTCAAGTGTGTAGTTATGTTTTTCCATATTATTTAATATATATTCATAATTATTAGTTTTATTCAATGACAAAGTAATATCTTCAATGCTATCTAGGAAATAATTGTTGAATAATTCCGATATCTCTTCTTTGTTTTCATATAATTCACCTATAAATTTAATGCCCACACCTTTGTACTTATTTTTTCCATAAACTAATTGTTTCAATGTTTTCCACATCTCCTCCGAGTCATTTTTTACCTCATCAATTTTTTCATTGTAATATGCTTTTTTCTGATTTCTTATTATGGTTACTACATTATTTCGACTTCTTTTGTATTCATTCCAGTCTTCTTCAGTACCTGTAATTATGGCTCTTTTGTATTTTGTGTCTCTATTTTTTATTTGTAATTTTATTTCATTTGTCCACCATTTGTTATGACCCCATCGACCATCAATTAAAATTTCCTTTTCTGGAGCATGTTTATTGAGACATGTAAGGACTGTATTTACTAAAATATTGGATAATGAATCAGTATCTTTATCATTAATGTTCCATTCAAACTTCTTTAAATCGTTCTGGAAGTTACTTATATTTAGATCTTTATACATTCTGACTTTTTTGCGATATGGTTTTACCCCACTATTAGCCATTAGTTCGATTGTGATAATTGAGTGATCAGATATTTTAGGTGTGGTATGAACTTGATATTTTAAATCTTTTTTATTAGTAATTATCAAATCTATTATTGTACTACTATCCTTCGTTACTCTGGTAAATCTATCCATTATTTGATTTAAGCCAAGTGAATTAATAACGCTGTTAAATTTGTCAGAATAATAACTTATTTTTGCCATATTTAAATTAAAATCTCCTAATAAGATCAATACACTGTCCTTTGTTATCCAATCTAGCATTGTATCTTCCAGTTTTGACAAAAATTCTGTATGACTAGAATTAGGGGAATGATAGCAGTTAAATATTGTATACTTTTGTTTATTAATTAAAATATTTATTCCAATTATCCACATATTCATTGGAATTGTCTCATTAAGAATTTCCTTAAATTTGTATTCTTGTTTAACATATATAGTTACTCCTCCAGTGTGTCTACTTGTTGAGTAGCAGCATGCCTTACGATAACCTTCGATGTCCATTTCAACATTATGAATATCTTCAGTGATGTGAGTCTCAGACAAACATATAATAATCGGTTTCCATTCATAGATAATCCACTCAAGCTCGGTTTTATTTTTTAGTAAACTTTGAATATTGAGATATAATATCTGCTTATTTAGTTGCTACAAATCGTTGCAATTAATATTAAATATTTGTGGATATTGAACTCTTGTTAGTAATTGATTGTATATTCTTTTATATGATTCACATTCTTTATCATAGGCCGTGTGATTATATGTTATATTTGGAACTCTTAACACCTCAGCAGCATGTTTGCAATTTATACATTCATTATCTGTGGATTTACAATCTTTCGATATATGTTCACCTGTGCATTTTGGACAAATTATTTTGGGACTATTGCATTTATTTGCCATATGGCCAAATTTCCAACACTTAAAACATTGTATAATATTTACATAATTTATAAAACGACATCTTTTCCATCCTATATGTATTATCCCATCTTGATTTAATTGACCATACGTTTCTGGGTCAATCTCAACAACTACATTACAACTTCTTTTATCACGTGTTTCATACTTATAAACTACTTTGACTATTTTCTTTTCTTCTGGAGTTTTTATACTGTTTTGGAACACAAATTTCTCTGTGAAAATCTGATTATCTTCCAAGTCTTTAGGATTAACTCTCAATATTTTTATTTTAGGATTCTTTTTTTCAATCATAGTTACATCATATTCTGTTCCTAGTTGTTTTTTTACATTCTCACTTAAGTTTTCAACTGATTTTTCATCGCTACAACAAATTGCTACTCCGCCTTCTCGTACATGTTTTATTCTTGAAATACTTGCACCAACAGTTACAGGATTTATTTGCTCTTGTATGGTTTCACGTGTTGCTGTGCTTTTTTGTGTAGTATCTTTTGGTTTTACTAAAACAACAGATTCTTTATTCCCTTTAACTATTTGACTGTATGTATTAGTTGATTTTAAACCTGTATTACTAATTTTTTCTCTTAGCTCTGCTAACATCTGTTCTAATATGGATATTGTTTTTTCTTTACTATTTATTAAATTATTTTTGTCCTCAATTATTGTATGGAGCAGTGTAAAAGTATTACTTTTCAAGCAATCAGGGCAAAAAAATTTCAACACTCTTCCTTCTTTTAATTCAAGACATTTCACTTCAGAAGCTGTTAATTTACCACAAGGTTTGCATATAAGATTGTTGCATTCATCACAGTTGTATATCTCTTTCCGTTTTTTCTCTTTACATATATTACATTCCATGTTTCGTATATTTTTTATTCTTATTTAAACCCATAAATGCTATTTCTTTATAGTTTATCTCTGATAAAGTCTTAATTTTTAACAACAGCTGTTTTCTAATTTTTTATCACTTATTTTAAATTTAATTGATTTAATTGATAAGGCTTTTTTGCACTGAGACTTGTTTGTTGTTTTAATATATTTAGTTTCAATAATTAAAATTTTAATTATCTGTACACTATTGTTTATGAAATCTTCGCTATTTTTAAGCCTGTAGTTTTAGCTTCGGATTGGTATTAAACATCACCATTAAATTCAAGTATTTCCACTGTAAAAACGTTCTTAAAAGTCACACTTAAAAATCACTGTACTGAATCGGAAATGACCAAGAACCTCTTTTTTTTTGTAAAATACAGTTAATATACCTGCAAATAAACTCTGAAAGAATGTTGTTGCGCAGCTCTTGGTGGGTGGCAGTGTGGCGTGGAGTGTACCCCCCCACCCCCCGTACACACCCCACCGGTCAGGACTTTTACTATGTTTTTCAGGACCCCCCCCCTTCTCTCACTACTGTACAAAAATTGGCCACTACATGAATTATTTCCCCTATTCGGCCTTTTTTGAACTTCGTTGACTGGATTATAGTAAGCATTAGCAACTATCTGTTATATTCATAAGAGTAGAGTAATCCCTCAAATATGAATATTAAATGAAAACACAAAGAACATGTACTTTTTCATTTTTCTAAAAAAGCCCACTAAGCCCATAAACAATAAAAGAAATTCAAATTCTTATTATAATGTACCAACCAATTGACACTATTTGATTGGTTAATGGTCACTTTGAATTACATGATACATTACTCTCGTTTTATCCACTTCATGAACTCATCATATGCAAAATATCGTATCCTGCGCGTCGAGCTATAGATCTTTTAAGGTTGTCAAAGATCTGTTGCTAATCATGAGTCGTGCAGTAGAGTAAGTAGACACTGAAGTATCATGGGTGAAGTGAGCTTACGATGGT
Organism: Rutpela maculata; assembly: GCA_936432065.2. Taxonomy (NCBI): domain Eukaryota; kingdom Metazoa; phylum Arthropoda; class Insecta; order Coleoptera; family Cerambycidae; genus Rutpela; species Rutpela maculata. The sequence goes on from OW386287.2 coordinate 218,264,784, forward strand.
GGAAAACAAATGGAACATAACCTTCAAGATTAGTGTTGACTCCGATGATGTTAAGATGATGAATACGTCTTCTTTATACATATCTTAATTATTTCATTACAGCAACCATTTTCTTCAGCAGTTTATAAGGTGCTCCCAATTTTTTTAAAACTTTTATCAACAGGCATTTTACTAGGTATCCCAGAATCTACTTGAAACATTACAAACATTCTTTCAAGTATTATGTGTTATCGTTCTTTCTTCTACTATTCAATTTACCTCCGTATGTGTTCTTCATTCAGAATTAAGAAATCAGAGGAATAAAATACGTCATATGATGATATAAAACTCCAAAATTTGATAATATTGGGAAATTTCATTGTTAAAATATGCTCATATTGGCCATACCGCTTTCAAGATAAAAATTTGGTGTTTCTCCTCGAATATATCAGTACAATACAATCACTACAATATACATATATATTCTGCCGATACCGGTGATATTATCATATTGATCATAAAAAAAAATACACAACTTTACCACGACACCTTAGCTGTAGGTTTCTGGAAATTCTGTTGTTCATCTGTCAATGAATCTTCAATAAATTAGGCGAATAGATCTTCTGTTCTTAGATTTCATGCTATAACAGATAATTTTTCAAAGAAAGAGAAGTGTCTTGCTGGTAGATACTTTCTCAACTTAGGATCATGTACTGTCGACACCTGAAAAGCTTGGAGAAGATGAACAAATCAGTAGCGATATTAGTTTAAGAATTTGTTTGTTATTTCTTCGGTCACACGGTCAAGTTATGGAATGGTATATAGGCAAACAACCTCACTCTATGCTTTCACAGCCAACCAATTACATTTGGAAAATTGAGAAAATTGACAAAAATGGCTATCATTCGCCGATTACGTGTTCGTTACCTTGTGCTCCAACTAGCCTTCTAAAATTGACAAACTCGTGGAGTGAACCATATATTTCATAAATCTATTTAATCAGTATATTCACATTAAAATCTTTTTGTATTAAAAAAAACTTACTTTCTTATATTTTTGGTATTAAATATCATCTAGTTTAATGTACTTTAGTTTGTGTCAGCATTCCCAGAGGAGGGGTTCTGTAATACTGGGCGAATTTACTGTTGTATTTTTATAGAAACGCTAATTTTTGTGCCTGTAATGTCATTTGGATAATTTGGGACCTTCTATGCTTATTTTATGGGCTCCGTTACTAGTTTAATTATGGTGATGGGGCACTCCATCGATTAGTCACAATTTCCAGATGTTCATCAATTTGTTTCACATTCCAGTGAGATCAGAATATAGAACAAAATTAACCATTTGCTTGTAACACTAAACAGTAGACGAAATTACATTTGCTGTGGCACTAAAACCTCAAATGATTCTGGATTTTTTGAAGGGGGGTGAACTTGCGCTCACGTGCACTCAGACCTGATGGCTAATTGCGCTACCCCCAAAAGTGGCGGAATACTCAGTGAGTCTCTCATTCCTCGAGCCAACCCACCCTCGTGGTGTACTTGAGGAGGAAACCGGTTGGGGTGCCACATATTCTGGCCATACTAGGCTGGAAGTCACTCAGTATGGATCCTTTTTTCGTTGAGAAGGCAGGACAGTGATACAACATATGCTCGGCAGTTTCGTTTTGAGATTACAATCTCTGCATTTGAAGCTATCTAACTCTCAGTGTAAGAAGTTGTTTGTTTAAACTGCGGAGTCCTATTAATAATACATAAATACGCAGATTTCTCCTGGACATCAGGAGATAGTTTTTGCCTAGCTTACGACTTACAGTCCGCGTGACTTTTGAGAGAATAGTTCTTTAACAGAGAACAGTGTACTGAATCTGAGAGCGCTATTGCGGGTTCCGGATCATGCAGGGCGGGCTAAAGCATCTGCTTCCTCATTACCCTGAATTCCATCGTGTCCTTTCATTCAGCGGAGCTGGACACTTATTTTATGCCAGTACATATAGGAGGGTCTTTCTAATTTGCAGAACTAGCCTAGGGTCCTACAGCTGTTTAGGGCAAGCAAGACCGCTCTGCTGTCCGTTGATATGCGCACTGTTTTACCTCTGACATTCGCATTCGTGATCTTTATTACCGTTTGCAGAATTTCTACTAGTTCCACCTGGAATATAGTGGCCTATCGGTATTGTCAAGTGCAGATCTAATTCTTTTGATTCAGAGTCCATGTTTGAACCATCGGTATAGATTTATACACCATTGGCCTAAAGAATGCAATCTCAGAGCAGTCCTCAACGCCACCTCCTCTATGAATTAGTTTAAAGGAGGAACGCAGTTTATAGTCTCTATTTCAGCTGTAGTCGTCATTTTCATCCTAGCGGTAACGTAGAGACATGTCAATATTTGAACATACTCTAGTTGAGATGCTGCTGTTCTTTGCCTTGCTCTGAGCCACCAGAGTATGGATGCAGACCAAAGCACGGATCTTATCACAGCAGTGTACAATAAGAGAGAGATCCTGGGTAAACAAACCCAGGACCTACCGACTACTCTGTGATACTGTCAGAAGGCCGCACATACCTCAAATTGTGCATCAGCGTACGTTTACCGTCAGAGGTTTTGGACATTTCTTTACCGTTTTCAGATAATCCAAATATATTGCATCGCGCCATTGAAACTTCTACTGGTTTTATAACTGTTATAAATAATTAAAATTATTATGCCGTGCTATCTTTCTAATCTCTGACATATACCAACCTTTTGAATATTATTAATAAATATTTATTGAATTTCTCATTATGATAAAAGCATTTCCGTGAACGCTGTATTAATCCTATATATTAATTAAAGCATTTGAATTTAAAGGCAAAAATTATACGCCTTATTTCCTGCAAGAATTTTCATAATCATGTTACTGACTGACTTAATGTGTGAAATTACTTGTATGTTAATCTCAAGAACAGAAGCATAATTATAGAAATAAAAAAGACGATATTACAATAAAGCAATTTTTAAAATTCTTATGCCTCCTGTGAGGATTGAACTCACGACCCCTGGTTTACGAGACCAGTGCTCTCCCACTGAGCTAAAGAGGCTCATGCCGGGGCGACTCGATTTGGTCACAGTTAAAGGAAAGGTAGTGAAATGTGTATATAAAAAAAATACATTTTTTTAAAAGAACGATTTATTACTTTTTTCATTGTAAGATCTTTTCTGAATAGTATTTACATTATTTATGTTATATATTGTATTAAAATTAATATTTTCTCATCATTATTAACAAACCTTTAAAACAATGCCAGATCGTTGGTAAAGAGCCAACATATCCTTGGGGTGATTTTGTACCGCTTAAATTACTGTGCTTTATTTCTTTTCCTTGTCTCCTACATTTGTGGTAAAATATTTATAATAGAAGAATACAAAATATAGCTATAGGTAAAACCACCAAATTTTGCTATATATCCAAGTAGCACACTTTTTCTATATGTTACGTCATTTTAACTTGAGATTTGTCTCACATCTTGCCGATATTGTGGCGATTGCGGGGCGTATGTTTTATAAAACAAAAAATCATACATGAAATATTACAAAATATGCGTTTGTTATTAATGTAAATAAAATGGAAACTTATCTTTTGATTATCACTGCTGCTTGTGTTTTCATTTTCTCGTATTTGGACTGATTCTTTCTTGTCTTTGTTCTTGCCAGCATGTAGACGATGTCACTGCATTGCACTGCACTAATATTTTTTATATCACCGCATGTAGTATAACCTCCGATTATATTCTTAGATACATAACAGCTATCTCTTCACTATATACCTTGTTTGCTCCTAACATTATATGTCCATTAAAAAGGACAGATAAACATAATATCCCATAAATAATAATAGGGGATGTGTAGAAAGGTAAATATTTTCATTAAAATGAATTATTGCAATTCCTGCATTACCGGCTCTTTATACAACGTGATGTAGGCATCCAATATTACAGTAAGGATAATGCTTGATATATTTCAAATTTAATTAGCAAAAACTTTGAAATATGTCTGTAAAATGTTTCAACATTCATAAGAATTACGTTTCTCTATTCTTTTTGAAAGTTTACATAAAATATTATACATATTTACATGGCTAAATTGTTAATATTTTTTATTTTAATTTATTATGTTTCTGCTCTATCGAATCGCATATTTAATAAATACACCACAAATTAGACAAGCCTTTAATTTAATGTTAAGATTGTCTGGGTGAGAGTTGCATATTTAAAATAATAAATAGCTGCTTTTTGAAGGATATTAAAGGAAATGTGTATTGAAAGGACCTTAAAATTTAATTGCTATTTACCTTATCACAATTGTAAACTGAACCCCATCATGAAGTTTATACTTACATATGAAACGATCGATTTTCTTCTTTTCTAAACTGCTTTCTGCAAAAGGCACAGCACTTCACCATTTTGCACTAAATATATTGTCACTAAACTGTGTAAATATGACTTCTTCACCACTTTTTGATCGGAGAACAGAAAAATATTTATTACATTGATGGGCGACACGTCAAACTGAGATTATGATAATCGAACTGTCGCGATCGTGTCCGAAACAGCCGCGAATCGACCGACTAGCGAATCAAGAACCTATGGTATGTTTGCAACTGAAGTACCTTAGATTGTGACTATCTCAGCAACCAGCAAACCAATACACATTATATACAGTAGTGGCATGTTAAAATATTGAGTCGATGCCAATGTAAGGTAGAAGAGAAGAGAAATGGACAAATAATATGCTGAAAAGAAAGAGATTTACCCTACGCTGTTGCCACTTTTCTCTCTAGCTACTTTTAGTCGTCAAGATAATCCTTCCTCTTTTACTGAATTTTCTTTGTGATACATTTGCGTCAACTCATTCTGTTTCTGTCATTTCTTCATAATTAGACAAAGATTATGTTTTGAGGACATGGGTGAACTATGGATAAAAGAAAACGGCACGCCCATATTTGCCTGCCTGTTTAATTTAGACATCCCAATGGAAGGTGCGCACGTGTAGACTGTGGGAGGAGCTTCTTACCTGTTGCCGGCAAAGCATACCAAGATTTGACATTGGGGGAGATTGGGGAACGTAAATTATTTTACGCCATGTTAAAATACGCAGCATAAATCTAAATAAGGATAACAAATCATGATGTTTCTATGAGCTACTGTTAATTAAATTATTTTAACAAGAAACCAATTGCAAATAAAGCCGTATTAATCAATAATTGGATTTCATCCGATTTCGCATTTTCTTTTTACCCCACTTTATCCCATCATTGCAGAGTATTCGCTTAGACATCCCCACCTAAAATGACTGTGATCTGGAAAAGGGAGAAATCCTATTTATTTAAAGGATTTTTATTTATTTTATTTATGTACCTAGGGAATGCTAGTTTAATTTTCACGCCACATGGCTAAAAATGTGCAAAAATAAAACAGTATTTTAGTTATTTGAGCATTAAAAATTGCATTAAATAACTACCAACCAGCAAACTCCAATACGCGTAACATCATTTTTGACAAGAGTAGTACATTCCAACTCATCTTGAAATGTACTAAACAATTTTGAGGAAACTGCTGTTTTCATCATAAACGTCTCAAGCTCTAGGAGGGACAATAAGAGGGGATAGAGGGCGGAACTCTTAACATACACAAGTGCTGGCATCGTTGTTTTATATCGCTCTCTTTCGCGTACATTATTTTGCTCTTTATATTTCACTCTTATTATGGGGATCGACCCAAGAATTTTGGCGGCCACTACTGGCAGTATGGAGAGTATAAATAACCGAATTGAAAACTAAATTTGTTTCAGGAGAAAAATGAATAAGTAAAAATGTAGTCGCCACCAAGAACGAATATGTCAACACCATCTCCAGATCCCCAAAAGGGCGATCACGCATACCAGTCCAGCGAGGCAAGCGACCATGGTCTTCTGGGCCACGTCCACACTTGCACCTGTTCTGAGAAACCCAACGTAGAGGCACCCAAGACTGAGCTAATCCACCCCCTCTGCGTGTCCAAATCTAACCTCCATCACGTCATCAACCTAAGTCATGCCCCCTCCACAACGAGTCATATCCACCCGATAAATCAATCTGTGCACGTGCACGTCCATTCCTCGCCAAAGACTGGGCATGCGCCCAAAATCGTACCTCCCGCCTGCACTTGCCACATACAAGAAGACTGTGAAAATATTGGTGATATCGATGCAGGATCGCAAAGCAGAAAAATTGAGGCCGATGATAGAATAGAAGTTTCGCCTTTGCCTCCGGCATTGCCCCCACGGCCACCACCCAGGCCAAGATACGACGGCAACGGTAGCCTCAATTCGCGATGTCGACCTAGAATCTGTAAGTACTGTATTAATAAGTCACAATTAGCTGAAATAAATTAACAAATCTGAAAGCATTGAAATTCTGCAGATAAGTTTAGTTAGGTGTTCTATTGGACGTGTAATTCTGAACAAATATTTAATAAATACAGCACGGGTATACAGTTTTATCACTGAAAAACCTTACACAGAATTCTTTCGCTGCTAAACGCGTTGCAGCAAATGACATTTGTCATGTATTAGTTTGAGAAATATTGTCCATACGTACCACTTGTGCTTTTAAATATTATATATACTTGTTATCCAAAGTTGATGTAACTCCTGTAAATTGTAGGAATATATGTAGCTGAACCTTGCCTATCTGTAACTGTTCCAATTCCTCTATTTTTATACTACGAATTTTCATGCATTTTTAGCTAAGCTCCTGCAAATTAATGAGACAAGATCCTTCAGGTAAAAATTACGTGTAAAGGTTGTAATGTAGCTCTTATAGGAACAAGTTAAACACAGCCTTTCGTGAAAAACATGGTTACAAAATAATTATCACTGCGACAACTAAAATAAATGCCTACCAAGCAGGCAAATCAATTAAACTCATGTGGTTTTTGAACGGCTACGTGGAAATAAAACAGAGTAAGACTCGATATATATTTCTACCTGCTTCTATTTACAAGAGAAAACGTTAATCTACTTGTATTGTGTTCCTGAATTCTTAATAACGTTGCTGTATGTAAAATAGAGGCGTATTCAACGGCTGATGGTTATGAGTTAAAATGACTAAGGAGATATTTATTGTCTTATTGCCAAGTTAGCTATCCTAGAACGATTGAACTTTATTACATATGTAGGTAAAAATGACAGACATGTTTAACGCACTCATTCTAGGAGCATATAAGGGAAAAAATGTACTTACTGTAGTAACTCATCGGCGTGCATATTGTCTCAAATATGGTTTTGGTAGCATTAATAGATGGCGTTACTAGGACCATATTCGATTTCTATTTCTGATAGCAGGACTATGGATATATGGTCAATGTAGTCTCTCTTTCTATCTCTGTCTCTCTGTCGTTACTCGTTACTCGTGATTGGTCGCAGCGTGGGCGAGCATACATTGCAGTAAAAACTCCTTAGTGGCTTTGGGTCAGTTTATACTATTCTGTATCTTGGTTGTCATTAAATTTAAAATTTGACTTTCATGAACTTTCCTGAGCTTGTTAAATGTACACCCAGATTGATTTTTATTAGATACATACATCTTTATATGATATAAATTATGAAATTGAAAAAAGACTAGAAAATTCTAAGAAAGAGTCTGGAAGCAATTAACAGCAAAACTTTAACATTAAAGATATATTTTATACGTTTAATTGTTTGTGACATATTCTCCCCAAATACCATTCGTACTTTTAAATTTTATTTATGACATTTTTCCCGAGCTAAATTACCAAAAGTAATACAATTCGTGTAAATTGACAGTTTATTATCAAAGATTAAATTTTTACTTCAACTTTAATTGTTTCGGATGCCGGATGATTCCAAATACGGGTGACCAGATTGTGTTAATATTGTGTAGATAAATTTAAATTAGTGAATTTTCTAGTTCAGTATCTGGGAAAACTCTTAAATATCGAAACATTTCTTATATATAAGATCATACGTGCTTACATCAATCATTTTGGATATGTTTTCAGCAATATCTAAACCCACAGCGGTCTTATTGCAGAGTGAAAAAATGCTGACAAATGCAGTCTTTGAATTTTATGATATTAAAAAGTAAAATATCTGCCTGCAAATTTCAGCTCTCTAGGCCTTATGGTTTTCGATGTATTTTCAGGCAGACATCGAACACACGGCTGCCGCGGGCTCGATTTGAAAGTGACTAGTAAGTGACGTTAAACTCACAGCAGGTCAAAAGCTGGTACCCGTACTGAGCGCATCTCCTATATTTCATAGTATCATAGGTACAGAGTAGTCACGCCAACATTAGTACCCCATTTAACTTGTAACATACCTGTTACAACTTTTGACGTTGACAAAAATCGAATTTTATTTTAAACATAATTTATGTGTCACACTGTGTACCTACCAAATTTTACCGTTCTTTTCTTTTAGCTTTAAGTAATAGTGTAAAACGCAAACTTCGTTATTGTTGAAGTTGCGAAAAAGTCTTTAATTAATTTTTAATAATAGCAAATGCATGATTTTTAATTAACAAGCCCACTAGGCTAGTATATTATCATCTCTGTTGCAATCTTGAGAGTAAGAAGTACCAAATGTTAGAATTAGGGTCGGGCGGTCCTCAGCGGGCGAGGGCATAAAGTACGGTCAAACCAAATAAATCCATTAACACCGGTCTCTCATTCACTTGAGTGAAATAACTAATAGCACTATGTGGAGCAGAAAAAGGCAGAGTGTCATATTCATTTCAGATAAAAATAATAATAAGATGTAAATATTTGTATTTGAAAGAATAAATAAAAAATAAACGTGCAGACGAAAATTCTTTTTAAGGTATTTGGTTTCAAATAAATAATTTTTAATTACAATGAAAAAAGGGTGACAAAAACCGTTGCTGAGTGAAAAATTCTACAGGGTAATACATATTAGCATAACGCACGTTATAATCAAATGCGTTACTCTTACAGTATGGTCATTATATCCTCTTATATTTTCTTAGGTAAATTATCAAGTGAAGTTTTTCAGGTCAAAATTGCGCTCGTTATTAAGTGAAAAATTCTACATTACATTTCACACTAAAAATGAGGAAACCGGGTTACACGTGGAAAACAACAACTAAGAGGATCATGAACAAACTGAGAAGTGACCAAACATACTCGAAAAGAAAGCGAGTGGGAAAAATGAATTCCACAAAGAAATCGCAGCGATATACCCTACCAGAACCAGAAACCGAGGCATCAGAAATCTCAGAAGGAGAATAAGAAAATTTGTAGAAACAGAAAAACAAAAAGAGGAGCATAATCATTAAATAACGATCACAATGCGACAACACATTGGACTTGTCATCTTGCTGTAGAGGCGACCAGATCTGCTTTATAATGCTCTGTCACCAATGGATACCCATAAAAGTTTATAAAAGTTAAATAGTGACAACGTGTAAAAAATATAGTTAAAAAAAAAGTATAAGTGGATGTGTTTGTAAAATAATACATATCTCGGAACATTTTCAGTAATTGATAAGAAATATTAGATAGTGTTTAATTAGGTATACAAATCAAAACTTTACACAGTGCTTCACCTCTAACGCAGTAAATAATGGTATATATAGTGCAGTGAAATAGTGCCAGGCGGCAAAGAGGAGAAAGAAATCGGTAATAACCGAAGAGAGGACTGTCTATATGGAGCACAGCGCCATCAATTAGAAAAAGAAAACCGGCACACACTAACGCTATGAAAAATCAAGAAAAACGTTCATAAGAAATACATGGAGCAAAAGTCAAACCTGCATTGACCCCTGGAGTAATGGAAGCTCAATCACATAAATAGACCATACCCTGGTAAGCAGAGAGATAAGGGCAAGGATCAAGAAGGTTAAAGCAAAAAGGACAGCAGAAGAAAGCGCTAACACTGAACAGCAGCAAACTAAAAATAGGGAGACCATGTTACACGTGGAAAATAATAATCGAGAGGATAAAAAAAAACTAGGAAAGAAAAGCGAGAAAAAAACATGTGTCATGTGGCTCTCGCTGCTGACAACAAGCATGACCCAAACCCAACCCAGCATCGGAAACCGAGGAATCAGAAGACTCAGCAAAAGAAGATTTGAAGAAGCAGAAACACAAAGAGAGGAGCATAAACACTCCATATCAATACCCAGCACATATTTCACATGAAGATTCAGAAGAGGCAGATGCCCAGAACCAAAAACACAAAAAAGGGAGCTTAAACGCTCCCTCACGACACAATGCGGTAACGCATCTCATAAATACCTACACCTCCCATCCCATATTCCTTTACCATGCGCCATGTGGCTCTCGCTGCTGGCAACAAGCATGACCTTAGTCCAACCCAGCGTGGACGTAGCAGGCCCAGCTGTATAACTCTGGGAGTGGCAGCAATGCCTACCGCTCGCTGGTAAATCAATCAATTAATCAATCAAGTTGGAGACAATTACACGTATGTCAAAAAAAATTATGTCAGAAAAACAATTGGAAGCACATTCCGGAGATTTGAATTTTACTTGCAAAAAAGTCCAAAGTTAAATGGGGTCAGTGTTCTCGTAACCACCGTGTACCTAACGAGTAACGAGTAAAGCAATGTCTTGAAGATGTAATTTTTGTAATAAATAAAATAACATTCTAGAAGAACCACACTGTATACGAATAGCGCCAAACTTGAAGCAGTTTTCTCTATAATTAACTTCTCGGTTCATTCATCCTGAAAAGGGTGTATAATAAACTTACTTTTAAGAAAATTTCCATCAACTCGACTGAATCCAATTTAACACTCAAAAGGCATAACGGGGGTACATCCTTCCTACAGGGGCCGCTACTCACTTTAATCTATTAACTTGGACTAATACAGCTAAATTAGTCAAGCTTCCGTTTAGACGCCATGGTTCAGTGCATAATACGTTTGTTTATCTTTGGGGCCCTTCCGTTAACGCCGTCATTTCTTTCACTTCGGACCATCATAGTAAACACCGATCTAATTGTAAGCAAAGTAATCAAACAAAGCAAATCAGCTTTATGAAACGTAATTTACGAAATGTAAACAGTTCTCCTACTCTCTCTCTCTCTCTCTCTGTCTCTCGAGTTTGTAGAACTAAATAGGCCCAGTGCAAAAAATATAATTTTGGTATTTTTAGATTTGTTTAATACAAAACAGTGTATAAAGGATTTTTTCTTATTTTTTTCTTTTACAAACGGTATTCAACATTAAAGTTTGAATAAATCCATTAGGCGTGCAAACAACGCGTAACGTCATAACAGGAGACGCCACAGTTTTAAATTAATTTCCTTTATGGATGTTGCCCTTGTAATAGCTTGATAGTGGAGCGAAACAGACCATAAAAGTATCTTCGTTCTCGAGAAAAAAAAATCAGCGTAGAACCAGACCAGACCTTATAGTTTTTATAAAGTGAACAATTCTAAATAAGAAATGGCTATTTACGATATTTTTTTTAGTACAGATATTTTATATTTCGAAAAAACTTGAGAAATTGATTACTTATAAAAATTGTGTTTTTTAACATTTAAACCGCCATATCTTCAAATCTAATCGAGCTATCGATCTGATTTTTTTTAAATTCAAGTACACAAACAAGCGCTTACAATGGTCTTTATTGTTTATTATTTTCTTTAAATAACAAAGAACTTATTACTTCGCTAAGAATGTACTCATATTTTGACTAAGCGGCAAACTTTATTATTTTTGCAAATTTTCATATATACTCCAGTAGAATTAGACATAAAAATTTTTTTTTGTGGAAGTTGTTTAAGAGGGCATAATAAGCAAGCACAGAAAACTACACCTCGCTACACCATGTGCGGGGTTGAAACTTTGAAATTTTACTTATGTGCCCATATCTTTTTCCCTATTGCCCGTAGGGCTCTTTACCAAGTTACACTTATTGAAGATTCATCCTTCCTCTACATAATATATATATATATATATATATATATATATATATATATATATATATATATATATACACAGTGTGTTTCACTTCTCGTGAAGACACCCCTGTATCTTTTTTATTTGTTGCCGAATTAATTTCAAATTTTTATCAGCCATACAAGTCCATAAGGTGACTTTATTCAACACATAAATGCCGTCTAAATCTAAAACGCCGGCCTACTGCGATAAAAAGAAAATGTCAATTTTCGAGAAATCATAGTAGGCTTAGAGATAGACAAAAATTTTGTTAACAAAAGTTGTTCAGAATCACTTGATATGCCCCCCTGTAAAATTTTGTGAAAATCGGAATATTTTCAAAAAATAATTTTTTGTTTCACTTCTCGTGAAGACACGTATCTTTTTTATTTGTGGCCGAATTAATTTCAAATTTTTATCAGCCATACAAGTCCATAAAGTGACTTTATTCAATACATAAATGCCGTTTAAATCTAAAACGCCGGCCTACTGCGATAAAATGAAAATGTCAATTTTCGAGAAATCATAGTAGGCTTAGAGATAGACAAAAATTTTGTTAACAAAAGTTGTTCGGAATCACTTGATATGCCCCCCTGTAAAATTTTGTGAAAATCGGAATATTTTCAAAAAAAAAATTTTTGTTTCACTTCTCGTGAAGACACCCCTGTATCTTTTTTATTTGTGGCCGGATTAATTTCAAATTTTTGTCAGCCATACAACTCCATAAGGTGACCTTATTCAACACATAAATGCCGTCTAAATCTAAAACGCCTGCCTACTGCGATAAAAAGAAAATGTTAATTTTCGAGAAATCATAGTAGGCTTAGAGATAGACAAAAATTTTGTTAATGAAAGTTGTTCAGGATCACTTCATACGCCCCATGTCGTCTAAATCTAAAATGCCGGCCTTAGAATAATTAAAATTAAAATCTAATTACTTTAATGAGTTTTAACATCTGTCAACAATATGTAGGTTGGTAGGATGCTGTCATATAACGAATTCTTTTTGAATTAAATTGGTGGCCCTGAAAAGGGCCGTTGTTTTTACAGAGAAGACTACTAATAATGAATGATAATATTGTCGGAAAAAAAAATACAGATAAAGCTAAAGCCGCAGTGTTAGAATAGTTCAAAAATAAAAGAAGTTAATGGTTTTTTTTTACTTATTTATTATATTGCGCCCCTTTCCACTAACCCACCCTCAAGTGTAATACACTTCTCAATCCGTTTTCTGTTATTTTTTACAACTCTTCGCAGTTCTTGAGCTGTAACTTCTAAACATGCTTGCCTTATCCTCTCACAAAGCTGCTCTATATTTTGAGGTCTGGTCATATAAACTTTGTTTTTAATGTGACCCCAAAAATAAAAATCCATTGGAGTGAGATCAGGTGATCTGGGTGGCCAATGTATTAAAGGGCTATTTCGTCCTATCCATCTTTGGGGAAAATGTTCATTCATCCATGCTCTCACTACTACGGAATTGTGGATAGATGCTCCGTCGAGTTGAAAATACAATTGATCCAAAGGAAAATCAACAATTGCATTCCAAAGATCATTATTTAAAAATTCTAGCAAATTTAACGCATTTATATTTTGAAAAAAGAAAAACGGCCCTATTATTGTTTCGTTAAAAATTCCGCACCACACATTTACTTTCTGGGAATATTGCCTTTTACAATTTATTATCCAATCAGGATTTTCTACTGCCCAGAACCTAGAGTTTTGTGATGACACTACCCCGTTGGTGGAGAAAGTTGCCTCGTCCGTGAAAATTACTTTCTTCAAGAAGTCTCTATTGTTTAAATAATTACCTTGGATCCATAAACAATATTCTAATCTTCTCTCTTCATCACCTTCCTCCAAGGTATGTAAAAATTTTGGTTTAAACGGTTGTAGCTTATGGCGTTTTAAACATCTCCAAATTTTTGATGCCGACAAATTAAGGTCACGAGCCATATTTCGAAGACTGGTAGTGGGATTGGCGTTAAACGCCGCTAATATAACATTATCATCTCCGTGATTTCGATTAAGATGTACTCTCGGTTTAAGCACATTGCCAGTTGTATTGAACAAGTGACATATTCTTGCTACGGTACCATGGTGTATTGGTTGTCTTAGAGGATGTCTTAAATTAAATTCTTCTCCTGCTTCTCTTGAAGACCGTACATTTTCACCGACTATCTTTATTATTTCAATTTTTTCATCAGTAGTTAAAAGTATTCTAACCATTATGAGAAAAGATATGAAATAAGGAAACTTTAGAATGAATAAAATCATTAAAACAAGAAAAACTAACAAACTCCACAGAAAATAACAACAATCACTTCTGTCATGAAAGCAATGACGAAATAAATAAAACAATACATATTGACAGTTAATTTCACGGCACTCTTTACATTCAACGCAATAAAACCGTCCATGTTCCTAAATTTCTGAGCCGATAAGGAGGAAGGATATGATGGAGAGTTACTCCTCCAGAAGAGAGATAACAAAAAGAAAAAAGAAAAGATATTACATTCAACTTGATATGTAAAAATAAAAAGCCCTTTTAGTGTTTATTGAATGCTGATTTTTGTTCACAACTTTCATTTGTTGGAAAAAGTTCTCTTTATGTGTTCTCTTTTTTTGAAAATATTCCGATTTTCATAAAATTTTACAGAGGGGCATATGAAGTGATCCTGAACAACTTTTATTAACAAAATTTTTGTCTATCTCTAAGCCTACTATGATTTCTCGAAAATTAACATTTATTTTTATCGCAGTAGGCAGGGGTTTTAGATTTAGACGGCATTTATGTATTGAATAAAGTCACCTTATGGATTTGTTTGGCTGATAAAAATTTGAAATTAATTCGGCCGCAAATAAAAAAGATACAGGGGTGTCTTCACGAGAAGTGAAACAAAATTTTTTTTTTTGAAAATATTCCGATTTTCACAAAATTTTACAGGGGGACATATCAAGTGATTTCGAACTACTTTTGTTAACAAAATTTTTGTCTATCTCTAAGCCTACTATGATTTCTCGAAAATTGACATTTTCTTTTTATCGCAGTAGGCCGGCGTTTTAGATTTAGACGGCATTTATATGTTGAATAAAGTCACCTTATGGACTTGCATGGCTGATAAAAATTTGAAATTAATTCGGCAACAAATAAAAAAGATACAGGGGTGTCTTCACGAGAAGTGAAACACACTGTATATATTACACATTTGCCGTAAGACAAACGGTTTTGGCTGTACGAGGCCGGAAAGGTCGCGCTGTTCGAATTTGGGGGTCTTCTGTACAGGACAATAGGCTAGTATTTCCATTCTACAATACTACACATACTAATGCCCTTAAGGATGCTAATTTGTGAAAAAACTTTCATCGAATACCCCGCGGTTTTCATGATACGGGATGTTGAAATTTTGAAAACCCCTTTTTTTAAAAAAAAGTGAACCTACTTTTTTTCGTCCATTTTTTTTTCATGCATGTACGGCCCTAATATAAGAAAATTTACGTTGGTTTCATTTTAATACATGCGTTGGTTTAGGAGCTAGACAGCAAAATATGCCAAAAATGGCTATTTTGGTATTGTTGCATTAAAAAAACTAAAACCAGTATAATTCTGGTAAGTGTTTTTGTTTATCCTAAAAGTCCAATTCATTGCGCATAGAAAATGTGTTTTTGTATTTAAGTAGGATCAACACTTGTTGTGTAATAACGATTTATGTCATGTGTTCTCCAGTCTCCTTTCTCACATTTTTTTTGCGGCCTTATGGTTCATAGTAGGGCAGAAAGCAATGTATACCTGAACAGGGCACATATTAGGGTGTTAAAATGTTAAAATGCGATAGCACGTACCGTTTTCGCGTAAAACGCACTTGTTTGCAAAAAAAAATATTAGATTATTAGATCACACTTTTCATCGACTGACTAGTAAATACTCACCGCTGACTACGAAAAAATAAAACTATGTGTCGCTTCTTGCTTTTTCTGTTTATGAGGGGCATTGCTAATGAAAAAATGAAGGGACTCGGACGGAATAGGGGGTTCTCACTCCAATATTTGAAGGTTCACGCTTGTCTCGAATCATCATTGCAACTTATTTTGTGTCTATAACAAAATCTACAGTAATTTAATTTTACCTTCCTCGAGAAACAGCTATTATATGTCCATTTCATCGAAAAATGATTTAAAAAAACAAACTCCTAAGAAAGAAAACACCAAAATGTAGAAATTATTTATCAGATCACAATTCAGAACAGAATGAAAACTCAAAGCAAACATAACTAAACAAGTACGTTTTACTCGAAAACGGTACGTCCTATCGCATTTTAACAAGAGACTCATTTTAACACCCTAATATGTGCCCTGTTTAGGTATACATTACTTTCTACCCTACTATGAACCATAAGGCCGCAAAAAAATGTGAGAAAGGAGACTGGAGAACACATGACATAAATCGTTAGTACACAATAAGTGTTGATCCTACTTAAATACAAAAACACATTTTCTATGCACAATGAATTGGACTTTTAGGATAAACAAAAACATTTACCAGAATTATACTGGTTTTGGTTTTTTTAATGCAACAATACCAAAATAGCCATTTTTGGCATATTTTGGTGTCTAGCTCCTAAACCAACGAATGTATTAAAATGAAACCAACGTAAATTTTCTTATATTAGTGTCGTACATGCATGAAAAAAAAAATGGGCGAAAAATAGTAGGTTCATTTTTTTGTAAAAACAGGTTTTCAAAATTTCAACATCCCGTATCATGAAAACCGCGCGGTATTCGATGAAAGTTTTTTCACAGATTATCATCCCTCCTTAAGGGCATTAGTATGTGTAGTATTGTAGATTGGAAAAATAGACGTTTGTCCTGTACAGAAGACCCCCAAATTCGGACAGCGCGACCTTTCCGGCCTCGTACAGCCAAAACCGTTTGTCCTACGGCAAATGTGTAATATACATATTATGTAGAGGAGGGATGAATATGCAAAAAGTGTAACTTGGTAAAAAGCCCTACGGGCAATAGGGAAAGAGATATGGGCACATAAGTAAAATTTCAAAGTTTCAACCCCTAAAAATAGGGGACGCACATGGTGTATCAGGGTGTAGTTTTCTGTGCTTGCTTATTATGCTCTCTTAAACAACTTCCACAAAAAAAGTCCGCAGTACGCAAAATTTTTTATTATGTCTAATTCGACTAGAGTAATACATGCAGCGAAGCAATTGAAGCCAAGATACAGGAGAAGTTTTTGAAAAAAGAATTTTCATCTATGACTTATAGTTTTTTTATTTATGAATATTTTTGTGACGCAGTAGCACATGGCATACACCCGGTAGGCATACGGCGTAAATTATCCGATTGATCTTTGAAATAACCTTTCTCAGCCATGTTTGAAACAACTTAAACCCTTTTAAATATGGTACACTTAAATACACACTATAATTTAATATCACAGACCGAACACAACTAAATAATTTTAGGAAATAACCGCAAACTGCACGAATGGGGAACTTGCCTTTTTTTTTTTTATTTCATTAAAGTGTGTGTTTATGTATAAAAACACGCCACACCGAATATCAGCTCTTAAATCGCAGTACTTACTTTGCAATACATAATTAAAGTTGAGATCCTCGCCACTCCTCACGAAAAGCACTGTGACGTCAGATCGAGAGGGCTAATCTCACTTGGTGTCCCACAGATGGCGAACTTTAGCCGAGCGGTACTTCTTCACCCTAATTAATAGACTGGGCGGTTGGCTTCGAGACGTCCACATTTTCGGCCATAAGTCTTTTGTTTTTTATGTTAGAGAAAAAATGAAAAAAGTGTCGGAAAGCGCAATCAATTCTCTTTACATAAGCTGTCTACAAATGTTTCGAAAAAAAAAACGATAATTATCGAGATATTCGAGGAAATGTAGGAAATTACACGTTTTCCTATAGAGTGTATGTAAATCTTAAAAAAACAATTTTTCTCAGAAACTTTTGTTTCCGAGATTAACGAAGCGTCAAAGTAGTACATGATATTAAGTGAACATCGTATATGAGATCGATTTCAGTTAATTACCGATTAATTACGGTGAGAAAATGGAAACATTTTTCCGAAAAAGAAAAAAGTTCCAAATCCCGCCCCTCTAATTCTTTCATTCTCGTCGGAATTCAAAAAATAAAAAAAAGAGTTTTAGCAAATTTAATTACATCTAAATTAGCTAGTCTTTTGGCGTAGGAGCCAAGATTAAAAAGTTGCCAACTGGAGAAGCTTAAAATTTGCGATTTTTTGTCGTACATGGCCGACATTTCAGTAGTTATCTCCGAAACGAAAAAAAAAAAATCAGAATTCTGATGGCAGCAAAAGATTCGTAGTGGAAAATACTCATTTGACCTTATTTTAATTCCACATCCAGTGAAAGTATAGTAACGACAAAAAAATTTTCAAAAATTTTTATTGTTCAAATAGGCTTAGAATGTCATGAAACGTCGAGATTTTAAGTTTGAGCGAAAAAAAATTTTCTGTCGGTCTGTCTGTCGGTCTGTCTGAAACTTTTTTTGTGCGCACGTTTACTCTGGAACCGTTTGAGATATTGACTTGAAATTTGGTACCCATATGTACTTTAACGAGATGTAGAACTAGATTATATTTTCATCTTGTTCCGTCGAAGGGTTGGGGGGTAAATTGGGGTAAATTTGGGGTAAATAGGTAAATCAAGCATGTGAGTCCATAAAATTGGTATTTAGTATATATAAGAGAAACTAAGGTCTCAAAAAAATTTTTGGCATTAGCCACCCCCATTACCACCCCCACACCATTATTAAAGGGGGATGAAAACAATTTTTGATTTAGTGTGTGTACAAGAAACAGAATCCTCAAAATATTTTTTTACTTCATCCACCCCCACTACCACCCCCACCCCACTACCGATGTGGGGTATCGTTTTATGGGTTTTTGGGGAAGAGGATTTCAAATATTATATTATTGAAGTTCCATAAACAATTATTTCCACATACAAAATTTTTTCGTTGTGAGTGACTTGAATAGAAAATCTGGATGTGGAAGTAGTGATTCCTTGGGCAGCGGTTTTTTATTTCGAGTTACCACCGTTTCGGAGATATTTGCGAAAAATAGCAAAAAAAGCTTACATTTCGGAGCCGAAAAAATTGCAGAAATATGCAATCTTGACACGTTCATATTTTTTGAAAAACACCATTGAGACGGCCATACGATGTCGCGACGTAAAGAGGAAGTCTTCCAGATAAACCTGATCATAAATTGCACGGCGAAATTCGAAAATTCGGCTCGGCATGAACGAATCAAAAGTAGCATTTTGTGACATTTCAGAATGTTGAAGATGTTTTTCTAACGAATACGTTTAAATATAATCGCTTATATTTCTGGAAGAGATTTTTTTTTTAATTTTTTTGTTGTGTATGGGGTTTTTAATGATGTTAGTTTACGATTTTGAGTATTTTAAATTAATTTTATTTTTTGGGCAAGTTCCCTATTATATGTTGAAATCATTGCACTCACATAGACATACTGTTAAATGACGTCACGTCCAATATGAGTGTGTTTTCAGATACGCCCCTTCTCCCAGATATTAGTCGGTGGTTTAAATACTTTCCAGTTAGAAATTATGAAAACAGATTTGATAATTGCTAATGTTTAGTAACACTACATTAATATATATGAATTAATTTAAAATATACGGCCTATTTACAATGATAATGCAACGACTAGAAGTTGCAGTCGGGCGCGACTGACGGCGAATACCTATTTAATTGACATTTTGCAAATAGGTATTTTAAAATAAAGCTAAAAAATAATATATGATCTAATTTACTTGAACGTCGTTCCAATTTGAGAGACAGGGTGTTTTGCATTTTTCTTCCTTGACAATATTGTTAATTACACTCTAAATATTACTTTCCCACGTTTTCTTAATTGACTACTTTCTTGGCGTAACCACTCTGTATATTGTCACTAAAAGTACAGCAGGTCTTCCTTGGCAATTGCGTTAGCCTCTTGCTAAAATATTATTGTTCTCTGTCGCTTTTTTTTTCTTACTTTTTAAATACCCTGTAAATTTTCCACTATTTTCATCTTACCTCCCTAGTAAGCATACTCTAATTCCATTGCTTTGTCGATCGTAAGTGACGCTTTATGTACCAAATACTTGTTGCCATTGGCAACGAGTCGTTATTTTTCATAACGTCCCTAGGGAAATAAAGTAAATGTGGGAAAATTTTCTCTTTTACATAACAAGTATTAAATGTTTTAACTTTTTTGGAAGGAAATCCAGGCCATACTTGCTATATCTTCTATATCCCACATTATTTTCAAAAATGTTAAGAGCTATTATTATAATAGTACAGTAACTAGAGGTTTTAACTTCGGAATAATGTCATATTGAATGGATTTCGTTCATTTTTGGCAATATAATAGTAAATGCTTCACAGAACAGTTTCTATATTGTGCGGAGGCTTGCTAATTTATAGGGGGTGGATGCCACCCTCTCTCGGGTGGCACTTGAAAATATATATATTTACTGGAAGAAAAGGTTCTATGCAATTTTTCACATAAATTGATAGTTTTTAAGTTATAACGACTTCAAAATTGCGATTTTAGCTTAAAAAAAGGTATTTCCAAACGGCTTTCGTCAAGTATCTCGAAAAGTATTACTTTATCGAAAAAATGTTACAGACCAATTACAGAAAGTACAAACTGGGAATTAATTATATTTTTTGTTTATTGATGTAGGATTAATAATTTCGGAGATATTTAAGTTTATATTTGGTATCCATGTGTTTCGAAATTACCTTTAAAGTTTAAAATGCATTTTTTCTAAAGCAAGTGCTTTAAATGAGCAAAAATTTGGGCATCTAGGTAATGATAGATCTGAACGAAAAACTGTATTTGAGATAATTGTTAAATTCCTGGCTAATTAAAGTAACAAAATGGCGACCTTTTTATATAAAAAAATATAAATACGCACATTTTTCCGTCATAACTTTTTTATTTCTTATGCTATAGGAACGAGTAAGAAATAGTTTGAACAGTTCACCGCGGATCGTAGATCGGGAAGCATCGAACGTATCGAGTGTCTATAAAAGTGTTTTTCTTTAAAATAAAACTCTGCAAATTTAGTTCGAATAAAAAGTGTCGATAATCAGAGTACCAGTGTAAAGTGCTAAAATGTTAGGTAAGCCCCCCGAGGGCGGGGGGTCAAGTGATAAACAATTAAGTTCTAGTGATGGAATTAGTGATAATAATCTTGTTCAATGCCTGAGCGATACGGAAATGCAAGATATGAATCCAAATGATAATGGCTCTAACACGCTGGAACAGAATAGCCGCTCTGTTCATACGGTGACAGGTGATAATACTCCGGAAAAAAGTAAGGTCTTTAATCTACAAAAACCAAGTTTATATTCAACAAATATCTATGTTTTTATTGAGAAAACGAATGATCAAAACATAGGAAGACTACATCCCATGTATGTGGGTCATATATTACACAAGAAACTTAAGATTCCCTATATTATAAAAATAGAAAAAGTAGGGAAAAACCGAATTAAAGTTCAATTAAAAACCATTAAAGATGCCAACAATTTGGTTAAAAACGATTTACTTAAATCTGAAAATCTTAAAGCATTTATACCTAATAATTTATTATCTAGAAAGGGAGTTATAAGACATGTTGACACTATATTTGACGAGAAATATTTGTTTGAAAATATATTATCTCCTAACACTATAATCGATGTTAAAAGAATGAAGCGTAGAATTTCAATCGACGGAGAACCGGCATTTGTACCTAGACAAACTGTTGTAGTTACTTTTGAGGGTAGCTCATTACCCAATTATATATTCCTCAATAGTGTAGCATGTTCAGTAGAGCCCTATGTCCAAAGAGTAATACAATGTTACAAATGTCTAAGATACGCACATGTTGCTAATCAGTGCCGCAGTACAAGCAACTTATGTATCAACTGTGGTAAAAGTAAAGAAGATAACCATAAGTGTAGGGAACCTCAAGATAGTTATTGTATATACTGTCAAACTAATGAGCACAAATCAATATCTAAGAAATGCCCATCTTATATAACTCAACAAAATATTAAAAAACAAATGGCATCCTCTAACTTAACATATTTAGAAGCTAGAAGATCCATAAATAACTCATATGCTTCAATTGTATTAAGTAATAGGTTCGAACCTTTGGAAAATCATAATGAAAATAAGTTTCCCCCACTTCCCACACCAAATAAACACCCATCTAGAAGACAGTCTTTTTCTCAACCGTCTACATCTAAAGCACATACACCCATCAATTCTTCGGCTTCACAGCCTAATCCTCAGCTTCAACCAAATAAAAAACGAAAAATACTATCACCCATAAATGTAACAAAAACACCTCCACTGTTTCCTTTCAATTTCGGGCCTAAAAACCCTCTTCCCCCAAATCCTCACAGTACCAACCACGGTGAGGTACAAGACGAGGATTTTAATATTCAGTTCATTGAGAATTTTTATAATTTTTTCCGAAGTGTGCTAACTGACATAGAATCGTTCGAAGAATTAAAACAAATTGACAACCAATACCTCAAAGATAAAATTATTAATTTTTATACCAATCCTATTAATGGGTAGTAAACCTAAAAACAGTTTAAAAATTTTGCAGTGGAATGCACGTTCCGCTGTCTCTAATAAAAATAGTTTAATTAAGTGTCTGAATGAAAATGAAATTGACATTGCACTAATTTCTGAAACCTGGTTTAAACCTAACGTTAACATAAGCATTACTGGCTATAATATAGTACGTAAAGACAGACTGGATGGCAAAGCCGGTGTTGCTGTATTAATTAAAAAATCACTTTATTACAAGAAATTACAAATACCTAATTGTATTCCAGAGGAGATATTAATATGTGGGGTAGAAATTCCATACGCTAATAACTCAAATTTGAAATTTTTCTCTGTATATTGTCCACCTAATATAAACAATCTGAGAAATAACGACTGGACAAATTTACTCAACTTGGTTAACCCTCCTGGTATCATTGGAGGCGATTTCAATGCCCACCATGTTACTTGGGGTTCGTATAAAAATAATTTGGTAGGAAAACAAATTCTAAGTGCATTGGATAATTTAGATTTGATCATATTAAATAACGGCTCACCTACTAGATTTACCCATAATATGCAAAATTCAGTTGTAGATATTACCATCAGCACCCCAGATATAGCCTCAAAAATTAATTGGCAAATTACTTCTGATAATTTAGGATCAGACCATTTTCCTATTCTGATGGAAATAAAAGGAACTGCAGCAGTAAATAATAATATTACACATCCTAAAACTAAGTGGAAAATCAACAAAGCTAATTGGCCTCTATATCAGAATTTGACAAATACGTATTTTGCAAATATTCCACAATTTCATGATATAAATCAGAAACATAATCACTTTATTGAAGGGATAAATCAAGCAGCATTATCATCCATACCGCTCAATAAACCATATAAAGGAAAAAGCCGTCCACTACCGCCTTGGTGGGATTCCGAATGCAACGATTCTGTCAGTACTCGAAAAGAGGCTCTAAATTCGTATAAACATTCTAGTACTTTGGAAAATTTTCTAACATGTAAAAGAGAAATGGCACGTACAAAAAAATTTCTTAAAAACAAAGCTAGATCACACTGGAAAAACTGATGTGCTCAACTAAATAAAAATACTTCAGCTACAGAGCTGTGGAATCAAGCTAAACAAATGCAACGAACACCTTGTAATACCCCCAAATGCGACGATTATAACTGGATGGACAATTTTCTTGATAAAATTGCCCCCGCATCAGTAACGAACGACACAACAAGCAATTTGCAAAGGGAAAGACAGATAGACAGAAATTACGACATTTTTCATTGCCCTATTACACTAGAAGAATTGGAATATACTCTTAAAATTACTAATAATACGTCTCCAGGGCTCGATGATGTAAGATACCCCATGATATCTAATTTGCCAAATAATGCAAAAATATTCCTAATTGACATTTTTAACGATATTTGGATTCGAGGCGAAAATATTGAGGAGTGGAAAAATTTTAAACCAAATAAAGACCCTAATATAAGTGAATCGTACCGACCTATATCACTTTTATCATGCGTCTTGAAAATATTCGAGAGAATTATAAAGTATAGATTGGAATGGTGGCTACAGGAGAAAGGATTACTTCCAATTACTCAATACGGATTTAAAAAGGGATTTGGCACACTCGATGCCATTTCTCACTTAACTACAGACATCCAGAATTGTTACTCAATAAATGGTTATCTAGGGGCAGTTTTTCTTGATATCAAAGGGGCATATGATACTGTTGACCTTTTTATACTTAAAAAAAAATTAGATACATTTTTAGTGCCCCCGGAAATATCTAATACCATAGTAGAAAAATATATGTCCGACAGCTGGATAATAAATATTTAGGACCCCGGTACACATCTATAGGCCTCCCCCAAGGATCGGTGCTAAGTCCTTTGATGTTTAATTTGTATACAGCAGAATTGCATTTAACTCGTCGAAATGTGGAGGTAATACAATATGCAGACGATTTCGCTTTCTATGTCATGAATAAAAAATATGAGAAATGCATTAAACTTCTGGACACGGGTATGACCGATATATTAAACACTATAAATAACCTTGGATTTCAATTATCAGCAGAAAAATCATCTATTGTATTTTTTACAAGACATAATATCCCCGATATGGATTACATACAACTGGACAATTTTCCCTTCCCTGTGCAAAGGCTGGTCACTTATTTAGGCACAACTTTGGATCAAAAACTAACCTGGAAACCTTTTGTAAACCACATAATAACAAAATGTAATAAGGGATTAAATTTTTTAAGAATGATTATGCGAACTTGGTGGGGAGCTGACCCACAAACTGCTATAATATTTTATAGATCGTACATTCGATCCATCATCGACTATGGATGCATACTATATGGATCAGCAAGTAACACTCTGTTGCATCAGTTAGATTTAATACAAAATAAAGCACTAAGGTTATGCTTAGGTGCCATGAAATCTACACCCGTTGAACCCCTACGTGTGGAAGCTCTCGAACCTCCGTTGCAATTGAGACGCCAACTTCTATCAGAGAAATTTATGCTCAAATCGCAAATTAAAAAGTCACCGATTATTGATAAAGTTAGCGTATTAAATAATTATGATCTTGTCAACAAATATTGGTCAAAAAAAAACTCACCGCCCTTGTGCATAGGATTTCGAAATACTAGCAATATAGCTCCCCAATTAGACAAATTATACACACGACCGGCCGATGAGGAATATTTTAGTTATTTTAATAGGCCAACGGTAATATCACCTAGTTATTGTGAATTGCAAGAAGTAAGCAAAGTTATTTTAAAAAACATAACATCTGAATATTATAATTATTTACACATTTATACAGACGCGTCAAAAAATGAGAATGGGACGGGTTGCGCAATTTTTGCACCCGGCATCAACTTTAATGAAAAATATAAACTAAATCAAGATACCTCGATATACGTTGCCGAGTCTATGGGCATTATAAAAGCCCTAGAATTCATTGAATACCACGATTGCCAAAGGGTTTTGATTCTATCTGATTCGCTGTCTGTTTTAACGTCCATTAAAAATAATATTGATATCAATTCCCCCTTTTGTAACCCGTACATCTTCAAAATTAAATCCATGTTTAATAACTTGACTAAGAGAGATTACATAATAAAATTTGTTTGGGTCAAAGCTCACATCGGCCTTGAGAATAATGAAAAGGTAGACCAACTGGCTAAAGAAAGTACCTCTTCAGGAATACCCTTATATAACGTACCATGTCTAGAAGATGGCATTGGCAAATGTAAAACTTTATTAAAAAAACAGTGGTCTCAACAATGGAATGAATATTGTTTCACTAATCCAACAAGGTATACACTTATCCAACAAGAAATCCCAAAAGAACATTGGTATAACAGAGTTAATTATTCAAGAAGGAGCATAACACATATAAGCAGACTTAAATTTGGCCATGGCTGTTATCCTTACCACCTGCATAAAATAGGCATATTGCCATCAAATATGTGTGAGCAGTGTAATGAAATAGGGGATCTAGATCATATATTTTTTAATTGTCAAAAATACGCTCAAGAAAGTAATGAACTATATAAAAATTTAATCAAACACAAAGTAGAAGCTCCATTTAATTTACTGAACCTTCTGGCTTTAAATACAAAACCCATAATGGATTGCATAATTTTATTCATAAATACAACAAATGTAAATATCTAGAGTAGGTTTAGCTTTGTCACCTTATGTCTGTCCTATTGTTTTAGCGACCTTAATTACCCGTGGTCTACTATATGTATGTGTAACAAAAAAAAAAAAATGCCCTGATCGACCCCTGGGCGAGAAGAGTGTGTCCCTGTCTATATATCCTTTTGTGTTACGAAATGGTTTTAGCTCGTCAAATAGGTTAGAATTAGGTATATTAACATAGTTAACAGTTTAGTGTCTGGCTGTGGGTCAATCGCCCTAATGCCATTATAAAAAAAAAAAAAAAAAAAAATAGTTTGAAAGCGCAATTAATTGTCTTTAATTTCATTCCTTAGCATGCGTGACAGCTGTTACAAGTTCTGAGATATTTAACATTTAAACTGCATTTTTCGTCTTATAAACGTTCGGACGCCATTTGTAAACTTTCATATCTCCGAAACTATTAAATATATAAATAAATAAACAAGCGAAATTCATTATCAGTTTATGAGCTTTATTTTTGGTCTCTACCTATTTTTCAATAAAACTAATATTTATTGAGATATTTGGAAAAGGAAAAAAAAATTACGTTTTATCGAAAATACCTTTATAATTTAAACTGTATTTTTTTCTAAAGCAAGTGCTGTATACAAACCAAAAAATTTGAGCATTTACGTCATGCTATATATTAATGAGAAACAGTGTTTGAAATTCCTTTTTTTTAATTACTGGCTAATTACAATAACAAAATGGCGACGTTGTTATTAAAAAACTGTGTAGACGCACATTGCCTCGGTCTTAACTTCTTTGTTTTTTATGCTACAGAAACAAATAGAAAAACAGTTGGAAGCTTAGTTAACAACCTATTATTTTACCTATCAGCATCCTTGACGTAAGTATCACAGTTTCTGAGATATTTAAGTCTCACTTTAATAATTATCTTATGAACACTTGGATGCCAAATGTAAACTTAAATATCTCCGAAATTATTAATCCTACATCAATAAACAAAAAATATAATTAATTCCCAATTTATACTTTCTGTAATTGGTCTGTAACATTTTTTCGATTAAGTAATACTTTTCGAGATATTTGACGAAAGTCGTTTGAAAATACCTTTTTTTTAAGCTATAAAATTGCAATATTGAAATCGTTATAACTTAAAAACTATCAATTTATGTGAAAAATTGCATAGAACCTTTTCTTCTTATAATTCGATTCTACTTCAGCTCCAATAAATATATATATTTTTTAAGTGCCACCCCCTGAGAGGGGGTGGCATCCACCCCCCTATAAATCAGCAAGCCCCCGCACAATATAGAAACATTTCTGTGAAGCATTTACTATTATATTGCAAAAATGAACGAAATCCGTTCAATATGACATTATTCCGAAGTTTTGCATATTTTTTACCTCTAGGTACTGTACTATAATAATATGATGTAATTTATCTTGACGGTGGTTGTCATTTGAATAGAAGCCCCGTCTTAAAGTTATTTTATTGACGGTTTCCATGGATATTCCAAGCATCGCTACCTTTTCTATTTGCTTAACAAATATGTAACCTGACTAAAATAATTATAGTTTTCTAAAGTTTTCTTCTAGTTTAATGATTCATGGGTATGACGAAAAATATAATATGCACCGCGGGTCGTACAGTGCGATTTTTTGGTCTCGAATACTTGCAAACTTTGGCCCTACGGGTCTCGGCTTGCAATCTGTATTCTCGACCAAAAAAAGTGCACCTACGGCCCTTGGTACATGAATAACTATTCTTCGTTTACAATAGCAGCAAGTACCTACCGAATATAACTTTTTTCATTAAATAGTTTTACAGATATAGCTCCAACAGACAGACAGATAGATCAATGGAATTGAAAGACCTTAATTTTCGTAATCTGTCTGAAACATGAAAATTCAAAAAAATCTCGGAGGGTGCTTTTTTCGTGATTACAATACTTCCTTTCGGTAAGTAAAGGAAGTTTTGCTCTAAATTATAATAAATACATACTGGGTGCCACAGGATACTGGCTCACTCCTATATTACCTTTCCTATTTTTTAAATCATCAATTTGAAATTTGGGAGCACAAACTCCGTTAAAATTGTATATATTCGTCTACAATGCTTTGAAATCTCAAAATTCGTTCTACGGAATCTTGTCACTGTATTTTTTATTTTTAAATGATTGACTGGCTGATGCCAAAAAAATTCTTGAAGCCTTTGCTTCTTGTAAACACACAAAATCACTATTTTATTTTTAATCACCTTTAATAATGGGTAATGAGGGCGATAGTGGGGGTGGCTAATGCCAAAAGAAAACAAATTGACACCCTGGCTTCTTGTACTTACACTAAACCCCAATTTTATGAGAACTCTTACTTTCTTGCTTTACCCATTTACCCACCAATCTTTCAACGGAATAAGATCAAAATATAATCTAGTTCCAGATCTCACTACAATACATAGATGTATCAAATTTCAAGCTAATATCAATGTCATAAACTGAGTAATCGTGTGCACAACAAAATTACAGTAACCAAATTAAACTATACGATAAATAAACAATATCATAAATATATAAAATAACAATATTATCATAGATTATACCATACTAGGTTATACCATGCATTACAGAGTTAATCTCTTAGTAAATATTAGATCTTTAGTACGTATTTTGAAGAGTTGACAGAAGAGTGCTTTGACAATATTGGGTAAAACAGTGAAAATTTTTACAGCATTATAACTAAAGGAACGTTGAAACTGGGTTGTGCTATGTTTACGAACACTAAATTGATTACGCTGACGAGTAGAACATGTATGCCAGTGGCGCAGCCAGAAAATTCATCGGGGGGGCAATAGAACCGGCCTCCCCAGAGGATGAGGAAAATTTTTCAGAAAATGTTTGAAAACGGATGTGTATGTAGATTCCTCTATTAGATAATATTGGCATTAATTACAAAATATCTATTTCAAGGGATAATTTAGATACTGCTTTGTACTGCTTCTTCATTTTTTGGCTCATGGAAGACGGCTTGGGGGGGGGGGGGCCCATGGCTCCCCCCCTGGCTGCGCCCATGATGTATGCAAATCACTATTTTTCACTAATTTTATTTCCAAATATTCAGGTTTGTGATCTTTCAAAATTTTATATACCGTGCAAGACAAATTTAAAGTAAATCGTTCGCTAAGGTTGAGCCATTTAGATGCCAAAAAACTCGCCGAAATATATCAAATTTGGGCAAATTATAACTAAACCTCAAACACGCATCCTGAATCCTCTGCAAGCTTTCCTTATCTTTATAAAGTAAGAGTGTCACAGTAGGTCAAGAATGATAAGATAAGAGAATCGGATAACTTCAATTTTACATCGGTACTAAGGATTTCCTTACGAATATATAACAGTTTAAGCTTAGTATAAGAGTACAAGATAAATAACATGTTTAGAGAATCTAATATTAACATCTATCCACAGTCTCAAGTTCTTACAACAGCCACTAGCTGATAAAACTTGGCCATTCAAATTAATCTTAAAATCAGAATCGTTTAAAATACTTTCATCTACCTCCAAATACCAACAATTCAATTTTCAATATAACTCGTAAATCATCATAGACACCGCTGTTGAGAGACTTTGAAAATTAAAAGACTGTGTATTATCAGCATATTGGTGGCACTTACAGAATTGAGGAAACTTGATAAAATCTGCTGTGCAAATGGAAAACAGTAATTGCCCTAGAATACTACCCTGCGGGACACCCCTGGTAATTCAATAAAATTTGAAACCTCAGTTTTTAAAATAACTCCTTGACGTCGCGTCGCTCAGAGACAATTTTCAAAAAAAAAGCAATTACTATATTAGAAAAATTAATATATTTCAATTCACACATTGTGGCGTAATATTTGAAATCCTCTACCTTAAAAACTCATAAAAGAATTATCAATTTTTCCTATAAGGAAGCCTTTATTATCTAATTTGGGTTGGATTCTTTATTGAGAAATACCTACTTTAATATTGTTTTAAAGTGTTAAAAAAATAAGAATAAAAATGAAATTGAGAAAACTGTCAAAAATCAATTTTTTCAAATGGAAACCCCCAATTTTTATAATCTTATCTTATTTACCATTAAAAATGAGGGTAAGTTTGTGTATGGATGTCTATTCCGAAAATTTTTAGTTTTCGAAATATTGCCAATTCAATATTTTTATATGGGGATTTTGCTATGGATTTTAAGTTCAAATCCTCTTAGATGGCTATGATGGCGTTGGGTGCTAAACAAATGTATGTAGCCGTCACTTACCATTTGACAAGTATTAATTATCATGCCGGGGTGCTTAAATTATACGCATGAGGATTATTTAAATTTGTTTATAATCTATGGAGAATGTAACAAAGTTTAATCAAGAACATGTGAAATATTTGGTAATAGATATCCAGAGAAGACGACGTACGATTTGATATGCGATGCGCATAAAGCTGTCGCAGTGACATAGAGATAAACCAGTTGCGTATGTCTTATTCTCTTAGTCTATGGGTCGCGTGCGCCGTCGTCACAGATTTTGAGACCTTAGGAAAAACAAACAGCTGTCATTGAGAAATGCGCCGATTAAACGTGTTTCTTTAAAGTGAATTTTGCAGTGTTTGTGCCATTTAAGAACTTATTGTTGGATTATTTAACATCTACAACTATTCTTAATACTGTTATATAAACAATTTTGTTCGTCAGGATGACGGTTAGTTCGTATTTTGCAGAATTGTCTCCTGATGTAGAGGTTAGGTATACGGCTGCCATCGAATTAAATCCTTATATTTTGAGAAAAAAATACTTTAGTACAAATATTGATGTATTTCCAAATGTTACACATAGAGATGTTGCAAATTACTTGATTTTTGAAAGAATTACGTAGACAGAAAGACGAATTCAAGGCATTGAGTAGTCTTGAAG
The DNA here is from genome assembly GCA_936432065.2 of Rutpela maculata. Taxonomy (NCBI): domain Eukaryota; kingdom Metazoa; phylum Arthropoda; class Insecta; order Coleoptera; family Cerambycidae; genus Rutpela; species Rutpela maculata. The sequence goes on from OW386287.2 coordinate 218,295,965, forward strand.
CTGTTTGTGGTTAGGTGAAAGAAGTACGCTGCAAGAAATTTACAGGATAAACGCTTGTTACAACGGTAAGAATTAGTTATCAACCATTTTTTTCATATATGCTTGCCTAATTAAATGTTGTTTTATAAATAATTACTAATGCAGAAATTAATTTTTCAGGATATGAACTCTTAGCCATCATGAATAAAAGCCATTGACTCCTTGAACTATTGCAGATTCAGGTGGTTCCTTAATGCTCACTGGGATTGTGTTGCCAGTCTAGACAAAACATGTTCACCACTTAACAGGAAATCTTTCCTTTTAGTTTTTTAGCAATGAACATGGCTATGGTTGGAGATTAACCGCTGTAAATTTTGTGAAAAAGACAGTTTATAAAATAAACAATGAAAGACTGACGTACCTACTGTAAACTGTTTGAAGTATGTAATAAGATATACACAATTTCTTCCAGCGGTTAACCCTTCGTCTATACCTTATATACCTATAGATTGGACTACGCAAACCGTTGTAATTTTTGTAAATTTTTTATTATAATATATTATATAAAATGTTTAACATGTATTTTACTATTTTATGTAGGTCAATTATTAATTATGACTTGTATTCTCTTAAATATACTCTCCCTCTGTGCAGTTCATGCTTTGCTCAACTAAAATTTAAATAAGAAATAGTTATTAAAAATAGAGACAAACCAATATAAAATGTTAATTTTCTTTACCATGGATTGTTTATTGCTTGTTTGAGCAGCAGTTATTACTATTACAATCATTCTTATGCATTAACTTAAAGCATTTCTTTTAAATGTCTGGAATTGTTTGACCTAACCTCTTCTGGCTGTAAATCGACGTTATTTTACAAAAACTGATGTTGTCTCGGATTGCCCCACTTCCACAATTAATAATACAATAAAGACTAGCCATTTTGTATGATATAATATCGATAAAAACTCTAGGATTACGAAAAATTTAATTCTGAGGTTCAATCAGTCGCCATTTGACAGCTAATGACAGCGGTTTGTTTTTCCTAAGGTCTGGGACCTGTGACGTCACGCGCACGCGACCCATATGATGAAGCGACCTTTGGACGCGCCAGCTTAGAGTTTACTCGAGTATAACAGTATTAAACGAATAATACGCTGTCACAGCCAACTAAGAGTATTTGAACTTAAAATCCATTGCAAAATCCCCATATAAAAATATTGAATTGGCAATATTTCGAAAACTAAAAATTTTCGGAATAGACATCCATACACAAACTTACCCTCATTTTTAATGGTAAATAAGATAAGATTATAAAAATTAAGAGTTTCCATTTGAAAAACTTGATTTTTGACGGTTTTCTCAATTTCATTTTTATTCTTATTCTTTGAACACTCCGTATCAAAATATTATAAAAACACTATTAAAGTAGTTCTTTCTCAACAAAGAATCCAACCCAAATTAGATAATAAAGGCTTCCTTTTAGGAAAAATTGATAATACTTTTAGGCCTGCAAACATAAAAATTGAAATATGTCAAAAACGAGACTTAGGTAAAATACATGATACAAAAAATCGGCCTAGAATTTTGCATAGAGTTCAAAAATGTAACAATATAAGCAAGTTGACATCTACTACCGGAATAACCGGAAGTGCCATCATCTTGAGAATATCTTAGCCCAGTTGCCCTCATCGACATTAGTTTACTACCAAATTTTCAAAATTTTACAATGTCTAATTTTCGAGATATCGATCGCCGCAGTTCGACGTGGGACACCCTGTATATTTAATATAATCTAGTTCCAGATCTCGATACAATACGTAGGTATACTTACCAAATTTCAAGTCAATATTGTGACGTGCTTACACCCTTTTTGTAAACACCCTGTATCATGGATCCGGAAATTATCCGGAAATTATAACAATTTATTAACTTACTAATTACAACCAATAATTTACTTTACTAATCTACTACTAAATACTATAATAATTCACTATTTTAGGCACTTGATCACTTTACTTTACTCTTCTGATCTTACTAACTTGCTATCAAGAACTTAACTGTGCACTCTGGTTTACTCCATGCCTTATTTACCTAAAGAAGACTGATCCCGAATTTTCTGTGATGACGTCACCATTCTCTACCTAGTTCCAGAATAGATGTCATCACTCTAGAGCTTCTAGTAGGTTCTTTCCAAAGATCTTTAACTACTGGATGGTTTAACCCATAAGGAATTCGTATATGACAAAGCAGCAAACATCTCAACGGAGAGAGCAATATTAACACGCCTCAAAAAGCGAGACACCAATGTTGGAATTGCCGGACTTTACCATTGCTATTGTCGGGTCAGTTCGAGTTTCTCAACAAGATTTTACGCTCTTAAAGCGCAAACGCAATCAAATCTCAAGCGGCACTAACAACTGATCGAAGCAACCAGCGGAGTTGCCGGACTGTCACCATTTTCTCTACATTTTCCGATCGCTCAACGTTATTGCGTTTGACCACTTCAAAATTCCCCGCTTTCAGCGGCTTTTGTCTCTGATCTTTGACAACGTCGCGAAGGTTTGCGACAGGACACCAACTAGATGCGAGGCATGCGCATAGACAACACGAGTGTTTGTAGTTGGGCCCGGAGTGGAAGCAAAGTGGGAGAGATAATGGGCGGTTCTTTACTTGAAAAAGTGGGATATGTTTTATACAAAATTGAGATAGGTTGAGCGATCTAGGACTTAAAACATCTTTGGTTCTTCCTCTAGTAGGTGCAAATCTCTACATTCAGACAACATCCGAACTAACTGAATTCTGTGTTGCCTACATTCTGGGGGTTGCAGCACATAACACTTCCCCTCCTTAAGCCTGAACGTCCTGGTCAGGCAATTCAGCCTCTTTCACATACTTCGCCAGTCTATCCAAGTGTACGATTTTCATCTTCGACTGTTTACTTCTTTGCATCCGATACACAACGTCATTGATACGGGTGATGACTGATGACTCCTTCCCAAGGCGGTTGAAACTTCGGGGACTTGCCCTTCTTTCGCTGAGGGTTGTTCAGCCAAACCAGATCTCCCGCCTTGAATTCTCCTCAACTGGACTTACGGTCATAACGAGCGTTCATTCGGTCACTGGCTATGGTGATTTGGCTTCGAACCAATTCATGGACATTTCTTAACCGCTTTCTAATCTCATCTACATAATTGTTCAAAGAGAGGGGTTCCCTGCCTGGTGTTCCAAACATTAGGTCACAGTCTGATTTCACGTCCAAATACCACACAAGCCGACTTCTGTTTTGTAGTCTCATGAATGGCAGCCCTGTATGCCATGAGGAAGAACGGCAAGTGACGATCATCTTGCTGATTTTTTTTCCTCTTGTCGTATCTTTCTTGCTCTACTTTTTCTTCTTGACGTCGCTTTTCTTGTTCGTATCTTTCTTCTTGACGTCGTTTTTCCTCCTCTTGACGTCTTCTTTCTTGCTCTTCTTTTTCTTCTTGACGCCGTTTTTCCTCCTTTTGACGTCTTCTTTCTTGGTCTTCTTTTTCTTCTTGACGTCGCTTTTCCTGCTCTTCTTTTTCTTCGCGTTTCTGCGCCATCATCCTCGTAAACTCCGCAAGCAGGTCCTGTATTTGTTTCTCTGCTGCCATGCTTCTTGTTTCTATGGGCATAAAATTATGTTAAAATAAAATAAATTTAACTATCACGTCAATATCGGTAATGGAACTTTCCAGAAAAATCTCGAAACAGCACGAAAAAGTCTTATCCAGAGTCTTTTGTCACTATCCAGCTCAGAGAATTTAATAATCTCCACCAATGTCCAAATAGAAAAGTTCTAGAAATTTTCACGCACTAACACAAATGAGTCTTTTTCAGTGTCTCTATCACTTCCCAGTTTAAAGGATTTAATTATCACACTAATGTCCTAATAAAATGTTCCCAAAATTGCACTTTTTCACAAAAATAGTCCTTAAACAATGTCCCGTAAGTCAATTCTCCGTGTCACCACTAATTCCCGAGAAGAACACTGTAGAAACCTTCTCGAATGGTCCAAAAATCTTCTGTTATAATTCCGCTTCTGACACCAATTGTGACGTACTTACACCCTTTTGGTAAACACCCTGTATCGGGGATCTGGAAATTATAACACCAGGGTAACACTAAACACTAATTTATTAACTTGCTAATTACAACCAATAATTTACTTTACTGATCTACTACTAAATACTATAATAATTCACTATTTTAGGCACTTAAGAACTTAACTGTCCACTCTGGTTTACTCCATGCCTTATATACCTAAAGATGACTGATCCCGAACTTTCTGTGATGACGTCACCATTCTCTAGATAGTTCCAGAATAGATGTCATCACTCTAGAGCTTCTAGCAGGTTCTTTCTCTAGTAGGTGCAAATCTCTACATTCAGACAACATCCGAACTAATTGAATTCTGTGTTGCCTACATTCTGGGGGTTGCAGCACAAAACAATATCATAAACCGTTCCAGAGTAATCGAGCGTACAAAAATCCAGTTACAGGCAGAGAGACGGAACATTTTTCTTTCTCAAACTTAAAATCTCGACATTTCATGATGTTCTTAGCAAATTTGAAAAAAAAAAAAATTTTTATATTCTACGATGTAGGTAAAAGAATTTTTCTGAAATCGATCGGCAATGTCTACATTTTCGGCGCAATTTCAGATCGAAAAATGCACAATTTCAGTATTTTAGTTCGTTGCTAAGAAACTATCAGAAGACAGACAGGAAAAGATCCGTTGCCAAGCAACGATCAACAAAACCGTACGGGAATGTTACTTTCCTGGCCTAGGCCGGGAAAGTAACATTCCCGTACGGTTTTTTATGTATATTTTAGGCAGTAAATAAATACACGCAGACAAACCAATTCACATTAAAATTGCATTTATTAGTAAGCAGTTAGATTGTCATGAAAAAATGTTATGCATTAATACAAATTCCTTAATTTATAATAATATTGATTGTGATTTCAGAAAAAATAGTATGTGTACTTCGGTGTGAAAGCACATTCCCGATCTTCGATGCTTGTTGGCCTCGGCTAGCGCCTCGGCCAACAATTTGCATCGTCGTCCGGGAATGTATTGCTTTCACACCTAAATACACAAAATACTATTATTATGGTGGTTGAGAGAGTCGTGATATATAGTCCGTTACCTGAATGACCAACTGCCTCCATTTTTTCAAAATGGTGAGTTACACGTACCTACACGGGATTAAATAGAAACTTCTTAAGTGAAAAAACTGGTATAGGATGAAAAGAACTTTATATCGATGTATACAAACATTTACCTAATAATATAGTATATTATTTACATCTAGTTAGACTCACAAACTTTAAAAAACTAAATAAATTTCCAGATTTTTTCTCGGTGTATAATAATTATTCTTATTTCCCCATATTCGTTTTCTCTATTGTTAATGAAAACGTTTCGTCCAATCGCCACATTTAAATTAAAGGGGACATTTTTAAATAAAATTAATTAGTGCGAAAACTCAATAAACATTTGGGATTACCCCAACGAGGTAGCGACACGTGCAATTAGTGTGATTAGCAAGTGGAAAATCGTTTAAAACCCCTTGGCCTAAATTAAAATGTAATGCAATAATAACTAAAGCAGCGTGTAAGGTAAACGCTACAGGGGAGGGATACGTAGGGAGAGCAAGAGAAGGAGGAAATATTGACTATTAGAGAGAATAGACGTCTGCGTCGTTATGACGACGCCTCGCCAGGTCCGTATCGACGTCTTATTTCTGGGCAGTTTTTATTCGCAAAACCCGGATAATTAAATGGACAAATTGGATTCGATTTAATCTATGCATACACTCAAAGAAAATGATAGGTAAATTCAACCAAAAAGAGCATATGAAATCGCGCCTATCTAGTTTCATAGTTAAATCAATCAGAAAAGAATAGTCATACAAACTTTATTTGTTTTCGTAAACAAATAGTAGTTTAATAATCATATCTTCTTGTAACAAATTAAATAGTACAATGACATTTTTTTATGTTCACTAACCATTTTCAATTTGGTCTACAATTAAATAGTACAACGACTTTGTTTTTTGTTCACCAACTAATTTTTAAGTTGATCTACACTTTATTGTATGAGGAAGTTTCTTTTTGGTTAGCCAAAATCTCAGTATTGAGACATCAGACCACCCAAACCAAAGATTAGAGATCGTTTATAAGATCCATCCAAATATATTGATGATCCCTGAGAGAATTTGAACACTGCAATCATGTTATTAATTTTCTATAAATTCATAAGAGTGCAAGATAATGCATGATGGATTATTGTTAGTGATTTGTATGTGGCGTCATCTGGGAATAATTTTTGTAATAGACTACGTGGTAAGCAAGCAAATTTTATGGTAATTCTTTTAGAACTTCTAGAAGACGACAATAATATTGGTTTGTCTACCAAGTACAATAGTACAGCGAACTAATACTGGGTTAGAATTACAATTCGATAATAGTTAAAAATAAAATATACTATTATCTAGTTTAATTTGACAGAATTCAACAAAATAATAGTCAGACGAACAAAATAATAGTCTTATTCATCTATTTTTTAAGTTAATGTTTGTTTTGTTGTACGACAACTTTTTATTAATTAACATAACAATCACCTCTTGTTTAAAAATACCATCAATATAGTTTGGTTTAACAAAATTAACGCTATTGTTAGTTAACCATTTTTTTTGTTGAATTTACCCATACTATTTCTTTGAGTGCGGTTATTGAAATTAATCGGTTATGCCCATCACTACACGTGACACAATAAAATGCTTTTTTTATTGTGTCTTTGCAACAACGCAGAATTAAACGGTCCCAACAACACATGTTATTATTATATACCCACTCTTCGACACATTAAGCTACCGAAGATCAGTGGAAATCTTTGGTTGAATATCAATTTTTCCTGACTGACCTAATACGGTTCTGCGTGTGATGTACTCTTCTCCCCTCCAAAATGCAAATCTAGACATACAGATTCGCAGCTAGAGGAAAAAGTCCTTAGTTCGTGGTACTTTTTATATTGTTTGCTTTGTCATCATGAAGCGCGTAATAAATATAGTATTTGTTAAATTTGAAATTACCGAAAAATACGAAAGAAATAGAGTGTTAAAATTCGATTGTGTTTGGATGCCGAAAAAATAAACAAGTGACAAGTAATTCTGCCTCGATGTGTGTGTAGTTGGTGTCTGGTTGAACGGTGAAAACAAAAAGTGAAAATGCACGGATACCCCGTAATGCAAGTGGTGCAGTACCACATACCGCCAGCAATTCCGCCTTTTCCTCCCCATGTGCATACAAGTAAGATTTTTCATTAATGGAATTACTATATGTTTGTCTTGAGCAGGGTTGGTGCCTAAAACTGAAAATATTTAAAATCGTTATTTTTGGGCATTTATCAATAAAATACTATCAGCATGTCACCCAGTTTTGACAAAAGTACTACAATCTGATCAAGTTTTAAAAAATACAAACAAATCTGTGAACTAGAATGGGCTGAAGAATGAAAATATCATTCTATTTTTGGAAAAATTGAACCGTCTTCAAAAAAAATCACTCTAAGACTATTAGTCCAATGCTGTTTATACCTCGGAACCAGGGTTGGGCGGATTTAAATCAGTTGATTTAAATCTTGATTTAAATCACGATTTAAATCAGGTGATTTTTTAAATTTTAATCAGTGATTTAAATCAAGCATTTACAAAGTTACTATTTTTCAAAGATTTTTATTATATTCTTTTGTATTTATTTTCTAAATTAAAAAAATATAAAAAAGGTAACGCAGAAAAACTTTAATAAACGTAACTAAAAAACAAGCTAAAAACGTACTCTTCGCAGGTTTACTAAACTTTTTATATAATTGTTACACATTCTATAAGATACTCTTCGCAGTTTTTTGTAAATAATGTTAGTTTTAAACATTTTTAATTTTATAGAACGAACTTAGTTGGTGAAAAACTCAGTGCAAAATAAAGTAAAAATTAAAAAAAACCATACCATACCCCATGTGGGTTTCGAACCTAGGACCTTTGGATTCCGAGTCAAAAGCGTAAGAACCACCTAACACGTAAAAAAATGTAAAAAATGTGAATTTTTATAAAAACATAAAAATCAATAAAAAATTCTCAAATTTAAATCATTAATAACATTTTTATTTACCGATCGATTTTGTTAAAAAAACAATAGGGTTCTTCCCTAGCTAACACTTAGTGTCCAAATTTCAGTACAATCGGATTTGTCTTTCTTAAGTTATCGTGCTTACAAGAAACGTGACGGACGGACAGACGGACATTTTGAAAGCTGTTCAGAATTCATTCACTAACACAGTGATATGAAAATTTTTTCTCTACGAGCGATATTTACGATTTTAGAAAGGTGCCGATCAAATACAATATACTATATACTCTTTGTTTTTGCGAAGAGTATAACAGATTATTAGTACTTCCATATGCAATACTACTACCTTTTTATACCACAGTACAAAGCTTATGGTCATTTCTACACTCGTTTCTAAAGCATTTTTTGTGTAACTTTTTATAATATTATAATAAAGTTTGAGTAAATGCAGATAACTTCAAACTTAAGCAAGAAAACGAACATAATTTTCAAGAAGTACAAGTTAATTTTTACTTCCACTTATTATACTCTTCGCAAATACGAAGAGTATATTGTATCTGATCGGCACATTTCTAAAATCGTAAATATCGCTCGTAGAGAAAAAATGTTCGTATCATTGTGTTAGTGAACGAATTCTGAACAACTTTAAAAATGTCCGTCTGTCCGTCTGTCCGTCTGTCCGTCCGTCCGTCACGTTTCTTGTAAGCACGATAACTTAAGAAAGAAAAATCTGATTGTACTGAAACTTGGACAGTAAATTAGTGTTAGCTAGAGGAAGAACCCTATTGTTTTTGACCAAAATCGATAGGTAAATAAAAATGTTATTAATGATTTAAATTTGAAAAAAAAATTTTTTTGATTTTTATTTTTTTTTAATTGAATAGAAATCTGGTGAAATGATATTTCATTTTAATATCTAAATATTTATGTATTTTACAAATATACATTTCATAATGTAATATGCTACCGTGAAAATATGATTTTAGCTCGTGTCTTATAATGTAAAAATTTACATTTTTTTACGTGTAATTTGGTGGTGTAGTCTTACGCTTTTGACTCGGAATCCAAAGGTCCCGGGTTCGAAACCCAAATGGGGTATGGTATGGTTTTTTTTTTCAATTTTTACTTCATTTTACCGTAAGTTCGTACTATAAAATTAAAAATGTCTAAAACTAACATTATTTACAAAAAAGTGCGAAGAGTATCCTATAGAATGTGTAACAGTTATATAAAAAGTTCAGTGAACAGGCGAAGAGTACGTTTTTAGCTTGTTTATTTTAGTAATGGGTTAAGAAATTTAAAAAAATCAAATTAATCTTGATTTTAATAAAAAAAATCATGATTTTTGATTTTTTTGAAAAAATCGTGATTTTTATCAACCCTGCTCGGAACCCAGCTATAGTGAACGGATTTGAATGATTTTTTTGGTTAGATTTCTAATGCCACAAACTAAAAAGTTTACCCATTGAAAATTACCGTAATTTCGAAAATTTGTAAATAAAAAAAAAATAAAATTTTGAAAACCATTTTGAAAATGCCATATTTCCAAAACTAAGCATCGGAGAAAAAAAAAAAGAGAGAACCATTCAATTAGTGTTCGTAAAAGCTTTAATTTTGTACCCTTGCATTTTTTTTTGTAAATATTTTTCGAGTAATTTAAAAAAAACGTCTAGGAATACTGATTTTAGGGGGTGAAAATTGCAATTTTCAGTTCGCAATATCTCGAAAAATAAGCATTTTAGCAAAGAAGTGTAAAAGACCTTTCTTTCTTATAATTTGGTTCTCTATCAGATTATGTGTATTTTTCGTTTTTTTTTTGCGATAATCCCTAAAAAGGGAACCACCCATAACCAAAAAGCAGGAAAAATGACAATATAGATTCTTATGTACATACTTTATGAAACATATCGAAGAAAAAAGTTGGAAATTCATTACATCATTTTCGGGCTGGGATTTAAAAGCTTCACTTACTTCACTATTCATTCATTTCGCTTTTTGGAGCTTCTGCAATCTTCAAATTAATTTATAAAACTTTCAGTTTTTTACAAATTCTTTAAAACAACCTCTAAAGCTATAACAATCATTATTCCAATAATTGTATTTTTCGTTGAGATTTAAAAAAAAAAAATTTTTGGCATAAGAGAATGACTGACATTACTGATTGTCTCTAATCATGGCTAAGTTGGCAATTTTGATTAAAAATTCTAGAACATTTAAGAAAATCCGAATATCTGAAAAAGTTGTAACCCACTACTAAGCACTGTAAGAGAGAAAAGAGAATTTAATTTTACATAACATGATGTAAGAAAATACAGGGTGTTCCAATTAAATTAAAAAAGTTTTTGAGGTTTGAATTTGACAAAATACAACGTGAAAAATGGAACACTTTGTATAATATTATGGAATTTATTTTAAATGTAGAGTGTAGCTCGCCTTGTGTTCTTTCTACGTGTCAAAGAGCAAATGAGGATCTCCTGCACAAAGAAAGTTATAACGGTTCTTGCAAACCGTTGCACTTGCCAAATTTTTTATAAAATGTCAAATATCTTGAAACCCTGGTTAGTACAGGAAACGAAGACCAAAAAATCCCCCAATTCGGAAATAAATAGTGCTCAACGGATTATTATTTTAAGTTTTAGGGTTGACCCATAGGAGTAACATACCAAAAGTCCCCAGCCGTGGGCCTCATGCGTTAGGCGGGAGGGGGGTGGTTTGTAGGTTTTTCATTATTATCTCGAAAACTAAGCATCCTAGCGAAAAGGGTATACAATACAAAATGAAAGTAAATTAAATTGTCTATAAAAAAGATCCTATTCATTTTTTCGCTAGGGGCAGTAGTTAAGGGCGTACGTGAGTTTGAAAATGCGAATAGCTGGAAAAACTGTGTATTGTGGGAGGTAATGCTTAACAAGTAAAAAATTTTATAATGTTACAAGTATTTACAAGGCCATATTAAGTAATTGGTCGAGTTCATCGTCAAGATCATCACCGTCGTCGTCGCCGTTGATGCTGACGATTGGAGGGCCGTTGGTACACGAGGCGCGAAAGATTTTTTTCATACATTTTATATTGTGATATATTCTAATAGCTCTTTATATTTTGCACTAAAAATATTTGTTGTTCTAACAGGTTAAGCGCCGTAGCGGACACCGGTGTCTGTTCGGCTACTTGCCGCCAGGGCCATGGCGGACACCCGTGTCCACTGCACTTCTCAAACCATATGGTGCCAGCAGCGCCTTGCAGACACACTTGTAATGGATGTAATATAGTAGCGTGTCTGCCCTGGCCCTGCACTACTACAAGCTGTTACCAGGCTAGTAGTAGGTATTTTTGTTTGAACAAAAATATTATGTAAATGTGTGACATTTTTTGGCGGACAAATAAAAAATACAACACTTGTAAGAAAACCAACAAATTATATTGCTCATATACCAACAAAACAAAACAAACATAAGCAAGTACATTATTCCAAAGACAAAAAAAAAGCTAAATTCTGAACTGCATAAAGGTAACTATTTCATTGATGTCATATAAAACGTGTTGAAACATTCTAAACAAAATCGTGGATTTTCGTCGCAATTTGAACAAAAAGTAATAACTATTTTTCTACACATCCGAGCATTATCGTGTCTACTTGCAATTGCTATCCTGCTGGGCCACAACGGACACCGGTGTCCGCTAGTAATTTTGCTGGGCTAAAGCGGACACCGGTGTCTGCTGCTTTTTTGAAAAATCTAACTGAACACATGATACCAATGTTCGGGGTGTATAAGGTACACTTCTGTGCAATAAAATCCCGTACATTTGAAAAATCAAGTAATCCAGTTTTTACTAATATTAAGTGATGCGATATCTCGAACGTGTTTTTGGAATTTAGATTTTTTTATTATCATATAGGTTATAAAAAAGTGACGTTGATTGTGAAATGTCATAAGTAAGGTATTTGGAAAAATGTTAATGATTTAATGATTTCGATTTATAACAAATGTAAAAACCGCTGCCCAAGGAATCACTACTTCCACATCCGGATTTTCTATCCAAGTCACACAACGAAAAAATTTTGTATCTGGAAATAATTGTTTATGGAACTTTAATAATATAATATTTGAAATCCTGTACCCCAAAAACTCATAAAACGATACCCCACATCGGAAGTGGGGTGGGAGTGGGGGGTGGATAAAGTAAAAAAATATTTTGAGGTTTCAGGTTCTTGTACACACATTAAATCACATTTTTTTTCATCCCCTTTAATAATGGTGTGGGGATGGTAATGGGGGTGGCTAATGCCAAAATTTTTTTTGAGACCTTAGCTTCTCTTGTCTATACTAAATATCAATTTTATGAACTCTTACCTGCTTGATTTACCTATTTACTCAAAATTTACCCCAATTTACCCCCCAACCCTTCGACGGAACAAGATGAAAATATAATCTAGTTCTATATCTCGTTAAAGTACATATGTGTACCAAATTTCAAGTCAATATCTCAAACGGTTCCAGAGTAAACGTGCGCACAAAAAAAGTTACAGACCGACAGACAGAAATTTTTTTTTCGCTCAAACTTGAAATCTCGACGTTTCATGACATTCTAAGCCTATTTGAACAATAAAATTTTAAAAAAAATTTTTTGTCGTTACTATACTTCCACTGGATGTGGAAGCAAATTGCCGTTGAAAAATTGTCTCCGAGATAAGGCCAGATTCTGAAAGCTCAAAATATTAAAAAGCGGTTTTCTGCATGGCTGTTCTGCATTTTCCTATCCTTCGTCTAGCTGTTGACCTCGATGCTGGAAAACTTGTAATGGACACAGCGTCTACTGCTGTTTGAAACGGATTTTCCCTCAAATAGCCCATCTTGAACGAGATTTGAACTCCTCGGTCGGTCTGAACCGTCTTTTCTCTTTATGATACCTTCCTCCTCCCACCTCTTCTTTACACTCATAACGGTACTTTTATTTAAGTGATAATGGTTAGCAACTGCACTGATAGACCTTTTCAATTCTAGAGAGAATTAGAATTTTTTCATGTTCAGTTAATTTCGGCATTTCGAAAATATGACACTGACACTGACAAATGAATAAAGAATGATTTAATATAGCGAAAAATAGGTGTACGGGATTTTATTGCACAGAAGTGTACCTCAAAGTTTCAGAATTTGAAGAAAAATATATCGTGGTCCCACAAGACGTTTCACTCAAAAACCTCTGGCGCTTAATAAAAATAGCGTAGAAATTTTTTTGAAAAGTATTGGCGAAGGCGCCGGGAATTCTATATAAAAACTAGTGGAAGCATTATACTCTTCGCCGATTTACTGAGCTTTTTATATAATTGTTACACATTCTATAGGATACTCTTCGCAGTTTTTTTGTAAATAATGTTAGTTTTTGGACATTCTAAATTTTGTGATACCAACTTTGTTGTGAAAAAAAAAAATATGAAAAAAAATCACCATGTGAGGGATCGAACACAAGACCTTTGGATTGCAAGGCAACAACAACAACAACAAGCATTTATTAATATTCACATGATACACTATGCGCCATTCCGGAATTCGGCCCGGAGCCAGCCATACAACCACGGCGAACATCGCCGAGGTGGGTGTGACGCTGGGCGGGGAGGGTCCGGTTTGGCGGTGACGAAAATTATTTCATGAGTTAAAACTCCTGGCTAATAGAGAAAGGCTTAAATTTAACAATATCGTGCAACGTAGTACACGAGGGTACTTAAAAATAATTAAAAATTGAAACTGCAAATGCTTTAGCCATTGGGCTATCTCACCTTACCAGAAAACTTGAATGAATATCGTTCAAGAATTATATTTCAACGGATTAGATACATTATTATGAAATATTATATGTTGGTAAAATATAAAAACAAAAAAAACTATAGAGAATAACATTTCGTAAGATTTCAATTTAAGTACAACTGACAGAAATTATGAAAAAAAATTTTTTTTATATAAATGATTAATAACTTTTTTATTTACTGTTTGATTTTTTCAAAAACAATAGGGTCCTTGCTCTAGCTAAATTTCAATACAATCGGATTTTTTTTCTTTCTTAAGTTATCGTGCTTACAAGAAACGTGACGGACGGACGGACAGACGGAAATTTTGAAAGTTCAGAATTCGTTCACTAACATAATATGAAATTTTTTTCTCTACGAGCGATTATTTACTGATTTAGAAATGTGCCGATCAAATACAATATACTCTTCGTTTTTGCGGAGAGTATAATAACAAGCTAAAAACTACATTTTGATATGCTTTTTATCCCTGTTGGGCTGACTCAGTACTTTTTTTTTACTTTTTGCATTGACTAAAGTAAAGGCTAACTACATTTTGAAATACAGAAAGGGCATCGGTTATATTGTGGTCATGCATCTTTGTAAATAACTCGTTTATTTTTAATTTTTCGAAAAACTCGATTTTTTGTCCAAGTAGGTCCGTGCTTTATGTTGGTTATAGAGATTGATCGACGGAATACTTAATTTTCGATTTTTATTAGGAAACTGTTGGTTATTTGTAGAATCTATCAAAAAATTAAGTTTTCCAGGATTTGTAGATTCGCTTTTGTTTTGTCAAATTTCTCACAAACGTCACCTAATAGACTTAATCGAGCTCTACAATCGCCATTTTTGAAAATCAAAATCGGACTTTCAGTTCGGGAGTTATCGATATCTATGGAAAATAATACTCGGCCTTGGAAAAAATACTTGCGGTCAACGGATTCGGGCCGCCAGCAATGGGCTTCATTTGTGGCCGTGTACCTTCGATCCCACCAAGTCTCATCGAAATCGATCAATATCCTGGACAGTTATCGTGCTTCCTAGCCAGATTTCGAGAAAACCAGTTTTTTGCAAATAAAATCAATTTCCATTTGTTTTTCGATATTGTCTTCTGTATACTTATCTGTAGATCGTTGCTAACGGCACCATCTCTTTTTTGAAATATCTCGATCCGACTGCCCGTTACCGAGTTAATCAATTTTTCCCGAAAAAACTTGAAACGTCTATATCGGGTACTTTCGGTTTCCGAACGGAGCCGAGCTTCCAGCGTTAAGGTTTTCTAAAGGCCTCCTATTAACCACCCAAGTTTCATCGAAATCCGAAAACGGATTAGGGGGGGCTGAGCGTGACAGACAGACCGACAGACGGAATTTTCTAAATTCGCTCTCGAGTCGATAGATATGACTTTCATTTCGATCCGACGAAAAATGCAAAACCTATACTACATTTTTTTTCAAAATGTAGTAACAAGTGAAAAAATATTCGGTCAAATTGGCTAAAACATTTTTTACATAAAGTACATACTTTTCTGATCAAAAACTTTAATTGAAACCTTTCGGAAATTGCTCCTTTGACCCCATCAATAAATTAAGAGTTCTAGAAGATACAGAATTTTACAAGAATTTTTTAGGTAAGTGTATCTCGGAAACTAAACATAGAATCGAGTTGGGCCCATGAGAGTTTTTGATCACAAAGTCAAAATCTACAACATCTTAAAAATTCAGCCAATTCAACCGGGATCACGTTTCCTTTAGATTAGTGCGTGGTCCTTTAATTTTCATTTAATAAGCATGCACCAATAACCGTGTCATGTATTACTTGAGCCATATGTTCCATGGCTTACTAATTCTATAAGGCAATTGAAAAAAGTTTGCAACAAAGCTGTAAGCAAAGAAAACAAAACAACTCAAAGATTGGAACCATTATAAGGTACTCCGTAATCTTGCAATTGGTACTATTCAAAACATAGTTTTTAAAGAACAATGTAAAAAAAGGGCTTTTTTGGCCCATCCATGGTAAAGTGTGGAAGCCATCTTTTCTTACTAATATGGGGGTGCTGAAAACGAATCCGTCACCCATTTTGGTGAAAAATTTCGGGCACACATAATTATTTGGGTGCCATAAAGTGAAGATTCTCATTTTCCCAACCAAAAGTCATCAGTCTCAATAGCCATCATTATGGTCGTTGTATAATATACCATTTTCTTCATCTCCAGAGTATTACAAGTCTTTGGCTTCTGCTCTTATCAAATTTAATAATAATAATAATAATAATAATAATAATAATAATAATAATAATAATAATAATAATAATAATAATAATAATACACTAACTCCACAGGTCGTGGAGAGTGGCTGTAATGAATTAGCCGGCGCGGTTACCGTGTGGTGTCGGAGGCCACGGAAGCCCTGTCCGGCAGCGGGAAACCGAAAAAAAAAAAAAAAAAAAAAAAAAAAAAAAAAAAAAAAAAAAAATAATAATAATAATAATAATAATAATAAATGTTCATAACCATTCAAGAAAATATATGATTTGAATACCTCGCTTTGTTGCGATTTTTCTCAGTTTATAAACTAAAGTCCCCTATTGGGACTTTAAGTTTATTATTTCATCTCAACAATCATAAATTTTAATTAGGAATTTATTTTTCTTTTCAGCCAACCCAAATAGTAGAGGAATTAGGAAATATGTATTTTGGTGTTGTGCATGTGGAGGATTAGCCACGATATTAGGAGCCTTATTCTTGGCGGTGTATTTTTTACTAAGATCATATACTTCTACACTGGGGTATTTTGAAACCATACCTACGTTTGTGCCTGCAACAATGGTGAGTATAATAATATAAGTTTATATAATATGTTAAATAAAGTTTTTTTTAATCAATTTGAGCGTCCCTGACGTATAAGGTCATCTGCTGCATATCATTTTAAGCTTATATCCTGTGATACAAGCCAATACGCTTTATTAAATTTAAAACATTATTTACTTGGTAAAATGGTGTTTCATTTTTGCCTACAAATTCCACTAGTTTCGCAAAGCATATATAAGTACTTTGAAAATGTATTTCAAACTTTTGGTGCACAACCATTTATCCTTACATTAATTATATACGTTTTTAATTTTTTTCCAGTTAATACTGACGGGGATTTGCGTGATGAGTCTAGCGAGGAGAAAAAATAGATACAGTTACTTGGTAAGTGAATAATAATAATGTATCTGTATTAGCTAAAAAAAGCTACATACATTTCACAAAAAAATATGTAGAAAATAATAACAATAATAATAATAATTTATTATCCAAAAGATCAAATACAATGTATAGGATTAGTCACATGATATGGACACCAAAACATTTGTGCCCCCTGATTATAATAAACTTAAAAGTCTAATACTAGATAGCAAAACACAATTATTACACTACACTACAACAAATATTCTGAATAAAAACAAATTACACATACAATTGCATTGCCACAAACAACTTTAAAATATAAAAAAAAATTGTGTCAAATTTTTTAATAAAATAATTAAATCAATATCTTTAACTACAATATCTCTAAATATTCTTTTATTGAATAGAAACAGTAATCAAAAAGGTTTTAACTTTTTTCTTGAAAATTCTCATATTGTTAATATTTCTGAACTCATATGGTAACTTATTATATAAGATTATTCCCATATACTTTGGATTTTCCTCATATTTCGACAGACTAGGTAGAGGAATCATCAAATTGCCATCTTCTCTTGTGTTATAATTATGATGAAAATTATTTGATAAAAATTAACTAATATTATTTCTAAAATGTAGCATAATTATACCCATGTTGTTATTGGTATGTTTCCATAAGTGTTTATACTAAAAACAGTTTTTATATGGCATTACAACTTTTAATTTGAAAAGTTCTCATGGGATCTGAATAGTGTTGAAACTGAAAAGGTTTCATCAGTAAAATCAAATACGAGTTCTGTAATCTTTTATAAGAAACAATTAGTATATAGTTTTTGTAAGATCTGAGAGGTTGTTATCAGTTTAGTTTATATAATAATTTAATGAGGATTTATAAGGATACTTATTAAAAAGTGTTAATAAGTTATTACATCGAATATTTTTGTGGCTTTTTATGGGATCTGAAGAGTAATGAAATTGAAAAGATATACTAAGGAGTTCCTAGCAGACATTTTATACATTTTTATAAGGATATATTTGTACTTATTTTTGTAAGACTTCATGGGTATATATCAGTTTAGTTTATATAAGAATTTAATGGAAACGTGTAAGGTTGCATGTTAAAAAGTATGAATAAGGTATTATCGAATACTTTTGTGAGTTTTTTGGAATCTGAAGAGTAATGAAATTGAAAAGATATACCAAGGAGTTCCTATACTAGGCATTTTATACATTTTTATAAGGATATATTTGTACTTATTTTTATAAGACTTCGTGGGTCCATATCAGTTCAGTTTATATAAGAATTTAATAAGGATTTATAGGGACATCTATTAAAAAGTATTAATAATGATTTACAATTTGATAAGTGTTCATAGGGTTCCAATAGGGATGAATTTTATAACATTTAATAAGAAATAATTAGTATATATAAGATTTGAAGGGTTATTATTAGTTTAGTTTATATAAGAATTTAATAAGGATTTCTCAGTGCACCCATTGAAAAGTATTATTTACAACTATTAATTTGAAAAGTTTTCATGGGATTTCAATAGTAGTCAACCTAAAAAAGTTACAATACTTACTAAACTAAACTTAGTAGATTTCATATAATTTACATTAAAATCCATTGTAAGATTAAAATCCATTGTAAGTATACACATTGTATTTTAGAAAACCCTTTTATTCCCATGAAAGCATAAAAGTCTTACAATAGACCTCAAGCGAGGAATATACATTAAAAACTCACAGAATCTATAAAATTTTCGTGTTTCAAACGCCATAAATACTTATAGGCCACGTACTGAGAGTTTACATTAATATCTTTCAAATTCATATAAAAACCTATAAAACTTCGCAATTTAATTACCATAAATACTTATAAATATACTGATAGACTTCATTCAGAGAATTTACTTTAAAACCCCATTGCATATCCTCATAGAATTTTATAAAAACTTCGTGTTTTTATTAAAACGTGCAAGTGTTGATAGACTTCAGGCAAGGAATTTACATTCAAAACACATTTCAAATACTTCAAGAACTTAGACACATCTGAACCTTTAAAATCTTCGTATTTCAAACACCATATAAGAACTTACAAATACTGATAGGCCTCGTATGGAGAATTTTCATTAAAAATACTTTTCAAATACATATAAAATATCTATAACACTTCATATTTCAATTACCGCGAAAACGTATAACTACTAATAGACTCCATATAGGGAATTTACATTAAAAACCCATTGTATGCAGCAAATCTTATAAAAACTTCGTATTTCCTATTAATATATGCAAATGCTGATAGACCTCAGGTAAGGAATTTACATTAAAAACACATCTCAAATAGCCACATCAAACCATATTCAGAACTTATAAAAAATTTTGTATTTAAAATACTATAAAAACTTAATTATACTAATGCATATAACTACTGATAGACTCCATATAGGTAATTTACATTAAAAACCCATTGTACGCAGCAAATATTATAAAAATTTCGCATTTCCTATTAATATATGCAAATGCTGATAGACCTCAGGCAAGGAATTCACATTAAAAACACATTTCAAATAGCCGCACATCAGACCACATTTAGAACTTATAAAAAAACTTTGTATTTCAAATACTATAAAAACTTACGTATACTAAGGAATGTACATTTAAAACACACACACACATAATTAAAACTTATGAAAGTTTAGTGTTACATACTCCAGCCTCCAGTAGAGGGAGCTGTTATATAAGTCGCTAATTCATATATAATCTAATGTGACCTAAGAAACTAGCGTGGGCTTGTTAAATTAAAAGTAAAGCAGTCTCTTTTACTGCTAACTTATTAATTGCGTTTAGGCTAGAACGCTAGAGCAAAAAGAGAACTTTTGCAGTATTTAGTGTTTACCACTATATTACTATTGATATTTGAAATATTAATAGCAAGTAAATAATAAATATTTACTTACCTATGTAAGTTTATGGGATTTGGCATTAAAAATATATTTCAAATCACAACCAAAATCTGTAAAAAAACCTATTAATACTAATAGAATTTCTATGGGAAATTTACATTCACAACACTATACAAACCTATAAAAACCTATAGAAACTTTTAATTACATGTACTATAAAAACTCATCAATACTAATAGATATCATATGGGAATTTATGTTCAAAACGCTATAAAAATCTATAAAAACTTTTAATTAAATATACTATAACAACTCATCAATACTGGTAGATACCATATGAGAATTTACAGTTAAAACACATTTCAAATACACACATCAAAAATTATAAAAACTTATACATTTTTTTTTATAAGTTTTTATTTGAATTTTTTGACAGGGTATGGAAACAAACTGACGAAAAGCTAAAAAAAATACATAATTATACCTGTAAACTCATATTTAACAAGTATAGCATACTTTTCGGCCCAAATTATTACTATAATTTTTTTACTTGGCAATAAGAATTTCCTTATAGATGAATATTTTGGAGGCGCATTGTTATTTTACGAAGTACAGCTGCTATTATACACAAAAAAATTTTCGTCGCATTGATTTCAACAAGCGAGTACTGCAAATACTTCACTTATAAATTGGATTTATTTTAGTTACCAACATTCATCTTGTATCGTCATTGTGAGTTAGGTATCTCTTCAAATTTGTAGGTGACTGACAACAATATTATAGAGAAAATTACCAAATAGGTATAAAAACTTTATTGTTTTCCTCTTGGTGTCATTTTCCAATTTCACATACTTAAATACGTAAATTCTACCTAAAGCTAGTCAACTCGATGTCGAATTGACATCGAATTTAAGTAAAATTTACCTAAACAGGTATTACTAACCAAATATATTGTGCGACTACAAGTACGATGTATGTGTAATTTTACCTGTCTTAGTCGACGTCGTCTTATTCTCCACTTATGTCGATTCCACATAGCGTCAACGTAAATTTTACCAAAACATGGTTAATTTTAATTTTGCGACTAAATTTATTATACATAATTTAGGTAGTTTTGACGTCAAATAATACCTAAATGTTTGCTGGGTAGGGAGTTAACATACTGAAAGTCCTGACGACAGGTTTTTACCTGTAAAATAGGAAATTGTATTTTAAAGATGATAAAAAAAAGTAGGACCTCTGGTGCTTGTAATTGGCACCAGGGTGTCTCCTACATGTTTCCACCCCCACTCTTGAGGGGGCAGCTCATTCGCGAGTCACTGCTGCACTGGGTGGTAGGTGCTCCAGGAATGCTGTTTAGCTGCGCTCTCAATTGGTGGGAGGGAGCTGATGTCAGGCTTAATATTGCCACTGACCTCGTGAACTGTGAGGCGATACTGGTTGAGGGAGGCCTCTCTTGCTGGTGCCCCATACCATTTGAGAAAGCAAATCTTCCCAGCCTCTTCAACCTCGCCTTGTGTTGAGGAGGGGTTGTAAAAGATCACTGCCGCTTCCTTGATGATTTCTGACTTAAGTACAATTTTGAGAAGCCCACCTTGCTTTTCATTAAAGTTGAAGAGATAAAAATCTGTTTTTCAAAAATTTTCACTTTTCCGGAGCGTTTAGCTCGAAAACGGTTGCGAATTCGAAAAAAATATATAAAATGAAAGTTATAGAGAATTTCATGAGCTTTCATTTTAGAGATATAAGCGAAACAACCAAAAGTGGGACTTTCTTTGTGCCCCCCTCCGGCTCACCTCCTAGACGTCAGGACTTTCAGTATGTTCACTCCCTAAACACCCTGAACAACTTTCTAAAGTAATCGCTTAGGTCCCTGCTCACGCACTCTAGACCACCCTTTAGATCATTCGTTGACTGGCCTAAGATACAAGGTAGGGTTAACAGTTGTAGATCTTTAAATAATTTTTTACAAGATGCTTCTAAAATGTATCGAACTACTTTTTTTGTAATTTAAATAATCTTTCAGAATTCGCGTCCCAGAAAATAATACCATATGATATTCTTGATACAAAGTGGGCATGCTAGTACGTTAACAGTGTCTGTCTATTGGCTAATTTTGACAATCTATACAATGCGTAACAGGTAGAAGATATGCGTATCCCAAGTTAGAACATTATCAATACGTATTCCTAAAAATTGTGTAGAACTTGTTTGCTGAATAGATTTAACCTCTAATTTAATTAAATTACTTTTAGCACATGTAGAATTTCTAGGTGAAAATAAAATAAATACAGTTTTTGAAATGTTTAAGAACAGTCTGTTTGTTTTGAAATAATCAACATATCTCTATATTATCTTGCAAAGAAATTAACGTATTTTGCATAGCTTTTCCACAACACAAACAGGAATTATCATCAGAAAACATGATTAAATACTCATCAAAGAAACTCGGTAAGTCGTTAATGTAAAATAAAAACAATAAAGGTCCTAGAACTGACCCTTGAGGTACGCCAAATTATATGTTTAGTTTGTCCGATTTAGTACAATTAACTTCTACTAATTGGAATCTGCTGGTTAGGTATGATGTCAACCAATCTTTTGCTTTACCTTTAAGATCATATTTCTCTAATGTCTTAATAAGGATTGAATGATTTATTAGGTCGAAAGCTTTATTTAAATCCATAAAAAGTCCAGCACATTTATTATTTTGATTTAAATTTTCGTAGTTTCTCTAAAAATGCTAGTATTTCAGTCTGGGTCGAATATTTTTTACGAAAACCGTGTTGAGCATTTGATAATATTTTATTTTTTCTGCAAAATTTATAATTCTGTTAAATACAACGCGTTCTACTATTTTAGAAATAGACAAGAGTGCCACCGGTCGGTAATTATCAGGTAAGGTACTATCTCCTTTTTTGTATAGAGGAAGAACTTTGGCTGTTTTTAGAATAGATGGAAATATTCCTTCGGTCAGAGATAGGTTTATTAAATACGTAAGCGGAGCCACTAAAAACTCGCAGAATTTTTAATAAAATTAGTACTTAAATTGTCTACTCCAGATGCGTCACTGTTTTTTAATCCCATGATGATATTAAAGATTTCATTTTCTGTCACAGGTTCTAAAAAATTGAGGGGTCTACTTTTAAGTTATCATATAACTAAGCAAATATGTCTCTTGTGTGTTGATTAATAATATCATTTATATTCTCACCATACAAATAAGTGAATGTATCATCTGCAAAATGGTGTACTTTGCAACTTTCAATCTATTTAAGTACAGTCCCTCCAATACCCATTTTACTTAATACTAAAAAGAGTCGATTCACAGTTTCAAATGCACGTTTTAAAGTCTAAAAAACTGCAGTTATAATTTAATTTTTACCTATGATGAAGTGGAGTGCGGATTTACAAGAATCTTCTGAAGCCAGATTGATTAATGTCCACATATTTTTGTATTCAAATAGATGTTTACAGGTACTTTCCAGTTATTAAGCCAAATTCTTTTTTGTATGCTTTGTAAGGAACTATTAATAAAATAATAAAAATAAAAATATATTACCAATTACTTCAAAAGCAGTTATAGCAGTATAAAGTTAATACCTGATTTATTAGGTTTCGAAGATTTTGCATTTCAATAGGTTCAAGCTCTGTTAATTCATTTTTAACTTCTAATATGTCTAACTCATATCCATTTTGTTTAGGAATACTTTCAATGGTAGTATTAATACTGCCTAGAAAATATTCATAAAATCATAAATTTTTTCGCGATTTTAAATTCGTTTTAGATAAATTCGTTACGGAATTGAATTTCTTTGGATGCTGAATGGTTTTTATTTAGGGAATATTTTCTTCGACGTTTTCCACATATCATTTGTATCATTTTTTTTTCTTAGCGATGATGTTATCTTGTTTCACTGCCTAGTTTCGTTCCATTACATTATAAAAGAGACTGCTTTTGTGTTTTTCCAAGACATTTGTGTATTCATATTTTTAATACTGTATCGGAAAGTGTTTGTTTTGGTACGGCAATAAGAGCAAGCGATAGCGAAGCAAGCAATGATGTACATAATTCTCTTGAAGGGGCATGTCACACTTTGCCTCTGCTAGAGTACTGGTAGACGTCTTTATTGTGGGTGGTCGATTAATAGCGCAATGCCAAGCCCAAGACTTTCCTATTCTGTATACTGTAGGACGTAATTAGTAGTCCCCCCATTCTTAGACAAGATAGAAAATAATAATAAATAACCCTGTATAATATCTTCTTTTTTTTCAGATAAAGGTGTGCGGCCTTTGCTGCCTAGTTTGTGCCTTAACATGTGTGCTCGTTACTATTACAACAACGGTTATCCATATGAACAGACTGCAAACTCTACGGGAGTGTGTTTATACGCAAAAGTCAAGAACATGCACTTGCTACTCCGTTCTGTTGGAAGCACATGCTAACGCCGATGATGGTATGATAAATTTAAACTGTATTATCTAATTATTTGTGTGTGTTTGATGGTAAAAGACGAATTTACTTATTAAGGTGATTATGTCGACGTAAAATTGACCGAATAGGTATATTTCCGATTTTATCAATTGGTATGAATATACAGTCATTAATTTTCAGGGGTAATTCTACATAAAAAATATTGAAAAAATTCCCCTATAAACATTTGACCGGAAATTCCTATTAAGGGAGCTATGGCTAGGGACTAGTTTCTGGACGTGCAATATCAATATCAATAAAGGTTATTATTTAGGTTATGCATCAAGAGTGTTTGAGCCGCTCTTTATTTAGTTTGAACTTAGATTTTGTTAAAATGTATCATTTACTTACTGCAGAAGAATAATATAGGCAACACAAATTACAAAGTAGTGCGTAGATGATAACACTAATCATTTATATAGTAATTTTATTCTCCCATACAAAAAGCGTAACAAAAAATGGACTACTGATACTGCTACCAGAGAGCCATTAGACAATTTTGATTAATAGATATAAGTTTCTTAAAGGTGTTAAACAAACATTTTTGATATATGTAAAAGCAATTTTCCTTATATACAGTGCAACCCATTTAAAATGGAAACCCTTTATAACTGTTTTATTTTTTGTCCAACTTGAACCAAATTTTACCAAAAAATAGAATAAATTAGGATCTACTTATGGCCAAAAAAACATTCGCCTATTACAAATAATGCAAAGCCACCTGCGGTACGAAAATAAATGGAAAAAATAAAAAAATCATATTAGGCATTTTTCTTATCGAAAAACTTTATAAGAATTGTCTAAAAACCTATATAAAGTCCAAAATTTTAACAATATTAAAAAATATTGAAATTTTTGTTTAAAACAATGTCTGAGTCCGAAAATATCATTTTAATTGATTTTTTTTCTTTAGAAAATTGTGCCATGACAATTTTGTTTGAAATTAAACGCGAGCTGTCCGGTAGTTGTCAAGTGATTTGTATATATTTTTTTAAATTTTGTCGAAATTTTGGACTTCAAAAACAAAATTCAATATTGCTGAAATTTTGGACAATTCTGAACAACTTCATTAATAAAGTTTAAATAAAATGCTTAACCCCCTTAAAATTTTTAAATGGAATGAGAGTGCGTGTGATACGTCACTTAAATGGGTTTTTAATTCTCTAATTAATGTTGTAAGTATGAAAATTATCCCTCATCTTTGACTCGGGGCAGTTTTCACAACATTCGAATGCTCGAAAACATTTTGGGATATAATACAAGCACTAGGGAGACTATATTATATTACTTGTGAAAATGTATTTGCTAAATTTGTTTATTTTCAGGAATTAGATACGTATTCGATTCAACACCAGACTGCGAGGTGATACATGGAGCACTTTATTCCTGTTTAAGGGCCATGTTCGGACTTTCTGTCAGCGGAATCTTGGTCTGCATATTTTCTTGCATGCTAGTCTACCAGCTTTTAAGGTACTTTATAAAATCGCTATGAAAAACGTATTTACGTAACATCTTTCTGTTATTTAAAAAAATATATATAATCTAATTCAATTAGGATGACGGTTTTTTAATATGTTGTTAAGGGGCCATAGTACAGGGAAAGATTGAAAAAAATGACTGTACTCGAAAAAAAAATTATGCAGACTTTAAACTTTGGTTATAAGTTTAAAATAGGCCAAAGTTCACAAAACAAAAAAGTTTAGGAGTTTTACGGATCCGCGGGAACCTATAGAGATAAAAAGGGGTATTTATAATAAGAAAAATCGATTTTTCTCCATTTTCTCGGGAAATATGGCATTTACAAAAAAATAGTTCAAGTAAAAGTTGTTTCTGGCATGATTATCTTTAATTTGGTGTTTTAAATTAATTTTATAGCAATAATTAACCGAAATACGACCATATTTAGATGGGGCGATGGCGGATGGAATTTTATTCTAAAACAAGTGTTTCAAAGGGACAAAATAAATTGAGCATCTAGGTGACGCTATACAGTGTGTCCCAGGATAGATGTAACAAGAGGTGTAATGGACCAAAAATTTTGGAATTTTGGGATGGTATTTGGGGATTGAGTCCTGCTTGTTATAAAACTAAAGTATACCAAAAATGACTTGATTTGGTGTCCTACATGGTGTTTTATAAGCAAAGTTGTAAAAATTACCACTAATAAAGTACCTTTATTTTTCAAAATATGAAAAAATTCCACTAAGAAAAGTTATTTAGTATGCAATTTTATACCTCTATACCAAATTTCAGGAATATAAAATTATTTTTTTGAAACTTCCCATTTTTTCAAAAAATTAGTATTTTATTTTGAACCATTCGATTAAAACTGCATAGAAATTATTTTTTGTGAATTAATATTTAAAGTTATGTAGAAGCTAAAAGTAGGCTATGAGAAAAGCAGTGGATGATTAACATTTGCTCCTACACAACTTTAAATATGAATTCAACTCTTAATTCGCAAAAAATGGGAAGTTTCAAAAAAATTATTTTATATTCCTGAAATTTGGTATAGAGGTATAAAATTACATTCTAAATAACTTTTCTTAGTGGAACTTTTTCATATTTTGAAAAATAAAGGTACTTTATTAGTGGTGATTTTTACAACTTTGCTTATAAAACACCCTGTAGAACACCAAATCAAGTCATTTTTGCTATACTTTAGTTTTACAACAAGCAGGACTCAATCCCCAAATACCATTCCAAAATTTTTGGTCCATTACACCTCTCTCGTTACATCTATCCTGGGACACACTGTATATTAACGAAAAACGACATTTTTGAAAGAAAAATTAATTACTGAGCAATTACAATAACAAAATGCCACAAAACTGTGAAAACACATTGAATCGGCTAAAACTTCTTTATTTTTTGTGATGTAGAAACAAACAAAAAATCGTTTTCAAGATTAATTAATTACCTTTAATTATGTTTTTTAGAACTTTTGATGGAAGTGTCACAGTTTCTAAGATATTCAACATTTTAAACTAAATACTTCATCCTAAAAACAGTTGAATGCCATCTATAAAAAACCGCTGCCCAAGGAATCACTACTTCCACATCCAGATTCTCTATCCAAGTCACTCACAACGAAAAAACTTTGTATGTGAAAATAATTGTTTATGGAACTTTAATAATATAATATTTGAAATCTTCTACCCCAAAAACCCATAAAACGATACCCCACATCGGTGGTGGGGTGGGGGTGGTGATAGGGGGTGGTAGTGGGGAGGTGGATGGAGTAAAAAATATTTTGAGGTTTCTGGTTCCTGTACATACACTAAATCACAATTTTTTTTCATCCCCTTTAATAAGGGGGGTGGGGGTGGTAATGGGGGTGGCTAATGCCAAAATTTTTTTTGAGACCTTAGCTCCTCTTGTATATAAATACCAATTTCGTGGACTCTTACCTGCTTGATTTACCCATTTACCCCAAATTTGCCCCAATTTACACCCCAACCCTTCGACGGAACAAGATGAAAATATAATCTAGTTCTAGATCTCGTTAAAGTACATATGTGTACCAAATTTCAAGTCAATATCTCAAACGGTTCCAGAGTAAACGTGCGCACAAAAAAAAGTTACAGACAGACCGACAGACAGAAAATTTTTTTTCGCTCAAACTTAAAATTTCGACGTTTCATGCCATTTTAAGCCTATTTGGACAATAAAAATTTTTAAAAATTTTTTTGTCGTTACTATACTTCCACTTTATGTGGAAGTAATTAAATATCTCCGAAACAATCAACTCTACACAAATATATAAACAAAAAAAATTTATTCTCAGCTCACCTTCATTTTTGATATCCACCATATTTTCTTTTAAACTAATGTTTATTGAGATATTTGCAGAGAAACAAGAATGTTACGTTTTTTCTAAAATCCCTTTACAGTTTAAAATGCAATTTTTTCTCTAAAGCAAGCGCTGTAAGCCGATGAAAAAATTTGAGCGTCTGGGTCACACTATACAGGGTGATTCTTTTTTAAGGCGGCCATTAGAATATTTCCCACTTGCAGATGAGATAGAGATTTGAGATTTGGTACCCCACCATAGTCGACCATTGCGGGTCCGAAAATAATAATTTCAAGATGGCGGCACTTCCGGAAATACCGGAAGTCGACACCAACTTGCTTATTTTAAATGGAACACCCTATTTATTTTTGACTTTTCAAAATGATCATAAAATTCTGAGTCAAAACATGTACCTAAATCGAGCAGTTTCGGAGATATATGACATTTTATACAAATTTTGACAGGTGCAACGGTTTGCAAGAACCGTTATAACTTTCTTCGTGTAGGAGATCCTTATTTGCTCTTTGATACGTAGAAAGAACACAAGATGAGCTACTCTCTACAAAAAAAATAGATTCTAAGGTAGTATACCAAGTGTTTTATTTTTCACGTTACATTTTGTCAAATTCAAACCTCAAAAACTTTTTTATTTCAAATGGAACACCCTGTATTTTTTTACATCAAATTATGTTAAATTAAATTCCCTTTTTTCTAGTATAAGCATTGTAGGGGTTAAAGTTACAACTTTTCGAAATATTGGCGATTTTCTTAAATATCCAAGAATTTTTAGTAAAAATTGCCATCAACTTACCCATGATTAGAAACAATCATTAATGTCAGTCATTCTGTTTTGTTAAAAAATGCCAGCACGGTTAAATTACACCCACGAAGACTTTTAGATTTGTTTATTATTTATGGAGAATGTCATAAAGTAATAATACCAAGAACATGTAACACATTTGCTAATCGATACCCACTTTATTGTTTCAATTGTTTCATAGGCTTCTACGTTTTTTTGGATAAATTATAATTTTCAACAAAAACTTGCGAAAAATTCAAAGTACATGTTAGATATAGGACATGCTGATATAAGTCCACCTCAAATTTAATTCTACATCGACTGCCATAAAAAAAATTAACAAGTGCCATTTGACAGAGCCAAATATTCTAAAATTATCCAATATGCGATTTACAGTGGATGGTGGACGGTTTCTGTTCTTGTGGGTATCGAGTAGCAAATGTGTTACATGTTCTTGGTATTACTTTATCATATTCTCCATAAATAATAAACAAACCTAAAAGTCTTCGTGGGTGTAATTTAAACGTGTTGGTGTATTTTAACATAAAATAATGACTGACATTAATGATTGTTTCTAATCATGGGTAAGTTGATGGCAATTTTTATTAAAAATT
This sequence comes from Rutpela maculata, assembly GCA_936432065.2. Taxonomy (NCBI): domain Eukaryota; kingdom Metazoa; phylum Arthropoda; class Insecta; order Coleoptera; family Cerambycidae; genus Rutpela; species Rutpela maculata. The sequence goes on from OW386287.2 coordinate 218,325,641, forward strand.
TTTGGACATTTAAGAAAATCGCCAATATTTCGAAAAGTTGTAACTTTAACCCCTACAATGCTTATACTAGAAAAAAGGGAATTTAATTTAACATAATTTGATGTAAAAAAATACAGGTGTTCCATTTGAAATAAAAAAGTTTTTGAGGTTTGAATTTGACAAAATGTAACGTGAAAAATAAAACACTTGGTATACTATCTTGGAATCTATTTTTTTTGAAGAGAGTAGCTCATCTTGTGTTCTTTCTACGTACCAAAGAGCAAATAAGGATCTCCTGCACGAAGAAAGTTATAACGGTTCTTGCAAACCGTTGCACCTGTCAAAATTTGTATAAAATGTCATATATCTCCGAAACTGCTCGATTTAGGTATAGGGTGTGCTACATGTTTTGACTCAGAATTTTATGATAATTTTGAAAAGTCGAAAATAAATAGGGTGTTCCATTTAAAATAAGCAAGTTGGTATCGACTTCCGGTATTTCCGGAAGTGCCGCCACCTTGAAATTATTATTTTCGGACCCGTAATGGTCGACTATGGTAGGGTACCAAATCTCAAATCTCTATCTCATCTGCAAGTGGGAAATATTCTAATGGCCGCCTTAAAAGAATCACCCTATATATTAACGAAAAACAGTATATGGGAATTACTGACTACTTACATTAACATTAAGAAAAGTGAAAAAGTACATTGTTTTTGTCATAACTTCTTTGTTTTTTATGCTATAAAAATAGGAAAAAAACCATTTGAAAGCCTACTTAATAGTTCTTATTTTGGTTATTAGCGTTTTTGGCCTAGGTGCCATAGTTTCTGAGATATTTAACATTTAAACTAAATACTTCGTCTTAGAAACGTTCGGATGCCCCCTTTAGATTTCCAAATCTCCGAAACCATTAACTCTACAAAAATTAGAAGAAACCGAAATTTATCCTTAATTTAGTAGCTTTCTTATTTGTCTCTAGCATGTTTTTGCTCAATGTAATACCTTTCGAGTTAGTTAACGAAAACGTATTTGAAATACCACTTTTTCAAGCTAAAATCCCAAATTTTCTAGTAGTTATAACTTAAATCTAACAAATTATTTGAAAAGTTGCATAGAACCTTTTCTTCTTAAAATTTAATTCTCACTCAGCTCCGATGTTTTTTTTTTTTTTAGGTACCACCGCCTGAAAAGGCATCCACCCCCTATAAATTAGCAAGCCCTCGCATAATATAGAAACTTATTTTTTGTATGCATTTACTATTAAGCTGCCGAAAATGATTCGGTTAATTATTGCTATAAAATTAAATTTAAAAACCAAATTACAGATAATTTTGTCATAAACAACTTTTATTTGAACTATTTTTTTTTGTAAATGCCATATTTCCAGAGAAAATGAGAAAATTCGATTTTTTTTTAAATACCTCTTTTCACCCCCCTATAGGCTCCCGCGGATCCGTAAAACTCCTAAACTTTTTTGTTTCGTGAACTTTGGCTTATTTTGGACCTATAACCAAAGTTTAAGGTCTGCACAAATTTTTTAAAGTAAAGTTTTCCTGTACAATAAATACGTTAGCAGAAATTGAATTTTCTTAATCCCCTTCCCTCCCTTTGCAACACTTTGTAGAACTCCTCCCCTCGAACGTTCGTTTGCAAACTGCCCGCTCCCAATTACAATTTTTTAAAAATATTCTGTTGATTACTTTGCCATGACAGAACGAACTTGTTTTAAATAAAAATTTAACAAATTTTTCTTTTTTAGAACGTTCACTTTCTGTGAGTCCCTTCATCGTTCATTTTGTTACGTTTTTAGTAATGCCCTCCCCATCTAATAGCTAAAGTATTTGTTGAATGACCTTTAAAGTCTTAATAGTACGGCAGCCCGTTACCAAGAATCCCTATCAAAACAGCGAGCTTTATCGCAGGGAAACTCTATAATGACATACTAAGACACTTTTTCATACGACAAAAATTCAAAAAACGATACGGGCGGCTGACAAACGGCTTTCCGTCTGTCGAAAAACATGTAGAGGAGCGAAAAAGAGGTAAAATTGTGTCTTTTTTTTTATGAGCTTAGAACAAGATCAGACACAGTAGTGGGTATTACCAACAACATCATTTTACACATAAAAACACAAAATACGACATTTTTTAGTGGTCACAGATATTCTTATTTAAAAAAAAGTGTAAAATTTAATTTTTTTTTAAATCATGTTTTTTTGTACATCCATTGCCATATCTCAAAAATGAATTGACCTATCGATATGAACTTTTTTTTGTTATAAAACACACACTTAAGCGCTTCTCTCTATTCATAGGATTGCTAATTAAAAAAAATGTGAACATGCCAAAAACGTAGATGACCCTGAAAGTTTAGAGAATACGCCATCAAATTTTCACTAAGCGAGGAACTTTTTTGTTTTTGAAAATTTTGAGTAACATGCTGTGAAGAAAATGAAGTCAATAGACTAAAAAAGTTTTTAGAAAAAAAATATTTTCATTATTAGCAATAGTTTGCTAGTTACGAATTTTTTAGTATGGAGGAATTGTCGAAGCGGACACGCGCCGTACTTAAGAATAATAATGATTATGTATTGTGTGTAACGGAACTTTTCATTATTATTTTTTTATGTTTAGGACTGTTTTATCACGTTTTAGGATCTGAAAGGATAACTTATTTTTTCCAGTGACACATTAAGGACTAAGGTTGAAGATAAAAAGGAATTAAAAATCTTAAATGGAGTATGCATTGCATTGGGATCTCGGAAACGGTGAAAAATAATATTATAGTAAAATGGAAAAAATGTTGCGCAACTAGGGGGCTAATAAAATCCCAGAAGTTTAGGAAAAGCAATAATTTTGGAGTGTTTTGATAAAAAGTAAACTATCGAGTTTTCCTTTTTTTGCGTTATTATTGGAGCTAAATAAAAAAGACAGTTTCTTAAAGCACGTGGCAATCTTAATATTTGTATCCGACATTTCCTGTGTCAGAGTCCCTATCCGAAACTCCCATGCATTGCATTTTTACCCTAGATCCACACAATAACACAGGACGACAAAAAAAAATTCTACTCCAAGGACTAAACCTATTATGCCTTAAGTATTTTTGTGTTCTGATTTCGAACAAACGTCAAACATTGTCAAAAAATCGTATTTTGACGATAAAAACCGGGATTTACTCGAAATCTACGCGGTAAAAAAAATTTAAATTGAAAATTCGGATTCAGCACACAAAAATACATAAGGAATGATAAGTTTAGTCCTTGGAACAGAACTTTTTTCTTGTAGATCTGTGGCACAGGTGCACTTTGTACACAGGTCTACAAAAAAAGAAATTCTGTTCCAATGACTAAATCTATCATTCCTTCTGTATTTTTGTATGCTGAATCCGAATTTTCAATTAAAAAAAAATTTTACCCCGTAGATTTCGAGTAAATCCCGGTTTTTATCGTCAAAATACGGTTTTTTGACAATAAAAACCGGAATTTACTCGAAATCTACGCGGTAGAAATTTTTTTTAATTGAAAATTCGGATTCAGCACACAAAAATACATAAGGCATGATAGGTTTAGTCTTTGGAGCAGAATTTTTTTTTTGTAGACCTGTGAATTGAGTAAACGTGTTATTTTCGCCTAAATTAGGTAACAAAAAAGAAAAAAACATCCTAAATTAAGTCTTTTTTAATTTCCTAATTATAGTCTCTAAACTCTGTTTCCATGGCTTGTGCACAAGTTTATCGTTTTCCTCTATTACTACGCCACATAAAATTCACTCCATTTTACAATGAAACTTAGATTGCTTATTTATCTTAAATATTTTTTAAGTAGATAATCCACGCACAATTCGCACAATGACCATACGTTCTACAACATAATACAAGTGGTAATAAGAGAAAGAATATCGTTACACATTTTACTTCCACATTCAGTGGAAATATAGTATGGACAAAAATATGTTTGAAAATTTGTATTATCCAAATAGGCTTAGAATGTTATGAAACGTCGAGATTTTAAGTTTGAGCAAAAAAAATTCTGTCTGTCGGTCTGTCTGTAACTTTTTTGTGCGCACGATTACTCTGGAACCGTTTAAGATATTGACTTGAAATTTGGTACACGTACCATGTATTTTAACGAGATCTGAAACTAGATTATTCCGTTAAAGGGTTGGGGGTAAATGGAGGTAAATAGGCAAATCAAGCAAGTAAGAGTCCATAAAACTGGTATTTAGTATATATAAGAGAAGCTAAGCTCTCAAAATTTTTTTTTGGTATTAACCACCCCCATTACCAACTCCCATTATACAAGGGGGCGAAAAAATTAAAATTGTCATTTAGTGTGTGTACAAGAACCAAAGGCCACCACTACTACCACCCCCCTTTCATCACCCTCAGCCTCACTACCGATGTGGCATATCGTTTTATAGGTTTTTGGGGTAGACGATTTCAAATATTATATTATTAAAGTTCCATAAAAATGATTTCCACATTCAAATTTTTTGCGTTCTGAGAGACTTGGATAGAAGATCTGGATGTGGAAGTAGTGATTCCTTGGGCAGCGGTTTTATAATTTGACCTTCGACGAAAACGAATAACGTTGATAGTACACTGCCCTAAGACTAGTTTTAGTGGACGCGGGCGTATTAATACTCAATTTCTGCAATTCGCGTGCTCTAAAAAAAATCACTGTACCTAAACTAGAAAAGACACAATAAAAATTATGCTATCAAAAACTTTTTTGGTCTTTTGGCTTTATTTTCTTCGCAGCATGTTATACAAAATTCCCAAAAACAAAAAAGTTTGTAGCTTAGTGAAAATTTGACTGCGTATTTTCTGAACTTTCAAGGTTATCTAAGTTTTTAACAAACTTAAAAATGTTTTAGTTAACAATACTATACACAGATAGAAGCGCTTAAGTGTGTGTTTTATAACAAAAAAAAGTTCATGTGGATAGCTCCATTCGTTTTTGAGTTATGGCATTAGATGTTCAAAAAAACATGATTGAAAAAAAAAAAAATTCACAACTTTTTAAAAATAACAATGTCCGTGACCACTAAAAAATGTCGTATTTCATAATTTCTAATGAACATCGACCTACTTAACGAAATGGTATAAATCTAGGTTTGTTCTAAGATTAAAAAAAAACTCGAGAAGGAAGCGACTTTTCCCCTGTTTTTTACTCCACTATCGTAATTTTTATACCGCGGCGAGGCAGTTCTCAATTAATTCTCGTTAAAAATGATGAACAAGACATGAATTAATCGAGAACTGCCATTTTTGATTGGCCTAAGTTCCAATAATATCAATCAAAGTTGTATCAAATTGGACTACAATTATCAAAGCAGCGAGGCTAAAACTTTTTTATATTTATACAGTGGGATGTATAAAACGATAAAAAATGTGAAGTGCCGTTTTCCATTGGCCGTAGCTGCGCGAAATCGAATGGAGTCGCATATACGTTCGGCGTGCTGGCACGGCGGCGCGCGGAGGACGTAGAGAGATACTGGATAACTTCGTTGCCTATGGCAATGACATGGAGTGTAGCCATGTAGCATCCCCAGCAGAAGGTATAGAACGCGTGTATACGTAAATAAAAGATATCAACTGCTGGGACCGAGGATGCTGCGTTGTCGTTATACAGATATGGTATATGCCAACGCAGCATCCTCGGTCCGGGACAATTTTAATTACTGTATGTCCGGAACCTTGAAATTCAACTCCAATTCCATTTAAACAAATTCTCTGAGAGCTTGTGCTTACAAACAGCCTTAATTTGCTTTTTTTGTCGCGGCGGGAATAATTTTTCTCAAATGTGAACTGGGAAAAAGTTCAGTTCATATTTTTTTCGTCTTTTTAATGATATTTGGAACAGTCTGAAGTGGAGAACTGCCTCGCCGCGATGACTTAGTCAGCAACATGCGAATGTAATCACTCGTAACTGAACTGGCAAAAAGTTCCCTTCGAACTTTCTTATGGTCAAGAGACATCGAAACTGCTCGATAATGAGCAGAACTGCCTCGCCGTGGTGACCAGAATTTTGACAGGTGGCTATCTGTCATTATTTCAGTTTTTGTAACTCGGCATATCAGTCAAAAGGGCAGTTCTCAATTTTTCCTCATCACATTTACTTCCCTCGGCAAGAAGACAAAAGAAACTGCCTCGCTGCGAGACCGAGATGACCGGTTTTTCTTTACATGTTCAAAGCTCGATTTGAACCCTTTAGGACAGGTAAAACGTTCCGTCACCTTGAACTTTTCTTCTCAGCTCTCCCAGAACTGATGAAAAACGCTGAAATTATCTTCGCTAAAGTAACTCGAAAATCTTGGTAGTAAGCTGCCGAACTATAATAAATCCAACGCGGGGGCAATCACTTGAAATTATGTGTCCCACAGTTGCAATATTGCACACATATTGCACGATATTGCACACCATTGCATATACAGTATCGGAAAAAGTTTGTATTGGTACGGCAATAAGAGCAAGCGAAAGCGAAGCAAGCAATGATGTAAATTAAGGGGCGTGTCACACTTGGCTCTGCTAGGGTACTGGTAGATGCCTTTATTGTGGGCGGTCGGTTAAGTCGTTGAAACTATGCAAACCCAAAAGCAAAACTTGCCGATACTGTATACCTGTTCCACATATTGCGTAAGTGATTACCCCCTCGAAATTTAATAAAATGTTATCATTGAAATGGTCCTCCACAAACACCAAAACATTTGAATACTTCTACTCGACGATGAAGCTGAAATTAGCAGGTTTTAAGCTGGCAGGTTTTAAGAGTTTCTCATGCAAAAATAAAAACGTGGAATTCGGGGTTGTTGGAAACGCTCTATTTCGATAGATATGAGCACAACAAATATTGTGACATCAATTTTAAAGTTTCCTTCGTCGTGCTTTACCCAAAGATCTTTAACTACTAGATGGTTTAACCCATATGGAATTCCTATATGACAAAGCTGCAAACATCTCAACGGAGAAAGCAATATTAACACGCCTCAAAAAGCGAGATAGCAATGCTGGAACTGTCGGACTTTACCCTTGCTAGGTCGGATCAGTTCGAGTTTGTTAAACACGATTTTTACAGCGCAAACGCAATCAAATATCAATCGGCACCTTTGTATCATGAATCGGCACTAACAACTAACTGGAGCAACCAGTGGTGTTGCCAAACTGCCACCATTTTCTCTACATTCTCCGATCGCACAACGTCATTGCATTTGACCACTTCAAAATTCCCCGCTTTAAACAACGTTTGTCTCTGATCTTTGACAACGTCGCGAAAGTTTGCGACTAGAAGCAACTGAAGTGAGGCATGCGCATAGACAACACGTGTATTTGGAGTTGGGTTCAGAGTGGGAGCAGAGCGGAAGAGGTAATGGGCGGTTCTTTACTTGAAAAAGTCAGGATATGTTGTACTGTTGAGTGAAGAGTCCTTATAGAGATGCAGCCGTGTACTTAAATATCGTAGTGCGGGTAGGGTCTGTGGTATAGTTAGGCGCCACCGACATTAGGGTCTAGCAATCTCGTCAATCTCAGTCCCTCAGTCGGCTGATAGCACTCGCATGGTTCGTGTCATTTGTTGTATTAGTGCACCGTAAAACGAGGAAAAAGTAGCTTCCTTCTTGAAAAAAAATTTTTGAAGGTACAACCACATGGGACCTTCACAGCATGATAGATTAGGTCCTTGGCCATCTGTAATGTCCAATTACAATATTTTTTGGGAGGTCAAACTATTTTTATGACGAAAAATGTTATAAATCTGTCAAAATTAATTTCTCTTACATTTTCACACATCCCTCGTGATATCTCCGGAACCAATTGAGATAATTATACGTATTTTTTTTAATTGATGGAGGAAATGTGGGCAAAGGTCACTGCTTAAATTTTGTTTTTATGGAAAATCTAATTTTTCTGTAAAACGAGGTAAAACTTGAACATTTACTTCCCTTGCAGCGCTTTTTTCAGTAAGCGAAAAACTTTTTTATTTTAAGGAATTTTGACATACCATCTGCGTATGAAATAAAGTCTACACCTCAAGGAAGTTTTTAAAATAAAAATCAGGTCTCTACGACTTATAGTTTTCGAAATTTTGTTATTTAAAGCTGAGTTTTTCGATCCTAGAGGCCTAGATGTCCGGCAAGTGTGGACTATTTAATACAAGTAATCTTATATTATATTATGCCAGTTAGAAACAAACTTTTCTTTATATAATGTGAATGCAAATGAGTATTAGTTATTTTTATTGAGTTATTACATATTATTTAGTGCTTAACAATGGAATGTTTATTCTGTGGACAAACTTTGAAAGATAATGACAAATTAGTGAGACAAAATCCTAGATTGCAAGGAGTAAAAACAATTATATATGCCACGGTAAAAAGGCGAGACATTTGTGTCGAAAAGATTTTGCAACAAGAGGAAAATATTTTAAGTGGAAAAGTCAAAGTGAAATTTCATATAGCCTGCAAACCAGGGGCGGCTGGTGAAATTTCAACAATTTTTTTCTCGTCTGTGGCGCATGGGACCCATACGAAATATGGCAAATAACATCTAGAGAAGCACTACTCTAACGGCCCCTAAAAAATTTTGAAAAAGCAGTTTGCGAAAAATTTTTTCAAAATTCGATTGACCCTCCTAGGTCTAGGGACTCCTGTTTAAAATTAATTTTTTTTGTCATATACATTTTACTTTTCATAAAAATACAGCAATAGGTTTTGAAGTTTATGAAAATATTTCCATTACTAACTGAGATACAACGAATTGAAATTTTATCATTTGTTAAATTGTAAATTACAAACATGTTGCTAAATTGATACCAATGGTTCAAGGATAAATGAGGATATAGCAACGCGTCCTTGCGTGTGTATCTAGCTTCTACGATTTTCAATTAAAATACCATGCAACCTGTTCGGTGTTTCTATTATTTTCTTTATTCTTTAATAAGTGGGTTATCTCGAGTAGTATATAGATGCGCAGTGGATTTCCTCGAGTACTATGGATGCGCGGTGGCTTTCCTCGAGTACTATAGATGCGCAGTACGTTACTCCAAGTAATATGGATGCGCAGTAGATTTCCTCGAATAAAATGGATGCGCAATGGGTTACCTTGAGTAGTATGGATGCGCAGTGGGTTTTCACGTGTAAAATAGATGCGCAGTAGGTTACCTCAAGTAGTATGGATGCGCAGTGGGTTACCTCGAGTAGTTTGGATGCGAAGTTGGTTATCTCGGGTGGTATGGATGCGTAGTAGGTTTCCTCGAGTATAATGGATGCGCAGTGGCTTTCCTTGAGTAGGTACTGTTGATGCGCAGTAGGTTACCTATACGGATACGCAGTGGGCTTCCTCGAGTAAAATGGATGCGCAGTGGGTTACCTCGAGCAGTATAGATGCGTTTCCTCAAAGAAAGTGCTTGAAGTAGATTACTTCCACCGTGTACTCTACGGCACATTATGATTGTTTATATTTTTGTTATGCCATTTTCTACGTATTGCTCCCACTTCCAGTATAAGTGTAGTAATTTTGAAAACATTTATTTAAATAGGCTTAGAATGTTATGACGTTTTGGGTGCACGATTACTCTGGAACCGTTTAAGATATTAACTTGAAAATTGGTACACATATGTATTTTAACGAGATCTGGAATTAGGTTATATTTTGTTCTTATTCTGTTAAAGGGTTGAGTGGTAAATTGGGATAAATGGGGGTAAATAGGTAAATTAAGCAAGTAAGAGTCCATAAAATTTGGTATTTAGTTTATTATTATATAAAAGAAGTTAAATTCTTAGAAAAATTTTTGGCATTAACTACCCCCATTATCACCCCCCACGCGATTATTAAAGGGGGTGAAAAAAAAATTGTGATTTAGTGTGTACAGGAACCAAAGGCCTCAAAAAATTTTCCACTTCATCCACCCGCGTATCACCTCCTACCACCACCCCAACCCCCACTATCGATGTGGCATATCGTTTTTTGGTTTTCATTTAGAAAATTTCAAAAACAATTATTTCCACATGGTGGAGTGCAAATTTAGTGTTTTCGTTTTGAGAGGCTTGGATAGGAAATCTGGATGTGGTAGTAGTGATTCCTTGGGCTGCGGTTTTCATTTTAAAATGTTAAAACCGCTGCCCAAGGAATCACTACTTCCACATCCTGATGTTCTATCCAAGTCGCTCAAAACGAAAAATATTTTGATACTATATTTGCACTCTACTATGTGGGAATAATTGTTTATAGAACTTTAATTATATAATATTTGAAATCGCCTACCCCAAAAACTCATAAAGCGATATACCACATCGGTAGTGGGAGTGGGGGTGGATGAAGTAAAAAAAAATGTTTGAAGCCTTTGGTTCTTGTACACACACTAACTCACAATTTTATTTCCCCCCCCCCCCCCCCATGGTTAAATTTTTTGAGACCTTGACTTCTCTTGTATTTACTGAATGCCAATTTTTGTCGTTGTTGTACTTCCACTGGATGTGGAAGTAAAAGGCATATTGACATTTTATGATGAAACTGTTATTTTTAAGATATCACAAAATTATCCATTTTGCACCTTTCTTAACCGTCTTCACCCTAGTAAATTTTGAATATGTTTTAGATGACATTTTCCTTTACTACTGCCGCAAAAATATTACATGTTGCAATATTTTTCGGGTTTACACCATTCCCTTCTTTAATTCTGCTGAACTGTAATAACCAATTTGTACAAAAATATTTTTTATCCTCTCCCAAATATACTGCTACTGCAGTGATGGGTTCATTTAAAGTTATTTATTTGTTTATAGGCTTTTCTCTGTAATTGCTTTTTTTAATAATTAAAACGAAAAAGCGATTTTATTGGGAAAAAGAGTAATAATTAGCAAACATAATAAAAAAACCGCTGCCCAAGGAATCACTACTTCCACATCCAGATTCTCTATCCAAGTCACTCACAACGAAAAAACTTCGTATGTGAAAATAATTGTTTATGGAACTTTAATAATATAATATTTGAAATCCTCTACCCCAAAAACCCATAAAACGATACCCCACATCGGTAGTGGGGTGGGGGGGTGGTGATAGTGGGGGGTGGATGAAGTAAAAAAATATTTTGAGGTTTCTGGTTCCTGTACAAACACTAAATCACAATTTTTTTTCATCCCCTTTAATAAGGGGGTTAGGGTGGTAATGGGGGTGGCTAATGCCAAACATTTTTTTGAGACCTTATCTTCTCTTGTATATACTAAATACCAATTTTATGGACTCTTACCTGCTTGATTGACCTATTTATCCCAAATTTACCCCAATTTACCCCCAACCCTTCGACAGAACTAGATGAAAATATAATCTAGTTCCAGATCTCGTTAAAGTACATACGTGTACCAAATTTCAAGTCAATATCTCAAACGGTTCCAGAGTAAACGTGCGCACAAAAAAAAGTTACAGACCGACAGACAGAATTTTTTTTTCGCTCAAACTTAAAATCTCGACGTTTCACGACATTCTAAGCCTATTTGAACAATAAAAATTTTTTTAAGTTTTTTTGTCGTTACTATACTTCCACTGGATGTGGAAGTAATTAACTTAATTTGAATATCTGCGGAAAGACTGGTTAATTTTTTTTTTATTACAAGTAGGTATTACTTTTTCGAGAGCATAGTTTTCGAGGCGATAAAGTATCGCACAAATGGTACGCAATGCACTTTTTATAAAGCATCGAATTTTGTACAAAAAAGTCCCTGAGAGCATATTTTTATCTATTATGGCTCACATGCCAACGGCGCCCGCGCGCAAACCTCAAAGTAACTGTTTTTCGCGCTGTTCTCCAAGCAGTCCGTTAAAGCAGTTAAATATTATTTGTCCAATGAGAAGTTGTGGTCGATTTTTTTATTTATGAATTTCGTATCGCTCTGCACGATGGCGTCCTTCATTTTTCTTAAATATGCGTTTTTTAATGCAAAAAACATTAAAAAAATCGTACATTTGAACTTTTCCACCTTTTAGGAAGTAATTTTCTTTCTTAAAAAAATGTATCTATTATTGACATATCATTTTGTTTTTATTTATCACATATAAACAATTAATATTAGGACCGAAAAGTGTAATTTTTCATTTTCATTAATTTCTATATAACTGGAACTTGCCGCATATTTTTATTAATTAGTGTTTTTTTCTGTACAATTGTACATACATTTCAATAACACAAAGAATATTTAACTATTTTTTTATTTTATTTCAACATTTTTTTAATACTTGTAACTCCATTATTAATATTATGCATCGTATAAAAAACAGTTTTAAACAGAAGTTACTCATTATGTTTTGTGTAATTTAAATTTGACTATTAGCATCGCTACAGTCACTTTTTGGCTGTAATGTTTACGAATAAAGCTGCTTCGGCCATACTACACGATGAATCAAATTTCCGCCATCAACAATGAACTGGCAATCGGAAAAATCTATTGGCCTCTCTCGTACAGCATTGAAAATATCATACAGACGATTTCTTAATTTTCCTCATTAACCCTTTTTTATTGAAGAGAAGAAGTGGAATTAAAGCAAGCTCAAAGTTGAAATATGACTCCAAATCTTCTTTTATGTGAACAGTACAGATTATCCTCTAATATAATTGCAAAGAAGGGGAAAATACATAAACTACTTGCGACAAAACCCTCTATATATGCATCTAATAGAGAAAATTCTGCTCAATAAATTCATTCCTGAGCATTTTTCTCGTTAAAGTAACCGGTTTTAAGATATTCGAAGTCAAACTTGGAATAGGATGGATTTTTACCTCTGCACCTCAAACTACCTCTCTGTTCGGGCGCTGTTAGCGCGAAATAGCCGAGGATAAGCTAAAAGGTTAATAGTACATTTTTTATGTAGAATTTAATGCGACAAATTTTTTATTTCTTATACTTTTTCTCTTTCGACGAACGGTTTACAAGATAAAAGTGAAAAACCAGCGTTAAGTCCCCGTAATATGACCGAAGCAGCTCTATTCATAATCATTACGGACGTTTCACCCCTAAATTGTGGGGAACTTTTCGGGTATCTATTTCGAACCGTATCTAGATTACGCATCCCAAATATTATTACTTTATAAATTATTTCTTCTAAAATATCTAATTTACGTGGACTAATATGTAACAATTGTGTTACAAAATTGAACTGATTCAATGATGTCTTTTGAAAAGCATTTTAAATAGTAATAATAATTCCCTTAAGAACATATTTTGAATTACATACATTATTCTACAATAGATATATAGCGTGAACGGCTCATTTTAAAACAGATAATCGCACATTATCGGGTAAAACACCAATGTAATCTGTTAGAGTACAACTTACATAATATTAATCATCATAATAACAAACGCACACGATTGCATAGCGCAACTAATTGCCCAAGCGCTAGAGCATTTTACACTATAGAAGTCTGGCAACCTCGAAGGAGGCAAAGTCTACCGTTATATATAACAGTTTTAAATACATTGAGTCAGAGATTTATATAACGAGGTGTAAACATACCAATCGTATGAACAAAAAAGTGTATGTAAAAAAAGATAAAAATCCTTTCCCCTCTCCGCTTGCCCTTGGTAAGTGAAATTTAGTGGTTGTGTATATGTAAACAGAACTAATCTATCTATATTATTTCTAGTGGAGGTGCGGGCGCCACAAATTTGTAAGGAGTCGGACACGATACAAATGCACATATATATATATATATATATATATATATATATATATATATATATACTTTCTTAATTTTTTTGTTTGTTAATTAAGTCGCCAATGCCACTTGCAGAGTAGCGTAAAAAACAGTCATTTTTATGCTTACACGTGAGCACCTGTAGCTCGAAAACTATAGTAGATAAGAATATGCCCTCGCGGACTTGTTTGTAGAAAATTCCATGTTGTACAAAAAAAAGTGCGGTGCATTTTCGTATTTATTACCGTTCTCGCTACGCAAGCGCTGAAAGATCAAAAACACCATCCTCGACATTTGCATATTCTTTTTTCTAATTATTTTAAAAAATTGGGAGGTCTTAAACGTACTCACAAATACTATTCTATGAAGCTGAACCGAATAGCAAAATAAAATATTTTTAATTTATCACATTTTTATAAATTTCAGAAATTCAAAATTGAACAAAAATCTCAAAAAAACCATTTTTTGCCCAAATGGGTCTCGAGGACAAGGAACAATTGCAATTTCGAACAAAATACGATTGTTACAGCGCACAACGTGGCGGCGACTTAAAAGATGAAATGCGACAATAATTGATAGTTAAAGGTTTCTCTTGTTTTTGAATTTTAAGTGAAACTAGTGAAAGAATTATTTATCTGAGATTTTTGTTTGTAAGTTTTTATTAATAAATTTGTCCTAACAGTAGTAACTTGTAAATGTTTTTTATCAGGGCGGCAAGCAACTGTTTGCTACAGGTGCCAAATGCTCTGACGCCGGCACTGATTGCGCCGGTCTACAACCTGCGTGGAGAATTATAACTTAATAAATATGTTATGTACCCTCGTTCGCTGGATATCAACGTCCAGTATTTCTATTCGCGGTTCGCGCAAAATAACACCACGCGGTGGCACCACAAGTCAACGAACAATATGTGGATAGGGACGTGTGGGAGAAGCGTGATGAGCGAGATGAACATATAGGAACGGTTTTGGCCGTATAGTTGCGTATCTTATAGACTCTTCAATCAACGGTTGTACGCAGAATTGAGATAGGGTTGAGCGATCTAGGAATTAAACATCTTTGGCTTTACCCAGCAGGGTTAACTTTAGCGTCCCGCGCACGCTGTTTTCGCGAAGGAAACTCTGAAATTAACATTAAAATAATTGTCGTGTCCAAATCTATCGAAATGCCAAGTGCCGGAGTTTCCTTCGGCCTGGATTTTTTTTTTAGCGAAAACAGCGCACGCGGGACGCTAAAGTTAACCCTACTGGGTAAAGCACGACGAAGGGAACTTTAAAATTGATGCTACAATATTTGTCGTGCTCATATCTATCGAAATGGAGCGTTTTTAAAAACCCAGAATTCCACGTTTTTATTTTTGCGTGAGAACCACTGTTCCCGCGCAAAATCCTTAAAACTTGCTAATTTCAGGTTCATTACTTGACGCGCGTTTGGCCAATCACGTTGACGTTTTAATCGTCTCCAGATGATGCCAACATGGTAGGCAAAATGCGCATCGAGTAATAGATTTCAAATGTTTTGGTGTTTGTGGAAACTACTTCAGAGGCATTAAAATGTCCCTTTTTTCCTCAGTCATGAAAAAAAGAAAATGTACTGGGAACAGCTCGAACTCAGATGCCGGTCGTTTTATCAGCAGCAATCTGGTCCTTCGAGCAATCACGGTTCGATAAGGGGCCCGCCGATGCCTCCTACGACGTATTGTAGCTGTTGCGAAGAATGCCGGTACCCTTCGGCGCCTGCTGGACCCCAAGTTTATCCGTGGGATAATCATCCTCCTACAGATAGGTAAGCAAAATCATTCATCAAGTTTAGACCAAGACCGAAATAGCTAGACATTGGGATCAAAGGGGGTCTGTGAATTTAAACTCACTACCAACGGTGTTAATTGCATAACCTATGCCATCCTTAGCACTCCTCGGATATGAAAAGAGGTACTAGTTGGTTTAGTAAAGTTACTCGTAATTACATAATTTTAGTGCCAACTTCACACTAGCACAACCATCGCATATGCGAAACTTTATCATCATTTAGCACCCTTCGTATATGTAAAAAAAAGCAGAAGTGCTAGTTGGTTATACTAAGATCTTAATAATTTTATAATGTTGATGCCCCTCACACCAGCACCACAGCCATCATACAGGGTGGACCAAATTAGATGGGATTTGGAGTTTCCTCTAAAACTATGGCAGATAGACAAAAACCAATATAGGTGTCCTGAGCTAGATTTTCGAGAAACAAACAATGGCGTAAAAAGCAATCGTCTATCTTTTTCGACTACCGAACTATAGAGGATTTTAACTTGTAACTTTCTTATTTCTTAACCGACGACCATGTTGGGCACATCAAATTGTATTTTTAAGGCATTTAAACATGTTTACAGTGATTTAAAAAAATTTTTTTGAATAAATTGTTAAGAAAGAAAACTTAATTTCCTTGAATATTTTTTTTACCTCACCCTGTACATGACCTGCGTTAATGTTTTATAAAGATTTTAATTAGCTTCAATTTATGTTATTACGTCATATTCGAAATTCTTTTTGGTTTTGGAGAAAAAAAATTAAAAACACTTTCCGATTCCAAACTGATTTTTTTTAAAATAACTTTGAAAAGAATGTAAATTAATAATTTTATGCTTTATATGGAAAAGACATATCACAAACAATATTCAACGTAACAGAACAGCAACAAGAAACAAAATAAATAAATAATTTTAAAAACAAACATATTAAAATGTAACAAATATAATAAATAGGAAATTGCAAATTTTTTTAATTTTAATAACACAACCTGAAGCTAATTAAAACCTTTATAAGAAAACATTAACACAGTTCATGTACAGGGTGAGGTAAAAAAATATTCAAAGAAATTAAGTTTCCTTTCTAAACAATTTTTTCAAAAAAAATTTTTTTAAATCACTCTGTATGCATATTTAAAGGCTTTAAAAATGTCTACAATTTGATGTGCCCAACACGGTCATCGCTTCAAAACTAGGAAAGTTACAAGTCTGGGGAATTTTAAGTGGCGCACCCTGTATATCTCAATTACCAAGTGTTGAATCGAAAATCGAATAACACATTCAGTCACTTTTTTGAGTGGAATTCGTTGCTGATAAGAAGAAAATTATGCATGCCTTAGTTTTCGAGATATACTGGGTGGCCCAGCCGATAGGGACATTCTTATAACTTTTGGATGGGAGAGTGGATTTTTTCAAATTTAATATAGTAGTAGTGATATGGGATGAAATTTCCAATTATGTCTATCTTCTCTTTGTACTAAATTTATAAGTAAATAAATAATAATAATAATTTTTTAAAATATTTTGTGACAATCAAAATAATATTTGAGGGTCAGATCATATGTATTTTGTCCAGCAGGGTACAAATATGTAAAAATATACAGGTTGTACCATTTAAAAATTTGATTTTCATATAAATTGCAAGTCGGCCATTTTGGTTATTTACATCATACAATTAGAAACTTCATCCCATATCACTATACCAAATTTGAAAAAAATCCATTCTTCGGTTAAGAGTTACAAAAGTGTCCCTATCGGTTGAGCTACCCGGTGTAACTTGTGTTTTTTTAAATAGAACACCCTGTAAATTAGTTCATTATTCAATCACAACTTAAATTAGCTATCCAACGATATATCATGTCATATTTATCTCTAGAAAAATAATTTTGCCAAAAATAGGAAAAACTAAACTACAATAAATGTTCGAATAGTCTTCCATTGATATCTATGCATTTTTGACACCTCTTTTTGCAGCATTTGTTACCAGGTGTGCCGCTATGAAAATTCCCTCCCCCTAGCTTGTCAGTTTTAAAACCTGGATGAAAAAAATCCTACTGCTCGCCGACAAAAAACGTTTTTTTCAGATTTCTCCCCCATCCCGCTCATAATTTTTTTTTTTTTCATTATGAATAAGAGGGCGCAAATGCATTATTTGCCTAGGGGCACGCCAATCCTTAATCCGGCCCTGGAAACCGCATTCGTTCTAGTCATGTGTCGTTCATGAACGACCCGTTCACAATGAACGGGTCTTCCAAAAGATCTGTGAACGATTCGATCACTCTCCGTGACCCCATCGTTCATATGACCTGACCGAACACGGAACTTCGGATAGTATTTTCTACTAAGATATTCACGATCGGTGCGCGGCGAACGAGAACCAACAGATCATCTCGCAAACAAAATTTTAAAAGGAGGTATAATATTACAAATGTATGCTCTGAATTGTAATAGAAAATATATTATTATTTTCAAAATGTTTCATAATTCAGTGAGATGAAATGCAGTCATAATTTATAAACTTGGAAATTGATAATGTTGACTTTAAATAGTGTCGGTACCTTTTATTGATTTATTTAAAAAAATATAAAAGTTCCGCGTTACTCCACACTAAACTATTTTCGGGGGAAAGTGCTTAATACAAAAGAAAATACATCAAAGGACCCGCTGCTGCTCGGAATGAACGACGAAACAGATCTCATCACGAGCTGCGTCTCCCTCTAATCTATGACCATGTACCAACCGGGTCATATGAACGAATCTTCATGAACGGGTCATTTGAGTGATTGACCTTGTAAGACCCGGTTCACTCAAATGAGCCGGGTCTTACCATCACTAATTCGTTCATTTTGATGTAATTTGACAAAAAGTGCCCGAACTGTTATTACTCTATTAAAGTTTTATTTTTTTGTTTGTTTTAATCTAAACAACACTTTTTACAGGTTTTGGGCACCAGGACGGATAGGTAATTTTTACTCCCCTAATCCGGGGGAGGATGGGCCTCCCCCAAATCCAGATAATCACAGTAGAGCAAGAACAGTAAGTGGATGGAGTTGGAGGCGTTTACCATGGAGTAGAGGAAATACAGGACAGACAGAAGTGCAGAGGTAAATTTCAACTCCCGGCGCCATTTTCTTGATAACCAAAAGTGATATTTGAATTCTGTAAAACGTATCTGCTAGAATATATTAATGACTTCAGTTTTGAGTAAAAATGGTTATTTTACACATTGAGGTATAGATGCGTTGCGATGCAAGGAAATTTTTCGATCCTAGGAACGATGAAATGAGATGCTTGAGATGGAGAATTATATTCTGAGCAACTTTTGTGATACGAACAATTTTCGAAAAATCACTGGTTCTCGAGATATTTGAACTTCAATATAATTTTTTTGAATATAAAAATCGACATAACTTTTTTAAAATACATTTTAGACAATAGGTCCTTTGGGACATTTTTCATAGTGAATCATTTAGATGGTAATGAAACATTGATTTCAAAACAAAATTTTTTTTTTCAAGTAAAACAAAGGTGGGGTTCTAACTGCTATTTGGAAATTAAAAATTTTGACATTTTTGTTTATTGTGTATTGTCTAATTTTTGCGTCATGTTTATGTTCTACTAAATTTTACACTATAAATTGTAGACATATGAAAAAAAAAATGCGATTTTTGTTACTTGAAAAATTGCATTGAAGTTCAAATATCTCGAAAACCAGTGATTTTCCGAAAATTGTTCATATTAAAAAAGTCGCTTAGAATATAATTCTCCATCTCATACAACTCATTTCATCGTTCCTAGGATCGAAAAATTTCTTTGCATCGCAACGCCATCTATACCTGTGTAATGTATACCTGTATATGTGTAAAATAACCATTTTTACTTAAAACTGAAGTCATTTATACATTCTAGTAGATACATTTACCTTTTACAGAATTTTTTTTTTTTACTATTTAACGTCGGCCTATTTCCGCTACCAGGGCCTATCACCGACGTCAGGAGATGAGCTACCCCCAACCTGGAAATTTTGCCGAACCTCTTCCCTTAAGAAGAGTAGGGATCTTTTACTTGCCTAACATTTAATAGACAAGGGACCGCCTGCTTTACGAAGGATGGTATATCCACTACGTAATCCTCGTCTGAAATTACGTTGCTTCTGTGTATACACTGATATACAAGCTGCTAGAAGCAGGGACGAGAACGCTGTATTTCCCAAGATGGGTCACCACCCATCCAAGTACTAACCGCGCTCGATGTTGCTTCAACGGGGAATATCAACTGATATTCACATTGAAGTCGCCTCTACGCTCGCCCCTTTTACAGAATTCAAATATCGCTTTTGGTTATCGAGAAAATGGCGCCGGAAGTTTTAAGTAGGACACCTTGTACAATTTAAAACTGAAGCTAGGTTTATATGAGAAATATCAGAATTATTTGTGATTTTAAATTATAAGACTCTTAAAGAAGGAGCTAATAAAATTAGACAAAAAGAACTAATTTACAGCCATCATATTAAACATATTTGGGCAAAATAATGCAAGACAATCAATAAAAAAATAATCCCTTTCGGAATGGATATTTAAAATTCTTAAAAACCAACCACGATTACTGCATTTAATAATGGTGTGGAATATATACAAAAACATAACTAGTTTTTCTTTTTGTTCTAGAGATAATTCCCTAACATATCAAGGCGGAGTTAGTAGTGCCGATAGTCAGTATGGATTTAGCAACAGATCAGGTGGCGAAAACACCTTGCAAGCTGATGCTATGACCGGTTCAACTGGATCCTACAGTATCTTAGACAATCGACCACCTGCGGGCGGAGTGTATGTTTGGGGACCACCGCCACCTTACTCCAATCCAAATTCTCCCGCCAGACGTCCAATGCAGTCACCAGGAAGGTAGTACTACTAACTTTGAACGTCCTCAGTGTCGTAGCAAACAATAAATCAGATATTATTTTCAGGTACCATCACATCCACCATCACATGCACGGTCACGAGTCCCATTGCCAAATGAACGAGAACAATCAGTTTAGAAGTTCGAGACGAACAAGGGTCCACCTTAGCAATAAAGACAATTATGAGAACACGACTGAACCTGAAATACACCAACCGAATGATAATAGCGAAAGTACAGACACTTCTAGTTGCGTAGATAGGGTGTCCCATACACTCCCCGCGAGGAAAATGAAGAAAAGGACTGACATTGCTTCTGTTAAATCGAACGCACAATCTTCCAACAACCGCACAAACGTTCAGAACATATTTAGCCAAAACGCTCAAGAGGATGTTAAGCCGGATTCAGAACACGACTACCACGAACCAAGCGTACCTGAGAATAGCAAGACTAATTTAGAAGGACAGAAGTGTCGCTTCTTGCCAAGGCTACAAGGAGTTGAAAATGCTGCTTTCCAACAACAAGAGAACAGCCCCCAAAAACCAGAAGCCACGGAATCTGAGGTTTACTTCGCAGACGTAAGTAGCTGTTGTAATATATCCGTCCGAAATGACGGCCAGGATTCCTCTTTGTACGATGAGGCACTAGAAACCCAAAAGTCGAGGTTGATGTCCTTGCAGAAATCTGAAACTATAGACGTTAATAGTGTCAACACTAATCAGCTGCTACAAAACTTCCAAGAGAACATATCGTCTTCTACGGTGACAGAAGATGAGGACTACTTGGCACACAGAATGGGAAACCGGCAAATGTCGACCAGAAGTAGAATGCCCTTCCCTCTGCCTTGTTCAGATGAATTAGTCGAGTTCACGACGGAATCTTGCATGCAACTGCTACCCAAGGATATATCACAAAATAGTCTTTGCAGCAGTGTGCAAACACCACTGACAGAAACCACAGATGATGCAGTAAGCCCCGACGAATGTTGTGGTGGTTATTTTCAAGACAACTCTGAGCAAGCCACCAAGCATCGGGTGTTTACAGCTTCCACGTTAGACCATTACTTAGCCCCCGATGCTCAGTACGAGGTAATTCCAGAACAAGAGACCTTTAGGCAGAATTCAAGTAACTTAACCAACACTATATCCGGACTGAACAATTTCGAACAGAATTATTACAATCAGAATAATTCGAACTTCAACTACAACACTTCTTGTTCGAAGAATATCCCTCCAAAGACTTTAAATTTGAACCAACAGGCTAGGAGGAATATTGGGACGAATATATCGGCCCTGATACAGAATTTGGGTGGAAATCCTGCTGGGCTACTGTATGGTGAGAATATGGAAGATGAAATCCAAGGCCAGGGTTGTCATAGCGATGGCACTATGGATTCTGGCTGGCAAAGTGGGTCTGATAAACCGGACAGAAAGCAGGAAACTGGTGACAGTACACATAAACCTGTTAATGTATAAATTTATTTATGCAGTGTTCGGGAACTAAATAGCAAAACTTTGGGAACTTGCGTGGATAATCCTATTATCAATGCAGTATTAGACCAGTATGATGTCAGATATGCTATACAGCAAAGAAAGGCCAATTGGAGAAATTTATAGATCACAAGACGTATGACATGAATAAGGAAAAGAAGATTAGAGTAGTCTGTAAATGGTTTTCTCGTAGGAACACAATTATAGTGAATAAATTTGAATGAAACCTATTGTATCGTCTTTATGTTTGCTCAAATATGAAACTTAAAAAAGTTAAAGTATTAAACAATTAAAAAATTGATAAATCGACAATTTTTTAGCTCTGACTGGCCGCCGGTCTTCAAAATCGATAGAGTTAAGATTATTTAAACTGTTTGCAAATATAGGAGAACCACGACAGTTTGAAGATGCCACAAAGCTTTGTTTTAATTCTGTATTTCAAAAACCATTTTAAGCATAACAATGAAATTTGGTACAACGGATACGTTATTTATGAGAAATCTAATAGTTTTGTCAGAAAAGACCGTAGAGAACCACGGGCGTGCAAACCATTCTTTTGAAAGCGATTTTTTAAAAATCAATTAATTTTTTAAACCAAATTTATTTGTCTCTGGTGAATAAAAATTATGTTGCGTAATTTGCAAAAGAACTTGTCATTATATTATGCAAAATTTACAAAATTAATATTCCCAACAACTTCCCAAAGATTTGCTGTTAAGCGTAGCCTGGATAGTTCAGTCAAAGAAACTAAAATAAGAACAAAAATTATGGTGCAATATTGTATAACAGAATGCGCTGAGAGTAGTGTTACCTTCACTGTACAGAAAAATACGTAGCGCAAATTCGAAATCTTTTAACGCTTTATAGGGAATTTTGTATCCTTAAAGCTAATTTATCATTCTTGTGCTTATTACTTAAAATTGAGTTGTTAATGAAAAACTTGTAAAAAGTCACTTAATTTGTAGATTCATCAAAAAAGGGCATTTTTAAAAGAGCAGTTCTTAAACGTCCAAGACGTTAGACATCTTTCAAACTAGAACGTTTGGGTTATTGCATTATATTAGAAGATCTACGTAATTATTAATTTTTTAATAGTAGCAGTACTAATAATAAATGTTCTGATTATTTTTACTGACAGACACTTTAAGCCATTTTATTGAACGATAATGGTGGTTCTTCCACAGAGTGTACACATGGTGCATTTTTGTATAAGAAAGATAAAACTATTCTCTCCTCATGCCACTCTAAAACATCATAATTTTTGTTCTCATGTATTGCTCATTTGACTGAGCTAGAATGATTTGTACTTTAAATTAAATGTGCAAACAAAATTCGTGATTGTAGACTTTAAATGTTATATAGGTAGATATAGTGTATGTACTTTAAAAAATTTATTTATATACCCATCCATTGTCGTTAAAACTAAAATTTTGTATAATTGTTAGAATGTTTTGTAATAAAAAATATTTTAAGTTGAATAGTATTTCTTCTGTCTTCGCTTTGTCTTCATACACAGGAAAAACTATGTGCAGCATTTTATCAATTGTAAAAAAATACTGTTGAATAAATTAAGAGAATTAGTCCATACCTCCGATTAAAGAACTTATATCTAGATACATAATGGCTACCTTTTCTTCATATACCTTATTTGCTCCTAACATAGTCACATTATATGTCCATTAAAATGGATAGATGAACCACTGAACTCTACTATATAAATGGAAGGCCAGTATAGGTATATGCGCGTGAAGAAAATGCGGCAATTACGGCACAGATTAAGTGGTAACGAATTCAAAAACCCTAAGCCATGCGTCGACGCAGTAGAGAAATTAATGTCTGTGCTTGAACCAAACGGGTGTCTACGGGAGTTACGCGCCGATGCCAGGCTGACGCTATTCTGTGTTTTATTTCTTTTCCATAGATTCTGTAGCGTAAGTCTTGGATTAGATGAAATTTCCAGAGTCGGTGTCACCATTTTATTCTTTGTTTATTCTGTCGTTTGTGTAAAGTTGTTGTAAATTGATTATTTTGTGTAATATTTTGTGACTGTTATAAACAAAGTTAATTAAGACAATATGGTGCAATCTTGTATGGTACTGTGTTGCAAGAATCGGGGCAAAGTCCCGGGTTTTAAACAGTTGCAGTAACAATAAGACCGGCTCTGACGTATTTTGTAGTGCGATTGCGCTCCTCCTTATGGTCGCCATACTTGCGCGAGGTTCAATTTGGCGTAAAAATTGGTATGGATATTGACCTTCCATTTATATAGTAGAGTTCCGTGAGATGAACATCACATCCCATAGGCAACAGAGGCGGGTATGTGTAGAAGGGAAACTGTAAAATATTGTACCTATTTTATGTGATAATTATTGGTTAACTTCTAGGAATATTAACGCATATTGAAAAAATACAATAGGTAAAGATTTTTATTCAAGGGAAATATGCATTGGAAGGATATTATTTATAATATTATTATTAAAACTATAAACTGAACCTCATCATGTTACGACTATGACCTACTTACTTATGAAACGATCGATTTCTGCAAATGGCACAGCACTATTGCATGTTGCACTAAATTGTCACTAAACTGTCTAAATATGAACAAAGAATATTATTTAGCTATTAGGCAAATCACAACTTAAAATAAAAAGACTTCTTCACCACATTTTGATCGAAAAACACTTATTAACATTAATGACGTATACTGTCAAAACTGTCAAACTGAGATTATGATAATCGAACTGAAGCCGACCGTGTACGAGCGGCCGCGAATTCGCCGATAGGCCAATCAGGCAACCTATGGGAAGAAGTGCCTTAGATTGGGAGTCTTTCGGGATCATAAAATTCATGCCATTATGTATCTAGATTATAAGTTCTTTAATCGGAGGTCCATACCAAAGTTGAAGATCTTAAACCCAAAAGTGCAAGGTAGCGACCAAACATGGCTACCCCCCGTTTTCGAGGGCGGCCATCACGATGGAGATAGTCGCGCGGTCCCTACCCCTCTCGAACTACCCCTAAACGCAAAAAAACACCTCCATTTTCCATTTTTCGTTGTCAGGCATGAGAGGACTTGTTGGATCGGGTTTTTTTCTAGGAAACTCGATAAGCCCTGTAAAATTTCGCAACCAGACATCCTAACGATTCCCGGGTGTTGAAACCACCCCCTCCCTCCATACCGAAACATGCAAGAAAACATCCAAACTAAGACTACAGAATGATAATGTTAATGATGATGATACTGACGATAGTGAAGATGATGATGATGTACCCAGATGGAAGCGAGTTTCATTGAAGAATGTAATGTCCATTCCCATTGGCCAGAACGTGATCTAATTTGTAAACGCCGAAAAATAAATTAACATTTAATAATAACCATATTAGTCCAAGATCCCAGAAGTGCCAGACCTACGTCATTTTAGCAAAACTAATATTTTGACAACAAATAGTGTAATATCTAGTTAAGAACGTATGCGTATTTGCTAGTTTGAAAGCGGGGCCCTTTTGCAGAAAACAGGTACAAAAGGTACATAAAAATTTTACTCAGTACGTTAAAGTATGATACCCGCTCTGACAAACGCCAACGGACAGACGGCTTTGACGGACTCGCAGAAATAAGCGAACGCACACCATTTTGCGAACATACATAACGTACAAATATTAAACAGTGTTGAACACAACCGCATTGAAACTGACATTAACGAACTAATTGGCTATGACGTCCAATTGACACAACGAGAATTTTTAAAGGTCATGGCCAAGCCCTCGGAAGTGGCCGGCATTGTTCAGACCTTACCGAACGACAAAGCCCCGGGTTCGGACGCTATCGATTACAAGCTACTCAAATATCTCCCGAGGAAAGGTATTATGCAATTGACGTACATTGTCAACGCGATCCTGCGACAGCAACACTGGCCACGCCAGTGGAAATGCGCCGTGGTCGTGCCAATCTTGAAGCCGAAAAAGAACGCGAAGCTCGCCGGCAGTTATCGACCGATCTCGTTACTGTCGACGATCTCCAAGTTGATAGAGAAGGTCATCCTGATCAGATTAGACTCTGCTCAGGATAAACTTCACATCAACGACGAGTGTCAGTTCGGCTTCAGGAGGGGCAGAAGCACTGTGCAGCAGGTTGTCAGGATCGTGAATGACGTCAAGGTGCAACCTTGGGAAGAGCACTGTCATGGTGCTCCTCGATGTTGAGAAGGCCTTCGATACCGTATCGATCCCGGGGGCTTCTTCACAAACTGAACGTACTAAACTTCCCCATAGACATAATCAAACTTATTCACTCTTTCCTAACGGGTAGATCGCTACAGGTCAGGGTGAATAATAAACTATCAACTAGACGGGACATTCGCGCGGGCGTCAACCAGGGGTCGCGCCTGTCACCGAAACTGTACAACTTATACGTGTCCGACTTTCCGAAGTTCCTGAATACGAACCTTGCCAAGTACGCCGACGACACGGCCATGTATGCGCATTCACACAACGCACAAGCGGTAAATATGCTACTGAAAGCGCACATGACCCGTGCCACGGCGTATTACGACAAGTGGAAGATTCGGATCAACGTCGAGAAGTCTGAGTCGATTCTCTTCACGCACTGGTTCACAGAGAACCGCATCTTAACGCCAATTTCGATCGGGGGGGGGGCAGGAAATTCCAATCAAACGGTTCGTGAAGTATCTGGGAGTGAACTTAGACAAACGACTGACGTTTAACGCCCACGTGAACGAGACGGTACGCAAGGTCTACTTCATGTCCAGGAGTCTGTAACAGGACAAATAAAAAACTGTTGTACACGATGGTGATCAGGCCGGCCATCACATACGCGGCGCCGGTGTGGTGCAGCATACCGGCCACGACAATGAGAAAACTTCGAGTTCTCGAACATAAATTTATGCGCCTCATCTCTGGTTCGGACAGATACACCTCCCTCATAGATTTATATGATCGTTGCCACGACATAACCCCACTAGCGGACTACGTCCAAGAAATTTTTCAAAAATTCTACGAATTCAAACTGGGCGATAGTCCGTTAACCCGCAACATAACCGGAATCAGACAGCATAATGCAATCCTTTTCGATATTCGACACCCCCTACCTTACCAGGCGTTGCCTATCTTCCGGCAACCTCTCTAGCCACACTTTCCTGTATGACAACTTCTTATTTCCCCACTTTTAACCTTTACTAAATCCTATAATCAACTTTCTCCATTCCCTTTATATGTTCTATTTGTTTTTATCCTTTTTATTATTTTGTCCTTTTTGTTTCTAAATTCTATCTTGACCAATAAATTTTCAAAACCAAAATATTTCGTACCATATTTTTTAAATTTCCACATTTTCCTGGCGGCAGGAAGACCACCAGGGTGGAATTGCTTCGAACGGGTTTTTCGTTGAGTTCTGTTTTCCCGCGCCAGCAACCAAAATTAAATAAGTGCTTCGTCTAGTGAGTGATAGTTCTATAGTGTTTTTCTTTTAATTAGTTTTAGGTCCTTGTGGACACATTTTTAATGTCTATTTTAGTGTTTAAGTCTGCCTGCGGCAGACAGGAGCACTAACCTGTATATCATCTGTCGTTAAGCCAAACCGGACCTGCTCCGCCCAGCCCTACAACCACCACGAGGCTGTGCGACGTAGTTGTCTGGCTGGCTCCGGACCAGGTTCCGGCGAGGCGCATAAATGTATAAAAACTATTAATAAATTGTTATTGATTGATTGTCAACCTCCGAATCTTAAGGTCCGAGGTTCGATCCTAAGCGTTCTCGGCTTTTTTTTTCAACAAATATTAACTTAAGGTGGCGATTACCAAGAAAGGGACAACCGAAAGGGAAATGTTTATTATTTTTAGCCATAACTTTTTTCTTAGTACGTATATTTGAAAAAAAACCTGAGAACGCTCAGGGATCGAACCTCGGACCTTCAGATTTAAAGGCTGACAAAAAAAAACAAAACAGATTTTATTCTTAAGTTTAGTACAACTATGTGCCTTGCCGGATCCTGACCCGGAGCCAACCAAACAACCACGATTGGCTCCGGGCCAGGATCCGGCAAGGCACATAGTTGTACTAAACTTAAGAATAAAATCTGTTTTGTTTTTTTTTTGTCAGCCTCCAAATCTGAAGGTCCGAGGTTCGATCCCTGAGGAGGCTGACGCTTACACCATGTAGTTAGCGTGTCACTTGTAAAATAATCCAGCTATCGTAATTTAACGTACTGAGTAAAATTCTTATGTACCTTTTGTACCTGTTTTCTGCAAAAGGGCCCCGCTTTCAAACTAGCAAATACGCATACGTTCTTAACTAGATATTACACTATTTGTTGTCAAAATATTAGCTTTGCTAAAATGACGTAGGTCTAGCGGCTCTGGGATCTCACTCTATATATGACTCATGTTTAGCATAAGCATAAAAATCATGTACATAATGGGAAATCAATATATAATCAAAAATCGATTATGCACTTACACGACTATATAAACATGCACATAATCCATCCTATCAAACTCCTCTTAAGCTGCAATAAAAAAATTATCTCCTTAGAAAACCTGCTCCAATGAGCGCTTGTGATCTCACTAAGAAAAACGAATGGTTTTGGGCATGCAAGGGTAGTCTTCGAGGACTAAGAGAGAAATTGATGCTACGATCGTGTTCTCCAACAGGGGATACCTTCTTTAAACAGAGAAGGTCTGAGAGGGGTGGAGGGCGGTAACAATCCCTGGGGATTGTTTTCAACCCTTTCAAGGGGCAGAAAATTGCCCTTTTTTATTTTGTGTTTTCAACACTTATTCCCCCGTTTTTTGACACAGCTGATCACAAAAAAAATAACCAAATATATTTTCAACCCTTCCCCGCCCTTCAGACGGACGAAAACCACAATTTTCTTCGCTTTTCTCTTCTTTAAAACCTTCTCTTTGCTGGGCAGGGTTGAGGTAGGGGGTGGTTTCAACCCCCGAGAGTCGTTAGAATGTCTGGTTGCTAAATTTTACCGGACATATTGAGTTTCCTCAAAAAACCTCCGATCCAACAAGTCCTCGCATGCCTGAAAACAAAAAATGGGAAAAAGGGGTGGTTTTATGCATTTAGGAGTAGTTGGTTAGGAGGTGGGCGGTTAAATAATATCAGCATCGTGTTCCCTGTCCTTGAAAACGTGTAAAAAACAATTTTGGGCACGTTTGTATGTTTCTTGCATGTTTCGGCATTGTGAGAGGGGGTGGTTTCAACCCCGGGGGTCGTTAAGATACGGTCAGACACAGCTACTTTTGCTTTAGGGTTGCAGCTGCAAAAGTTTCGTATCATGTTCACACTGATCCTAAAAGGTAGTGTGCAGCGGGCAGTTTCCCAGGTAGCAAGGTGACGTCATTATGACGTCTTTTAAAGGTGATTTTTCGTCGCCGACGTCATTGTCCCAATAAATGACGTACCAGAGAAGTGATATTTATAACGTACTTCTGACGTTATCATGAAGACGTCAAATATACGTTTCTTTTAGGTCATTATTTTGACGTCATTAATAAATGACGTACCAGAGACGTGATATTTAATACGTACTTCTGACGTCATCATGAAGACGTCAAATACACGTTTCTTTTAGGTCATTATTTTGACGTCATTAAAATGATGTGGAATAAATCATTATAAAATAAAAATAAATAGAAGTATTTATAGTGACTAGTTCAATTTTTGCCACATAGTAATAATAATTTTGTTTTACTATTTCTAACTAGGTATACAGCTTTTAAACATATTTAAATAAAGATGTTCAATGGTTCAGTGAGTTAAGTGTTAGGTTGCGAGTCAGAAGGTCCGCACATTCCGGTTTTTTTTTCGTCAAAAACTTTATTAATAATTGTGGAAAAATATTATAATGAGAGGTTTGCATCCCTCATTGCAAAATTCACTGATTACCAATACGTCATATTTGCGTCATATATATGACGTCATTGGGCTGTGACATTGTGACGTCTTTTCCACGTCGTTTTTACGTCATGATGAAGGTGAAATTGACGTAATTAATGCCGAAAAAACGACGTCATAATGATGGCACCTTGCTGCCTGGGTTCTTCTACTGCAGCTACCCGTAAAAACTGCAAGTCTGGAGAAAGGTTGCAGTGATGTTCACGCACAACACGCTTTGTCAAAGAAGCTGCTTTATAGAGCTACTATTTCTTGGCATCTCGCCGTGTTTGTGTGGTAAAAAACGTAATAAAATTCGATTTGTGTACTGTAAAACATGGATGAGGAGACACTAGCTAGAGCTTGTTTATTAGTTGTACTATTAAAACCAGGGTTGAGCTGCAGCTACATTATATATTTATTTATTTTCTTATAACTGCAAGTAAACAAAAATGATTCATTTAAAAATATTAATAGTTTTAGTCCAGGAGGCAGTGACGATTTTCGGTACTTATTTTCCCAGTCAGCAAACATGGATAGAATTGTTCGGGTAGTAATTCTAAGCAAAATTCATATATATTTAGGGGGGGGTTTTCCGATGGGTTGAGGCGGAAAATGCGTCAGAACATACGAATACACTGCCCTTTTTTTCCCAGTGATAAAAATAGTTCTAGTAGAAAGAGGTATACTGAAGTTAAGTAAAAAAATAGTCTGGCTAATCTGTGAGTATGGATAATATGTCTGGCAGGTGAAAAACTGAAAAGTTTTCATCAAAAAAATTTCCCTTATTTTCGCAGTCATGAAAATTTATCAGATGATAGCCTATATTATAATAACAGCTTAAAATACAATCTGGCTAATGTGGAACACCCCCTAAAGCCTTGCCAGACTCGTCTAATGATCGTCAGGCGCGCTGAATTCGGCACGTGCAATTATACAGGTGATTAGTGTCATACGTACATGTTCTTTTTTATGACAGCATTAAATAATTGAATACAAAAAAGCAAATACACTGTATAGAGTGTAGAATTATGATGGGGCAGGTTGAAAAAATTTATTGATGAAATCAAATTTTAATGAAAGCCACAAAAAAGTCTTTATTTTACATCGGCTAATGAAAAAATAACTAATTGATCAAAAATAATAATCAATAATTTAATGAAAAATATTATTATGATTAAATATAACCAAATGAAAAATAGCGAATGAAAAATATTATTACAATTAAATATAAATTAAATGAATTCTTCGTCTTCTTCTTGATCAATTTCGCCATCGCTATCACTGTATTCATAATATTCATTATCTGCTAATAGTGCTAATACTGTTAATATGCGCCATTTAGCCAAAACAACAACTAATGCTAAAAAATAGCTGCTATTAAAATAGCAGCTATTTTGCTAATTGAAAGTGGCAGTAGCAGAAGTAGCTGCTAAACAAAAATAGCTGGTTCGACCCATCACTATAGTGTATATTGTCATATGGTAGTAAGAACGAACTCAAAATCCGAGTAACTGACAGAGATAGGTATACAAGGGACAGGGGTCTAGGCAGCTGCGCTCAGGTAACTCGCATTCCAGCGTCGTTACCTAAATACGCACGTGCTGCTATTCCACTCCTCGTTTAACTACCTGGCTTGTGAGTCTGGCAAGGCCTTCGTGATTGTAAATGTCAGCCAGACGTGTATTTTCTATGAAATTATAGTATAATCTATCATGTGGCAAATTTTCAAATCCGGGAAAATAAGAGCAAACATTTTCTATTTTTCCCATTTTGAAGATGCCGCCAGACTCATTTGCCAATTTCTTAAATGAGCCAGACTTATTTTTAATTACAGTTTAGAATTGTATCAATGTATGTGCTAAATTTCAAGCCTGGCAAAATAAGGGTTACGGATCCGCAAAATTCGTCAAATTTTGAAATCCGCAAATTTTCAGCCAGACTCACTTTCCGCTATCTGAGATAAGCCAGACTGCTATTTTCATAAACTTTATGTTCCACTTTAGTAAATGTAAAATATTTATGACTGGGAAAATAAGTGGACTTGCATTGTGTTTTTATTTTTTGGATCCATCCAAAAATTTTAGCCAGACTCAAAAATTCTTGTTTTTTGTCACTAAGAGAACAGATTAATTCATATACACCGACTGGGAAAATAAGTACGAAAAAATTTCACTGCCTCCTGGACTATTTTGTCAAGTCACAACTCACTCACAAACACATTATCTAAAATTAAGCAATTACCTACCTCGAAATGTTCAGTACACAAATGGACAACTTTAAAAATTCTGCACTCGCTACCGCTGCAAAAGTTATAACCAAGTAGATATTTTTTGCAGCCACCGCTACTCTTTAAAATTCTACTCACACGTGGCTACTTTTGAGGCTGCACGCAGCAAATAAATATTCCACGCAACCGAACGCGCTACTTTTAAGGTTGCACAGGTATTCACATGAAGATTCACTTGAACCGCGCAGTTTTTTACACTGCACTGCAGCAAAAGTAGTTGTCTGACCGTACCTTTAGGATGTCTGGCTGCGAAATTTTACAGGTCATATTGAGTTTCCTCCAAAAAAAAACCCGATCCAACAAGTCCTCGCATGCCTGACAAAGAAAAAAATGGGAAAAGGGTTGGTTTTTTGCATTTCGAGGTAATTCGAGGGGGGGTAGGGACCGTGCGACTATCACCATCGTCGCCCACGAAAACGGAAAGATAACCATGTACAGAATTTACATTTCATTTACAGGGCCGGGATAATACAAATTATTTACAAATAAGGCTTAGGGTACGAACATGTCGAAGAATCTTAATAGTTAAATGAGTAGTTCACTACTACAGCCGCCGTCAATTTGTAAAACAAACCTGTACATTTAAATGGGATAGCGCATGCCGAAGATACTTGCAGCAGTTCATCCTAGCAGTTCACACGGGAATCACCGCGGTCATTGCACTTCACTGGCCATTCATAATTTTATATATTTGGTGTGAGGTACGCAGATCCTCGCATCCTCGCATCTAGAAGTTTAGGCCACAATTTGATTCCGTGCATCGAATTCATCAATTTGTAAAACAAACCTGTACATTTAAATGCGACCGCACATGTCGAGGATGTTACCAGAGCTGTTTATATCCGAAGTCAACTAGCATGTCCACGTCGAAACAAAATAGTTTGTTTTTACTTGGTGGTAGAGAGGTAGACTACGCGGGTCGCGAATATTTATCATATTTTGAATAAATATTTCTATGGATATTTGTTTTAAGTTATAGCTAACAACCTTAATTATTGCTTTATAATTAACATATATACAAGCTCGTATCTTAAAATTATTTTTATATGTTTATTTTATATGTTACCTACATGATTTTAGTAAATATTTCTATGAATCATTTTTTTGCCTATGGCTATATATCTACACCAGAAGTAGGGACAGTGGGCAGAACCGCCGACAGGGGGGGGGCAGGGCGCCCAAGACTATGGCTATATTACGTCATATAGGCTAGGCCATTCAGTTGTGCACATTTGGCGATTCTCAAAAAAATTATATAAATATTTCAATTCAATAAAAATCTGTAACAATTAAATACTGTGGTAGTTTTTTAATAAATTAAAAACAGAAAAATTAAACAACAAAACCTTGAAAGAGGGAAGGGGCCCTCAATAATAAGCAGCCCCGGGGCTCGGTAAAGCTGTCGACGGCCCCGACAGTGGGGTATTTAGCAACTATAATTATTGGTATATAATTAAAATAGCTATTAAATTGAAAAAGTAGCAATACAAATATAGTACGGCTTTTCCAGCATTGAATCCGTGCCGTGTGCCGTATTTTACTTTCAACAATTCCCACCAGTGTTTCTATTGATGGTACACATGCGGATTAATTTTGAAGAACTGTGAGGGGTTGAGGTTTAGCCAGTACACACTACGTTTGTCTAGATTCGCCGTACAGTGTATAACCATCACGCAGGAATGTGTGTACGATATATACTGAATATCTTTTTATTTTTATTTTGTGAAAAAGTGAAAATGAATAAAAAGGACGAATCAATCAATGCTCCAGCGTTGTGGGAGAAACGCCATAAACAGCACCACAACCGGCATATTTTGAGTAGGGAGTGGAAAAACCGCTGCCCAAGGAATCATTACTTCCACATCCAGATTTTCCATCCAAGTCTCTCACAACGAAAACATTTTGTATGTGGAAATAATTACTTATGGAACTTTAATAATGTAATATTTGAAATCATTTACCCCAAGAACTCATAAAACAGTATCCCACATCGGTAGTAGTGTGGGAGTGGATGAAGTAAAAAAAATATTTTGAGGTTTTTGATTCTTGTACACACCCACACACACTAAATCACAATTTTTTTCACCCCCTTTAATAACGGTGTGGGTGTGGTAATGGGGGTGGCTAATGCCAAAAAATTTTTCGAGACCTTTTATAGCTTCTCTTGTATAAATACTAATACTAAATATCACCACTAAATACCAATACCAATTTTATGAACTCATATCTGCTAGATTTATCTGTTTACACCCATTTACCCTTATTTACCAAAAACCTCAACAGAATAAGAGGAAAATATAATCTAATTCCAGATCACGTTAAAATACATACGTGTACCAAATTTCAAGTCAATATCTTAAACGTTCCAGAGTAATCGTGCGCACAAAAAAGTTACAGACAGGCAGACAGAAATTTTTTTTTCGGTCAAACTTAAAATTTCGACGCTTCATGACATTCTAAGCCTATTTGAACAGTAAAAATATTCAAAATGTTTTTTGTCGTTACTGTACTTCCACTGGATGTGGAAATAAAACTAGGAAGACAATCTGAATCAACAAGTAAAGTGTAGTAAGTAGATACCGACGTCGTAGATATTACGACGGAAGCGTTTTTGTAAAATATTCCTTGTCAGTGTACACCACGCCTATGGCTAGCCCCTATAGGTTAACTGGAAAATATATCTGTGTATAGAGATTTTAATAAAACGTACACAAGGGTCTATTGCCTATGTGTATCTCGATTCACGATATCAGTTGTACATTCTGCTTTGTTTATGTACTTAATATTTCATTAATGAAAGTGCGTGTTTAAGATAAAGTTTTTACTTTAATCAAAATGCAGGTAACATAAATTTAA
Source organism: Rutpela maculata (assembly GCA_936432065.2). NCBI lineage: Eukaryota > Metazoa > Arthropoda > Insecta > Coleoptera > Cerambycidae > Rutpela > Rutpela maculata. Next base: position 218,360,541 of record OW386287.2, read on the forward strand.
AGGTAAAAGTTGACAAAATGAGTACCTAAAGTAACAAAATTTATTTTAACTTTAGCATTGGGCATATTTGCGGTAATATTTTTTGAAAGACGTTTTCTTAGGCTTCGTTGAATAACTTCATATCATGAAAATTTTTGGCACCACTTAGTATTATGCTCTCTTCAAAGTAATTTAAGAAAATTAGTTTCGTTTCATTATTCATTTTCAAGATGCTGTACGCTTCAGCCACATGTATGTGACGATTATTATGAACATAAGTTCCCAGCAAACAAAGAATGTATCCGTAATGTTATGCAATGTTAAATGGAAGTAACATTTGTAATGTTCTCTTGCAATATGATATTTATATTACAACAACGTAACAGAGAAATGTTACATTTCGAAATATTAAACAAATATTTACGTAATGTTGGTTACATTACGTAACATTTAATAGTATGACAAAATACTTTCTGACAACGTTGATGTTATATTAAAGTAATAATATCTTGTTTAGTGGGTTACCTGTAATAAAGCACAATAACGCGACATAATATAAAGTGTATAAAAATTACAATGATCGCAAAATGCACTATAGTCACATTCAAACCGTTCAAGATTTTATTTCGTTCGCCCTAACATCTTAAAACCTCTGTCATTAACAAATATTTCATCCGAAAATTCGCATTAAATGTCATTGATTGCTAACAATTTCTTTTCGATGTCGTCCATTATTGTGAATTTATCAACACTCACTCACTGATAGAAGTAGGTGTAACTTAACACTGTAAAAATTATATTTATTCTAGCGGCCGGGTATAGATTACAAGACGGCACTGTGGCCGCGTATAATTTACTTTAACACGGTTGTGGGCGTGGTCTGCACTGTAACAAAGTAGGCAGATTTCTAAATTCACGGGTGGATCGCACCGGTAAGCAATACCTAAACATTATTTGATTGGCTATTTTGAAAAACATAGGTAATCAGCTTCGTGCTTTGTCCACCGGGTGCGTCTGCCGGTCAATTTAGAAAAGTGCCGAGTATATTTTACGAAAACTTTACCCGGAAGGATTACGGCAATAAAAACTTCAGATATTGATAATTACTTTAAACGGACGTACAGGACTCTTTATATCGCATTTATGCAACATTTATTTACTTCTCTTTCAGATCCTGATATTTCTGAAAATTAAATATAAGTAAATTAAATAAAAAATAAATTTATAATTCTTAATATGAGTAGGTATAATTATAAAATGTAACCAAAATTGTTACGTTACATAGAATACATATGTATATTGAATGGAAAAGAGGTCTACAGACGACCCAATTATCGGGAGCCAATATTGTACGCTTTTTGGAATTCCAGCAGACCAGTTCACTTTTACAAATGAGTTCAAAGCATGCCGACAATGTTGGCTCCCGATAGTTGGGTCGTCTGTAGAACCCCCCTAAAGGTTTATACAGACGATCCAACCAACTAACCGACCAACCAACCAACCAACCAACCAACCAACCAACCAACCAACCGACCTTTTCGGTACACTTTGAAGTTTGCCATGCAAACTCGTAAAACTGCTGGAGCCAACAATGTCGGTACGCCTTGAAGACGCTGGAACTCCAGCAAACCAGCTTACTTTTGCGAGTTGTCATAGCAAGTTTCAAAGTGTACCGAGAAGGTTGTGGTTGGTTTGGTGGTCTGTAGACCCCTTTTATTAACTCAGGCCCAAGAAAAAGAGGTCTACAGAAGATCGAACCAACCAACCAATTAACCTTTTGTCGGTACGCTTTGAAGTTTGTCAGGCGGACCGTTGGGTCCCGGCACAGTTTGCTGGAGCCAACATTGACGAGGTCAGTTTCAGTCAGGGCCCGACAAGATTCACCACCACAGTTGTCTATTTTCAGAAACATGTTATTATATCTGAAATAAATAACAATTGAATTCATTATTCGTTTTACTTCCACATCCACGTAGTGAAGTGGAAGTAATGTAACAAATTATATGTATGCAGGGCCGTTCCTAGATGCGATACAAAATGTTGCATCAATGTGTTTAATAATACGAATGTTCTTTTTACAAGGCTTTTATTTGTATATTAGTTCATTAGTTAGTTAATGTGTTTGTTAGTAGGTTTAGGCTGATTCTTGCAAGTCAATTTTGAACCACTCATTTCATTTCAGTTATTTGCCAAAGTTTATAACTAAGCAGTATCCGACGGATGCCTATAAACCTGAGTTTTATATCCGTCGGCAAACGTATAAAAACCGAAGCATTACTTTTCTGGTTACTATACTGGTACAGTTGGGGACAATACAATATTTATATTGAATTTTTTTTATGTGTAATGATTTTTAGTGAACACCAAATTACATTAACGAGTACGCAGAAAGAATTATATACAGACGCAGACGACTCGTATTATCCGACGGAAAGAGCCACGCGAAGGAAAGAGCCACGCGACGGTGCTAGGCCCTAGCCGTAATTTCCAATAATGGGTTTAATTTTTAGTCATGTTTTGAATGTTCGAATTAACTATTTATGGAGTAGTTTTGTTCGTAAGCAACCAGAAAATTAATCCGGTCACAATGTAACTTATTTTGCTACAAAAATAGCTTATAGCTATTTTATAAGTACTAAAATCTGTGTTTAATTTTAATAATAAGAATAATAATAATAGTTGATAAAAAATGCACACTCCACATTTTCACATGTATTTTTCTCGAAAACTACTAATAGTAAAAAAGAGAATTCAAATAACAAGTTTCTTCCATCCTGTATTTTCATTTATTTTTGATATACTTGGTATCTATTTCGAAAGATAACAATTTTCTCGATTACTAATATAATTGCTAATTATTGTAAAGAAACATGAGATCATATTTTATTTCTTATTATTTCAAACTAATTCATCAATTAATTTTGTTCAGTAATGTACAGTGTTCTCCTAATGTATTTTAAAAGATACAATAAAAATTCAACAAAAAATAGAATAGACAGATAGTGGGGTGCCAGTACTTTTTAATCGGATAGTACACGTATATTAAATCATGCCAACTAATTAAATTTTATATTTATCTAATAGTACACCTATTCACTGATTGCGCATATCCCCATTTAAATAATTTGTATTTGAAATGTCCCATAAGAAGGGCATATTTCTGTATAATTCGAAAGTTTCACCCCCAACCTCTCGTTCCGGTTTCCGCCATAACAATACGCACTTAAATGGGTTTGTTCCAAATTTCGTGAAAAAAATACCTATTTTTGAATTTTTTCCGAAGGAAATAAAAATTCTGAAATTGCCAATGAAAATCCACTGTAATTGTCAATTTGTATTAAGTTTTAATTATTTTAATTTCTGATTGCAATAATAATTATTGCCATGCGCCATGCAACTTTCGTTACATTTCATAATTTTCCACCCACAATAACAAACGCAATAGGTCGACCTTTTGCGTTTTATAAAATTTAATGTATCACAAGAATGCACTTTTCAGAGATCTACGTTAAAAAAAAGTCCTAAATCGGACCTAAAATACATGTTTTATGATGGTGATTCCAAACAAACGGCGACACACTGCAGAAATAGAAATGATTTACATGAGATACAATAAAAGCAGGTCAATTCCCCCGAAAAACGGAACGGATTGATAAACTTCTCCGGCATGTCCACCCAGCGTCGTAGCACTTAATTGGCTAAAACTCCGAGATGCACGGATAGAGTCGTGACTTCTTCGACATGTCCGTACCCTTACAGACGTAAGCTTATAATATATGTAGAATATAATAGAAGTACAATTATTATATTATGTATAACCTAAATTACTATAACCTAGAACTAAACAGATACTACTCTAACTAATAATTATTATTACTACATTAATATAATTATATATAAACACACACTACCAGAAACTTAATTTAATTTGGCTTAGTCGAGTGTTGAAAATGTCAACATCGTTTTCTATGGTTTGGTAATTTCAGCAGATATTATACAGTGGGGAAAACATAAGGTATTTGTGTGGTTGGCCTGGTAGAGGTGCTCTAAAGTTGATTTTTTCAAGTAATTCTGGACAGTCAATCATGTTGTTTAGAAGCTTCTATAAGAATATTACGCTTTGCATCTCTCTACGCTGCTTCATAGAGCTGTACATAAAACGATTCAGTAGTGAAGAATGGTCATATCCTATAGACGGATACTGGTGATCGTTTGTAAATGCCAAGAATTTTAAAAACCGCCTTTGAATTCCTTCAATATTGTTACTCTGATCATGGTAGTGAAGGTTCCATACTATGCTTGCGTATTCTAGTCTAGGTCGTACCAGGGTGTTATATAATGTTTTTAAGGTATCTATGTTTTGAAAATCACGAGCGTTGCGTATTATAAAACCTAGCATTTTAATAATAATAATAATAATAATAATATAATAATAATAATACCATTTATTGTATAAAACGAACGATACAAAAGGATAAAAGACACAAACCGTGATTCTTACTCTACCCTAACACATTTTAAAATAATTCAGGTACCTACGATACTGTATCCAAAGTTCTAAAGTTAAAAATAATTACTTACTGACTAATAACACTACAACATGCATAAGAACTAAATATGTTCTACATCATTAATGAATATACTAATATTTATACAACATTTTCTGTGAGAATAAAATAGCAGTGCATTAAAATTTTTGTACATTAATATTTTCCAAACAACCTGTAAGAAGACAATTTTTTAATTTTTGTTTAAAGCAAGACTCGTTTAACTGAAATATATCAGGAGTTAGGCGGTTGAATATATATGATACTATGTAAGTAAAGGATGCTTCCATGGCAGTGGAACTATGCGCTGGTATGGTAACTTCATTGTTGTTCCTTAGATCTCTGTTGTGGTTATTGTTTCTAAATTCAATTTTATTATAGAGATACTGTGGTGTCTGAGTGCTGATAATTTTCCGTATGAGGCAAGCATAATGTACAAATCTCCTCTCATCAAGTTTTAGCATATTTAACTCAAGTATGGTGAAATATGAGTGTGTCTAGGTGTCTTGCATATATATCTTACACAACAATTTTGAATTTTCTGGAGGCGATACTTTTCTTCCCCTGTGAGGTTTAAATGATGATGTCACTATGTTATTGGTGTGTTCTCTAAAGGATAGTTGTGAGTCAAATGTTACGCCTAGGTCTTTAAGACTGTCTTGGTGTGCCAGATTAACACTATTATTAGTATAATCAAATTGTAATTTGTTTAGTTTTCTTGTGAATGAGACTACATTAAATTTGTTTATGTTTAGAGATAGTTTAAATTTATCGCACCATTCGTGAATTAAGTTTAAATCCGCCTGTAGCTTATTACAATCCGATAAACTATTGTCCCTGAAATATATTTTCAAGTCGTCAGCATATAAGAGAGATGGAGAATGGAGGTCAATGACGATGTCGTTTATAAATATGTTAAACAATAAGGGTCTTAAAAGCGACCCTTGAGGAACGCCTGACTGAGATATAAACTCGATAGACCTATGACCCCGATATTGCACAAACTGGCTTCTATTTAGAAGATAGGATTCAAAAAAGTTTATTAACTTAAGGTTAAATCCAAAAGAAACCAATTTTGTTAGCAGAACACCATGGTCAAGCCTATCAAAAGCTTTAGAAAAATCCATGTAAATGACATCGACTTGACCACCTTGACCACCGCTGTCCATAGTTTCGGCTAAGTATTGTGTTATGCAAAGTAAGTTTCTCTGTGAGACGAAACCGTGTTGGTTGTTGCTTATGCTCCGATGAACTTGCGGATATAGTGTGCTGTGCAGGACAATTTCAAATAACTTACTAAAATTATTTATAATTGTGATAGGGCGATAATTCTGTATATCAGATTTACTGCCTTTTTTATGAATTGGGCAAATTTTGGAAATTTTCCATTTATCAGGATATACGCCAGTTTGCAAGGACAGGTTAAAGATATGTGCTAACGGTGCGGCTAATATACCAGAGCAATCCTTTAAGAAGAAAACTGGTATGCCATCGGGTCCGGCAGTAAATTTTGGTTTAACTTTTTTGAATGCAGTAATTACGTCCTTCTCATTTATCTCTGGAATTGTTATATTAATATTAACGCCAAAATCTGTAGAGAAGTTTATATTCCGACTTAAAGGGATACACGCTAAGGTGAAAGTCAGCAAATGAATTGGCTATGTCTTCAGGATTGTCCACGATTTTGTCATTATTAGTGAAGACACTCGGTATTGAGCTGAACTTCTTTTTATTGTTGATGTATGCCCAGAAGCTCTTTGGTTTGGAGGATAGGTTGTTTTCAGTTGACTGCAAATAATTTTTGTAAGACACGTCGATGTCTCTTTTCACTTTACGCCTCAAAAATTTAAAGTTTTCGAGATCGGCAGGATTACATTATAGTGGAACACCTTCTTGTATGTGAGGCTCATAATCAACTATTTGATGAATCATCCTGTATGTATTTATTCCGCCACATGTAATTAATATTAGAAATCTATAATGTGACCAAAATTTTAGTGAATGGAAATAAAAACTATGCCCTTAAATAATTTCAAATAAAAAAAGCAGTTATTTTTTGAATTTTAAGTCATTCCATAAAGAGGGCGAACAATGTCGCTATAATAATTATCAACAAATTAAAAAGATTTTGGAAGTTTTCTTCAAATAGAATATGAACTTGGTTTTTAGGGTCATGCACAATGTACTCATCTCGCGGATATACCTTGTATGTATACATACAGCAATTTGTTATAAGTTGAGATTTCAACTTATTATGTTGAAATTTCAACTTATATAAGTTGAAATTTCAAGATAATAAGTCGAAATTTCAACTTCATTTTTTTTTCACCGAGGCCTCAGTGCGCTTCCGTACTTATCAAGTAACTATGCCGTGAAAATTGAATAAAACTACATTCAAAGAAATAGTATGGGTAAATTCAACAAAAAAAAATGGTTAACTAACAGTATCGTTAATTTTGTTAAACCAAATTATATTGATGGTATTTTTAAACAAGAGGTGATTGTTATTTTAATTAATAAAAAGTTGTCGTACAACAAAACAAACATTAACTTAAAAAATAGATGAATAAGACTATTATTTTGTTCGTCTGACTATTATTTTGTTGAATTCTGTCAAATTAAACTAGATAATAGTATATTTTATTTTTAACTATTATTGAATTGTAATTCTAACCCAGTATTAGTTCGCTGTATTATTGTACTTGGTAGACCAATATTATTGTCGTCTTCTGCTTTTTAGCCCCCCCCCCCCAATAAAAATAGTCTTCTAATATTTTTTTTACTTTTACTATATAAGGCCAGCAGCAGTGACAAATAGTGGATTAAGGGCAACTAGTTACGTTAAGGAATGTTCGTGTCCTGTTAAATAAATACCTTAAACAAATACCTTTTTTTAGAAGTTCTAAAAGAATTACCATAAAATTTGCTTGCTTACCACGTAGTCTATTACAGAAATTATTCCCAGATGACGCCACATACAAATCACTGACAATAATCAATCATGCATTATCTTATACTCTTATGAATTTATAGAAAATTAATAACATGATTGCAATGTTCAAATTCTCTCAGGGATCATCGATATATTTGGATGGATCTCTAATCTTTGGTTTGGGTGGTCTGATGTCAAGTGTTTGGAAAAACCGGGAAAATAAAAAACCGGTCTATTTAGAAAAAAACCGGTTTAAATCGTTTATTAGATACAATAAAAATCATAGTTTTTGCAGAATTTTGAGCCAGTCAACTTATTTTTACGGACTAAAAATGAGTAATTAATAGATAGCCAGAATTTCTATGTCCAGGGGCGCAGCCAGGGGGCAGCCGTGCCCCCCCCTCCAAGCCGTCCTCCATGAACCAAAAATAAAGGCGCATAATCTCTATCAGTACAAAGTAGTATTCAAACTATCCTTTGAAATAAATATTTTATAATTAATGCCAATATTATCTAGTAGAGGAATCTATACACATCCGTTTACAACAATTTTTTGAAAAGTTTTCCTCATCCTTTGGAGAGGTCGGTCCTATTGCCCCCCCCCCCCAGATGAATTTTCTGGCTGCATCACTGTCTATGTGTGTATTTTGGCTTATTAATACCTGAATACTATATGAAAACAATATAATATTATGCACAACATACGTTAAAATATTATGTTATATTGCCCAATCCGTATAAAGTCACAAGACAATCAATTTGCGGTATAATAACGTCAGATATAACTATAAAATGTAATATTTATGTTGATCGGTATAATTTACTAAAAAAACGTTTTTTTATTGAAAAAATCGGTTCTGTTCGGTTTTCAAAAAAACCGGTTCTAAACCGGTTTAAAACCGGTTTTTCCAAACACTACTGATGTCTCAATACTGAGATTTTGGCTAACCAAAAAAAACTTCATCATACACTAAAGTATAGATCAACCTAAAAATTAGTTGGTGAACAAAACACAAAGTCGTTGTACTATTTAATTGTAGACCAAATTGAAAATGGTTAGTGAACATAAAAAAATGTCATTGTACTATTTAATTTGTTACAAGAAGATATGATTATTAAACTACTATTTGTTTACGAAAACAAATAAAGTTGTATGACTATTCTTTTCTGATTGATTTAACTATGAAACTAGATAGGCGCGATTTCATATGCTCTTTTTGGTTGAATTTACCTATCATTTTCTTTGAGTGTAGATTCAAAACATTAATTTTGTCAACAAAACCAACTCTGTAAATAAAAGAAGTGTGCTGTGGAAACTGGAAACAAAAGAAGTTTGACAGATAATAGTCTTATTCAAAATTTTATTGCAATTTGGAATTTTTATTTTTGCGATCAGATTGCTAGGACCGGAGATAAGAAAAATAGCAGAATATTTCAGTGTTGAAAAATGAATTGTTAAAATTGTATTTCTAAATATATCTCCAGAAATGTATATAAATAAAGTGTATAAATAAATCGTGTCACCGGCAGGAAATGCGTCAACTGAAAAGGAAAACCTCAACCAAGATAGCATATTTTTTAAATTTATTAATCGAACAAATTGTATTTAATTATGTGAAGTTCAGTGCAAGCCCAGTAATATGAGCACCGAAAATGAAATACCTTAAAACGTAAGTACCTGCGATTTATTACTATAATTTACAGTTCATAGTTAAGAGTGTCAAGTTAAGATTATAAACGCGTCATCCTTCAATTGTTCCCCATGCGAATGGATAGGAAAAACAAATAAATGATTAAGTGGCAAGATGCAAAGCAAATTCTACAGTCATTACTGGGTGAATAAAAAACTATCCTAAAGTTTTCGGGATAAGGCATCTCGAGAAAAACGATTTCAGAATTTCAAAGACAAAATCAAATTAGGTATGAACAAGAATCGAAAGTGTTGTCTAAATGTTAGTTGCAGCATTATCTGAATTTTTTGTGTGTTTTTTTAGGACTCTACCCAGTGGCGGATTTATACTTCTGCCTCCTAGAGGCTATCGGAAACTTGAATTTGAAATAGAATTTGGTATGCATTTAAAATGTGATTCATTTAGACTTAGGCCAAATAGGCCTAGTAGCCCAGAGAAATAAAACTTCCTCTGCGGAATGAGGCTGAACAAGCTGAATTTTTGCAGAGACCTTCGTTTTGATGTTCTAATGAAGCACAAAAAAATCTCATATGCCTACCCTTGTGCGTCTTGAGATATCGAAGGTCAAAGGTCATGAAAATCGGTTTTTCGCGAAAATCTCGCTTCCAGTGCATCTGACGTCATAAGAACCCATAACAAAACTTAGTAAAATAGTATTCTCTACAAAATTGTTCATATACATTTTTTTCGTACGACCAACTGTTTTCGAGATATAGCATGATAAAGCGGGAGCGCGCATTCGTAATAGGTAATACTGTATTATACTGCAGAGCTATAAATATAAAAGCACTTTTCTTAATCTGTTAGACTGGAAAATTAAATTCCCATTATTAAAGCCGTTAAAAATTTGTTTATTTATAAAAAAATATATAATAAATAATTAATAACAAAAAATACATTCTTTTCCACACCACGCCTTATGTTTCCTTGCCTTCCTCCTCGTCTTCGTCGGGTTCCACTAGCGCCTCGATCAACACATTATCTTCGTCAGACGCTTCCTCTATATCTGTTGGCTCTATGTCTGTTGGCCCTATGTCTGTTGGCAAAAGCTCTTCAGGCTCAAGGTCACTGAATTCTTCGATGTTTTGCAACTCTGTCGTTTTTTAAATCCCAACCCCATTCTTCGGGTTGTAGATTTTTCCCTAGCCAAATCTGTACTTGGTAATAGACCCGATAAATATGCTGACGAGCTGCTTCACTGGTAGGTGGAAGGGATGACAATTTAACAGGTCTCTTAATGAATTGGGTGTATCTAAATTTGTCAAGGTTCACTTCATCTTTTGGAGCACCATACATAGCTCTGCGATATAATACAGTATTACCTATTACGAATGCGCGCTCCCGCTTTATCATGCTATATCTCGAAAACGGTTGGTCGTACGAAAAAAATGTATATGAACAATTTTGTAGAGAATACTATTTTACGTTTTGTTATGAGTTCTTACGACGTCAGATACACTGGAAGCGAGATTTTCGCGAAGAACCGATTTTCATGACCTTTGACCTTCGATATCTCAAGACGCAAAAGGGTAGGCATATGAGATTTTATTGTGCTTCATTGGAACATGAAAACGAAGGTCTCTGCAAAAATTCACCTTGTTCGGCCTCACTCCGCAGATGGCCTTTTTTTTACCTTATTTCATTGGTCTATAAACCAGATAGGCTTATCAGCAATCAGCAAAATAACTCCTACTAATTTAAGTTCTATAACAGATATTGAGAAAATCATATGTAAAGGGTGGTCGAGCGAACGTTAGAACCTCATTTAACTTTGTTATTTTTTGAGTTACGTAAAAAAGTACAAAAATAAAAGTTATAGAAAATCACATGTATTTTCCAAAAATTATTTCAGAATAGCAATCGCATTTCGGAGATACGAGCTTTACTTTGGTTTTTTTAATGGAATACTCCATGTATATTGCACCATTTGAATGGCCATAAAAAAAGCTTTTTAATTATACAATGTGTCCACGACAAAGCGGTATTATAGGAGTAAATGACAATTTTTTTTGGATTACAAACACAATTTTTTGTATTCTGGTGAAGTGCCTTTTCTGTGCGAAATATTGAAAAATTTTATTAGAAAAACTTGCTCATATTTAAAAAATATGACGTTCTACCAAATTACAGAACTAAATAATTTTTTCTTTATTTATAAAATATTAATTTTTTTTAATATTATTAAAAAAAATTTTAGTTCTGTAATTCAGTACGTCATATTTTTTAATTCTGGTCAGTTTTTCTAATAAAATTTTTCAATATTTCGCACAGAAAAGGCACTTTACCTGATGCGATTTTTATTTTTAAGCTCTTACCAGCGCCCTCCATAATTTTTTTTAAGTCTAAGATACTAAAAATAGTTTTTGGGCGAAGCAAGAGCAGAATACAAAAAATTGCGTTTGTAATCCAAAAAAAAATTGTCATTTACACCTATAATACCGCTTTGCCGTGGACACATTGTATATGGTATTTATCTTTAAAAAAATTTGTCTAATTTACCATAAATTTACAATTTATCAAATTAACCATGGAAAACAAAAGTATGTAAATTAAAATAAATAATATGTTAGTTCTGTCAAAATACCTGTTAATATCTAATTTCATCATTGAAAACGCTTTTCTATGGCCTTTCAAATGATGTAAAAATATATGGGGTGTTCTATTAAAAAAAAAGCCAAGGTAAAGCTCATATCTCCGAAATTCGACCCTTAATTGTTTCTCTGAAATGATTCTTGGAAAATACATGTGATTTCTCATAACTTTTATTTTTGAACTTTTTTACGTAACTCTAAAAAAACCGCTGCCCAAGGAATCACTACTTCCACATCCAGATTCTCTATCCAAATCACTCACAACGAAAAAACTTTGTATGTGAAAATAATTGTTTATGGAACTTTAATAATATAATATTTAAAATCCTCTACCCCAAAAACCCATAAAACGATACCCCACATCGGTACTGGGGTGGGGGTGGTGATAGGGGGGTGGTAGTGGGGGGTGGATGAAGTAAAAAAATATTTCGAGGTTTCTGGTTTCTGTACATACACTAAATCACAATTTTTTTTCATCCCCTTTAATAAGGGGGTGGGGGTGGTAATGGGGGTGGCTAATGCCAAAAATTTTTTTGAGACCTTACCTTCTCTTGTATATACTAAATACCAATTTCATGGACTCTTACCTGCTTGATTTACCTATTTACCCCAAATTTACCCCAATTTACCCCCCAACCCTTCGACGGAACAAGATGAAAATATAATCTAGTTCTAGATCTCGTTAAAGTACATATGTGTACCAAATTTCAAGTCAATATCTTAAACGGTTCCAGAGTAAACGTGCGCACAAAAAAAAGTTACAGACAGACCGACAGACAGACCGACAGACCGACAGACAGACCGACAGACAGACAGAAATTTTTTTTCGCTCAAACTTAAAATCTCGACGTTTCATGACATTTTAAGCCTATTTGGACAATAAAAATTTAAAAAAATTTTTTTGTCGTTACTATATTTCCACTGGACGTGGAAGTAATAACGAAGTTAAATGAGGTCCTAACGTTTGCATGACCACTCTGTACAGTTGACTATAATAAGGAACTCTAGTCTAGTTAAAATAAAAAACACGTTCTCAAATACATTAAAAATGTTGTGAAGTATATACTAATAATAATAATATTTTGGTTTAATGTGCCTTTGGTATTTTTCAAGAAATTTGCGGCCCCTGGATTTTACCGCCCTGGGTTATAGCCCCTATAGCCCCCCCCCCCCCCCTAAATGCGCCACTGACTCTACCACATGTGAAAAGCAGAAAAACAAACCAATGATCATAATGAGTCTGATTTTACAAATGGAAAAACAAATTAATTAATTGAGTAGAATATTTTTTGGTCTCGTTTTTATTTTGTTATTTTTGTTTTAGAATATACGTGTTAATATCTTGGACTATATTAAAAAGCAGCACATTAGCAAGCGAAAATCCTGTTTTTCTTGTCACCGAAAAAGAGTGTATAACAAATAGCTCATCTGCTATCGCGTTTAACACACCTGTAGAGGAAACCCAAAATATACGTAAGTAACAGATTATACATTATACGCTTTACCAATTTATTGAAGTGTATATATGACTGCTGAACATTCTATAGGATACACCTCGCAGTTATTTTTAAACAATTTTTTTTAAATACAATTGCTAAAATTTTAATTTTACACATCTCCTGATAACGCTAACTTTACTGGCAAAATTCGCATCATTACACCGTATAATACAATTGTATTCTTGTAGAAAATACTTCGATGTGGGTTCAATCAGGCCAGTTTATGTTCCACTGCTTTTGGCTTTTCGGATTAGGTTCGATGAGAATAGATCGATTGGAGTTAAATCGGGCCAGTTCTGCCCACTGCTTTACGTAGTGTTTTGTTGATAATTTTTACTGACTGATAGAAATCAAATCGGACCAGTTTGTGTATTATTGTTTTATATGGTGTTTTGTCAATCAATTTTTAAATTATGGTGATTTAGAATACTTATGGGTCGATTGAAATAGATCGATTGGAGCCAAATCGGGAGGGTTTGTGTTTGATGGTATTTTATCGAAAATTCAATATGAAGAATACAAAATAACGACTGAATTCTCCAGTTAAATATATCCTATAATTACCTCTGTGAGTCTACTACCACAAGAAAAATAACAATTTGGAGGTGACAATATGGCGAAAATTATGCATAGCACTCCAAAACCGTATTCTACTGCCAAATTTTCAGTTTTACTTCTAGGGAAATTCAATATGGCGATTCGAAAATGAGCAATCGAATTTCCAAATAAAACATATCCTATAACCAACAGGAAATCTGCTACCACAAAATAAAACCACACGTAAATTAATTCATCCATTCAAGAGGCACGTACAAACAAAGAAATATTAGAGGACAAACCTATATCCCCTTCCTGTTTTAAATGTTTTGAAATGTATTTTAACCGCGTTTTATGTTACCTCAATGACCCCTTTAGATTTGTCTGAGAAGGAGACAGGCCCCTACAGTCTATACTGGAATCCGAACCACTTCTTGAAGATAATTTGCTATGAGTGACAGACGCGTTTCGCCATCCCAGTCTCATCAGTGCCAGACGGTAGAGAAAGAACGAAAATGCAAACGCTTCAAACAATACATACTTTTCTTGTGGAGTGTGAGCACTAGGCATTAACGGTGTCATCTCTGCAAGATTGTAAAGATTGTTTAGAAGTAGATGTTTTACAAAGTTCAACTATTTCTAGTTATCACAGGAACTGCGAATGCAGATTACTACTTCTGATACAATCCACGAGTAGTGCCAGATGTAAATAGTAAATCTAGCGTATTGGTTAAAGCGTTTACATTTTCGTTCTTTTTCTAACGTGTGGCACTGATGAGCCGGGGAAGGCGAAACACGTCTGCCATTGTTGAGAAATGAATGGCTATGCAATGGGCTTTAAAACACTTCAGAAAAACAATTGAAAGTCGCATTTCGGTGATTTGAACTTTACTTTCGTTTTTTTTAAATGGAACACCCCATATATTTTTACACCATCTGAAAGGCCATAAAAGAAGGTTTTTAATGATATATAAAACAATATTTTTCTTAAGAACCATGCTAGATATTAAATTTTATACTTTATAATCATTAAGTTATGATGAGTCCGAAATAGTAATTTTTCTTCAATCATTCCAAAAATCGGTACGATTTTTTGTACCGAAAGTAGCATATTCTAGTACTAGCCCCGAAAGTAGCTATTACGGGTACTAGTACTGTAAAGTGACAGATCACTTAAACGTCAATGTCAATTTGCAGGTTATATTTTGCTATGAATCACATTAATCACATTCGTACTCGACGCTAAACAGTCGTGTTGCTATGGTAACAAAATAATGACGCTTAAAGCTGTCAGATAATAGTTATTTCAAAATGGACAGTGATGACAGAACAATTAATATTATTTATAAATAGTCAAACCATATCAATTTTTGGTTTCATTAAAGAGACGATTGAAGAAAAATATTGTATGTAACACGCCCCGAAAGTACTTTTACTGGACTCAAGCTTCCAGGCCTCGCCTTTGCTTACTCGTCCAGTAAACGACCACTTTCGGAACTTGTTACGTAATAGTATATTCTGTAACAAGGTTAGAATGAAAATTCGATACGAGTGGAAGATTCCGAACACGAGCGAAAGCGAGCGTGAGGAACCACGAGTAGATCGAATTTTCATTCTAATCGAGTAACACATTGTATTTTCTCCACGATCATTAGTAAAAAAAAAAACAATTAAATCTGAACAAAACAAGTTATATATTGAAACAATTATATTACATTGTATTAATATTTATATTTATAGTGTTTGTACAATTACTGAATTGATACTGACAGTTTTGACATCCACGGCAATCTATATATTTCGTTGAGCATAATTATTAGTCCGGGGTCCAAGCACTCCAAAATCAAGATGACCTGTTCCGACATGACGTACAAATGTTGATATAAGTAATGAAGAGAGCATTACCTGGGGCACTAGAAAACACTTGTCGGATTAATTTTTGCTCTTGCGCAACTTCAGAAATCACAAAAATGATGGCGGATTGATAATTGCAAAATTATGCTTTACAATGGTTATTCTCCGTTAAAACAAAAACTATGTAACCTACCGATTTGATTTTTGGTATGTATACTCAAAAGATATACGTGATTCTAACTAAGCTCTTGGTATTTTTGAAAAGAATATTTTTTTTGGAAAAAAATAATTAAAATCAAAAGGTTGATATTTACGTTCTAAAAATTTCGATATGCGGACAACTATGTTAAATTTATGAAATTCTTATATACAATTGCTTACCAAATATAGTCCATATATTGAAAAAGTTTTTTTAAAAAATATCCTGTCGATAACGTATACAGTTTTTTGTTTATGATTTTTTTATGAGGCGCGTAATTATGCAGCATTAAAATAAAAATAGTCTACACGATAATTGGTACAGTGTAACAGTAAAAACCACTATATTGTTCAATATAATTGCAAATTTGAATTACTTTATGTTAATAATACAACAAAACGAATGAAAGTAGTAGTCGGGCGTTGTCGATTGCGGCCACTCATTTAAAAAAATAATAATCGATACAAAGTGAATTGTGTGTTCGAGCAAAATGTTAATCAAATAGGTATTCGCAATTGGCCATGCCCGAGTACAACTTCTACTCGTTTTTATATTGTTTAAGAAATAAAACATTAGTGAGAAATATTATTTTAGTATTTAGCATATTTAATAGAAAGCAGAAAAGGGAGATATTTTAAATAAAACATTAATGTTGCATATTATGTAATTTTTGTGTATAACTATTCTAACATTTTAGTCAGAATCACTATCATTATAAAATGATGCATATAACAATTTTCAGGAAAAGCAGCACACAAGCACGCAACTGAATACCACTCACAACAACATTTTGTGTCGCATTTTATTTTACAGTTGCACTTTTTAATTTAAGTTCAGATAAACTTTTTTTTGGTCGACATTATCGGTACCGACTCCTGATTTCCAATTCTGCATCCAAAATTTTGTGCAAGAGGTCATTTGAATGGCGGGTCACAACACTGTATAAAAAAAAGTAATATTTGCAACATGTTGTTGAAAAGCGTCTTCCGTCGGTGGGAGGGAGCTTAAATCACTTTTATTAAATTATTTTACCTTTTAATAATTTTCAAACGTATACATATAATACATTTGTAAAGTTGACGTGTATGTACATTGAAAATATTTGCAAAAAATTGATGTGGTGGATGTAAGATGAGTGGTAATGGAATACATTAAGACAGATTTTGGAATTTTTCTCTGTTTGTCTGCTTGTCTGTTTGAACGCGGATCACGCAGAAACTACTGAACCAATGAGGTTCATCTAAGCTTGGAGTAACATTTAGTTCTATTTCATCGAAATCGACCTAGACTAAGCCAAGTTTTATGAAAATCGGTCTAGTAGAACAGAAGATACAGCTTGATCTCTACAATAAGCGTATTTGCACGGCATAAACTTTTAAGATTAAACTTCTGTAATATTCCAGAAAATTCGAGAGTACTCTGGAATATTCCAGAAAATTTGTGAGTTTTCTGAAATATTCCAGAATGGTGATTCTACCTCAAACGTCGTTTATAAAGAAGCTTTTTAGTTAATTTCAAAATTCCACGCGAACGTAACCGCGGGCATAGCTAGTAAATATTAAATATGAACCGCAAACAATAATCAATCGATTTAAACAATCAAACAAATAGTTTTTATAATGTTAAAATGTTAAGACAAATAACTTCACACTATATTATACATAAGTACATACCTACGCCTAGTAAACATAAACATACCAGCTAATTCCACTGTAAACTGTTTTCATGCGCTTTATGAATTTTAGGAGAGCTGTCGCCTTTATTACATGCGCCGCATCATGCACCCATTTTTAAAATTCACAACTCGAATACTATATGCAATATCAACTTAGTTCTTGTCTTAAAAACATTTTCAATATATTGGGTATGTTTGTTAGCATAGTTTATACACAAAAAAATTTAAATTGAAGTACTTGCTCGTATGTTGAAATTCTTACTACAATATTTTATAGTTACAGATTTCATATTTTTTTCCCAAAAAACTAAACATATTTAAACAGTGCCATCGAGCCTCATCCAAGCTCCTATGTCTTTAGTGTATACTATAAAAAAATTAGATGGATAGCACTCATAGTTTCTTTTACGAGACGTGTTATGTATTAAAAAACATTTTTTTAGGAATTATCATTTCGTCTCTTTTCTTATCATTTAAGAAGTTATGCAAGAGCTGATAAGAATCCGACAAGTCATTTCTGGTGTCCTATATAACCCTTTTTGCAAATCTGAAGTTGAAAAATGTACGTCATGTCGGAACAGGTTACTTGGAATTTAGAGCGATTTCGTACTGTTGGACCCCAGACTGTATGGAATTTATTCATTCTAGCACTTGTTATAGAATGACAATACGTGCAAAACACATAAGAAGCAAATGTTTCAGAATAAATATTCTACACAACCATTATAGAATGTAATAATTCCGAAATCATTTTACTTCCACGTTCAGTGGAAGTCGGTGTGTCTGTCTGTCGGTCTGTCTGTAACTTTTTTTTGTGCGCACGTTTACTTTGGAAACGTTTAAGATATTGACTTGAAATTTGGAACACATATGTACTTTAACAAGATCTAGAACTAGATTATATTTTCATCTTGTTCCGTCGAAGGGTTGGGGGGGTAAATTGGGGTAAATTTGGGGTAAATAGGTCAATCAAGCAGGTAATAGTCCATAAAATTGGTATTTAGTATATACAAGAGAAGCTAAGGTCTCAAAAAATTTTTGGCATTAGCCAACCCCATTACCACCCTCACCCCCTTATTAAAGGGGATGAAAAAAAATTGTGATTTAGTGTACCTATGTACAGGAACCAGAAACCTCAAAATATTTTTTACTTCATCCACCCCAACTACCACCCCCCTATCACCACCCCCCACCCCACTACCGATGTGGGGTATCGTTTTATGGGTTTTTGGGGTAGAGGATTTCAAATATTATATTATTAAAGTTCCATAAACAGTTATTTTCACATATAAAGTTTTTTTCGTTGTGAGTGACTCGGATAGAGAATCTGGATGTGAGAGAGGTGATTCCTTGGGCAGCGGTTTTTAATAATAGAAAGTGGACATTCTCACTCTTGAGATAGTATAGTTATTCTGAAACACCTGCTTCTTATGTGTTTTGCATGTATTGTCATTCTATGACAAGTGCCAGAATGAATATTCTATAATTATATCATTATATCAATACATAGATTGCCGTGGATGTCAAAACTGTCAGTGTCAAATGTAAATGAGGCGTTTTGAAACAAGTTTTAATTTAAATTAACAAAATGAGTGAAAAATCAATAATAAATAACTTGTTTTGTTCAGATTTCATTGTTTTCTTTACTAATGGTCGTGGAGAAAATACAGTCTGTTACTCAGTTAGAATGAAAATTTGATCTAATCTTCCACTCGTATCGAATTTTCATTCTAACCTTGTTACAGAATATACTATTCTCCACAACCATTATAGAATGTAATAATTCCGAAATCATTTTTAATAATAGAAAGTAAAAATTCTCACCGTTTTTCGGTTGTGTAACGTAAAATATTGACTGTCACTGACACTGTCATACAAAATCAATTTTGTTAATTTTTTTTTAATAAATTTTCTAACAAATACAACGACAAACAATAATAACAAATTAAATAAAATATTTTTACGACCGACACTATTACACAACTTCAATTTCTGCTTGTAAAGCTTCAAAATCTGAGTCCATATTTTTCATAGGTAGCTTGAAAATTGTAAAAGTTAAGTGTATTTATCTATAATCTCAACAATTAACACAAATTCGTTTCCATAGCAACGAGAATAACAGGGATCGAAAAAGCTTTTGCCGATCTCTAATGTCACTTTCCGGTCTAGCCCGGGAAAACGTTAATTTCTGGCGGATAATTTCTCCAGAGAGGGTGTACTTTCTAGTAGGCCGAAAAAAAAAAATCAATCATTGAGATTTTAGATTTAGATTTAGAACAAAGTCAAATTAGTTACCATAACGAATATCTTGACAGAATTAACGCATTGTTTACCTTAAATTACATACTGTTACGTGCTTACACCCTTTTTGTAAACACCCTGTATCGTGGATTCGGAAATTATAACACCACTAATAACACTAATTTATTAACTTACTAATTACAACCAACTAATTACTTTACTTGTATTACTCTGTGTACTACAATTCACTACTTGATCACTTTACTCTCTTCCCAAGTAACAATTTCAATACCTTTTAGATTTATTAAGGTTTTATCAGAGTTTTAAAACTGATAAAACTCTTATAAAACCTTAATAAATCTAAAAGGTATTTAAATTTGTTACTTGGGTTCTGATCTTACTACACTTGCTATCTAAACTGAACTTGTCCACTCTGGTTTACTCCATGCCTTATATACCTAAAGATGACAGATCCCGAATTTTCTGTATGACGTCAGATAGTTCCAGATGTCATCACTCTAGAGCTTCTAGTAGATTCTTTCTCTAATAGATGCAAACCTCCACATTCACACATCCGAACTCTGTGTTGCCTACAATACTTTCGTTTTTCACGGCTGATTTGATAAATTGGATAGTAAATTTATATTAAATTAGACCAAATTATTTAAGATAAATACTATGTACTATATATCGTTGAAAAGTTTTTTTAGGGCCTTTCGGATGGTGTAAAAATATACAGGATGTTCCATTTATAATACCAAAGTAAAGTTCATATCTCCGATATGCGACTTTCAATTGTTCTTCTGAAATGATTATTGGAAAATACATGGGATTTTCAATAATTTATTTTTGAACTTTTTACGTAGCTCCAAAAATAATGAAGTTAAATCAGGTTTTAACGTTCGCGCGACCACCCTGTACATATAAATGAAATTTGTTAAAAAACTACTTCCAATATGTTACTGCCCAGTCAATTACGTCAAATGATTAGTAAAGCGGTATTAATTACTTACTATTATGCGTACTTTGAATCAATCATCAGTGATGCCTTAATTGCCTGGGGTTCTTCTGATATGTTGAAAATTTTTAAATTACAGAAGAGAGCTGCGTTTAATAGCAGAAGTAACCATCAACGTGAGAGCTATCTCCTGTTCATAGTATCACGATATTAGTCTATGAATTCTGTTTCTCCAGTAACTAAGGCAACTCTTTATTTTGTAGAATCCGACTTTTTTCCACTGGTTCATCATCAGTACTTGAACATAGACTGTGCAATTGAAGATACCTGGGAATGTACTAGGTTATGGACCTCAGAGCACTGGAGAATTGCAAATTCTATCGACGGGCCTATAAAAAAACCGATAACAGATTGGAGGTGGGAAGGTAACACATTAGGCGTATTTTTTCGGTTCTAATCATAGTCCAGACAACAGAGAACATTTTATAGTGAAAACCACAAAAATCAAACTGAATAATTTTTTTTTAATGAGTTCGTGAAAGTGTATAGAATAATATCCTGAAAAGTTTACATTTCGCTCGGATGCAGAACATAAAAAAAAAGTGAAAAACATTTTTTTTATCCATTTTTTCATAATTTTGAAATTAAGTCAAGGTGGGAAAAAATAAAAAAAACCGCTGCCCAAGGAATCACTACTTCCCCATCCAGATTCTCTATCCAAGTCACTCACAACGAAAAAACTTTGTATGTGAAAATAATTGTTTATGGAACTTTAATAATATTATATTTGAAATCCTCTACCCCAAAAACCCATAAAACGATACCCCACATCGGTAGTGGGGTGGGGGTGGTGATAGGGGGGTGGTAGTGGGGGGTGGATGAAGTAAAAAAATATTTTGAGATTTATGGTTCCTGTACATGCACTAAATCACATTTTTTTCTCATCCCCTTTAATAAGGAAGTGGGGGTGGTAATGGGGGTGGCTAATGCCGAAAATTTTTTTGAGACCTCAGCTTCTCTTGTATATACTAAATACCAATTTTATTGACTCTTACCTGCTTGATTTACCCATTTACCCCAAATTTACCCCAATTTACCCCCCAACCCTTCGACGGAACAAGATGAAAATATAATCTAGTTCTAGATCTCGTTAAAGTACATATGTGTACCAAATTTCAAGTCAATATCTCAAACGGTTCCAGAGTAAACGTGCGCACAAAAAAAAGTTACAGACAGACAGACAGACCGACAGACAGACAGACCGACAGACAGACCGACAGACAGAAATTTTTTTTTCGCTTAAACTTAAAATCTCGACGTTTCATGACATTTTAAGCCTATTTGGGCAATAAAAATTTTTTAAAAATTTTTTGTCGTTACTATACTTCCACTGGACGTGGAAGTAATACTGAGCTATCAGTTTAAGCATAAGTGATTACAGTCAGCTCAGTTTATCCAGATCAAGAAACTTTTACTGCTTTTTTGCATATCTAACTACTCATGAGAAGTTTCTCATATCATGCGCACCTCCTACGACACTGACATTTGAAAACTTCATCGTATGTAATCATCATTAGTGTTTAGAACATTATCGGTAAAATTTTTTGAATAGCGTGGTTAACTAATAATATAAAGAGTTCAAATTGGCAGATTTATTATTTGATTAGATCAAAGCTCTAAGCTCAAGAAAAATTTATAGATAAAATTTAATAGCAGGAGTGGTATTTGGAGAGAATATTTCTCGAAAAAAATAGTTAGAAAGATAAAACATATCTTTAACATTACATTTTTCCGTTTATTGCCTCCTAGTGCTCTCTTGGAATTTTCTAGTGACCTTCACTGACCTTTTAGAAAGGACCCCGCACTTTTTCTTATATAAAATGGTTCTCGTTTAAATTTTCTGAATTTTTAATATGTTATAGATCTCGATCTCCTGATTAAAAGTAACATGGTCCCAATCTAATCCTATGACTAGTTATGTTTAATTCTTCTCTTTGAAGTTTATCTTGAATATATGCTGCTGATAATTGAACATGATAAATACCTGTTAAGTCTTTTAAATATTCCAAAGTTAAACGGGGAAATTCAGGGACATGGATACAAGGGCGGATCTTGAACTTGAGCTTGAGGGGGGGGGGGATAACACAGCCGCGTACTGAAAATAACGAAAATGTTTTTCCTCGACAATTAAAATTAATTTTACTATAGGAAAAAAAAATAATAAAAATTATGATATTTTAAAACGAAAGTTGATGAAATCTTGGGGAGGGGGTAATTACGTCGTTATCCCCCATAAAGCTGTGCTTGCATGGATATGATTGAGTAGAACCCATCAGTTGCCATTTCTCAATCGAAGATTTTCGGCTTCATCATGTGCCTGCACTACCCCTTGCGATTTTTTCAGCATTTGTGTAGCTATCTTAAAAGTTCCTGGCACATTTATCAAAGGATAAAATCTATTAATTAATGCAATAAAAGTCACGTAAATGAACAGCATGTATTATTGACATCGTATCATTAAAAAATTTAAAAATTGATTTGAAATGGCCGTTCCGGCACTCAACGATCCATCTCGTTTTCGTTATTAAACGCATTATATTTGCATCGGCAGTAGAAAGCTGTTGTTGACTTCAAGCAAGGAGAGGTGGCATGTGAATGTTAATGCATGGCAAGGTCTCGAAATAAAGGAGTAGAGTCTCGATAACTCTTATCTACGATTACAATATCCCCTTCTTGGAACCATGCTCTCATTCAATAGACATTCTAAGAATATTTTTTAGCGAACGTTACATATTGTGCACGCACGGCTCGTTGTTGGAGACCCAAATAATTTGGATTGTTTTCCATTGTTCTTAAGTCAGTAAGTATTGCCTGATAACAATTAAAACAAGTTTTGTTTTCTTCCAAAATATCTAGAGGAGGTCTACTTGCAGCTTGTCTTAATGCCACAAGAATATTTATATTCATTTTCTTCATATGTGTTATGGTTTACGAGATACTCACCAGCGAAAATCGATGATTAATAAAAAGAAATCAATTATGTACCTTGAATATTTCTATCAAAGCGGTTTACCGTGGTCTGCTAATAAATCACAGTCACAAAACAATCTTTATTTTACAACACTCGACGTATTTACTAACGTAATATTTTGTCGAAATCTATACATTTCATTAAATATATAGTGTGACTCACTTAAAATGAAGATACCCTTATAACTTTTTAATTTTGTTTCCGATTTGAATCAAATTTTACTCAAGTATAGAACAAATTAGAATCTACTTATGACCAGAGAAACATTTGGCTGCTACAAAGGCAAAGCCACCTGCGGTACCAAAATATGCTGAAAAAAATAAAACATTTTGAATATTAGAAATTCTAAAAAATGCATCCAATCGGCGCCACAAACGTACATACTCCAAAATTTGATATGGTTATTGATGGGGGATTTCTCATACATAAGCTCATCTGGCCAAGGGGATCCTTAGTTTCCGCAATTTGTGGTGGCTACGTGAAATTCGTCTATATTCATCTATATGATTTTTAATCTTTTTCCTCATATTTTGGTACCGCAGGTGGCTTTCTCTTTATAGCAGGTGAATAATTTTCTGGTCATAAGTAGATCCTAATTTGTTCTATACTTGAGTGAAATTTGATTCAAATCGGAAACAAAATGAAAAAGTTATGAGTATCTTCATTTTAAGTGAGTTACACTGAATATTTAAGGAAATGTTAAGATTTCGATGAAATATTACGTTAGTAAATACGTCGAGTGTTGTAAAATAAAGATTGTTTTGTTACTATGATTTATTAGCAGACCACGGTAAACCGCTTTAACAGAAATATTCAAGGTACATAATTGATTTCTTTTTATTAATCATCGATTTTCGCTGGCGAGTATCTCGTAAACTATGACACATAGGAAGAAAATGAATATAAATATTCTTGTGGAAAATTTAATTACGTTTAATTTTGCTTAGATTACCTTTTTCCGTACGACGCATCGTTTCCGAGTTATAAGCAAAGAATCGAAAAAAGGAACCTTTCCACCCCCTCTCTCCCTGAAGCGGCGGGGATAGGGGCGGGGACGTTTACCTCTTAACTACTCCCAACACATTCTTGAAGAGAAAAATTCTCCACACCTAAATGTTCTCTACACCTCTTTCATTGACTGGACTACAAGTAGTTTTTAGCAATACTGTAAAGACTGCAGTATTGCAGTTTTGGGTATTTCACGTTTAGGTTTGAAAGAAGGTGGTTTTAGGAGTGACTAAGACATATCTCTTCGAGATAAGTACTTTTAAAGTAATGGAAGTAAAAAAACATTTGTAAATATTAATTGTGCAGTAATTTTTTCTTCCATATCTTCTTTGTTTGTAGGCCTCACCCTGTAAAGGGCATCTTGTGGATCATCCATGACCAATTGAAATATTGTAGTTTGTTAAATTGTAAATTACAAAATTTCAGTTCATTGTATTTCAGTTAGTAATGAAAATATTTTCATAAACTCCAAAATCTATTGTTGTATTTTTATGAAAAGTCAAATTCATATGGCAAAAAAAAATAAAAATAAACGGGAGTCCCTAGACCCACGGGAGGCTACCGAATTTTCAAAAAATTTTTCGCAAACTGCTTTTTCAACATTTTTTAGGGGTTATTAGAGAAGTGCTTCTCTAGATGTTATTTCTCATATTTCGTATGGGTCCCATGCGCCACAGACGAGAAAAAAAATATTGAAATTTCACCAGCCGCCACTGATGTATGCCTAATATTCGAATACTAGAAAGGCAATGTAGTAT
Organism: Rutpela maculata; assembly: GCA_936432065.2. Classification (NCBI taxonomy): domain Eukaryota; kingdom Metazoa; phylum Arthropoda; class Insecta; order Coleoptera; family Cerambycidae; genus Rutpela; species Rutpela maculata. Next base: position 218,386,041 of record OW386287.2, read on the forward strand.
CAAGATGAATGTAAATGTTAAGGCAACATTAATTTAGTTCTGAATTAATATTGTCCCAAAGTAACAACCTTGGTTGAATACTATAATTGTCCCAGTGCCAGTTAGTATTAGAGGATTACGGACAGATATATTGTGGTAAATTATGTGTTTCTCTGTCCATAATTCTTTAGCACTAACTTGCATCAGTTGACACAACTATAGTATTTAATAAACAATCACCTAAACCTAAAATAAAAAGAAAACATTTAATAAAAAATATATTTTGTTAAATATATACATAAAAATATACAATGTATAAAAATAAATAAAAATAATAATGCAAATTTTCAACAAAAAAAAAGCTAGTGTTATAAAAAAATCCATGTTATTCATCGCCTCTCTCGCTGTTTCCTGAAAGCAAGCCATTCAGCTACCACATCTTCGAATTGTTCTGCTGTGGTGGCTATGCGAAGGTAATTTTGACAGCCTCTGTTAAAAAGTGAAATATATCAATATCTGATGGAGAATACATTATAGAAGTATAGTAGTTACTGACATAACATAGTTAATTATTATCTTTATTTTATCTTGTTTATTGTCACTGATGTATTGGATAATATTAATTCATTAATAAAATGAATAGTTAGACTTACTATACAATACATATAATTTTCTAATCTGTGTAAAAAACATATAGCAAAAGGGGAGCTGTATACAACGTGATTTACCATGACATGAGGAATATTTAACAGTAGGTTGTCCCCACCGAAAGGAGTTAAAAAAATGAAAAATTAAAAAAATATGACCAAAAAAATGACCTTATTACTTCCACATCCAGTGGAAGTATAGTAACGACAAAAAAATTTTTAAAAATTTTTATTGTTCAAATAGGCTTAAAATGTCAGAAAACGTCGAGATTTTAAGTTTGAGCGAAAAAAAAATTTCTGTCTGTCGGTCTGTCTGTCTGTAACTTTTTTTTGTGCGCACGTTTACTCTGGAACCGTTTAAGATATTGACTTGAAATTTGGTACACGTATGTACTTTAACGAGATCTGGAACTAGATTATATTTTGATGTTGTTCCGACGAAGGGGTGAATTGGGATAAATTTGGGGTAAATGGATAAATCAAGCAGGTAGGAGTCCATAAAATTGGTATTTAGTATATACAAGAGAAGCTATTTTTGGCATTAGCCACCCCCATTACCACCCCCACCCCCTTATTAAAGGGGATGAAAAAAATGTGATTTAGTGTATGTACGAGAACCAGAAACCTCAAAATATTTTTTTACTTCATCCACCCCCACTACCCACTACCACCCCCCTATCACCACCCCCACCCCACTACCGATGTGGGGTATCGTTTTATGGGTTTTTGGGGTAGAGGATTTCACATATTATATTATTAAAGTTTCATAAACAATTATTTCCACATACACAGTTTTTTCGTTGTGAGTGACTTGGATAGAGAATCTGGATGTGGAAGTAATGATTCCTTGGGCAGCGGTTTTTTTTTTGTAGGAATGTGCTGCCAATAACTTTTAACTAATCTGACGTAACGCTGTACAACCATATCACTTTATCAGACTCGGGACTGACACTATTGACAGCAAAGTTGGATAGGATAGAAGTGACTTTTTGGTTTTAATCAAATCACACTACAAAAATAGCGAAATAAATCGAAATAAATCGAAAAGACATTAACCTTATGGTAATGAACTCTGAAACAACAAGCAGATATAAGAGATATTTAGTTAAACCCGACAATAACACGGCGGTGTCTTGATTGTTTGACCGAAAGCAAAAAACGCGGCACTTTGATCTGTGCTTGCCGGCACATGCCGGCTTCAGTTTTTATGCCAATTAAGGAAATGTAAACAACTCCAATACGCTCTTTCACCAGTAAGGATGTCAACCTATTCCTGGCCTACTAAAAATCAGTAGTATATCTTCGCAAATTTACTAATAATTTAATATACTAAATTATCTCAGAACCTTCTAAAATTTTTCAGGGGCTTTCCCACATTAAAGACTAGTACACCATTTTATTTTCCGCATATCATGGTAGATCACGCTGTATATATTTGGTGGGGGCTGGGATTGAGAAGGTGGTGCTCTCTCACTTTAACTATGTCTGTTTCTTACACAAAGTCGTTGATTCAAAAGTAAAGAAATATTGCCAATTTACTCCAAAAAATGTCAAAGTAAGAAAACAGTCCAATCAGTCGGGAATTTTGCCCTGCAAAAGGTGAAGTAGTAATGATTTTGATATATGTTGTTTAAGTCGAGGGAATGATAAAAAACACAAGTTTTCAACCTTGGAGGTAGGGGAAAAATGTTGAAGACAAAGTTGACAAAATTTCCTACATTTTTTCGTATATACATTTTTATTGTAAGTCTAATTTTTAAAGAGATACAGCGTCAGACAAATGGATTTAAGAAGAAAAATTTTTTTTATTATATAATGCATGTTTATAACAACATATTTTATAATATTTGTATTATTATAATAAAGATATATTATAATAATACTTGTATTGAAACTAAAAAAAAATATTAAATTGACGGGATAGTATTACAGTGGCTTACATCATTCCTCGAAAATAGAAAACAAGAGTTATTAATTTTAATGACAGGTATTCAGAAAAATTGGCAAAAAGTCGGTACTTGCTTTTATACTCTTTTTGTAATTTTTAGATAAGAATCCAACATTTTTTAAGGAAATTTCAAATTATAAAATTTTATGTCCCGACTATTTGCTACAAAATTTTAAATCCCTTACAAAATCCTTACACACATTTAATCCTTACACAATTGCTTAGAGACATTCAATATATCAAAAATGTAAGTAATTATTATCAAATCAAAAACACTGCTCTCTAAGCCTGTACGTATTAAAGGTAGGACCGTTCGCGCAACAATGAAGTTTGAGCATTTTTTGAAAAAAAAAAAAAATCGTTAAACTTCATTTTTCCACCGCTGTATCTCGTTACGTATTACACTTACAATAAAAATGTATATACAAAAATGTAGGCAATTTTGTCCTCTTCGCCCAGCAAACAAAGAATGTAGCCATAATATTATGTAATGTTAAGTGGAAGTAACATGTTTAATATTATCTTGCAATATGATATTTATATTAACACAACATAACTGAGAAATGTTAAATTTCGAAATATTAAACAAACATTTAAGTAACATTGGTTACATTAAATAACATTTAATAGTATGACAAAATACTTTCTGGCAACGTTGAAGTTACATTAAAGTTGTACTATCTTGTTTACTGGGCAACTTTCTCTTGAACATTCTTCTCGTAGGATCGAGCATTGCTAAATTATTTTGAAAAAACATATTTTTTTTTTCACTTCTTAATTATTAATAAGAAACGTCAGCCAATGAAAAATCAGCATTGTAAATTTCAGCCACTGTTTTTTTTATGTGCTTTACAAACAAACAAAGCTTCCTGCAAAGTGGTTGAAACAATAAAATATTATAGAAGCGTTTTTTTTTCGCATTTTTGAAAATTCACCTCCTTTAAATGCAGCAGTACACAGGTGACTGAAGTTTGTTTTATTGTTTCTTACCGCTTTGCGAAACTTTTGATATATGGTACAGCGACAATAAAATCACTTAATTTTTAGTATATTATAAATTAATTAAAAAAATTAAATTACAAAAAAAAAACGCAGACACATAGATTTCAGCCAACTGCATTTATATCAATGTGATATTGACAGGCAACGTTTAAAACAACTGGCTGATACAATAAAATCATATAGGAGCGTTTGTTTTTTTTTGCGCTTTTAAACAACTGTTAATTAAAAAATCAGCAACGCCGTAATGACTGAAATGGTTTTTCCGGCTTGTTATTATGAGATCTTTACACTTTTCGACTTCAGTGACACAATAAAATCATATAAAAAATTCTGCCACCAGCTCCCTGGCTATTACGTTGGTCGAGCAGCCAACTTAAAACAGGGACAATTGATTTACTTATCGGTGGCCTAATATCAAATTTTTATTTTTTTTATCCCCGTGATTAGGACCACATATGCAACGGATCTAGGGATAAGCCCCTAGCCTCCGATTAGTAAAGCAATAAATAACTGACCTAAAATAAGCAGGTTGAAACAAGAATAATATTTTAATGTTATATGTTTATCAATAAAATGCAATTAGTGTGCTTCGACAAATAACACAGGTGTAAAAATACCGCAAATTTAAGGTAACTAAATAAAATTTAAAGTTTATTTTTATTTTGTTGCTGAAAGTTTCCACGAATTCCTACATTACTGTAATTATCTACTTACCTTATTCTCGCTTTTATCACCCATTTCTGAGATTAAGGGCATTAAGGCGCGACACACTTACTCACAAGATATCTAAGGTTTTAAGGTTATGTTCATACTATTTTAGGCGAGAAACGACGCGTCCTGTGAATAGGCGAGTTTTCATAGAAGTTCATGGTAGTTACATAGAATAAACGTTGCAAATAATGTTAATGTATGATCAAATGCATATTATTCATAATGTATGAGATTCATTCGTAACACATTTACAGTTATATATGCGAAATATTTTCTTGTAATATTACAAGTTACATTCTTGTAATATAATATGCTTATTTTAATGGCAATATTAAAGATACATTGATTATAATATGTGACATACATTTGTTAAATATAATTTTTTATATTACGGAAATATTTTCGAGCTAATAGTAACTAAATGTTTCTTCAATATTTTGTAATTTAACATTTCTCAGCTATACCAAAGTTAGGTTATTTTAATATAAATATCATATTGCAAGAAAACATTAAATATGTTACTTCAGTTTAATATTGCGTAATATTACGGATATATATTTTGTTCAGAATTGTCAGATTCGCTCGCTTTTCATCCCTGATCCCCAAAAAACGCTAACCCCAAAAAATAAGTAATCTGACAATTCTGACTTCGGATTCGGTTTCAGCGGGTCAGACCACTTTTTTTTTGGTGTGGCTGTGTAACTTTTTAATAAATAACACGAATTGTACTACATTGTCATTAAATATCTTGGCACCTATAACAGATAAATCCATGATATTTTATATCAGTGGAAAACTCTTTCAAAGGGTACTGTAACATAAATACATTTGAAAAAAAATGAGAAAAAGTAGATTTCGCCTCTCATGACTTACCCAGTTTATACTGTAGCCGAATTCTTCTTAGATCTGATAAAAGTGGCGTAAACTAGAGTGTTTTTTTTTTACTATTATTGGCATAAACCAAATCTCAAAATGTTATTTCGTTACTCCACAGTGAACTTACAAAATTGACATGTTTTGGTATAAACTCCCCATTTCGACCCATCGCAGACCCAACAAATGGCACATTGTTTTAATAGCCTTTAAAAAGAGAATCAAAATATACCGGATGTTCCATTTAAATAAGCACATAAGTTTATGGCGTCATGTGTAGTTCTTACAGTGTTAAGCCTCAAAATCAGAACCCACATTTCACGCCTCACCCTCTCCTTCCGTTGACATTCAAAGTATAATTCAATTATACACCATATAAATAAAATCGCCTTTAGTAACATAAAGCAAAAATAGCACAATCAAACGTAATTCCCTAAATAAGCAATTAATATTAAAACGAAGGTGGCCAAACTATAGGAAATCGCAAATAAATAAATAGAATACAAGCATGAGAGTCGACAGCCCTGACATCCGGCCTCTGCGGAGTTTCTTGAGCTCTGTTCGCGACTGTAACTCCGTATAGTACTAAATAGTAAAGACCTAATGAAATGACTTGTAAATCTTTAACATGCAATAGTTATAAATTCGGTTCGGTTCGTATCTCGGCTAGTGTATGGATGTTTAGTGGCATTCTTCACGTGTTGCCGAGACGGTAGCAGTGGATTAGACCGCGGTTGCGTGAGAGAAAACATGGCTAGTCGCTCTCCTTTCCTGACTTCGAGTTTCAGCTGCAGCATATGGCAATTCCGCAGAGAATGGTTGTTATGTTGTTGTCAGGGGCGTAGCGACGGGTCAGACTTGGCAAAAGTTGGAAATTTGAGACACAAAAGTTGTTAATTTTTATTGAAAAAATTTTATTTACATTTTCCCCCCCCCCGCTTATCAACTTTTATTTCGGTAAAAGTTGGAAATTCGAGATGCAACCCAAGGAACACCTAGATCTCTTATAGATGTATAATAGATGTCAGAAAGACCATCTATAGATGATGCAAATCATCAGAAAGTTAGATGTGTTTATGGCATCGAAATGTCCGCGAGATTTACGTTTATTTTTCATCCTGAATAGACGTATCCAAGATATATTTCCGTAGAGGTCTTAGGAATGTATATTTATTTACCTCCATAATCCATCTGGATTTTTCTTGAAACGCGATGGAAGATATAGATTGCATTTAGATGTCTATTTTTTTATGATAATAAGTTATCTTAAGATTTGGTATTTTATAAATCATTTTGAAGACACCTAAAAAGAATTTTTTTTTAGACATCGAAAATATATATTTTTTTAAACATTTATATTTAGTTTAGCTGCAGATATCTATTGGAAATATTTTTCTGCCTTTAAATTTACCAATTTTTAATACGTTTAAAACACGTTTTTTTTTTAAATATTTATAGATCATTAGTTTTAGATATCTAAAATGAATAGTTTTTACACTTTTATTATACAGATCTAAATTATTATTTAGATTTTTTTGTGATGTCAATTTTTTTACGTGTATACATCCTCTAGAGGACGGAAACAACATATCCTATATTACAATATGGGATAAGTAATTTCGATCCTTTAAAGGACATGTTACTACACATATAAAATTAACATAAGAGAAAAATTTAAAAACTGTTTTAGATCTGTATAATAAGAGTGCAAAAACTGTTCATTGTAGATACCTAAAACTAATCATCCCGGACACTAAAACCTATTTTGAAAAACATATTTAATGTTGTAAAAACGTTTATTAAAAAAAATAGTAAATGTTTACAATATAAAGAAAAACAGTAAAAATATATAATACAAATAAAAGAGGAACATTTTGTAATAAAACATTTAAATAAACTTAAATTATATATGGATTGCGAAAAACCAATAGATGCATTGTTAACGCCACTCAGCTTCGTTTGACCAAGCAGCAGTATGAACATTATTCCAAGAAGAATGAAAGAGCCAGTTGATGTTATTTTGTTGATCCGCTTAAAATCCTCGCGTTTGCATCTGAAAATAAAAATAAAAATATAAGTCGAATCTATCACAAACATTTGTTAATAAATGGGCTAACAGACAGATCTGTGACGGGTTTTTGATATTTTTTAGACATTCTATTTTTTGCTAATTTTTAAGTCTCATCCTATACTACTTCTGAAGTGGTTTCCACAAACAACAAAATACTTGGAGACGATTAAAATTGTAATCAGTATTAAAACTGATTACAGATTTAATCATCTCCAGATGATGCCAACATGGTTGACGAAACGTGCGTCGGGTATTAATAATCAAGTGTTTGAATGTTTATGGACATTACTTCACTCAACTAAAGCCTTAGCCTTTAATGAAGAACGAAAGAGCCAATTGATTTTGTTTTGTTGATCTGCCTCCTAAAGCCCTAGTCTTTTCCTCTGAAAATAAAAATATAATTCGAATTTATTACAAACATTTGTTAATAATTATATACAATACCACTAACTTATCTACAAGACAACTTTATCCAGCGGTAAAATGATTGGTCCTAAGAACTACTATTACGATCTCCGTGTCTAACTCTACATCAGTTGGCCCACCAGCTGAAACTATAAACTGAAATAATAATACAGCCAGTCCGTAAAGCAAAAAAACACTACGACCGCCATGTTGGAAAAATGACGGTCAAGACTGGTGTTTCCCGATTATCTCATTTCCCATTACTTTTACCCTAAAATTAGCCATTACCAATATTGCAGGGACAAAAAAAAACTGCAATTTGTATTTAAACAATTTTTGTTTATTGTTAATACTTTACGATTTACAGCCGCCAGAAAGGTAAATATTTTATGTTTCCCTGCAGATTTTTGCAATTATCTCGGTTTCCGTTATTCCCACCTAATAATTAGTTATTATCAATATTGTAGATTATAAAATTACCTAAAACTTTTTTTTATATAAGATTTTTTTTCTACGATCCATTGTTAAAAAATTACAGCAGAAGTTTGAAGAAGTTTCTTGAATTTCCGAAAAATGTCTGTCTGTTTTTCCGACGTTATTAATACTCACTAATTTTGCATAATCAATCAAATCTATTTACAGAAGTGTTGTTTCTTTAAAAGACTGAATTTCTCCAGTTTTTACTGGCCTGTCACATAACAATTTTTGTCTATTGCTAAAATGCTTTACGATTTACACTCTCCCAAAAATGTGAATATTCCTACAGAATTTTGCAATTATTTCGGTACCCATAGCTCCTATATAGTAATTAGCTATTATTGTTATTGTAGATTATAAAATTTACTAGAAATATTTTTTTAAATTTTCTTTCACTATCAAATTGTTGACAAATTACAGCAGCTCGAAAAGTTCATTATTTTTCAAAGTTCAAGCTGCTGTAATTTGTAAACAATTGATAGTGAAAGAAAATTGTCCAAAAAAATATTTTTAGGAAATTTTATAATCTACAAAAACGATAATAGCTAATTAAGACGTAAGAGTAATGGGTACAGAAATAATTGCAAAAATTTGCAGTAAAGTATAAATTTTCATATTTTTGGACGAGTGTAAATCGTTAGGAACAGAATAAAATTGTCGAGTGAAAGATCAGTAAAAACTTAAAAAATCTAGATAAAATTCATTCTTTTAAAGAAAGAACACTACAGTAAGTAAATTTTATTGACTATCCAAAGTTAATAATGGATATTAATAACATCGGAATAACGGGGCAGACATTTTTCTGAAATTCAATAAACTTCTTCATATTTTGAGATGCTGTAATTTTTTAACAATTGACCGTAGCAAAAAATTGTTTAGACAAAAGTTTTAGGAAATTTTATAATCTACAATATTGGTAATAACCAATTATTAGGTGAGAATAACGGGAACCGAGATAATTGCAAAAATCTGCAGCAAAACATAAATCTTTACCTTTCTGGCGGCTGTAAATCGTAAAGTATTAACAATAGACAAAAATTGTTTGTCCACGACTATTAAATAATATACTCATTATGTGTGTGTTTCCTCAAAGATAATGCTATCCATTATTCCCTGCAGTGAATAATGATTTCATTATTCACTAGTGAATAATGAGGACAGTCAGTTGTTTTCATGTTAGTGACTTTTTACTAAAAATTTTAAATGTCAAAATTGCAGCATCCAAAAGACAAGTGTTGTTTCTCTAAGTTTTCTAGGAACCACTCAAATGGTACATACCGAAGAGGTACTTTAATGAATACTCAAAAACTACATTAGTAAGTTTATTTCAAAGAATCATGTATTAGCAACACGCGGAAGTCTCCAACATTGTTTTTGAAACCATTTACCTGGGCGCCTACAAACTGTATTATTTTATAAGTAAGCCATGGCAATGCATCAAAGCGTAATTTTGTTATCGATGAAACGTCAAAATTTGTGTCATATTTATCTCGTTCATTTAAGTTTGTTAGTTGTCTAAAATAAAAAAAAGTGAAACTATATATGGAAACCGCCAGACATTACCAAAGCTGCTGAAATCACCTGTATGCATTTATGGCCAGAAAAATCGAGTAAACAAATTTTTTATGCATTGGATAATTGCCAAAAATGCTAATTCGTTCTCAGAATCAGTTCTACTGGTGTACTTTTCAGAACTATCCACAAAATTTTTTAGCATACAATATTGTTTTTAAATTTTATTGAGTAGGCGGTTATGTGTCAAAAGAACAGCTTGTCAAATTGAACTTGAACGTCAACGTTATTTATAATAATTTTACATTAAAATGTTAAAAATAGATGGAACTTATAAATTTCTTCAGTAAATAATTTAATCAAGAATATTTAATTGTCGTGGACAAAGTATAGTATTCTACTCGCATATAATGACTACTATTCACTCTGGTGATTTAAGACACTCGCCTACGGCTCGTGTCTTAAACTTCACCCTCGTGAATAATAGCCATCATTATATGCTCGTTGAATAATATACTATTAAACACGAGTTAGTCCCTACAATATTGGTAAAGGCTAATTTTAGGGTAAAAGTAATAGGAAATAAAATAATCTGGAAAAACCAATTCTGACGACATTTTTCCACCATGGCGGTCGTAGCGGATACGATATTTTTGTGGAAAACTTGAATTAATTATTGGGGCAACCCACTTCATAGTATATAAAAAAAGAAAATCTGTTTTTAGGAATGATTCACTGATCATACGACAGGTTGACTGTACTATAATAAAAATATTAAACAAAAGTAAAAAGAAAATTAAAAATACAAATTTGTTAAATAATCCATTGAATTTTCATTGTTTTTGCATTTTTCATAGATGTGTTTTGCACATTTTATTTTTGAAACAAATAGGAGAGGGAAAGTCAGTACGTACATAAAACAATTTTCCTACGACTTAAATAATAGTTAATACATTTATTATAGATACGTTTTTGAACAAATAATGGTATCTACCCATAACTTACGAACTAGGACGAATCAAGAATTCGTATCCGTTATTTAACATTTTTGGTGAAAAATAATCAGCAATCACAAAAGACGTATATTTTATACTATAATAGATACAAGTACCATACTCAATCCGTCACGCAAAAGTGAATAATATACAAAATTCTCACAATTTCATAATTTTGGATAAATTTTTTCCTATTCAGAAGTCGTAGAAAAAGTATAGAATTCTACCAGACTATAAGCAGCTATTATTCACACGAATAAATAATTACAACACTCTTCAGCTCGCGTACAATAAAGATCAGAGTTGTGAATCATAGCCATTCCATTACACATTATTGAAAAATATAGGTACTAATAAAGTATTATGTACATAATTTCTTTGTTAAAATACAACATAAATAATTATTTGTTAGTTTACTTACCTCCAAATAATAGTAGGTAACTTTTCAGCCCAAAATAATATAAAAGTTTTGTGCAGACGCAAAGACACAGGTACTTATTATTGTAGGAAATCTAGACTAGACGAGACTTGCCGGCAGCACGGGGTACGAGCACAGAGGAAGATTCGATTCACTGCGTTTGCGTAGTAGGGTAGTGTTTCGGTGTTATCCACCGTACAGTAGCATATCTCTCTCTCTTTTACCTTCGTAATTTAGTATAGGGAAAGAGTAAAATAATAAAACTATGATTATCGTGTATTGTGTATTACCTACTTCTGATTTGAACTGGAGGATATAATAATTTTTATGGAATGTAACAATGTAACTCTTTTAAGTTTGTTTACCTGAATGTGATTAATTATTTTACAGGGGTTTAGAAATCGCAGTTTAGCCGTTTATTACAATAAAAACGAAAAAAAAAAAATTATGAAGAAAATATTAAGATACCTATAACAATATGTAGCTATATATTGGTACCTAGTTGGTTGTTTTTGATATTTTTTTAAATATGTTTTTACATATTAAATTAGTTTCCCCAAACACCAAAACACTTGACTACTGCAGTCGAATACATCATTCGACGTGCGTTTCGCCAATCATCTTGACATCATCTATAGATGATTAAAACTCTTGAGCTTTAGACATCTGCAGATGATACAAGCATATTTCTGAAAATTATAAAATTACAGGAAACCATCTAAGTTTAGTTTAAATTTAAACAACATTTAGATATAGGTAGCGTCCGAAAGTCATTATTTCTTTTTACAAAAATTGGAAAGTCGTTCACCTCTTAATTTTCCTTAAAATAGTTTTAATGTCTTCTAAATGTTATTATAGCACAATACAAAAAATGAATAAACCGTAAACTTACAGTATAATAATAGTTTAATAATTCAGTTGAAAATTAGACGATATAAACAAAAATAAACTTTTTTGGAGCTATTGCGAAGAAAACTTATCAAAAAGAACATTACAAAATTAGATTGTGTCCTGAATAAAAATATAAATATAATTGAACACGTCCAAATTTTATATATTACTAACCGCTTAAACATAATCTAAACAAATATTTATTTACTTTATGGTCAAAAAATTGAATCTAAAAAATATAATTCTTATATTTGTAATGTTTTAGATTATTATTTTTAGATCTAATAGTAATACATATTTTTTACGGTCTAAAATGAAGTCTAAATGATGTATTTCACGATGTTAAATAATTTACGTGAAATATGTCTAAATTATAATATTTATTAGATTAACTGAAACAACTAAAATTTATTTTGGTCTAAAATAAAGTCTAAAATACGTATATTTTACATCAATCTAAGGAGTGTTTTTTATAATACATTTAATTTACATTTTTTAAAAGATTTAGACGGTTTTAGATGCTTTTTAACGTTTATTAGATGTAATTTAGACGGACCTGTGTTCCTTGGGAAGGTGGCAATTTTTATTGAATTTTTTTTTTTTTAGAATTCCCCCCTCCCCCCGCTCATCAATTTTTTTTGGAGGAATTATTATTTCATTATTTACAGAGTTGGCTTTTTAAGTTTTATGAAGTTGGCAAATTTGAAAAATAACCCCCCAAAAAAAGTTGGCTCGCCACGCACCTGGTTGTTGTCTAGGTGTCCGTGTCCTGGTTGAGTAGTAGAATAGCTATAGCTAAGCTCCGCCAGGACGTTAATAGGAATGAGGCCATTTAAAAAAAAAATAGATGATCCGTGATACTTCAAAATAATTTTAAACTATACACTTTTGCGCCCTACCACCCCGTTTTTATCTTTTATAGGAGACCCAGAATAATTTGATGACTCGAGGCTGAGGCACCCTGTATATGGTATAACTGAATAACAAAAATATACATACACAAAAATTATTATCAGCAGTAAACTGCGTATATTTTTTTCTAACTCGAAATTCACAAGTGTATCTCGGAATTCACAATTGACAGTCGAAATTCACGATTGTAAGGAATTAACAATGGGCTCATTTAGCATTTTTTTTAAATTCATATTTCGAAAGTATGGACCTCAAAATCATGATCAGCGACCAAAGAAACCTCCTAGAGCACATTTTCGTGGAAAACCGTTAATATTTAAATTTTTTCTGAAAAAATGGAATTTTCCATGGCACATACTCCAGTCTGGAATATGGAATTGCTCAATTTGGACCTCGGAATCGTGACCAACTACCCAAAAAAACCCCTAGAGCACACTTCCGCAGCACAATGTTCATATTTATATTTCCTGACGAAAAAGTGGAATTTTCATCAAAAAATGGCACGAATTCCATACTGGAATATGGAATTCCTCAATTTGGACCTCGGATTCGTGATCAGCGACCCAAAAAACCTTCTAGAGCCCATTTCTGAGGCGAAATATTACTTTTATATATTTTTTTATGACGGGGGATTCAAACCCCCCTAACTTTCCCATTTTCGGAGTTAATGATGATGAATGTTCCTGAGTGTCTAGGGACACGTCAAAAAAGGAACTTTTCAAATTGGTGCTATTCCACTACTATTCCACATTTTACACTTTTTTCCGGATTATTTACTGGATTATGAGTTAAAAGGTAATATTAGTAGCAAGGCGAAGATGGTTCTGTTCTGTTTTCTTTTTTTAATTCGATGTGTCTTATTTTTGTGCATGACTTATCCACAATTGAAAAATAATTATTTTATTTTTAGCGCTTCCAATATATACAACAAAACAAATTCATACGAATGATGGTACAACACGTTATGATGAATATACCTTTAGTGAGGAAAATTTTGATATACCGCTTTCTGTACGAACTGAACAAGATGCCATTGTTATTTTCCGCCAAGACCCGGATGTCTATTTTAATTTTGATTATTACCTATTAATATTACAAAGTTACGAGGGAACATCAACATTAATAAAATGCAGTACTAGATATAATAATTATGGTGTAAATAGAAATGATCCACAAACACAATGCTTCAATCCGGTAAAAGACCAGGTATGTAAAGTCTATTTCAGCTAAAGTGACTACTTTTAGAATAATGATGAGGTTTGTAACGTTTAATAATTATTACTTTAGAAAAAGAAAAAAAACATCTAGTTAAGTAAGTTAATGTAATTACCTTTTTTTAATCGGAATAAAAAATTCGAAATAAAGCAAAAATCACTTTATTAACTTCATTGATTCATTCATTGATTTTAGTTAAATACAAACCATAAGAGCGAGAGTACAAAAAATCTACAAGGCGTAGTTAAATTCAAACATTTTCGTCAAGATAATATATAATGGACATAAATAATATCAACTTGCTTGACAAAAAATAATTTACAATAAAAGAATATCAATAATTACACAGGTTTACAAAAAAAAAAAATGGCGGACCAATAGGATTCCATTACCGTACTCCGAAGGTTTTGACATGCTGAACACGATGCCGTAGTCCGTTTTGTGCCATCACGTCAGGATTTCAAGAAAACTTAACCTAAAAATGCTAAAAATATATTTTTCGTCCATGCACAAATTAATTCACTCAATATTTTGGCCTGAATTTTGTTACTGGGGAGTTTTTGGGGTCGCTGATCACGAATCTGAAGTCAGAATTTGAGAATTTTCAAATTTAAAACGGCGGATCAAATATGGCACATGTTAAAGTCCAGAAATTTATCAAAATTTTAAGATTGTGGCCCAAAACTTATTACTTGGGAGTTTTTGGGGTCGTTTGAGTGAATTAATTTGTGCACAAACGATGGGAAAAAAAGGTTTAGCACTTTTAGGTTAAGTTTTCTCGAAATCCTGACGTGGTGGCGCAAAACGGACTACGGCATCGTGTTCAGCACGTCAAAAACCTTCAGGGTACGGTAATGGAATCCCATTGGTCGGACATTTTTTTTGTAAACCTGTGTTATTTTAAACTGGCGCTAGTATGTACTTAAGGTAAATAGTTAAATAGATCAAAATAAATTAACATAATAGACCAGGAGCCCGCCGACCACTAATTGGGTGTCACAGGTTTAATTTACCCCCAAAAATCATGAATCCAGACTCCCATTCATTTTGGGCGTTACAATGAAGTGCCATGCTCGCCCAAATTTGAAAAAAAAGTCAGATAAAAAAATGATAAGTTTATGAATGGCAATCAGGAACCTGGTAAGTATGAACCTCCTGAGTGCGAAAAGACATTCGCCATCTTTGAAAAGTGGTGCGAACGTCTTGCCTTTCACGATAATTGACGGCGTATCTGCTCTTTCTACCGCATGTACTAGTTGCGCGTGTAATTCGATGAGTGTCATAAATTTATGACTGGCATTCAGAAACTTGGTAATTATGAACCTCCTGAGAGCGAAAAATACATTCGCCATCTTTAAAAAGTAACGCGAAGGTCTTTCACGATAATTGATGGAGTGTTATCGGAGCTTCCTACCGCATATATTGGTTACCCGTGTAATTAGATGAATATTATAAATTTACAACTGGCAATCGGATACTTGGTAAGTATGAACCTCCTCATTGCGAAAATACGTGCGCCATCTTTGACAAGGGCCGGCTAGAGGGGATTGAAACGTCTAAGCGCCTGGTTCCACTATAATTATTTATTTTCATTCTAATAAAGTTTGTTTTTTTCTGATTAGTTACTATTCTAGTTTTAATTATTCTCTCTTTAATCACCCTCTCGTACACGTGACACACACAAAAACACGCACGCGCGCACACATGTAAATCTGAACAGTTTCCTCTCGAGGCGGACAAGAATTTCGAATTTTCACATCTTCCTTTCAAGAAAGTCTATCATTTAGTTCAGTGCTGCCGTTTCGATACAATCGCTTCACTTTTCAAAGATGGTGAATATATTTTCGCACTTACCAAGTTTATGATTGCCAGTCGTAAATTTGTGATACTCTTCGAATCACAAGGGTAACTAGTACATGCGGTAGGAACAGCCGATACGCCGTCAATTATCGTGAAAGGCAAGACGTTCGCACCACTTTTCAAAAATGGCGAATGTCTTTTCGCACACAGGAGGTTCATACTTACCAGGTTCCTGATTGCCATTCATAAACTTATCATTTTTTTCAACTGACTTTTTTTCAAATTTGGGCGAACGATTTGGGAGTCTGGATTCATGATTTTTGGGGGTAAATTAAAAAAAGGGCTGGCATGGTCATTTCTGTGCTCTACTGCCCCAAATTAACAACAATTCACACATTTTGGGAGTAAACCTATTACACCCAATTAGTGGTCGGCGGGCTCCTAGTCTATAATTCAATTTGATGCAAATAATTGCAAGATTAGAACTAGTGGAAGCATTATACTCTTCGCCGATTTACTGAGCTTTTTATATAATTGTTGATCATTCTATAGGATACTCTTCGCATTTTTCTTGTAAATAATGTTAGTTTTTGAACATTCTAAATATATGAAAAAAAAATCGCCATGTGAGGCATCGAACACGAGACCTTTGGATTGAAAGGCAAACAACAACAACAACAATAACAATTTATTAACATTTGTGTATACATTTATGCGCCTTGCCGGAACCTGTCCCGGAGCCAGCCAGACAACCACGGCGCTGAGTGCCGTGGTGATTGCAGAGCTGGGCGAGGCAGGTCCGGTTTGGCTTAACGACGGATGTCTTAGTTAGTACTCCTGTCTGTCACAGGCAGACTTAAAAACTAAAATAAAATTAAAAATGTGTCCACACGGACCTAAAGCTAATTAAAAGAAAACTGTAAAAAATTATCACTCACTAGGCAAAGCACTTATTTAATTTTGGTTGGTGGCACGGGAAAACAGAACTTAACGAAAAAACCCGTTTGAAGTAATTCCACCCTGGTGGTCTTCCTGCCGCCAGGAAAATGCCGTAGAACTTTAAAAAATATATGGTAAGAAATATTTTGGTTTTTACGAATTTATAGGTCAAGATGGAATTTAGAAACAAAAAGGATAAAACAAATAGAACATATAAAGGGGATAGAGAAAGTTGGTTATAGGTTTTAGTAAAGATTAAAGGTGGGGAAATAAGAAGTTGTCGTATAGGAAAGTTTGGCTAGAGAGGTTGCCGGAAAATAGGCAACGCCTGGTATGGTAGGGGGTGTCGGATATCGAAAGGGATTGCATTATGCATTATTGAAAGGCAAATGCTTTAGCCATTGGGCTATCTCATCTTATCACAAAACTTGAATGAATATCGTTCAAGAATTATATTTCAACGGATTAGATCTACGATTAGATACATTATTATGAAATATATATATATTGGTAAAATATAAAAACAAAAAAAAATATAGGGAATAACATTTCGCAAGATTTCTATTTAAATATAAATGACAGAAATTATGAAAAAAAATTTTTTTTATTTAAGTGAATAATCACTTTTTTATTTACTGATTGATTTTTTTCAAAAACAACAGGGTTCTTCCTCTAGCTAACGCTAACTTACTTTCCAAATTTCAATACAATCGGACTTTTCTTTCTTAAGTTATCGTGCTTACAAGAAACGTGACGGACGGACGGACAGACGGACATTTTGAAAGTTGTTCAGAATTCGTTCACTAACATAATGATATGAAAATTTTTTCTCCACGAGCGATATTTACTGATTTAGAAATGTGCCGATCAAATACAATATACTCTTCGTTTTTGCGAAGAGTATAACAATAAAGTAATACTACATACAAACAATATAACCTGAAAATTAAATTGCCGGAATTATTGTTTGTACATTAGACAAAACGTCGCGTATGCCCGAACAACCCGAAAAAAATTGATTTTCGAACACCAAACGTTGACATACCACGCACTAAGCGAGTCAAATGAATAGTATATTGTGTATTTAGGTGTGAAAGCAATACATTCCCGCACGATGATGCAAATTGTTGGGCCCGAGGCGGTAGCCGAGGCCAACAAGTATCGAAGTCCTGAAATGTGCGTTTTCTGAAATCGATCGGCAATGTCTACATTTTCGGCGCGATTTGAGATCGAAAAATGCACAATTCCAGTGTTTTAGTCCGTTGCTAACAAACAAACAAAACAAACCGGAAAAGATTCGTTGCCAAGCAAGATCAACAAAACCGTACGGGAATGTTACTTAAGTAACATTCCCGTACGGTCGCATTAATACAAATTCCTTACTTTATAATAATATTGATTGTGATTTCAGAAAAAATAGTATATGTACTTCGGTGTGAAAGCACATTCCCGGACGATGATGTAAATTGTTGCCCGAGGCGCTAGCCGAGACCAACAAGCTTGTATTGCTTTCACATCTAAATACACAATATTATACTATTCACACCGAAGTACACATATACTATTTTTTCTGAAATCACAATCAATATTATTATAAATTAAGGAATTTGTATTAATGCATAACATTTCTTCATTACAATCTAACTGCTTATAATAAATGCAATTTTAATGTGAGTTGGTTTGTCTGCGTGTATTTATTTACTGTCTAAAATATACATAAGAAACCGTACGGGAAAGTAACATCCCAAGCAGCAATTTTAGTAGTTTCTACGTAATAGTTGCCATTAGGGGAACTTTAAAGGTTTCCGCAACTAAGGACTGTTACGTAATAGGAACCATGCTTCTACCAAGTATTCACCAAAATGGGGAATAATAATTACGTAGCAAATTACTATTCCGGTACTTCTACCATTACCGTGTTGAAGACTAGGTTATTACGTAAACGGGATGTAACCAAGTAGTAGAAATGACTAACTTTTGGAACAGCTCAGCTGATCGAAATGAGAGCGCAAACGATATATTTGGCTCTCTGTTATTCGAATAGCAAATTAATGACTTATTGAGTTTGAGCACATGATATGTCCAATGTCCAAGTTAAGGTGATTATATACAACATGCATAAGCATATATTATTAATTAAATGTATTATAAATCATGATGTTTTGCATTTACCCTGGGTGTGGATATTAAAACTACCACTTGTTTTCTGTGAAATGTTATCATGATGCTTCGATAAAAAAGACGCCCCTCGAGAAAATGGTTTTTTCGGAAAAAAATGTTTTTGCAAAAATTATGTGTACAAGCAAAACTGCAAAATTTTTTATGGAAAACGTTTTTTTTGTTTTAATTTCATGTATTATAAAATAATAACCTATTTATAAAACATATTTGTAAATGACCATAATAAAAAAAAAATTTATTGAATTATATTTTTATCTGTGTCAATATGGCGTCTTCATTCAACAACAGAAAAATGGCAATTTAAATTGCAGTAACTTAGAGGTTGCAAAAACCAAAATTATTTCCCTACAAGTTACATTTGCCATAAAGTAGCAGATGCCACCAACGTTATAGTTGTTGCTACTTTAAAAGTGGTGACGGGAACTACAACAATTTCACTGTGTAGTTATATTTACCTAGATGTAGCAAATGGGATCAATAACGGTATAAGATCTTGGTAACTATTGCTATCAACTTATTTTCATATTGGTACAATTGGCAGATACGAGATAGGTAATTTTTTTTTTAATTGGCAACACGGTAATAACTGTTAAAATGTCACTCTGTGTGATGTGGACAAGGACAGGAATGTGGGTTAAAAATAACAATTATTATATTTTTACCAAGTACTTTTTATTATCTGATATTAAGTTGTTAATAAATTTGTGCAAATAAAATATTTGTTTTTTTACTGAAAACGATGTACAATGTATGTCTCGTAAATATATTTGTGAACGTAACGTGTGTAATAATAATGGAAAAAATACATGAGTTTTCATATTTTAGTGATCAGTTTACATTTAATTTCATTCAAAAAATAGTAGGTATTTATTGAATAGGAAAATCCTAATATACAAATTCACTTTTCTAATGTAATTACAAAGAATCAATTTACACATAAATAAATAATACACGCACTTACACACTCAGACTAATACATATACAAATAAATTAAAAAAATAACGAGGAAAAAATACCTATATAAAACAAGTGGAGTTAATCAATCGACTTTATATAG
Source organism: Rutpela maculata (assembly GCA_936432065.2). Classification (NCBI taxonomy): domain Eukaryota; kingdom Metazoa; phylum Arthropoda; class Insecta; order Coleoptera; family Cerambycidae; genus Rutpela; species Rutpela maculata. Next base: position 218,406,074 of record OW386287.2, read on the forward strand.
CTTACAATTTTACTTTTGAATACAGGTAGAGAGATAGATTCCTTTCATCCTCTGGCAACTTGTTATATTGATCGAGGCCTTTATATAACATAATTTTCCTAGATTTTGCCTTGGTATGTAAAATTTGTTGTTATTTCTTGTGCGGTGTTGATGTATTTGGTTTGTATAAAATATAAACTTATTTAAATACTTGGGTATTGTTATTTAAAATTTTGAAAATAAATACCATAGCCATGGAAAGCAATCTATCTTTTACAGACAGTCACTGAAGAGAAGAAAGCATATGTTGGATTGAGGTATATCGGCTACATTTCAAAATCACTCTCATTCCTCTATTCTGTAGTTTTTGAAGGGAAGTTATTTTATTTAAATCGAAGGAATATAATATACTGGCACAGTAATCGAAATGAGGTTGGATAATGGTGTTATAAACTATTATTTTTGTCGTCACTTATAACTTTTGAGATATTCTAGAAAATAAATATAGTTTTTTTGCTATTTTTTTTTGTATATATATTCAGTTCAATTTATTGTACACAAACAATGTCTTATGCCATTTATACCGAAATTGTCTGTTCCCCATCGACACAAAATATTTATTAAATTTGGAGGTTTTAATCGGCAAATTCATTTAATATGCTCAGTGGATCACTAACTGAACTATGGGTCAATCTGTGTTTTAAAGACAAGTTGTAACTTTCGTGCAGTACACTGTATCACTAATATCACTGCAGACTGTTATAATTTTCGCTTACTTTTCTCCGTGTTGATGGAAACACTTTTGCACTTGTTGCCAAAGATGATGGTTTTGCTGTGGCGAAATAATAATCTTTCATGTTTGCATCATATTTTGAAGAATCACTATTTCTCTACTACTGTTTAACTGTTTCTTCAGTTTTTACTCTTTAGTAGATTTTCAAGGTATATATAACTTTTAAGTCATTTTCAATTAGTGGGGAGTAGTAAAAATAACTTCAAAGCCCCTATGTTCGTAGAAATAACCTCATTTTTACTCGAGATGTCACTAACAAGTTAGACTACTTTGAAGTGGTCCTTTGGTAAAGCTGTGCAGTCGGCATTACTACCAATTTTCACTTTGCAGTTGAGGATGCTTCAAAGTAATGCAGAGTAGTATCCGCGTCGTTGCAGATTCTCCAGCAGTTACTTGAAAGTGTTATAACTATACAATGCCTAAATTCAGTAGAATCTACATAATTGTCACTACAAATGCATACCACAAAGTGAATATTAGCCTGAAGTCGCAAAATTAGTAACAGTTATGTCATTCCTACTATATTAAAGTTCCGATGCCTCAGATGCCAGTTCCCATCACTTTGAATGCTGCTTGGGATTCCCGTACGGTTTTGTTGATCGTTGCTTGGCAACGGATCTTTTCCGGTCTGTTTTCTGATAGTTTCTTAGCAACGGACTAAAATACTGGAATTGTGCATTTTTCGATCTGAAATCGCGCCGAAAATGTAGATCGATTTCAAAAAAAATGTATTTGTACCGGGTGGGCACCTATGAATAGAGAGGCCAGAAACCAATCATCGCACAAGTATAGGAAAAAAATTACCTTATATAAAGTCACCCTGAAAAATCGCTGAAAAATATTTTTGAGTGTCTAAAATAGCCGCTGTGGGGCGTAACGGCCATAACCGAACAGAAAATTAGGTTCTTCTCCGCATTTTGCTCAATTAAGAGGCATTGAAAATACATGCATCGTAATCCTGAGAGTTTTTGTAAGTTTTTCATTTTTTTTTTTGTATCTTCAAAAATAAAGTGGTGAGGAGGTGCCAAAATTTTTTTTTAAATGTCAATTACTCGCATTAGCCATAACGGAATTTAACAAACTTGGTCTCAAAGGGCTTTTCTTAGTCTATCGAGTGCGCCTTTCGCTGTTTTCATTTGATTATTACCGTTGCCACTAGAGGGCGTTATCTGACAAAAATCGCGCTTTTTTTAAAAAAATTTAAATGGAATGGTATGTTCATTTTTACACGGTAAAATAGAGAATTAAAAGCTTCAGGTGTCAGTGAAAACCGCAATTCGATATTTTTTTTAACAGTAGATATTAGCAAACAAAGTTGACATAAATTATTATTAGATCTTGTCTCTCAATACGTTCCACACTTCGTGAAATCTTATTTTTATCACGCGTTGTATTCAACGCAAGCCAATCGGTACCTATGTCGCTTCTAACCGCCTGTGCATTGTAGGTAGTGGAAGTGGATACGTCTTTCTTTTCCTAATTTATCTGTTTTCTTTCTTACGCTCGTTTATCTCAGGACCCATATATAAAACCGCTGCCCAAGGAATCACTACTTTCACATCCAGATTCCCTATTCAAGTCACTCACAACGAAAAAACTTTGTATGTGGAAATAATTGTTAATGGAACTTTAATAATATAATATTTGAAATCCTCTACCCCAAGAACCCATTAAAACGATACCCCACATCGGTAGTCGGGTGGGGGTGGTGATAGGGGGTGGTAGTGGGGGTGGATGAAGTAAACAAATATTTTGAGGTTTCTGGTTCTTGTACATACACTAATAAGGGGATGGGGGTGGCTAATGTCAAAAAAAATTTTGAGACCCTAGCTTCTCTTGTATATACTAAATACCAATTTTATCGACTCTTACCTGCTTGATTTACCCATTTACCCCAAATTTACCCCAATTTACCCCCCAACCCTTCGTCGGAACAACATGAAAATATAATCTAGTTACAGATCTCGTTAAAGTACATACGTGTACGAAATTTGAAGTCAACGGTTAAAGAGTAAACGTGCGCACAAAAAAAGTTACAGGCAGACCGACAGACAGACAGAAATTTTTTTCGCTCAAACTTAAAATCTCGATGTTTCATGACATTTTAAGCCTATTTGAACAATAAAAATTTTAAAAAATTTTTTTGTCGTTACTATACTTCCACTGGATGTGGAAGTAATATTAGGTACATTTGCCGATTCTGTATGTTAAACATATTGAACTTGTCATTGTTGCTATTTTGTGTAGTATTTACTTTTCTAATTGAATTTGTCCTCGTTTTGGAATTGATTCTTAAAATTATAATGATTCTAAAGAAACGAAGAAGCTTTTGACATGTTAGCGATTTACTTCGAACGCATTAGAAATGCAACTGTTACTGCCAGAGTCTATGTATTGCAGTGCCCTGAAAGACGTGAATCAGAATTCGGAAATAACACAGGCAGACGGGCAGTAAAATAAAAAAACGGGTTATTAACCGTTATTGTTGTATCGTCTGCAAACGTAGTCACGTGACCATTCGTTATATGACTCGGCAAGTTGCCAACAGAGCTTTCTAAAATTCTCCGTCCACTGCCTTAAAATTCTCCGCAAATCGAAGAAATTCTCCGCCAAAAATAAATATCAAAATCTTTCATACAACAAAAATTATATTGACCATTTATTTGTTTCTCAATATGTAATCCATTATTAATTTGCACAAATCGATATTTTAATTCATCAGTGATGAATTAATAAAACCTGGTGTCTTGCCAAAATTCTTTTTTTCCATATTTTCTCCTCCCCCTCGCTCATCAGACATGTGATTTGAATAAAACATATTTTTTTCAGATTTCTCCCTCCGCCCATAAATTTTGAGACCGGAACAAATTTTTTTTCCGATTTCTCACCCCCCCCCCCCTCGCTCATCAATTATTAAACCTGGATTTTTTTTTCTTTAATGTGCCGCATTAGCAAGATTCAAATATGGTTTCTTTACGTAAACTGCAAGAAAACAGAAAACTACATTATTTTGTTATTTGTTTTAATAAAGATATAATTTTAAATTTTGTCATTCTATATTCTCCGCCAATTCTCCGTCAAATAGACATTCTCCGCCATATTCTCCGCAGGCAGTCAAATTCTCCGAAAAGCGGAGAATTCTCCGGCAATTGGCAACACTGCATATAGGGTAAAAACACACTAGGCGTTTTTCGCCGAGTTGGCAGCCGACTCGGCACATGGTTCTATACTAAATCATAGAAACGCACACACGTGATTTTGATCTTAGGCGACACTCCTCGGCACATCGTCTGGACCATGGGCCGCTCGTTGAGGGGCGTTGACGCTCGTCCTCTCGTATATGGGTATTACATGTATAGTGCAGGGAAATGAGTAAAAAAAGTACCATGTTCGGGACTGTGACTCATCCAGGCAGAGACCACGATTTTTATGTAGTATAGGTGTCAATAAATGAAACCTATATAAAATCTGCGGTCGATTTTCTGCATATGTTTATTTACAGCCATTTTAATGCAAAAAAATGGAAAAAACGTGTTTTTTCACACTTTCTCACCTGCCAGTAAAAATTAAACTATCTTACAGATAAATCAAATGAATCACCTTGTAGGAAATTAAAAAAGCTTTAAAATGGCGTTGTTAAATGTCGATATAGTTAATTGTTGCTAAGATAATTGCAAAATGCGGAATTTTATTCAATAAACAATATCTTGTGTAAAAAACAATCTACTGTTTTATCCTTGCGTAAATAGTTGACTCTCATAGTGCTTAATATCTGGTAAAAATTTCAAATCGATTCGTCAAATAGTTTTTGCAAAATTGCATTAATTTATCCCAGAGACCTTTTTTTTGCAACCCCACCACGTCCAGAGAAATCAAAATACAATGATTCTACGGCCTCCACCTGAAAGGGAAAGACTTGATTTACCAAAATGCTTTGTTAGGTATCGAAAAAATTAATTTTCAGACCTTGCAAAAGAAATCAGATTTTTACCTTATAAACAAATAGAATAATTTTTTAACAATTGATTGTAGAGCATCGGTTTTTCGATATTTGAAAAGCTGATATTTTTACACGAATTTTGAAAAAAAAAAGAAGGTCCTAGGTCAATTTGGGGCAAAGTTAGCAATTTTTTTTCAAAAATTCATAGCTCCTTTGTTTATAATAATTAAGAAACGTAACAAGCGCCATTTTAAAGGGGAAGAGTTCAACTTTTAGTGTGTATGTGAATCGACAAATATTCTGTATTATTATAAATTACAGCGTTATTTATATCGAACAATGTGTTTCTTTTCACACTTTACAAATTCTATTGTTTATAACTTAATATAACAGTAATTTATATATTTAATTGTACACAAACCTTTCCTATAATTTTCAATAAGAATAATACAAAAATTTTGATAATGTATAAAAATATTTTTTTGTAAAATGTTTAAACAAATTACAGGTAATTATTACTCTCTTATTATTTTGGAGCAGATGTGTTGAACCATAGAAAGTTTTTACTGTATCATACAAACCATTATACATGACAAACGCTGTCACTACATGTACATTCACACGCGTGTTGTATACTTCTACGAAGGAAGTAATGGTTTGTTTTATTATTTATTAATAATTAATAATACGCAAATTAATAAGAGCACTTTTCATAAATTGTATGGTAATTTTGCATTTGAAAAATATCTTTTAAAAATGTAAATTATATCGAATAGAGTGTTTTTATTTTATAAATTTGAAAAATTCAATTGTTTATAATAATAAGATATATATTTACGTGTACATAAGCCTTTTCTACAACTTTCAACAAGAACAAAACAAAAAATTTTGATATTTTGCAAAAAAAAAATTTTTTTTTAATGTTTAAACAAATTACATTGTTAATATTAATGTTAATAGTTTAACCGATTGAATATTATTAACGTACGCAAAAAGGTACCCCAAATTGAAAAAAGAAACATCAAAATCGATTAACAAACACCAAAGTTATGACTTTTGTGGTCAGTTTGAAGATGCTGTTTCAATTTTTGAACGCGCGGATTTGAAGGTTCCCCCTCCACAACCTCCAAGCTAAGTTGATTCGAGCCTCATTTTAGAAGCTTTGCCAACAGTTTTGAGAAAGTGCAATCATTTTCAAATTTTTTACACTAAAAGTTGAACTCTTCCCCTTTAAAATGGTGCTTGTTACGTTTCTTAATTATTATAAACAAAGGAGCTATGAATTTTTGAAAAAAAATTGCTAACTTTGCCCCAAATTGACCTAGGACCTTCTTTTTTTTTTTAAAATTCGTGTAAAAATATCAGCTTTTCAAATATCGAAAAACCGATGCTCTACAATTAATTGTTAAAAAATTATTCTATTTGTTTATAAGGTAAAAATCTGAGTTCTTTTGCAATGTCATTTTGCAGGTCTGAAAATTAATTTTTTCGATATCTAACAAAGCATTTTGGTAAATCAAGTCTGTCCCTTTCAGGTGGAGGCCGTAGAATCATTGTATTTTGATTTCTCTGGACCTGGTGAGGTTGCAAAAAAAAGGTCTCTGGGATAAATTAATGCAATTTTGCAAAAACTATTTGACGAATCGATTTGAAATTTTTACCAGATATTAAGCACTATGAGAGTCAACTATTTACGCAAGGACAAAACAGTAGATTGTTTTTTACACAAGATATTGTTTATTGAATAAAATTCCGCATTTTGCAATTATCTTAGCAACAATTAACTATATCGACATTTAACGACCGCCATTTTAAAGCTTTTTTAATTTCCTACAAGGTGATTCATTTGATTTATCTGTAAGATAGTTTACTTTTTACTGGCAGGTGAAAAAGTGTGAAAAAACACGTTTTTTTCCATTTTTTTTGCATTAAAATGTCTGTAAATAAACATATGCAGAAAATCGACCGCAGATTTTATATAGGTTTCATTTATTGACACCTATACTACCTAAAAATCGTGGTCTCTGCCTGGATGAGTCACAGTCCCGGCGAAAACCTCATTTCCCTGGATTAGTAACCACACACATGAGGCTGCGTGTTTCAGTTGTAAATTTGATGCGTGCTTGCCAAATCAAATCTGTTTACAAATACTTTGCGTGAAATAACAGACAAGAATGGGTGACAGGTATTATATAAACTTTTTGTCTGGCGTTCCTTAACAATTGGATGTTCCCACATACGCCTATTTTTTCTTTTTTTTGATTGACAATATAATAAATCCAACAGAATTAATTCTTCCTCCTAGCTGTACTACTGAACTGACAACGTTGTATTTTGATGCTTTCTGCGACTAGTTAAACCGCTTCGTGTGTGTTGTTACAAGCGGCTGCCGACTCGGCGAAAAACGCCTAGTGTGTTTTTACTCATAGAAGGAAAAGCAGTGGACCTAGGCTATATTCGACTGGGACCACCGTGGGCACGCCCATAGTGGACGAGGTCGAACGCTTTCACAGTCGTATCATAAAACGTGACCATGTCGACCAACTTCAGACCGCTGATTAGAACGCTTTTTAGCAGTCCGACCGTGGCCCGCCCGCCAGTCGAACGGGACCCTAATACCCCTGAAGCAGTGGCGCAGCCAGAAACTTCATCTGGGGGGGGGGGGGGGGCAATAGAACCGGCCTCCCCAGAGGTTGAGGAAAACTTTTCAGAAAGTGGTTGAAAAGGGATGTGTATATATTCCTCTACTAGATAGATAATATTGGCATTAATTACATTTATTAATTTCAAGAAATATTTGGATACTGCTTTTAGTCCCTTCAAATTAGTCAAAAAATTGCTGTTTTATGGAAAATCTTCCCACAGTTATGATACCTGTAAGGGTCTCATAACTGTGGGAAGATTTTCCATAAAAGAAGCAACTTGTTTGGGTTGTTTAATCACGATTTTCACCCCACCTCCCCCCTCTCCCGCAGTTCTAAAAAAGGATGGTTTTTGAGAAATATATACATATGTATGAATTTTAGCGTTTTTTCGTCTTTTTCTCTACTTTGAGGAAAACTATGCATTTTGGTGAAAAATATCAAGAGAGCAAAGTTGTAGAGCATAAAATTTCCTATAAGTTCTGCCTCTACCATTTTTTTTTCGAATTCAGCTTAGTTTCGCCGCTAGAGGTCACGAAAGAAATAAATATACATATGGACTTTTGCGCCTTTTTTAGATTTTGAGCCAAAATTATGCATTTTTATGAAAAATTACGTGAGATCAAAGTTGTAGAACATAAAATATATATATTTTTATGAAAAAAAAAAAACTGGAATTAAAGATAGTGAATTTTATGTTCTACAACATTGATCTCATGTAATTTTTCATAAAAATGCATAATTTTGGCTCAAAATCTAAAAAAAAGGCGCAAAAGTCTATATGTTATATTTCTTTCGCGCGCTCTAGCGGCGAAACTAAGCGGAATTCAAAAAAAAAGTAGAGACTAAAACCATAGGAAATTTTATGCTCTACTACTTTGCTCTCTTGATATTTTTCACCAAAATGCATAGTTTTTCCTCAATATAGAGAAAAGGACGAAAAAACGCTAAAATTCATATATATGTATATGTTTCTCAAAAACCACCCTTTTTTAGAACTGCGGGGGGTAAAAATCCTGTTTTAGACAACACAAATACTTAACTTTTTACAGGTCTCATAACTGTGGGAAAATTTTCTTAAATATTTCCTAATTTGAAGGGACTATTTGTACTAATAGTGATTATGCTTCTTTATTTTTTGGTTCATGGAAGACGGCTTGGGGGGGGGGGGGGGGCATGCCCCCCCCCCCGGCTGCGCGCCTGCCCTGAAGAACCCCTAGATATACATCATAGGTTTCCGACAAGGCTTCCCTTAGCCTCACATTTAAGGTCCTATATTTCATGTACGACATTATCCATTCCAAGATATACCCTCGGACATCCATATAGTATAATTTTTCCTTTAAAAACACTTTATTGGCGAAAGCATTTGCAAATGGCTGCAGATGTTTCTAAATGTATGTAATTCATAATAAGAAATAGCAAACAATTTAATAATGCAAACCTTAACAACATTGCAGAATTGCTGACTTAGATATTCAACAATTTGCTCATATTTATAACGTTCACCAAATGTTCTAAACTGGGTAGTGGGTATATCGAAAAATAGTCACGTCTCTTTTTGAAAACCGTATTAGTCTTAAATAATTTTATTTTAATATTCCAGCCTGGTCTTGTAAGTGAAGATTCTTGGACCCATTTTAGAATAATAAATGTAAATAATACCGTAATGCTATTTAGGGACAAAGAACGGTTGTTCTGGTTCGAACTTGGCGGTTCTTTTCACTTAAGAGACATGATTTTTCATAGCGACAAGGTTGGTCTATGGAAAATTCATAATTGTAAGTACAATTTAATGTCACATTTCATAATCATTAATTTTTTTCCTGAAATATACAGATTTTCAGAAAAATATGTTTTTTTTTAATGTAATCTATCGCAATTAGACAAATAAGGACCAATATTTCGGAATAATTCGGAAGAAATCTTTTGTAACATGATAGAAAGGTAATCAGCTTAAAAGTTACCTGTACTCAATACCTACTTTTCGAAAATACTCAATAAAATTGATATAGAATATGAGTAATTTAGCCACGGAAATATATTTATGGGGTTTTTTATGAATCTGAGGTCATTGAAATTCAAAATGGCGGATTCAATATGGGTGATCTAAATATCAAGAACGTGCATAATTCTTAAAGAAAATTATAAAAACAAGATATTTTGGGGTTTCAGCCCAAGGATCAAAATGTGTCTGAATCAGACACACATACTATCACAATTTTTTTTTCTTTTATAATAGGATGGGGGTGGCTAATCCCAAACATTTTTTTGAGACATTAGCTTCTCTAGTATATACTAAATATCAATATCTTAAACGGTTCCAGAGTAATCGTGCGCACAAAAAAAAGTTACAGAGAGACTGACCGACAGACAGACAAACAGACCCACAGTCAGACATTTTTTTTGCTCAAACTTAAAATCTCGACGTTTCATGACATTAAATTTTTTTGTCGTTATTATACTTCCACCGGATGTGGAAGTAAAAAGAGTAAATAATTATAGGTAGAATTTTTCCTTCTCAGTGCACCTAGATAGCGCTGAGGTGCTAAATTATTTTTCGATGACTGGAAACATGATTCATATGATTAAGAAATAAATTATAAATAACTTAGATTATACAGAAAATTTTGTAAAAGCTAACATCAGGGAAGAGGTTGATATAAAAAAAATTGAAATCGATATCGTGAAATAAAACAATTTTGGAACAACAGAATTTTTCTCTTATTATTTTTGCCTATATATAAATTTTGAGCTCCTGTAACGTTTATGTTAATAATTTTAGAACAACAGTTATTTAGGACTTTTATCTCATTAAATACAATACTTTCTATATTATTACATATTTTGTAAGTTTTTATAATTTTCTAATTCTTTATATGTAACCATATACCAACCATATAACTTGAAACTAGTAAGAATTTTCAAAATATGTAATGATATAGGTAGTACTGTATTTAATAAAATAAAAGTTCTAAATAACTGGTGGTCTAAAATTACTAACAAAATAGTTACAGGAGTTTTCAAAATTTACATAGACACAAGATTTAAGAAGAAAACCAAGTAGCTGATTTTTACGAAATTTTCTATATAATAAAAATTATTCATAATTTATTCCTTAATCACATGAATCATGTTTTAAGGTTCCAGCTATCGAAAAATAATTTAGCACCGCAACGCCATATCTGTGTGCTGTGAGGGAAAAATCCTTAAGTTGTTATTTACTGTTTTTATTGATATCAATCATGCGCCATTTACAAATTTCAAACATCATCATTATTTTTCGAGGTAATGGGCTTTTTAACTGAAACACTCTGTATATTTATGGAAAATGAAAATATGTTATGAAATGACCTATTAAATAAATATAATTATATTGTTGTTACGTTTTCAAATAGATTCATACATCTACAGTACGAGCAAATTAAGAGAAGGAAAGGGTCCCCAATTAACACTGATAGAAGGTCAAAACTGCATATCAATGTTTGTTGTGATGTGTTCGAGGTGTGGAATGCGTATTGAACTTCAGAGCTATAATGGCACAAAATATTCAGAAAGATATACAACCCAGGTAAGATTTCGAAAAGTATTGTTTTTATCTTAAGTTCAATAAATTCTCACAGCATAGAATTAATTAAGAATTTTTGATTTCTCCTTCACCTTTCACCATTTTTTTTATGCATAATTTAAAATAGTATTTTCGTATTTTCGCTTTTTTTTACTATTTTACAACATCCAATGGCTATTACAAGGTTCCAACTATACAATGTATTTGGTACATCGATAGAAAATATTAAGGGGGTGATAGAGGGGGTCGCTTAGAACTTACATGACATATACCATTATACAAAATATTACTTACCGATTCTGAGATATCGGCCTTTTTGAATATTTTTGTTTATTATTGGATTTTCTGTAAACAAGTAAACACTATATTGAAAGGTTTTATCTGCATTCATTTTTTTTCTAATCTTCAATAGGCACTTCCTCAATAGGGCAGTCGTCAGGTAAATTAACATTGTTTTAAATCATACAAAACATTTTACTGTTGGAACCAGTTCATTATATGCCTCTTTTAAACATACTAATTTTTCCCCTCGTCCGCCCCCCACAACACCCCCAATTTTAGGGGAAAACCGCTTAAAAATCATTTTTTTGCCAATATCTCGATTCTAAACGGTTCTACCAAAAAAAAAGATGGTTATCAAATTTAAAGATAAGTAAATTCTCTAACGAAATGATTCAGACACATTTTTACGTAGTATTAATATTCTTAGAGTTACAGGCGGGGGAAATTAAGCATCGTATCGCATCCGTCCCTGTATATCGACACTTTTTTATGTCAGTTTTCTTTGAAAGACATATGTGGCGATCAATTCGCTTACTAGTAAAAATAAGATTCTAGGACTTCAAGTAACCAAGGGGAATCAAGAAATAAAAACAACAATTTTGAAACTTTAAAAAATAATAACATGTATTATACAAAATGTTAAACTGAAACTTTATTTAGTCTTCGAATATATACATTATTTAACATGAATTCGAAATTATTATTATAAATATATTATTTTGCTAATCCTAATATCTATAAATTGGTGACCCCGACGGTGACCCCCGGCGTTACGTAAGCCGAAAGGCATACGCTCAAATTCAAACAAACCGAACAGCGTAGTAATCGCTGTTTTAAAAACGTCACTTTTTGCAACAGGTATTTGGTGATAAGCACGTACCAAATCTATTTTTGAAAAAATAACACAATCATACAACTGTGAGTTAAAGTCGTGGAGGTGCGGTAACGGGTATCTGTCAGGAACAGTAATTGAATTTAGACGACGATAGTCTCCACAAGGCCTCCAATCGTTACTTTCTTTTTTTTCCACCATGTGTAATGGTGAGTATACGGAAGAAGAAGAAGCAACACAAATGCCCAATTCTACCATAGCATTGAATTCATTCTGAGCTATCTTAAATTTAATGTTATCCAACCTACGTGGTCGTGAGAAAGGTGTACTTGCTCCATTAGCCTTTTTCTCACGAAAACTTACCTTAGCACAGACAAGATACAGTGCCTTTGACAAGGAACTTCTTTCTTTGTTCACAGCGATTAAACATTTCAGGTTTTTACTTGACACATTTATTTGCTTTACTGACCATAAACCTTTGGTCAAAGCATTATTCACTAAAACTGAAAGATCTCCCAGGCAAATTAGATATTTATAGTGTGAGATCCCAGAGCTGCCAGACCTACGTCATTTTAGCAAAGCTAATATTTTGACAACGGATAGTGTAATATCTATTTAAGAACGTATGCGTATTTGCTAGCTTGAAAGCGGAGCGCTTTTGCAGAAAACAGATACAAAAGGTACATACAAATTTTCGCACCAACGTTAAAGTATGATAGCTGATTTATTTTTCAAGTAACACGCTAACTACATGGTGTAAGCGTCAACCTCTGAATCTTAAGGTCCGAGGTTCGATCCCTGAGTGATCTCAGTTTTTTTTTTTTTCAAATATACGTACTAAGAAAAAGTTATGGCCAAAAATAATAAATATTTCCCTATAGGTTGCCTCTTTCTTGGTAATCGCCACCTTAAGTTAATATTTGTTGAAAAAAAAAGCTGAGAACGCTCAGGGATTAAACCTCGGACCTTAAGATTCGGAGGTTGATGCTTACACCATGTCGTTAGCTTCTCACTTGAAAAATAAATCAGCTATCACTTTAACGTAGGAGCGAAAAATTTTTATGTATCTTTTGTAGCTGTTTCCTGCAAAAGCGCCCCGCTTTCAAGATAGCAAATACGCATACGTTCTTAACTAGATATTACACTATCCGTTTTAAAAATATTAGCTTTGCTAAAATGACGTAGGTCTGGCGGCTCTGGGATCTTGGACTATTAGAATTCATTGCTCAATTTGCCTGCGAAATCAGAAATATCAAAGGGAAAAATAACATTGTTGCAGACACCTTATCACGTGAGCATGATACGTCTTCTTTACAACAATGCATTTCCCCAATTGTTACCCAAAAGTCTAACCTAGTTGATATTAACTTTGACTTAAATTTATTGAGCGAAGCTCAGGAAGATGATTCTGATCTTAAATTTTTATTATCAGATACTTCACCGAACACAAAGAGAACTTTTCATTTAAAGAAAATTAAAATTCCATATTCTGACAAGTTTATTTGATGTGACGTTTCCCTCCCTAAACTTCTTCCTTACGTTCCAATCGTTTATAGACGGACAATTTTTGATATATTTCATGGTTTATCTCACCCTGGTATCAAAGCGACTAGAACATTAGTTTTTAAAAATTATTTTTGGCCCAAAATGACTTCAGATTGTAATCTCTGGGCAAAAACTTGTATTAGCTGTTAAACTAGTAAAGTGACAAGACATACAAGGAGCCCGATTGCTAACTTCGGTATTCCTAAAGGACGCTTCGACCGCATACTAATAGATTTAATAGGACCATTACCTCCTTCTAAAGGTTGTTCTTATATTCTTACTGTGATCGAACGTTTTACTAGATGGCCCGAAGCTTATCCACTTCAGGATATTACTGCAGAAACTGTAGCGCGTACTTTATTTCAGAATTATGTTTGCCGATTCGGTGTTCCTGTCACAGTGACAACCGATCAGGGCGTCCAATTTAAATCGAAATTGTTCAAAGAATTTTCAAAATTTTTGGGATTTCATAGAATTCGTACGACACCATATCATCCTTCCTCGAACGGAATGATTGAAAGATTTAATAAATCTCTTAAAACTGCTCTGAGGGCTAAAACTTCTACACCACATTGGGTAGATGAACTTCCTGTCATGCTATTAGCTCTCAGAACCATCCCTAAAGACGATTTGCAATGTTCCTCCGCAGAACTCGTTTTTGGTCAAATTTTACGTCTACCAGGTGATTTTTTTATAAAATCATATACTTGTACGGATATTGTTTTATTACTAAATTACGTACTTCTTTTGATAATTTAACATTCATTCCACCTTTTTACCATGTTAATTACAAATCATTCGTCAATTCAGACATCTTAACTTGTAATTTTGTTTTCGTTCGGAAAGAACGTTTTAAGAAATCTTTTACTCCGCTGTACGATGGGCCGTTTAAAGTGTTGTCCCGTACAGATAAATTGGTTACTTTTGTTAAAGGAACTAAACTCGTCACGGTAAATATTGACAGAATTAAACCAGCATATTTACTAACTGACAAATGCGATGTCACTACACCGTCGATTAAGAAAGTTCGCTTTGCTATTGACAAATTAAATGACTGACTGATCTTTTTCTTAGCGGGGGAGTAATGTGGCGATCAGTTCACTTACTAGTAAATATAAGATTCTAGGACTTCAAGTAACCAAGGGGAATCAAGAAACAAACACAACAACAATTTTGAAACTTTAAAAAATAATAACAAGTATTATACAAAATGTTAAACTGAAACTTTATTTAGTATTCGAATATATACATTATTTAATATGAATTCGAAATTATTATTATAGATATATTATTTTACTAATCCTAATATCTATAACATACTTCGTGAATACATATCAGAACTGTCAGCAATAAACTAGAAAGCAAATATGGCGCTGATATTATAATTTCTGACAAGCATAATAACGACCCTATCATTAGTTTTCGGGATACCGGTTTTAAGATTTTAACGGCTAATTGGTACGAGAATCGCGAGAAATTCGTGGAAGAGGAACGATTACGAATTGTAAAGGCGGCTGAGCAATAATATTAGAAGATATTAGATCTCATGTAGGTATATGAAATTAAAGTTACCCCGCATCGGATGCTTTCTTAGAAAACGTTGAGAATGACATACCGGACAGACTTAATGTCCTTATGCAAACAATTATGTGTAAAAACAAGCACGGGGACAAAAACAAGTGGACTACGAAGTGCAGTACTATTTCACATGCAATAATAGCTTCAGCCGATATACAGCGCGAATACGATACAATGCTTGATTTCCCTCGCCTATAACTCCAAGAATATAATAGACCAGGCAAATCACAGTGTAAAATGGGTTTGGCGTGAACTATTTGGGGACAGTTATTTGTTTATCGCAATGGATAGCTCTATTAATGTAGGATAAGTACATAAAGTCGCAAAAAATCCCGACGTGAGCGAAAGCCGCCATTTAGAAAAAATGACCGCCAGCGACATTTTCTTTAAAATCATATATCTCAGTAACCGTTGCTCCGATTTTATATTTCTTTTTTTTGTTCCATTGCTCACTTCACATTTTACAGAAAGTATGATTACATATTTTACGATAAATTAAACGATAAACTTAGGAAATTAAAAAATAAATTAAATATTACGGAAATTTAAACTTTTGTAAACTCGAGACGTTTGTACTGAAATTTCTAGTCAATTTTTGAAAAAATAATTTTAATAAAAGTTCTAGAGCACACAATTAGCTTTCATTTGTTTTTTGGCCGATGTTAGTAACTCAAATATTAACGGAGTAATAGTTATTTATATATAAAATTGTAATCATTTTTAATAATGTATATTAAGGTATAAAGGGTGCCCAGTCAGTGTTCTCTCGGAAGATTGTGCAAAACGGCTAACTTTATAACAAAACTTTCAATGTTTCGTCTCTACTACAACTTAAAATTATTTTCAATTATACAAGGTGTCACAAAAATGAGTCACACAAGAAAGCATAATTTTTTTAAATGGAACAGCCTGCATTTCCTTAACGCCAATTAAGCCTCCAAGGGCTCTGTATTACACCCTAAAATATTCTGCCAAGTAATTTTTTTCTGTTTTTTTTGGGCAGTTTACAAACATTTTTGACTGGCATATCTCCGCGATTTATTAATCGTTATTTCTAAAAATGTGGGATGTTGGTTGATAATGATGTATTTACTGAAAAACATTTTGGAAATAAATCTTTAGTATATCGGGTGTCCAAAATATTTGCGTACATTTCTTGATATTTAACTATTTTTCTTATTTTTTTTAAACGGAATGCCTAGGTATACTTTTTTACATGAATGAATAAAACATACAATTCCTCACATTTTAATATCTCTTTGTTTCTATTACTTCCACATCCAGTGGAAGTATAGTAACGACAAAAAAATTTAAAAAAAATTTTATTGTTCAAATAGGCTTAGAATGTCATGAAACGTCGAGATTTCAAGTTTGAGCGAAAAAAAATTTCTGTCTGTCGGTCTGTCTGTCGGTCTGTAACTTTTTTTGTGCGCACGTTTACTCTGGAACCGTTTGAGATATTGACTTGAAATTTGGTACACATATGTACTTTAACGAGATCTAGAACCAGATTATATTTTCATCTTGTTCCGTCGAAGGGTTGGGGGGTAAATTGGGGTAAATTTGGGGGAAATAGGTAAATCAAGCAGGTAAGAGTCCATAAAATTGGTATTTAGTATATACAAGAGAAGGTAAGGTCTCAAAAAAAATTTTGGCATTGGCCACCCCCATTACCACCCCCACCCCATTATTAAAGGGGATGAAAAAAAATGTGATTTAGTGTGTGTACAAGAACCAGAAACCCCAAAATATTTTTTTACTTTATCCACCCCCCCCCCACTCCCACACCTTGTCACCACCCCCACCCCACTACCGATGTGGGGTATCGTGGGGTTTTTGGAGTAGAGGATTTCAAATTTAAATATTATTAAAGTTCCATAAACAATTATTTCCAGATAAAAAAATTTTTCGTTGTGTGACTTGGATAGAAAATCCGGATGTGGAAGTAGTGATTCCTTGGGCAGCGGTTTTTCAAACGTTTTTTAAGATATGATTATATCAAATAATTTTTACATAAATTAAGATGCTCTTTATTTTAGCATTAAAATCTATATTTTGTTTTACATTTTTTTCAATTTTTTTAAATGGAATGCCTATAATTTTTAAAAATGGACGAGTAACGCTTACGATTTCTCACATTTTGATATCGTACACTTTCTTTTATGAAAGGTTCTTGAGCAATAAATTTTTTTCACAATATTAAAACTAACCTAACAACTGCTCAAAATGTCCACCATTTTGATTCAGGTAACACTGAGGTCTCTTGATAAATGAGCGCCTTACACAGTGTAACATATCAACATTTATACGATTGAAACACTGACGAATCCTTTCCATCATATTTTCTCGAGTCGTTGGTTCTACTTTATAAACGTCTGACTTCACAAATCACCAAAGAAAAAACCCACTGAAGTCAGGTCGGGTGACTTAGGCGGCCATGTAATGAGACCTAACATAGTTTAATAAAACAATAAATTAGATATTATTTAACAGTTTATTAAAATATTGGACCTCCTCTTCCTATCCACCTTTCAGGAAACTGATTACTAATGGCCTGACGAACATTTCTACTAAAATGTGGTGGTGCACCTTCAAGTTGTAATCACATATTATTTGTAAGGTAATCAGGAATATGCTCGATTATTTGTGGAAACGTATTTTGCGTAAAATCTAAGAAGACTGCTCCATTCACATTTTCCTCAAAAAAGCGAGGATGAATAACATAATCATGCACAATTCCTCCCCTTACATTTAATCTCTGGTTCTGATTTTTCTGTGCAACATGAGAGTTTTCTCTGGCATAATAGAAAGTGTGCCTATTCACAAATCCGTTACGATGAAACGTTGATTCATCCGTGAACAACACAAATTTGAAAAATTCTTCATTTTCTCCAATTTGGCTTTGAGCCCACTGACAAAAATTTAATCTACGATTTAAATCCACATCCCAAAGCTCTTGATGAAGCTGAACTCGATAGAGGTGAAACTTATTTTTACGAAGACATAGGGAAACACTAGATTCGCTGGCTTCTAAATCCCTACTTAACTCCCGAACACTTGCCATAGGATTTTCGATTACCGCTAAAGTTATAGCCAGCTCATTTTCTTCATTACAATACATTTCGTCGTCTCGCCTTCTTTTCATATACAAAATTTCCAGTACGTTCAAAACGTACTTTCAAATTTTCTGGAGACCTCACATCAGGACATCTTCTATAGGGATATTTTTATACATACATTCTTGATGCCAATAAACAATCTCCATCACATTCACCAATAACGTAACATTTACCATAGATATTAAATCTTATTGACAATAATTATAATTCGTATTTTTAAATATTAACAATATTAATTCAACTTAATCACGATAATCTTAAACACATTAGAGACATGTCATAGAGTGAAAAACAAACGCAAAACAAAAGACCAAAGCCATACTAGATTTTAATGCTAAAATAAAAGCACCTCAATTTACGCAAAACTTATTTGAAATAATCATATCTCAAAAACGGTTTGAAATAAAAATTAAGTGTATAATATTAGAATGTGGAGAATTTTATGCTTTATTCATTCATGTAAAAAAATATAGGTATTCCTTTAAAAAATTTGAGAAAAATAATAATTAAATAACAAGAAATGTAAACAAATATTTTGGACACCCGGTATAATAATTTATTTCAAAAATGTTTTTCAGAAGATGCATCATTATCGAATAACACCCTACATTTTTAGAAAAAACAATTAATAAATCGCGGAGGTATGATAGTCAAAAAAATGTTTGTAATTTGCCAAAAAACCAGGAAAAAAATTATAACTTGGCAACGCTGCATCCAATTGACAAAAAATTTTAGGGCATAATTCAGGACCCTTAGATGCTTAATTGACGCCAAAAAATTAGAGGGTATTCCATTAAAAAAATTATATATTCTTGTGTAACTCCTTTTTGTAACATCTTGTATAATTGAAAATAATTCTACGTTGTAGTAGAGATGAACTACTGAAAGTTTTGTTAAAAAAGTTTTTTTATAAAGTTGCCCGTTTTTGCACAATCTTCCGAGGAAGCACTAACTGGACACCTTGTATATTTCCAAGAACTCAAGTCTTATTTTCTTCAGTTATCTTCTATTTTATGCCCAAAGATGTAATAACACTTTTGATTGTACATAAAAAGGGGAAGAGAACAAAAAAAGGAATCTAAAATCGGAGCAGTGGTTCCTGAGATATGTCCTTCTAAAAGAAACGGTTCTGGCGGCCATTTTTTCTAAATGGTGGCTTTAGCTCACATTGGGATTTTTCGGGACTTTTATATCCTCATTCTGCATGAATAAAGCTATCCATTTCGATAAAGAAATAGCTGTCCCCAGATAGTTCATACTCAAAATTGGATTTGCCTGCACTATAAATACTACGTAAAAATGTGTCTCAGCCATTTCGATAGAGAATTTAATTATCTTTAAATTTGATAACCATCTTTTTTTGGTAGGACCGTTCAGAACAGAGATATTGGAAAAAAAAAAGATTTTTAAGCGATATTTCCCCAAAATTGGGGGTGTTCCAGGGGGCGGGCGAGGGGGAAAAATAGTCTAAAGGACGCATATAATGAACTGGTTCCAACAGTAAAATCTTTTGTACGATTTAAAACGGTATTTACGCATCCTGAAAAAAATTTTGCATACAAATTAAAATGATTGGGTACGTTTCTGTAGAATTAAATTTGAAATTTAAAGGACATTTCTCAAAAATAGCACACATGAAATACATTGAAATAACTTTAAAAAGTCCTTCACTGTGTCCTCTTTCCAGTGATGAAATGCTAGTACATTTAATAGAAGAACATGTTCCTGTAGATAGTAAAATTTTATTAGATAAAGAACTAAGTACAGCATTTAGATCTATATCTATTATGATTTCTAAAATTAATGAAATAAAGATATAATTAAGAACAATTGAAGTTTAAAATGCGAACCATCGTTTCTAGTACATTGAAGTATCCTTCTTCTCAGTTCGTTGGTGGTGAGGGCTCATCTAATTCCTTCCTTAATTCTTTTCTCTTTCCTTAATTCGGCGCGATGGAGTGGTTGCGGGCAGTTACCTTAAATCTCATAAACTAGTTTTTTTATTCGACCCCAGACGAGGAACTCGAGAGGTGTCAAGTCTGACGACCTCGCTGACCACAATTTCTAAGGCCGATATCTCAAAATCTCTAATATTTTGTATAATGATATATTATGTGGTCAAATAGGTTCTAAGTGACCTCCTTTATCACTTCATTGTTGCTTTCTATCGATGTACCGAACACTATATGATACAATATTTTTTTAATTCATTTTGTTAGAGAAATGTCATATGTTTATAATGATTACGGATCAAATAAACATCTTTCTAGTCATATAGTACGTCGGATGGCTGGCTCTACCGTTCACTAACCCAATACCGAGGTATAACCAAATAAAACCTATTTCATTTTATTCAGCAGGTTTTTTTACATAGGAAATCACTTTTGACGACACTCTCCATTGGTCGAGACTGAAGTTACAAGAAAAAAACAAAAAAAAAAATGAAAATAACAAAATTCAAATTCAACCACGAATATCTTTCAAACGAAAAAAGATAAAATTATATATTTTTTTTAGTTTTATAGTATAAACGATTCTCTTTAATTTGATGTATAATTTATTACAAAAATAATAACTTTAACATTAAAAAATTGACGTTGATTTAGATGGTACACAAATTGTCAATTTTTTTGAAAGGTCTAACTCATTGTAACTCGCTTATGTATTGAGCTATTCGAATGTTTTATTCACCAAAAACCACCAAATTTCATAGACTTCATTTTGTCTCAATTAATGCTGGGTCTAGCTCTGTAAATAAAAGCGGTACAGCCTTTTAAACACAACGAAGCGCGCTACGGCGACGGAGTCGCGAGGCTTCCCCACTCGTATTACATCCCGCGTTCACCATAAATCGCGCAAGGCTACAATCAGCGGCCGTAACAAAAGCTTTAGAATTATCTTCCTTTATTGTAAGATGATAAAATTAACAAATCAAATTGAATAATATGATATTAGGTGGATAAAGTAAAAAATATTTTGAGGTTTCTGGTTCTTGTACACACACTAAATCACATTTTTTTTTCATGACGTTCTAAGCCTATTTGAACAATAAAAATTTTAAAAAATTTTTTTGTCGTTACTATAGTTCCACTGGATGTGGAAGTAAAATCATACCAGCTAGTAAAGTTTTTACTTTGCTTCGTATATTTTAATATTTTCCATAAAATGTCAGAGGTAACTACATAATCAAAACAATTATTTGCCATGCTTTCACTAACTCGTAGAGGCTCTAAACGATTAGTTGGAAGGGTCAAAATTAGGGATGCAACGGATAGTGTTTTGGCCGGATATCGAATACCGGATATCCGGCGTACTTCTTGTCCCGGATATCGGATATCCTGCCAACTATCCGGCTTACATTGAAAGTTGGATTGAAAACACGTATTGGCAACATCGACGACCAAAAATACTTACTGGCAACTCTTCTAGACCTCAGATTTAAAACCAGTTTTTTTTATAAGAATCATGCTAAAATATCCCGTCAAATTATTCTTCTGGAGGATTAAAAAAATAGTTGCGATGATTCATATTCAAGCAGTGATAGTGAAAGTGGTATTTCTCCTTCCAGTAAACAAAGTAAGAGAAACCCGGTTAATGTTACTGCTGATATTTAAAACACTTTCTAGGACTGTTTTGAGAATGTGGCGAAAAAATAGTAGTTTCGGAGAAAAGTTCAATGGTCAGGGAGATTGATTATTATTTGAAAGGAGCACGGATTCATAGAAATAGTGACCCTTACGCATGGTAGTGTACTAACTCCAATCAGTATATACTTTCGTCAAAGTTTGTAAAAATATATCTTTCAGCTCCTTGAAGCAGTGTAAGTCTTGAAGCAGTCTAAGCAGTCTTTTCAGAAGCTGGCAACGTATACCAAAAGAAAGGCAATCGTCTGTTACCTCTCTAAGCGCTGAAAAACTCATCTTTATTCACCATAATTTACCATCGGTAAACTTTAAGTATTATTTTAGTAACTAATCTATAAATATTTCCAGTTTGTAGTAATAATTGTAATGCAGGATGTGAAAAATAATCAAACTGTTTCATTATTTATACCATTTTTCATTTTTTAACTATCCGGTTTTGGCCGGATATCAGGTCACTATCCGGTGCTCAGCCGGATAGTAATAAAGTGGCCGGATAGGCCGGATACCGGATAGTAACCGGATATCCGTTGCATCTCTAGTTAAAATCGGTTAAAATTGGATAGACGATCTAAATATGCTTGTGTAAATAGGCTGTTGTTTTTTTTAAATAATACTATTCCTAGTGGGATTTTTACTATCTAGCCTGTCTTCGTTTTGATCAAAATTATCGCTGCGATAAATGTAATTGTTTTCTTCAGAACTTACTGGAGGAACTCCAGGTGGTATAAAAATGTCGTCACCAGTTTTTACTAATACGTGACTAGCTAAAGACGTTAAAAATGTACGTATTTCATCGTAGGAATAACCATAGCCAAAAGAATAAAGCATATCATTAAGTTCTTTTTCTTCTGACGGCACGAAACACATGTAGTGATATGTAAAGGATTAAAAAAATGGCCTAAGCTGATTGTTTTTTTTTCCATAAGTATTAATATAAATTCCATTACTATAGAAATAACGTTTAAATTAAATTTGTCTGTCCTGACATATTTAGTATCCACGACATAAATGTTTATAACAAATCTGAAACTTCTTGTTTACATTTATGTTCATTCAGATTAGTATTCTCATGAACCAAGTTTTCTTCGCCTGATTCACTTGTGACTGACAACAAAAATCCTTTTAGCTTTATTATCACTTGAATGAACTGTTGTTGTATTTTCTTTGTGTTCACAAAACACTTTGTTTGCTTAAATGCTTTTCTAATATCTTTCTTATATTTCCACTGCTATAATAATCTAATTTTTCTTCCGTCATTTCTTCAAATATATTATTAAGGCGTATTTTTAGAAATATTAGAGTTAAGAATTCTTTTTTGCAAAACAGCAAGATAAACCTCCTTAAATAAAATATTTAACGCTACTTTAAATTCATTTTTTTCTTTCAGTTGTTTAGTTTGTACACATTTAATTTTTTTTTGCTAATATATTTTGCATAATAAATTTTATGATAATTTCCATTAGCCCAAATAAATCTGAATAAATGTGTAACCTGCCTTGTATTTCTGTATCACAATGCGACACTGCAGCTTTAATATATTTTTTTTTCTAGTTTCCGCACCCGTTCCTGTACAAACTGGTACTTAAAGATGTTCTTAATTTATTCCTAATTTTTCTGGATTTTCCACAAATCAGACAATGCCATTTTATTTTAAACTGATTTTTTTTCTTTATTATAACTACATGAACGCTCACTTGCATTTTTTTATCGCGTTACTAATATTAGAGACAATACGTATTATCTTTGCTAATGTTATTTATTACAAAAAGATGTCAGACAAGAATAATGAAATCGGTATTGAAGGGTGTGCAAATAAGTGCCATCACTCTGTTTTATAAAAATTTTAATGAAATTGCATATTATCTTTCATTTGCACAATTAATAATAGACCTGATGTCAGTAACAGTTGGTTTTTTACCATTAGATTTTCACTGCTTTCAGCAGTTTCGTAAAACAAACATGTAGTTTTTCTCCATTGATAAAAATGAATCTACAATATACATAAACTGTAATAGCCTACATGTAAGTAAAATTATTAATATTATTATTAATATTTATCCAGACAATAATGAGGC
Source organism: Rutpela maculata (assembly GCA_936432065.2). Taxonomy (NCBI): domain Eukaryota; kingdom Metazoa; phylum Arthropoda; class Insecta; order Coleoptera; family Cerambycidae; genus Rutpela; species Rutpela maculata. Next base: position 218,430,071 of record OW386287.2, read on the forward strand.
CAGCAGCCGATACGTTTCTTGATGGGCCGAGAAAGTAGCGGGGGCGGGAAAGGAAGCCTCGCGTCTTCGTCGCCGTACTGTGCTTCGTTGTGTTAAAAAATTAGATCCAGCATTAATCGAGACAAAATGAAGCCTATTAAATTTGTCAGTTTTTGGTGAAAGAAAAAATTGAATACCTCGTTATATAAGCGAGTTATGGCGAGTTAAGAATTAGAAAAATGTTGCTGATTTGTGTATCTTTTTGAATTTTGCTAGTTTTTTTATGTTATTTTTTTAATTATTGCAATAAATTATACTTCAAATTAAAAAGCAATGTTTATTTGTCAAAACCAAAAAAAAATTGTATTTTTATCTGTTTTAGTTCTAAAGTTATAATTGATTAAATTTCTAAATTTCGTTTTTTTTAGTTTTTTTCTTATATCTTCGGTCTCGACCAATGGAGAGTGTCGTCAATTTTGATTTCCTATGTAAAATAACATGCTTTAATAAGTAGTGAAGGTCCCATCTGGTTATACTTCAGTATTGGGTAGGTCAAGAAAGAGAAGGCTTTTCGCGCTCTGCCCGACGGGCTAATACCTCGTTACTTTTTTTATTTTTTACAAAAAATATTACCGAAAAAGTAAAAAATAGCCATTTTATACCCTACATGAGGACCTCATCATATCTCCAGTCCATTTGATCTTACAGACTTCTTTGGAGGCTTTTTTCTTTTCTTTATATGATGTAATTTAAGGGACACGTTTTTTCTATTTGCAGAGCCACTATGTAAAAAGTAGTGTTTTTACCCCATTTTACACTTTTTTACCTTAACTTTAAACCTTAATACCTGACGTACAGAGTTCAGCGTGTACTTATTTTTTTTCCTTATAAAAAAAAGTATTCAAGATTCTGTTTATATTACATTGGTATCGAGTTCGAAATAAACTGTTTTGTCATATTTAATTGCTTTTCACCCCGAATTAGTTTCTACAAATCCAGATACACATTTGAAAAATCAAATATTTTTAGGATGAAAATTGGAAACAAATTAAAATTCTACTAAATCTTACAACAAGTGAAACAATGCAATTATTTGTCACCACTGAATCTCCAGAAGATTCAGGTATATTTTGGGCTATTGATCACATCAGAAGCTGTAGTGAAAAAGGTTAAATATTAGATGTATTATCAATAAAGTCTAACTATTTTGATTTCCAGAATACAGGATTCTAAAATTGCCAAGTGGAAGGAGTGGGATACCTTGCCAAAATGTGGAAAATAAAAATACTCTGAACTTCCAGAAACTTCAAGACGCGCCAAGTTATACATTAGGTAAGGATATTCTAGATAATTAAAATTTCTTTCAAAGGGTCTGTAACATAAAGTTATAAATAATTGTGATGACCCTAGTAGCACACGATGTCCGCCGCGCCGGACGTCCGTTTTATGTCCATTTAATGTACTGACGTCCATGGACATAAATTGGACGTCTCCCGGACGTCTATCATCGGATTTACTTTGAAATTGTACGGAATGGACGTCCCATAAATGTCCATTTTATGTACGGGAAGTATGTACATTTTGTGTCCATATAGGGACAGGAAATGGATGTCAATTTCGTGTCCGTTGATTTAAATATTATATTTTTGTAATAAATGATAATATCTCCATACCGCTTTCTCTCCGACACGTTTCCGAGATGTATAAACATACCAGCAAATACCACACTGAACGTCAAATATATGTGCCAAAACGGACGTTCTGTGGATGACCAATTTAGGTTCGGCAAATAGACACATTTTAAGTCCTTATAGGGGCAGCAGCAGGACGTCTATTTAATATAAAGTCAAAAAACGTTAACAAAACCGGTTTTTCAATTTTACAATGTTTTTGTTTATATTTGACCGTTATGTCTGTAAAATTTGTAGTTTATTTTTATAGTAATTTATAATTTGTCTATAATAATTTAATTTTAACCTTTTTTTTGTAAATTATTAATGATATTATTTGATACTAAACAATTATTAAACATTTAAATACTTTCTACGTTTTGAAATAAATAGCTACATTAGGTTTAAGACCCACTTCCAACTATACAGTCTTTAAGTAAGTACTAGTAAACAACGTTAGTGGCCGAGTGAGTTAAAGCGTTGACATACGCCTCATCTCTGGTTCGGACAGATACACCTCCCTCAGAGTCACTATGTCACTAGCGGACTACGTCCGAGGAATTTCTCAAAAATTCTACGAATTCAAACTGGGCGATAGGCTGCTAACCCGTAACATAACCCGAATCAGGCAGTCACCCCCTACCATACCAGGCGTTGCCTATTTTCCGGCAACCTCTCCCCTAGCCAAACTCTCCTATATGATAACCTCTTATTTCTCTACTTTTGATCTTTATCTTAACTTTATATTTCCCAATCCTCTCTATTATTTCTGTATATGTTCTATTTGTTCTTTTCTACCTTTTCGTCTCTAAATTCCATTCAGACCAATAAATTATAAAAATCCCAACTTCTTTAACCTCTAACTTTCATTTCACCACATTTTACTGGCAGGAAGACCGCCGGGGTGGAATTGCTTCGAACGGGTTTTTTCATTGAGTATTTTCCCGTGCCAGCAATCAAAATTTTTTAGTGCTTGTACGCGCGCAAGAATGTAAGTTTCGATGTTACATATCAATTAGTTATAAGTATATTCGTGCATTATGTAAAAAGTTATTGTTAGTTTTATGTTTTATTTCCAATCGAATTAGCCGAATTGGACCTGCCCTTACTCAGCCCTACATTCACCACGGCGCTACGCGCCGTCGTTGTCTGACTGGGCCGAGTTCCGGGGAGACGGATATTTGTACATGCCTAATTTAAAATAAATCTTTGCTTGCGTTGACTTACAAATCATGAGATCGGCTACTCATTCCGCTTTTTTTTGTTTGTTAAAATAATTGGGATGTACACATTTCGTTCAAGGTTGTGACATTTGGACGTACCGCGACTGCCCGTCGGAGGTATTTTGAACTAAAAACGAACGTTCATCGGATGACCTGTATGTGGAGGACATCCTGCTATTGTGCTTTTTGGGTTAGACATGAAAACAGAGCCAATATGAAATCCTGATTTCGGATTTGGATTCAGTACACACATACAAGTACATCAGGATACACTGGTCTGATTCTTTTTGTTTTAGGGATGAAAAGCGGGTCAATCTGACAATTCTGATTTCGGATTCAGCAGCTCAAAATACATAAGGATACATTAGTCTGATCCGCCAGACTAGTTATTAGGACAAAAAACACATGACGATAATCACCGGTTATTTTAATTTTTTACCGGTTATTTCGGTAAATTCTGAACTTACGATATGTTTCTATTTATGTCCGTGACTAGTATTCACTAAATACAGAGGGACTGTCCCAACACTGAGCACTTTTAACAATAAATAAATAATATTATAAAAAGTAAAACCCAGACACCAAGCCCTAAGAAATATAAGTAAGAGAGACATTGACAATATCGTGCAATATTAAATTGAATATTTCACTGCCGCAAATATCCGTGGAATACATTTAGATGTATGTTATTACCAATTCTTATTAACTTATCGACCCACCAATATCGACTGAAGAAGGACATTTTCAGCTGGTGGTATTCTATGCACAAATATCAGACGACTAACAGATATAGCTTTGAAAAACTAACCGGCCGTTTTAAAAAAATACTGTATTTTTAGATTAGGTATTCAGTAAATGCCCTATTTGAGTTTATGTTTATAATTTTTGTTATTTACAGAATAATTATTTATTTAAATTTATTTCATTTATATTTTTTCCTTTTGATAAAAAACCTTTGGTTTGTTCATTATATTAAATATACGTAGGTATATAATAGTATATTATTCAACGAACATATAATGATGGCTATTATTCACGAGGGTGAAGTTTAAGACACGAGCCGTAGGCGAACGTCGTAAATCACCAGAGTAGCCATTATATGCGAGTAGAATACAATACTTTGTCCACGACTATTAGATATTTTTGTTAAATTGTTTACTGAAGAAATTAATCAATTATTTATATTATTCTTTTTGAGTAATATGTAAAATTATTGTAAATAACATTGACGTTTACATTTAATTTCATAAGCCGTTCTTTGACACATAACGGCCTACTCAATCAAATTTAAAAACGAAATTGTATGATAAAAGAGGGTCTGTTTCTGAAACGCTAAATAAAGTTATCTATTCATATATTTGATAATAACAGTAAAATTGTTCACACAATTGTAGCTATGACAGTTAACGAATAATTATATTTAAGGTTTCAGAAACTAGCCATAAATTCTACTAAAAAGTTGCGAGATTGCACTCGATTTAAAGAAATACCTGCCCGTGACTTCTTATAAACAACTGACTGTCCTTATTATTCACTAGTGACTACTGAAATCATTATTCACTGCAGGGAATAATGGATAGCATTATCCTTGAGGAAACATACATAATGAGTACATACATTGAAATACACAGGATGCATTGGTCTGGTCCATGATACTATTATATATAATAGTATCATGGGTCTGGTCCGTCGCACAGTCCCTTTTTTTGTGTGCCTGTGTTGTATAAATTCTTCAGTCAATGTGTGTATGGTGATACAATTTTATCTACAATCGTCATATAAAGTAGGCTTTCTTGCTCACATTTGACACCACAAAATTATTTAGGAGCTAGGAGTAACGTCACTTTAACTCTCGTAGAGCATTATTATCACACGCATATTATATGTGAGTTTTGTACGAGGAGGTTGTGGAATTAAATAAGTGCGATAATACTTTTTTCTACGACTATTGAATAATTCATTATACAGGGTGTAATTAGTTTCATTTCATTAAAAAAACTGATAATGGGGACCGACTAGACAAACAAAAAACCTACATGAATTTTTCTTCTAGAGGCACTTTGAAAAAACTGACCAAAGTCAACAATTTGGATGTTAAAATAGGAGACATTTGAGGACCACTGCTTTACTGGGTCAATGGACATATCGTTCCGAATCATAGAAGGGTCTTATTATTTTTAAAAAGTTATAAAAAGTATAAAAAATACTGATTTTTCTCCTCACCGCCGGGCGATCTCAAAGCAAGAAGCCTGGCTCTTTGATGGGACCGCTTCAACCGAACTTTTTATACCAGTTATAAAAATGTAAATAATTCGTTATCTCTTTCTACACAACTGCAAGCAGAGGTTTAAATAGAGGATTTGTTTACCATGCGTGTGTTTTAATTTGGAAGAAAATTATTGGAGCTTTTATTGTTGTTTAACTATTATAAAGTGAATTTTTACTATTATGGCATAGCTGATTTTTACAATTCAATGATATCTAGATATTATCATAAAGTTTTAAATTTTGGCACTATGATTTAAAATTGTTATGACATGTTTTATACCGTTGGAAAGAGAAAAATATAACGGATTTAATAGTGTCATGGCCTGCCTTGAGATTTCTTGTTTTTGTTTTCCCACAAGAGCGCATGCCAAAAGCAACTACGTTTTTCGAATTCTTTTATACATATTATTATTCTCATAGTCTTTACCGTCAAACAATTTTTTTCGTATCTCCCCAAATAAGTTTGCGGTTTTCCTATTTTTCATGATTTTGTACTATATCTCACAAAATAGCTTATGGATTTCGAATTTTTTTTTACTGACAGGAAGTTTACAAAAATCGGGATACCTTTTACTAAAACTTTTTTCTTCTACAATAGATATTAAGCGAAACATTTGTCGTGGCCCAGGTAAAATAGACATACTTTATATAAAAGGTTTAATAATCATTCAATATCCATTTCAGATACAAATTGTCCAGAAAGCACATTTGGAAGACAATGTATACCATGTCAAATATTTGGAAACTCTTTATGCTACAGCTCGAAGTATTATTGCGAAAAGTTTAATAAGAACATACAATGTTACCACACAACGAGAAGTATCAACAGAAGTATGTATATCAGTGTCTACTTTGGATAATAGTAATAATTTGATGTAATTTAATATTGATGCTCTTATACAGGGTGTTTCAAAGTTAAAGGTACGTACGTTACTTGTGGATAGAGGGCACTTTGGCGGTTCCAAATTACCCGGCATTAATGCATCCATCGTCCTTCCTTACTGAGATGTTTTATTGATTTTGGCCAAATCTTTCTTTGGTCATAACTATTGAGCCACCCTGTATAATCGGTTCATACTTAGAATATATGTTTCACTTATTTTACTTGATAGAACTTCATAATAAACCAAAATAAAAATCCAGGTCCGGCCTAATAAAAAACTCACAATATGTTATATGTCAAAATCAACACCCTGTATGGCAAAATTTTGTAGATCTGTTTCGATATTCGAGAAGAGGGGAAAAAATTGAATAGAGTATCTCACTTCATTCGTTTGCGCATTTCATTCACCAACCTTGATTACTTGCCATAAATCCAATTTCATTAAAATGGTCGAGACAGTTGGAACTTGAAAATTTATTTAAGGTTTAATTAACAAAACAATTTAACTTGCAGCAATGACAATTCTTACACTTCTACATACATAGACTAGGTAAGTGAACTATTGTAAAATAATTTTAAAAACGAGGTAGAATTGCACACATAAATCAAAATACTACTTACTGTTGTTAGTCTACATTTAAAAGCAATATTATTTTTAATGTATGTATGTAAAATAATAATAAATAAGTGAAAGTAATAAATACATAACTACTATAACTGTTCAAACTGGCCACTATTTCGTCGAATACATTTCCTTACTCTAGTAGTAATATTTCTAATTGCACGTCTAATCATATCTGGATTATTTCTAACTTCTACACAAGTGTTATTAATGCGTTCCAAAAGTTGTTCTCTACTATTAATGGCTACGTCATATACCTTTGCTTTTAAATGTCCCCAAAGATAATAATCAACAGGATTGAAATCCGGTGACCTTGAAAGCCAATGATGAGGTCCATTTCGACCTATCCACATATTTGGAAAATTCTCATTTAAGAAATTTCTCACAATATTCCTAAAACGGGGTGAAGCGCCATCATGCTGGAAATACATGGGAATGCAATATTTTCATTTTCCATTAACACTGGTAAAAAATTTTGCAAAAAGTCTAAATAAAGTTCACCTGATAATCTATCAGGGAGGATATGTGGCCCAATCAAATGATTGTTGAAAACACCGCACCAAATATTAACAGCAAATCAATGTTGGGATTTATTCTGTCTTATAACATATGGATTCTCTTCTGCCCAAACATGTGAATTTCTTAAATTATAAACACCATCTTTTGTAAATTGTGCCTCATCTGTAAACAGACATCTGTTAAGAATTCTTTGATTCCGAATAATCCAGTTATTAAAATTTAACCGATGAACTGCATCCCCTTCCTCTAACCCCTCAACCTGTTGAACACGAAATGGATAGATTATTTTTTTTTAGTGTTCTCCAAACACTGACATGCGGAACACCTAAAGCATGACCCACTCTTCTTGTGCTAATTTTTGGATTATTTGCAACAATATTTAGTATATTCTCTTTTTCAGCTAAATGTTGCCGCATTTAAGGTGGCCATTGGATACCGACCATGATTTTTAGAATAATTAACAACTCTAGCAAAAGTTTTATGATCAGGAATTCGGCATCCAGGAAATCTTCTTTGATATTCTCTCACAGCAGCCCGTCCATTGCCATCACAAAATCCATACACATAGATTATCCGCATATTCAATATTTGAAAATTGATATGGCATAATTATGTACTTTGTAATGTGGGTAATAATATTATACAAATTAATAATAACAAATAACAAATATTTTAGAATAATAAAACGCAAGAATGTCGAACCAGTAAATTGAATTAAATTGAACTGTCAAATATTAAATTTTCAGCATTGTCTACTTGACGAAAAAGCAGCTATGTTATAAAATCATCTCCTAAGTTTTAGTAAATGGATTATTCGGAATCGAAGAATTCTTAACATATGTCTTTTTATAGATGTGGCACAATTTACAAGAGATGGTGTTTATAATTTAAGAAATTCACATGTTTGGGCAGAAGAGAATCCACATGCTATAAGACAGAATAAATCCAACATCGATTTGCTGTTTTCAAAAATCATTTGATTGGGCCACATATCCTCCCCTGATAGATTATCAGGTGAACTACTTTATTTTTAAAATTATTTTACAATAGTTCACTTACCTAGTCTATCTATGTAAGTAGAAGTGTAAGAATTGTCATTGCTGCAAGTTACATTTTTTTGTTAATTAAACCCCAAAATAAATTTTCAAGTTCCAACTGTCTCGACAATTTTAATGAAATTGGATTTACGGCGAGTAATCAAGATTGATGAATGAAATGCACAAACAAATTAAGTGAGCTACTCTATTCAATTTTTTCCGCTCTTTTCGAATATCGAGACAGATCTCCAAAATTTTGCCATACAGGGTTGATTTTGACATACAACATATTGTCAGTTTTTTATTAAGCCGCACCTGGATTTCTATTTTGGTTTATTATGAAGTTCTATCAAGTAAAATGAGTGAAACATATATTCTAAGTATGAACCGATTATACAGGGTGGTTCAGTAGTAATGACCAAAGAAAGATTTGGCCAAAATCAATCAAACATCCTGTATCTCAGTAAGGAAGGACGATGGATGCATTAATGCCGGGTAATTTGGAACCGCCAAAGTGCCGGCCCTCTATCCACAAGTAACGTATGTATCTTTAACTTTGAAACACCCTGTATATCCAGGTCCGAATTAAGGATTGGCGTGCCCCTAGGCTAATCATATATAGTTTAATTTTTATAAGATGACACTATCGCTAATAAAACGCCAGACGAAGAAAAATGGATATCTCACCTTTTCTCGCGCCTATTCGAGCAGAGAACGATTGCAGCCCCGCCCCAAAGTTTGTAGATACACTTGGTTTCATTTCTTGTCTTGCTCTTGCTCAAGAATTGAGGCCTGTCCAGGCCATGGAAAAGTGTACTGAAAATAAAAGTATATTTTTGATTCAGGAAAAAAATAGATTATACTTTTTCGAAAGTGCGCCTTTGGACTGAAAATATTTTTTGGATAAGGAAAAGCAGATAATAGACGTTTTAAGAAACATGGTAAAAATGTACTTGTAAATGTAAATATTTTGAATATTTTTAACTTTTTATCGCTTCACGAAACATGATGAAAGTGGAGGCACAGTCATTGTGGATATCATTCAAAAGAATGAATATAAAATTTTAATGAAGCGACGCGCGACGTACTGAAAAAGCAAAAACAAAAAATATGGCAAAGGCGCGTAGCATCTATAGGCAATTATTAGGCCAAAATGAGGGCCGGTACATCGCGAAGCGGGAAAGCTGTAATAACTTATATATAATTGAACTCAAATCATACCCCGAGCTTGTGAATGATATAATCACTAAAATGAACCTTAAAACGAACCACTAGTGTCCCAAAATTTTGAAAAAGTAAAATATTTTTATATTATTTTTCAGTCCGAGGAAGTTGTATGAATCTTTTTACCAAATCGATTGCTATTGCACACTCTCAATTAAATGGGGGCGAAGCCAAATTCCTCACTCATCCTTGCCCTACTTGGGGAGGCGTTTCATTGAGGCGTTTCTCTTAGATAGGATGTTGCATATCATTTGTACTTGTTTTGAATCTATTCGAACTGTCATGTTTTTATTGACTGGATGGTTGACTTTCAGTCTTATCCCTCAAGGGCTTTTGTGTGTTAGGCCGGAATGAGAATCAGATGTCTTCCGACACCCGTAAGTTTGGAACTGAATAACCGGACAACTGGTCACATCACGGAGGCTCGAGAGGGATTTTTTATGAAGGGAAATCAGAGATCCCCAAGCCATAAGATCCATTAAATTGTTAGATATATAAGGTAAAGTGTAGAAAACCACATACGAACAAGGGAGAACGCGACTGGCGTCTAGACGCCGTGTGTAGGATTTTTTCACATTTACACCTCTTAGTAAACAGGGTGTACTGTGAGTTCGGAAATTAAAACATTAGGGTAAAACTAGACACTAATTTATTAACATACTAATTCCAACAAATAATTACTTCACTAATATACCACTAAATGCTATTACTATGTACACTTCTGTGCAATAAAATCCCGTACACCTATTTTTCGCTATATTAAATCATTCTTTGTTTATTTGTCAATGTCAGTGTCATATTTTCGAAATGCCGAAATTAACTGAACATGAAAAAATTCTAATTCTTTCTAAAATTGAAGAGGGATTGTCTATCAGAGTAGTTGCTAACAATGATCACAATTTTTCAACGTCAATTTTTACATTTGTTATAAATCGAAATCATTAAATTATTAACACCTTTCCAAATACCTTACTTATGACATTTCACAATCAATGCCACTTTTTTATAACCTATATGATTATAAAAAATCTAAATTCCAAAAAGACTGATTCACATCACTTAATATTAGTAAAAACTGGATTACTTGATTTTTCAAGTTTACGGGATTTTATTGCACAAAAGTGTACCTCGCTATATAATTCATTACTTTGTTCCTTCTCGGCTTATTATTGCTTCACTATCCAAATATCAACTGCCCAATCGGATTCTACATTCCCTTAAATACCTAAAGATGAGGATTCTAGTATGTGTCCAAACATTCTGTAATTTTCTAGTGGGTTAAGAACACCAGCGCCATCTCTCGGATTATTGACGAACTACCAACTTATTCACTTATTTATTTGAGCTGGTCTCTACTTAACGAGGGCGTATTACAGATCTCTGTAAAGGGGGTATAAATATGTAACATTATTTTTGAGATTTAATCAATTAAAGAAAATAAATTTAGAGATACGGAAATATTTATTAACAATTTGTATACATATTTTTAGCACCAGAAAGGTCATATGACGTGATGGGAACTTGGGGAAGAAATAATGACTTACGAATTTCATGGAAACATCCAAAAGCTACCAATGGGTCTATAGAAAAATTTACAATTAGTATTGAACTAAACCACTCATTCGGGAAGCCAAAACAAATTGGCAACTTTACGAAATATATTAAATCTGGGGACGATTACAGCTTAACATACACATATCAGGTAATAATTATACACACACAAACATACACACACACAAGCATGATGGTAGAAATTTATTGTACGTAATATCTCTAGTGCTTAAAATTTTATTGGTAAAACTCATCACAATAATATTATACATATACTAACCTCCTTGCAATAAAATTGTGGGAGGTTACTAAAATTGGTTCAAAATCGAAAATTGAGATAACATCAAATCTTTATGTTTTGAGGTCCTAGGAACTCAAAAAAGTGGTTTTTGAAAAATATCTGTGTGTGTGCGTATGTGTGTATGTATGTTAGCACGATAGCGGCGAAACTACTAAACGGGTTTGATTGAAACTTTGCATGAGGATTTCTTTAGTGCTTCAAAAGATGTGAGAAGGTTTTGGTTGAGATCGGATTACGTTTAGTGCCGTTTTGGCACAACAAGTTGTTTATTTTATGGTTACTTACAATCTGTAATTGAACCATTGAAAAGCAGTAAAAATTCCGAGTTCAACGATGTATCACACTTGCACCCTTTCGATTTGGTTTCAGTGAAAAATATTAAAAAACAAAATAACAATCTATAGAGTCACTTTTCTTGTGTAAGATATATTTTATAGTCTACCGCAACTCTAACCTAACGTTCGCAGTGCCGGTTTTAGATATAAATTGCCCCTAGGCCCAGATCAATCCCCCCCGGAATAGGAACAAGTTAAATGTCTTGTATTATAATCTCTATGCTTGCTATCAGTTTAATGGGCACTAACCACTGACCTCTATATATTAAATGGATAGCCGATGTGTGAGCTGAAAAATGGTACAAATACAATTAGCGCACGGGGCTGCCGAGTTTGCGCAGTAGGAAGAGTGAACTTAGCCACTCGTTGCTGGAAACACGTTGCCAACTTCACGTTGTCAATTAATTTTTGGCAACGGAAATAAGTTTTGAGGCAATCATGTATTTATCATAGATTTATTTTTCCAATAATGTCTCAAAATTTATTTCCTACCTGATCGTTGCCGGACTGCTTTGTTAGCAACGCGTTGCCATCAACGTGTTGCTAACTTCAGAACTAAAAACAGATATACTGCGCAAGACGTAAAGCCCCGTAGCAGACGACTTTCGCCTTTATTGAATTCTTCAATTTTGGCTAAAATTTCACGCGCATCCCTATGGTATAGGCTATCCATTTAATACATAGAGGTCAGTGGCACTAACCTTTAAGATGAAAGGCAAAAGCGCCCCTAGGCCCGGGCCTATGAGGCCTAGTCAGAAAACCGGCCCTGACGTTCGGAAGACTAGTGTGTTAAAGCATGCAGACTAAACACGTGCTTTCTCTGAAGACGTCACACTAGTTGTGATATTCGCGACAGAAGTGCAGTTAAAGTTAGTGGTAGCTGTGTAAGGCCTACACAGTCCGTAAGGAGCCCGTGTGGTTATACGGACGGTCCTTAACTGGGCCCAAAGTAAGTTTTTTGCCCAAAACTATTAAAAGTGATATTGACGTTAAAAGTCCGAGAAACTTGAATCCATTTCCTAGTCTAATCAAATAGGTCGGCAAATCAAAATTTTGAGGTATATACTTGAATTTTTGATATAAGTTCCTTTGAAGTATTTGAACACGATTAATGAAAGAATTTTTTTTCAAATATAATAAAGTATTTTTTCAAAATTACTCAAAATGTGTAAAAACTAGTAAAAAAAGTTTAAAATAAAAATTGTAAAGCATGAAATTTTACATAAAAATGATCTTTTGACTTTTCTTGGTATTATTAAAATTAACAGGAGTTAGGGTGGTTAGAAATTAAGGTATGATACGTGCAACTTTAAAAAATCATAGCGTGCTGAAAAGTTAATGAATTTAAAAAAAAAATCTTTTACTCAGAAAAATACAAACTTTCGTTTCAGAGAAATGATTTTTTTTTTAAATTGTTAATAAAAAAGTTATAACAATTTTAATTTTTTTATTTTCAATTAAAACCAATTTGAACGGTGAAAGGAATTTCTTTTTATACCATTCTGTTCATCATTTAATATATTGACCATTTGCTTTTGAAATTTTTTTCTATCATTTTCTGGAAGGTATGAATTTATTTACCTGTTAAAATTTTTTCCAAACCTACGACACTGCTCTTGTGACGAAACAATTTTGTCTTTGTCGTACGCATTCTTTATTTCTTTTCAGTTAACGTGACGTCACAAGAGCAGTGTCGTAGGTTTGGAAAAAATTTAAACAGGTAAATAAATTCAATGAATAAATGAATCTATGAATGTTAACAGAAATATAGGGTAATACAAAAATTCGTTTCACCGTTCAAAGTGGTTTTAATTGAAAATAAAAAATTAAAATTGTTATAACTTTTTTATTAACAATTAAAAAAAAATCCATTTCTTTGAAACGAAAGTTTATATTTTTCTGAGAAAATAGAAAAAAAAAATTTTAATTCATTACCTAACTTTGCGGCACGCTATGATTTTTTAAAGTTGCACATATCATCCCTTAACTTCTAACTAGCCTAACTCTGTTAATTTTAATGATACCAAAAAAAGTCGGGAGACCGTTATTATGTAAAATTTCATGCCTTACAATTTTTATTTGAAATTTTTTTACTAGCTTTTACACATTTTGAGTAATTTTGAAAGAACACTTTGATCCCTTCTCGGAGGTTGAAAAAAAATTTCTTTCATTAATCGTGTTCAAATACTTCAAAGTAATTTATATATCAATAATTCAAGTATTTACCTCAAAATTTTGATTTGTCGCCCTATTTGATTGGACTATTCCGGCACAACGGCGAAAAGGTTTCCAATCACAACCTAAAAAACATTAACGTAACTTAAGAACCAAACCAAGTGCAATACCAACCTAAAAAAATTCGACAACTGTCAAAAAATAAAATCCCCAACGAAGAAAACCCTAAAGAGAAAAAGTATCAAACCGAACTAATAAATATAATTAAATGAGATCGTTCATATTTTTTAATGCTCTTTAATGCTCTTTTCGGCTTCAAAGAACCACCGGGTGGGGAGGTTCCAGCCGCTTCCAGTAACTGCGGATTTTTTTTTAATAAGGTTACGTATTTATAATTCCAAATAAATAAGACGTTAAAATAACAAACAAAAATTTTCCTCGTGTTTCTTGACGCTTTAGAGTATTTTTCTTGACAATAAATTAAACGATAAATAGAGTAGTAAAGGAAACTGGGAGTGATCCTTATATATGGCAAAAAACTTAACCTCTTTTCCTCCTTATCTAGATATTGTCTAACTTTATCAGTCCGAGGGTGTGGATATTCATCCACAAATACAATATTCTTTCCTTCTCCCTTGCTCCTTCCATCTCCTCTTCCCCTCCATTTCTCCTCCTTCGTGTATATAAAAATAAATGAATTCTTTCTTTTTCAGATAAAACACATCGATATAATACCATGCTCAAGGTATACTGTGATTGTCAGGGCTCATAATAAACAATATAGTAGTGTTGTCAATGCTGGTGCACAATTTACAGATTGGAGTCCTCCACCAATACCCCCTAATTTGCCGGAGGAAGAACTCAAAATAGAAAATACAAGTCATACAATAACAATTAAAATCCCGCGCTTGGAGTATACAGAATCGAATGGAATATATTTTCAAAAAAAGTTGTACATGTTAGTTGCAGAATCTGTAAACACTAAAGAAATTAACGACGAGATAAGTAACTTCGAACACTCTTTACGAAAAAAACAAAAGGCCCCTGTTTTAACATACCACAGACTGTTTGAAAGTGACATTGAAATGAGTAAGTCGTCTATCACATTCAAGATTGTAAATGACTCCGTTATGCAAACTGGACATCTCTCAAACCTAACTTTAGAACGTGGAAAAGCTTACACCGTCGATTTTTTTTTTGTAAATGAATGTCATGGATATATTCGACTTAACAAAGTAGAAAAAAATGTATATACAAGCGGATATGTGGAAGAGAGTGATGGCCTATATCCTTTAATATTATTAATATTGTTGGTGCCTCTGTTAGCATTTGTGTACATGTAAGTATCGAAAGGGAGTTGCACTTAAACTGAAGCTTTACAAATAGACCAATAAAATGAATACTGGGCTTATAGGTGAGTGCTCAAAGTTTGTGCTAACTAAGGTTTCTATACATCGATGGAAAGCTCTTTTCATCCTCTATCACATACTGAAGTTCCCACTTAATCCCGTGTACGCGTAACTCACCATCTTGAAAAAATGGTGGAAATCAGGCACTTAGATAAAGGCCTATATCTCACGACCCGCTTGACTATTTTAATTTTTTTTTTAAATCGAAAGCCCATGAAGTGCTGGAAAAAAATCCTTATGGCTTTTTCCGTTAAATTTACTGTTTACACGCCAAAAATATAAAAAACGACATTTGAAAAAAATTCAGTATTTGAAGATCAGTTGCGGACATTCTGTTAGTTTTAAAACGTTTTAAATGTAAACAACCCGTTCAGTCTACATATAAAAGAGTTGATGAGTCTATCATCCGGTATAATCGCCGATGACAAAATCAATTGTCATATTGCCAGAGAAGAAGGTGTAGAAACTCTTCAAAAAATTTGTGGGCAAAAATTAAATAAGGTACATTTTAACCGGAAAAACGTTGTCAAGCCATTAGCAACAATGTCCAGATCTGTAAAAGCTAGAGACGATGTTTTAATTATTATTGATTCGCATCAACTCTTCAACAGAATAATTTGCTTAAAAAAACATGAAGATGACCTCAAGAATTATTTCACTTACGAACTGGCACCTTTACCACATTCTTTATTTGTAAATGATCTTATGAGAAAAGGTAATAAGGCCTCACTCCTTAAAGTTCTGAACCCAGAAAACGTTATAAAGCCACCAGGAAGAATAAGATATGTCATAGATGGTGGCTGGCTATTGCATGTTGTGGTTTGGCCAATATTAGTGACCTTCGATGAACTAATTCAGATGTATATTAATTACATTTTGAATCACTATGGGCCTAATTCCGTTGTAATCTTTGATGGTTACGAACAACAGGCTTCGACTAAAGATGAAGAACATAGGAGAAGAGCCGGAAATGAAAAGAACTGTTTTGAAATAATGCTTCAACGACAAAGCATCATCCCTGTTGGTCAGTCCGATTTTTTGGCTAATAGTAAAAACAAAACCCAGCTCATTAAGGTATTGATTGAGTGTTTTTTGGATCACAACATCGAAGCGCATGAAGCCCTCGCCGACGCGGATGCCTCAATAATCAACCTTGCTATAAAAGGGGCCCAAAGCGACATAACACAGCCTATAGCGATAGTAGAGGAGGATACCGATTTACTGGTGATTGCAATTGCTCTTAATTCAACATTGGAAAATTTGTATTTAGAAAAGCCAGCTCACGGTAAAACTGGAGAACAATTTTTCAATATTTTTAACCTCTGCCGAAACCTCTGCCAAATATATGGTGATGAAATCTGCACTAATTTACTGTTCTTACACGCTATGACCGGCTGCGATACAACCTCGTATATTTTCCAGAAAGGAAAAGCGAACGGTATGGCAGTTCTCAAAAAACAACCATCTTTGAGAAAGAAATTGGCAATTTTCAATCAGCCCAATGCAAACAATGAAGAGTTGCTTGAAGCAGGTCGATATTTTTGTCATTGTCTGTATGGACTGAAAATGGGAACCCAAATCTACAACAAAGCTGTAGCGAAACAAACACTCGAGAGAGACTTCAATTTAGCCAGTTTACCACCAACCGAGGACGCCCTTAACCAACACATTTTGAGGTAAACACTTCCTAACGTGTGCAGTGCATATGTACCCATTATTTTATTTCAATTTCTAGGACTTATCATCAGGTTCAAGTTTGGCTGGGAAACAATTTACCTGCTACAGATTATGGGTGGAAAATGGTTGGCACTAAATTATTTCCGGTCACTATGACCCAAGATGCCGCTCCCCAAGAATTGCTACCATTAATATATTGCAAGTGTCAGGATGGGTGTCAAAAAAAAGTGTAAATGTGCCGCTACTGGGAAGTGCTCTGCACTTTGTCTAATTGTCACGGCCTTGACTGCAAATTTTCCAGTTTTGTAGATGATTCAAATTTAGAATTATAATATTTTACATTTATGGTGCTTTACCTTATTTTTGTATCCTTGTTGCCTACTAGGCACCTCCCAGTGAGAACACCATAGTTAAAAAAAACGTTAAAATAACGTTGCCTTGGTTGAAATAACGTTTATGGTTAAAAAAACAACGTTTTTTTTAAACGTCTTTTCAACTGAACATTTTTTAAACGTTAATGTCACGGCACAAAATAACCTAATGTGTTAAAATTACTATTAAGAAACGTTAAACTAATATGTTGGGTTAACGTTTATCTTTAACGTCCTATAAACGACAAAAATCCTCTAAAAATAAATTGTCTGTGAAATTACAGCGTGATTTTCACGTTAACATATTATCATTGAACAATTTAATTTTTTACGTGTTTTCAATGTTAGAAATGAATGATGAATACGCCATCTGTTAAAAATAAACGTTACTGTAACGTTCAAATTTAAATGTTTATCAAATTTTGTTTTTAAACATTTTAATTAGGTACGTAAAATTTTACTGAATATATGGTTATAAATAACATGGAAAAACGTTTTATTTAGATGAATTTTAAACGTAAGATATCAATGAGAAATTAATCATGCCTCAAGACATAACTTCTTTTAACATATTCCGTTAATTATCAAATAACGTGTATTTTTACAGTCCTAAAAACGACAAAAATTCGCTAAAAACAAATTATCTGTGAAAATCAAGCGTGGTTTTCACGTATACATATTAATGTTTAATAATTTAATTTTTTACGTGTTTCTAATGGTCGAAATGAGTGATAATACATGTGCTAAAAATTAACGTTACTGTAACGTTCAAAGTTAAATATTTATCAACGGTTGTTTTAAACGTTTTAATTGCGTAAAATTATACTGGATATGAGGTTATAAAAATTAATCATTCCTTGACACATAACGTTATTTTAACTTATTCAGTGAATTATCAAATAACGTAAATTTTTAACGTTCTGAAAACGACAAGAATGCACTAAAAATAAATTTGCCGTAAAATTCAAACGTGATTTTCACATTAACATATTATTGTTTAACAATTTAATTTTTTACGTACTTTTAATGTAAGAAATTAATGATAAATATGCCAAATTAATGATAAATAAGAATGGACGTTACTTTAACGTTGAAAGTTAAACGTCTATCATCGTTTGTTATCAACGTTCTAATTGGGTAAAAACGTATTGGCGACTAACATTACAAATACCATATATATTGAAACGTTTTGTTTAGACGAGATTTAAAGATATTGATGAAAAATTAATCATGCGATAAAATATAACGTTATTGTAAGGTACCTATTTAGTGAATTATTAAATAACGTTTATTATAAGCGTTTTTGTTGACTGCAAAATTATACTGAAGATAAATTGTGAAAATTAAATGCAATTTTCACATTAACATATTAATTATTTAAATTTTTACATGTTTTTAACGTAAGGAATTAATGAAAAATATACCAGATCAATAAGCTAAACGTTATTTTAATGTCTAAAGTTAAATGTTTACCAACGTTAGTTTTGAACGTTTTCGTTTTTTAACGTTTTTCTACTCATCTATCTTAATGCATAAAATTTCCCTACTTACCACGTAGTTGTTGCAGAAGTTATTTGTAGATGGCGACACATACAGACCACTGGCAATAATTTGTCATGCTTTAGCTTATGGTCTTATGAATTTATAGAAATTAAAAAACATAAATTGCAATGTTCAAATTCTTTCAGGGAACAACGGTTTATTTGGACGGATTTTATAAGGATCAGATTAAAGACCATTATTTTGTGGCTCGGCCGAGATAGCATAAAAGTTTTGTGCTATTTGTTCAATAGGTTAGGCACCCACCCAGGTTTTATGATAAAACCAGTGTGCTTAACCTATTAATTGACCATTCATCTACACGACGACTCGTCCTGTAACCCATCAAATATTTGAAAATGGGGACTTCCTAGAGCCAGTTTAATTTCGTTTAATTAACTTACATAATTAGTGAATATTTAACGTTATTTAAACCTTTAATAACGTTGATACCGACGTTAAATTGTAATTATATCACAATGATAAAAAGACGTTAAAAAAACGTGATTATTTAAGTTGTATGCCTTTTATAAACCATCAATGATAAGGCTAATATCGACGTTAAATTATAGTGTTGCTACGATAAAAAATAACGTTAAGAGTTACGTTAAAAACAACGTTGTTTAGCAGGACATTTGTACGTAAAATTGACGGTACACTATAATGGTTATTCAACTAGAAGATATATCGTTTTACTAACGCTAATATCAACGTTAAATTATAGTGGTATTACGACGAAAAAAAACCGTTAAAAGTTACGTTATGAACAACGTTGTTTAGCGGGACATTTGTACGTAATATCGACGGTGCACTAAAATGGTTATTCAACGCATGGTTATCGTTATAAAAAACGTTTTTTTAACGATTGTGTTCTCATTGGGCTTACACACAATTTTAAAAGTTTTCACGGATAAGTTATAAGGGTCTTTTTTCAACACTTTATGAGCTTATTAAAAAATATATATATTAAAATGGTTAAGTGGGTCGCGAGATATAGGCCGTTATTTAAGTGCCCGATTTCAGCCATTTTTTCAAGATGGCGAGTTACGCGTACACAGGATTAAGTGGGAACTTCAGTATGTGATAGAGGATGAAAAGAGCTTTCTATCGATGTATAGAAACCTTAGTTAGCATCAACTTTGAACACTTTTCCTCATTTGCCTGGTCTAAAATGGTTCATTCAAAGTTTAACTAAAGTTGTTAATGCATAAAATGTACAAGATCATTATTCCAAAAATTTATTATTTATTTGTACTAATTATCACTTTTTACTTCCACATTCAGTGGAAGTATACAGTGTGTCCCCGGATGGAGTTGACAAGAGGAAAAACTTCTCTATTATTGATTTTACGACGAAAAGTCATTCTATATAAAAAATTCTGCTTGTCGAAAAAATGAATTTACTACATAAAAATCTTAGGTCAGATGTACCGAGTGTTAATAAATTAAGAAAACATCAAAATGCCTCAACAGAGAAGTACCTTTATTTATTATTTTGGACAAAATGTTTATGAAACAAAGTTGTTTATAATCCAAAATAAAGCCTAAATACAAATTATGAAGTCTAAATTTTGACTTTTACATTTATGTCAACTTACATTTTCTTTCAAACATTAACAAAACATAATAACATTAACTTCAACGATTGTGGAAAAACAATTTATTCTACATAGCCTCCTCCAACCTCAACACATTTCTCCACCCTTTTAATAAATTCACCATAGACCTTACGAATGGTTGAGGTTACAATTGGCGTCACCTTAAACTCACCACCCTTTTTGAGATGTTCTTTTTCTAATACGCCCCACTACAAATAAATTATACACTCCGACATTCCATATTTTAGGTCAGAGGGAGATTGATGTCATACTTTTATTAGTTTTATAAGAATGTGACCAGCTGTTAGCTTAGGGTTCTACATTTCAGAGATTT
Source organism: Rutpela maculata (assembly GCA_936432065.2). Classification (NCBI taxonomy): domain Eukaryota; kingdom Metazoa; phylum Arthropoda; class Insecta; order Coleoptera; family Cerambycidae; genus Rutpela; species Rutpela maculata. Next base: position 218,450,786 of record OW386287.2, read on the forward strand.
GTAACTTTCTTTTCTCCACTATTCATTTATCTGATTTATGGATTCTGGACGCTAATATATTTTCATAAACTATTGTCTGCAATAAACAACAACTGCAACATTGTCTGCAATAAAAACTGGCAATGTAAATACATTAAGTAAACAAAACAATTCGAAAAGTTAATGCAACCGGTTACCCCAAAAAAGATTCGAAGCCAGTAATGAAGGTATTAAGTTTAATATACCTAATAATTCATCAAAAACAAAGAAGACAAAAATATTCATATCACTTATAATGAAATTAATTGTGGTTAATTATATCATGTTAGTTTTGGAGTCTTTAGATTTTTCATTAAAACGAAGCGGTTAATAATTCCGTGATTTTGTCATCCTATTGGCGAAGTGCAAGAAAATGTAATGTTCTCGACAAACACATCGTTTTTAAAATGTACGGGGTTATTCATTATATTTAGGCCACCCTTTATTATCGTTATTACTGGAGATAGTAAAAAAGTTTCGAACGAAAGTTGTAGGGCTGTAACTGAACCCCTTTAATAAAGTAATGAAAGCACAGTGGCGTGCAGAAATTAAGGGGTACAAGAAGCAATAATATATTTTTAAATGGAACACCCTGTGTATTTTTGAATTATTATTTTTTTTTTTTACTTCAAAAATATGATATATGATAGTCCTATCTTTAACCGTTTTCGAGTTATTGAACATTGAAAATCGTAGTTAAGCTATTTATTATACGAACGGAAATTACAATTATTAATGTAGTCTATGAAAATTACAAGTATTCTGTTATTAAATCTGTCAGCGTTTCATATAATAACCTTTCGTGGGTAGATTTGGAATTTGACCATAAAATGAAAAAATATTCATCTTCTAACAAACAAAAATTATTTAAATAATTAAATAATTTTTTATTATAAAAATCAAGCAGCATTTTTTAAAGGGGATTATTGACACCCTACACCTCAGGTTTTTTTTTGTAATTAAAACCGATCAATATCGGTGAGACCCATCCCTTTTGGGGGGTGAGGAGGTATATGAGTGTACTCAGAAGTAATCAGATTATTATACTCTGGTAGCAACCACCCAATGAGGTGTTCTGGTTTAAAAAAAAAAAAATATGTAAATAGCTAATAGTAGTTATAGTAAACCTTCTTAGGTGAGGGGCGAATTTGGTTTTTTTACTTCTTTTTCTACTTAGTTATTGAAATTTAGTATTTTAAAAGAATTTCTCCTCTTGTAGTTCTAATTCTAGCGGCAAGTTCTAATATCAATTCCAATGTCACTCCCAAATAAGGGTTGTTTTTTAATGTGTTCCCGAGATTCTTCGCCAAAACGGATTCGTTTTCAACACCCAAAAATTAGTAAAAGAAAGTTGGCTTCCACACTTTACCATGGATGGGTCAAAATAGCCTTTTTTTAACATTGTTTTCTACTCACGAAAGAGGTGGGAGTAACTATTTTGGGACTTACCTAACGAAACTAAGTATTTTTAAAGAATTTCCTGCACTAAAGAATAACTTTTTGTTGCAAGTTCTCATATCAATTTCAATGTTACCCCCAAATAAGGGTTATTTTTTACCGTTTTCCCGATGTTTTCAGCCAATTCGGATGACAGATTCGTATTCAGCACGCCAAAATTAGTAAGAAAAAAATGGTTTTCACACTTTACTACGGATGGGCCAAAAAATACCTTTTTTTAACATTGTTCTATGTTATTTTAAATAGAATGCTCCCATTTTTTCTAGATTCTACAGAAAATTTAAAGGACATTCCATTAAAGGTTCCTTATACCTAAAATTAATATTTTCTGAGATATTAATTTTTTTCCTAAATTTTGACAGAAAAGTTGTATTATATAAAAATTATTACCTTAGTAATAATAATTGATAGCTCCTTGATTTTTTTAATGCGGGTAAGACAAGGCATTGGAGTTATCCATCATGTAAAAAAATCATCGAATATTAAAAAAAGTCTTTTAAATTAATGGCAGTCGACCATATAAAAACAGCAAAATGTCATTTTGTTACTGAGATAGTAAGAGGAACTTTTATAATCCACAATATTGATAATAACTAATTACTATGTAGGAGCAAAAGGGGCAAAGAGAATTGCAAAAACTTGCAGCAAAGCAGAAATTCGCTTTTCTGGCGGCTGTAAATCGTAAAATATTAACAATAAAGAAAATTATTTAAATGAAAGTTGTAGCTCTTTTATTCCCTACAATATTAGTAATACCCAATTTAGAGCAGAAGTAACAGGAAAGGAGATGATCTAGAAAAACCTATTTAAAGCACCATTTTTAAACATAGCGGCGGTAAGGGGAATCAAATTTTCAGAAGAAAAGGTTCTATGCAATTTTTCATATAAATTGAAGTTATAACGACTTGAAAATTTGGATTTTAACTAGAAAAAGAGGTATTTTAAAAGGTTTTTGTCAAATAACTCGAAAGGTATTACATTGAGCGAAAACATGCTAGAAGCAAATAAAAATGTTACTAAATTGAGGATGAATTTCCTTTTTTTTTTTTTCTAATTTCTGTTGAATTAATAGTTTCGGGGATCTGGAAGTATAAAGATGGCGTCCGAAAATATATAAGAAGTATTTAGTTCAAATGTTAAATATCTTAGAAATTATGGCATTACCTTAAAAATGCTAATTATCAAACTGAAAGTCTGTTAATTGGGCTTTCAAATTATTTTGATTATTTCTATATAACAAAAAACGAAACAGTTATAACAGAAACAATGTACTTCTTCACATTTTTTTTAAACAAAAGACGTCGTTTCTTTGTAAATATCTCAATAAATATTAGTTTTAGCGAAGAAATAGTGGAACTCAAAAATTGAGCTTATAAATTGAGAATGAATTTGATTTTGTTATATATTTGTGTAGGATTGATAGTTTCAAAGATATTTAAGTTTATAAAAGGCATCCGACCGCTTATAGGATGAAGTATTTAGTTTAAATGTTGAATATCTTAGGAACTGACACTTTTATCAAAAATTCTATGGGACAAAATTAAAGATGTGATGTGTCATTTAATTTTAAAACAATTTTTTACTTTTTACTACATCATAAAAAATAAAGAAGTTATGGCCGATACATTGAGGGTTGTCACATTTTCTTTTAACTAAATGCTGCCATTTTGTTATTGTAATTGCCCAGTAATTAAATTTTTTTTCTTCAAAACACCTGTTTTAGAAAAAAATTCCATCCGCCATATTGGAGCCGCCATTTTCAATTCTTAAATTTTGGCCTCAGATTCGTAATCAGCGATCCCAGAACTTAATTATGCTATGTTTCAAAAATTAACCAGTAATACTTTTTCAAATATTGAATATTTAAATTTAGGGGTGTTTTCACCCTTTGGGGGTAAGATCAATTTTCTGAAATTTTACATATTTTTTTTTTATTACCTCTAGGTACTGCACAGGGTAAACCAAATTAGATGGGATTTGGGGATTTCTCTAAAACTACGGCAGATAGACAAAAACTAATGTAGTTCGATTTTCGACTATCGAGCTACAGAGCGTTTTGGGAAAATTTTTGTAACACATTCTTGAGGCACTTTTTTGAGAATCCGCTGTGATATGAAGAAAATTATGCATACCTCAGTTTTCGAGATATAGACATAACTTGTATTTTTTTAAATGGAACACCACAATTTAACGGGCTTTAAAACGATGTAATACTTGACCGCCCTCATTTAAAGATTTAAGGGCCCAATCATCCTACCACCGCTTAAGGATTTAAGTTTTGAGATGAACAATACCCAATAAAAGTACCCCCTTGATAATAAAATTGACGGATCCGAGCGTTTGTCGAAAAAATGATCATACCAAGAGAAAACACGCCAGTTTCGTTTTCGGTGGGCCACCGTGTATAATAGGTATGGTGAATTAGTGAATTTTACTGATGTTTGCTAGTGCATCCTTAGAGTATTTCAGCTTTCGAAAGTTGACCATTTGCAATTTTTTGAATCACCCTGTATTACTTACTTATAGCGTCAGTTATTTTATATGCATTGCCTTTTATACTACAAGCATAATCAGATCAATTTTATTTATTCTACTGAATATCCGATACGTCCCACAATCAGATAATTGAAGAATGAAAAGAGAAATGAAATGAAATAAAAAATGTTTACTTATCCATATTGCACAATTCCAGGCCATCGTGTATCCTACAATGTTAATCGCCACTCAGACCTAAAATACCTACCGAGTTTAATTATTTGTAGTGGGGCGTGTTAGAAAAGGAGTATCTCAAAGGGTGGTGAGTTTAAGGTGACGCCAATTGTACATTCACTTCATTCTCCGCGGTCTTGTATTCGTGCTTTTAGTGTTTCTCGATCATGCGGCAGGTCATCTGCATAAACTTTCTGCTTTAAAACACCCCACAGAAAAAGATCCATTGGTGTAAGGTCTGATGATCTTGCAGAAAAATTAATTGAAGCATATCTTCCCATCCATCTGGCTCCGAAGTGATCTGTCAACTACTGCCGTACCAAAACTGAGGAATGAGCGTCTTGCTGCCAAAAAATGTTACGCCTTACTTTCGGTTGCAGAGTGTTTATAAATGGCAATACAAAGTTTTCCAAAAGGTCCAAATAAACATGCTGATTTATATTTTCTTCTAGGAAATATGGACCAACGATAGGATCATAAAAAATCCCACACCATACATTCACTTTTTTTATAACGTTGGCTTCGTTTGTGAAAGACATTGTTTGGATTTTCAAAAGCCCAATAACGACTGTTTTGTGATGAAACGTGGTCATTGATACAAAATGTTGCTTCGTCAGTAAAAAAAATATTTTGTGAAAACTTCTATCTACGAGGTAATTCTCACCGACCTATAAACAAAAATCCAATCGCTTCTCTTCATCTCCATTTTCAAGTGTATGTCTGAACCTTGGCTAAAGCCTAGTCCTCATAACGGCGAATTGCGGATTTATTTCTGCGGAATTAATGTGATTGGTGGAAATTATTCAAAAAGTCAGATGCCGCGAAATTCCGGCGAATATTTTAACTTTCTGCGATGCCGCTGAAAAGTTCAACTTGTTTTAACTTTTTAACGGATTTTGTGTTTCTGCCTTTGTCTTATTAGTTTTGTAGGTTATGGTTTAAACTGTTGCATGAAGACATTCTAAGATAATTGAAATATTTTTCAGTATAAGTCAGTCGCATTTCCTGAAGAAGATTGTGATATGCCCCCTGGTTTTTCCTCTCCAAAAATATTGGTCTAATCCACCATCTACGAGGTCTACTTCTCTTCTTTCTTTTGAGCACATAGAGTAATGCGAATAAGCATACTGTTTTTGTATTTTGGTCCATTTTAAAACTTTATACACCTGTTTATTTAAACTTGGTTTTTGACACCTGACGTCAGTGAACACTGAAGTGTCAAAATTCCTTTGGGGATATTTTAAAAAGTTACTGAATTAAGGACACTTAAAAACACGAAATCCGCTGAAGTAAGTAAGGACAAATTATTTGTGCGAATTATAGTCACGTGTAAAATTTCGCTTTTCGCAATTCGCCGTTATGAGGACTAGGCTTTCGAACTTTGTTCTCCATATAAATTCTCTGTAAATGACTTTTACTTACTTCCAGTCTTTATGAGCGTTTCCGTAAAGATAATTTCGGGTTTTCTATTACTGAATTTATTGCCAAAAATGTTGCCACATCGTCTTCATTGTACTTTTTCTTGGGTTTTTTGACATCCAATACAGATCCAGTTTCATTGAATTTTTTTACAAGTTTGCGCAAAGATTGGCACGATACCGCTGTGTTAGGGAACTTTTGGTGGAAAAGATTAATTGCATATCGATAAGAGACGTCTCCAATCCCATAACATTTGATCAAATAAATTCTTTCTTGTTTGGTAAACATTTTTTAAATAATCAACAGAACACTAACAAATGCAGATGTAAGATAGTAATATTCTACACAATGTCACAATGACGTTTGTCAGTTCAATATTATCGACAGCTTTCATAATTGGAATTCTTATTCATACTAATAAATTCAACGTAAAAAGATAAACACAATAAAAACATAAAAGTCAAAATTTAGACTTCATAATTTGTATTTAGGCTTTATTTTGGATTATAAACAACTTTGTTTTATAAACATTTTGTTCAAAATAATAAATAAAGGTACTTCTCTCTTGAGGCATTTTAATGTTTTCTTAATTTATTAACACCCGGTACATCTGATCTAAGACTTTTATATAGTAAATTCATTTTTTCGACAAGCAGAATTTTTTATAAAGAATGACTTTTCGTCGTAAAATCAATAATAGAGATGTTTTTCTTCTTGTCAACTCCATCCGGGGACATTGTAGAAACGCAAAAAAAAATTTGAAAATTTTTATCGTCCAAATAGGCTTAGAATGTCATAAAACGTCGAGATTTTAAGTTTGAGCAAAAAAAAATATTTCTGTCTGTCTAACTTTTTTTGTGCGCACGATTACTCTGGAACCGTTTAAGATATTGACTTGAAATTTAGTACACGTTCGTATTTTAACTAGATCTGGAACTAGATTATATTTTAATCTTATTCCGTTGAAGTGTTGTGGGGTAAATTGGGGTAAATGGGGGTAAATAGGTAAATCGAGCCAGTAAGAATCCATAAAATTGATATTTAGTACATATAATAGAAGCTAAAGTCTCAAGAAATTTGTTGGCATTAGGAACCCCCATTCACCCCACCCTTTATTGAAGGGGGTGAAAAAAATAAAATTGTGATTCAGTGTGTGTACAGTCGTGAGCAAAAAAATAGGACAACTATTTTTTCTAATGAAAATGTGTCTCTATTTGCACACTTGCAATAAATTTTGACAAATAACTGACAATGTCACAAAAATTAAAGTTAGATGTACACAACTAGATTTTAGCAAAAATACGTTATAAGACCCATTTTTTTGCGCACGACAGTACAAGAACCAAAGGCCTCAAAATTTTTTTTTACCTCCAAACGAGTTAACCTATAAAATAAAAAAAAACATTAAAAATTGGACAATAGTTTAGAGTTTTAGAGTAAAGATATGACCAAAATCAAGACAAATTTTAAAGGATGTGATAATTTTGTAATGATTTTTGCTACTGATGAAACGATTACGATTAATTAGTTTTACAATTTTTCTTTATTTAGCTTCTTACAGTAAAAGAAATTGTAAGTCGTTTTGAGTTTTTAAGCTTTAACGTTAGGTTCGTTATCAGATAATGTTTGTTACACGGGGATTTCACCCCATGTTACAAACATGTAAATATGCAAAAAATTGCAATTACCGCCATATTGCCATCGCCCTTCCCCTTTTGAATTCTTAACTTTTGACATCAGATGCGGTGTTCTACTCTTAAAATACCTAACTACCAATATTACGCCATTTTTACACTAGCAACTGTGCCAAATATGCAGAAAGAAAAAGAATTTCTGAAAAATGTTTTAGGTATATCAAGAGGAAAAAAGAAACAACTCCAGACATTTTTACGATTTTCAACCAGCCACAGAATCCAACAGCCATTGTGGAACCACGTAAGTACGTGTAGTTGTGTTGAGCTAAGGGTACGGACATGCCAATGATGTTACGCCGCTAGAAGTTCAGCTCACAGTTCAGCCAATTAATTGCCGCGATGCCGGGTGCACATGCCGAAGAAGTTTATCAATCAGTTCAGTGTTTCGTTCAGTCTCTCGGGGGATTGACCTGCTTTTATTGTATCTCATGTAAATAATTTCTATTTCTGCAGTGTGTTGCCGTTTGTTTGGAATCACCACCATAAAACATGTATTTTAGACCTGATTTAGGACTTTTTTTTAACGTAGATCTCTGAAAAGTGCATTCTTGTGATACATTAAATTTTATAAAATGCATAAGGTCGACCTACTACGTTTGTTAATGTGAGTGGAAAATTATGAAATGTAATGAAAGTTGCATGGCAATAATTATTATTATTGCAATCAGAAACTACTAAAATAATTAAAACTTAACACAAATTGACAATTAAGAGGATTTTCATTGGCAATTTCAGTATTTTTCGGGAAAAATCCAAAAATAGGTATTTTTTTCACGAAATTTGGAACAAACCTAATTGAAAGGTTGCCGAATCCAGCGGAGTACTCAGATTTGAAATTAAAAAATCGCTAATAAGATTTCATCATTTTCCAACCACAAAAACAAAAGCAGTAGGTCGACCTTCTTTCTATGTTTTATAAAATGTGATATCACAAGAATGCACTTTTCAGAGATCTATGTTAAAAAAAACGATCTAAATCGAACCTAAAATAAACTTTTTATGTGGATGGTTCAAAGTAAAACGGAACACACTGTATAATCGCTTATCTATTATATAATTTACTCCGTTAAAGAGGTCTACAAACGATCCAACTTGCTGGAGCTAACATTGTCGGCATGCTTTGAACTCATTCGCAAAAGTGAGATGGTCTGCTGGAAATCCAGCAATCTTTAAAGCGTACCGACAAGGTTGGCTTCAGCAAATTGGATCGTTTGTAGACCCCTCATTAAGGACTGGCGAAAAAAACAGCCATAAAATCGAGTTGGGATAATGAGCACAAAAAATTGTTGTTTGTTTAAGGAAAGAAAAACATATCATAAGTTTTTGTACCGCCGCACAGTGACACGAATCGTGATTTTTTCGTTCAAAATTATCTAGAGCCCTTGTTTCGCAACCGATTGATATCTGAAGTTTTTATTGCCGTAATCATTCCGGGTAACGTTTTCGTAAAAGATACTTTGTCGCAGTGCAGACCATGCCCACAACCGTATTAAAGTAAAGTATACGCGGCCACAGTGCTGTCCCGCAAACGGCCAAAAACCACCCCCAAATGGTCAAACGCGTATTATAATTGTTTGAGGGACTGAACTTGGTGACCCCCCGTTGTCGAGAACGGTGAACACCGTGGTGATGGTGGAATTGCTCCTCGGGGTGACCCACCCCCGTAGATGTCCATAACAACCCTCCAAAGGGGTGAGAGTGTATTCTCCCCCCCCCCCCCCTTTGAGGATGCTACACAGGAAAAGAACATTATGGAAATGCGAAGATGAGGTATTTCTTTGCCATTGAGGTGGTGAACGGGTGTCAAGCACTCGACTCGTGGTCCTTTCTGTGTTCTTCATGCTCGAAAATGGGAGGGAAAACCTTATGTCCAGTGGTATGATGAGAACGCTCTGGGAGGATGACTATTGGCCGTTGATCGGGTTGACAGGTGTCAGGCATGCGCTCCAGGGTCCTCTCAATGATTGGCAAGCTCGACAACGGTTGATCAATAAGATAGATTCCGTGATACATTATCATACACGTTTACCCCGTTTAGGGGGTGGTATTTGGCCGTTTGCGGGGTGGGTCACCCCAATGAGAAATTCTGCCACCACTACGGTGTTCAGCATCCTCGAAAATGGGGGATCAACCAAGTAGCAGTCCCTCAAACCATTATAACACGCCTTTGACCCCGCTTGGTGGTGGTTTTTGGCCGTTTGCGGGGTTGGGACACCACCACGGTGTTCAGCATCCTCTAAAATGGGGGAGAGAACTAATCTCATTAAATCAGACAATAGTCGGGTTTTTCGTGTTATTTTCCGACTCACACAATCCACTATAGGCAATAGATCCTCGTGTAAAGTTAAAAAAATTCTTAATAGTGTGAGGCGTTATGACGTTATGCGGGGCGAGACGAACGAATACGCCGCCATAGGTCGTCAAGTAGATCTTCCGTCTTTACTCCACTTACCACAGCTCTTACATTAA